>BTHU01000003.1:49245938-49865938 GCA_036184795.1 Tokudaia tokunoshimensis | reverse complement strand
TTTTCTAATATTTTATGGAGTATTCTTGCATGGACGTTTCCATGGAAAAATCAGTCTTTAATGTTATTCTTGTCAGAAAGGTTCTGGCCTCTGAGAATGAGCTGGGAAGTCTGATTACATTGTGACTTCATGTGGATCTGTTTGAGTTCATTATAGAGTTTGCTGAACTTATTGGATGATAATATTAATTAAAAAAAACAAATTTTAGAATTGTTCAGTTTTTCTTTCATTAGTTCTTTTTCCTCTCTCCCATCCCCTTTCCTACTTTAGGAAATTCCACAACACGTTCACAGACCCACTTGACAGAGTCTTGATCATTTGGGTCCCTTAGGCTCTACTCAACTTTTCTTCAGTTAGCTCTCTCTATTTCCTTCTTTCATGGGACAATGTTTTACTGTTAGCTCTGATGCAGCATCAATCCTTTTCTCTGTCTGCTCACACATGCTGGCAGACGAATCTCCTCCATTGCTCCTCTCAGGTACATCACATCCCAGCTGCAGAACCGCCTTTGATTTATTTTCAGGGTGTCTTTCTTCATACTGATAGGTAATCTTTTATTTATGCATTATTTCCTTATCTCCCTTTTGTTTTATTAGAATATTTATTTTCTTTTTCAGTACAGGATTTCTTCATAATAGCACTGTCTGTCCCGAAAATCACTTTGTAGACTAGGCTGACATCGAATTCATGAGATCCACTTACCTCTGTTTCCGGAGTGCTGAGAATAAAGGCGTGAGCCACCATGCTCTGTTGTATTAGATTCTTTAAGAGAGGGGTCTTGTTTGTTTTGCTTGCTTGTTTTTGAAACTCTGAGTTTGTAGCTTCAGTGACTACTGGCTCCTTAATTGTACTTCTGTAATTAGAACACCTAATCACTAAACAGACCTCACATTTTCAACAGTAGAAACGGAGTTTTTCCCTCCATATTCCCAGCTGTTTGACAAGGAAAGGAAAATAGGTAGCTTCCATTATTTTAGGAAATGAACATCTGATTATAGCACAAACTTTCCTTTGGAGATTGGGATCCTGTCATAAACTCCAAAGTTCCAAAGCAGTGATATCTGACATAGATTCTGCTCATGTAGGCACTGTACAAATAGGTATGGAGTTTCCTGTTGTTTCCCACTCCTCTAGTCTCTCTCTTTCTTCCAGGAATAAGCACATTTTAACTATTAAGCAGATTAATTGGAACATAGCAGAGCTATCCATAAAATCTTGATAAATTAATCAATAAATGACTATCATGCTGGTATGATTTGTTATAATTTATGGAACAGATCATGATTCTGGAATTCATAAATATGCAAAATACTGGAGGCTTTTAGCATTCTTTCTTAATTTTTAAATAAGTTACTGTCTGCTATTGTTAGTGTTCAATTTCACTAAGATTGCATCAAAACTAAATGTATTTGAAATTATGTTATGATTACCCAACAGTCATTGAGAAGAAAATAGAAAAATTTTGACATTGGTTTAGTCAGAGATTTCTTGGCTTCCAAACTAAAGATACAATGTATAAATGAATAAATTGATAAGTTAATTTTCATTGAAATAGAGACTTTTATTCTATGCCTGGCACTATTAAAAGGACTACAATAAACTAACCTGAAATTATTTCAGTTTCTTTTTTTATTTTTTTATCTATCTATCTATCAATCTATTTATTTATTTATTTTTAATTAAGCAACTAATTAATTTTTTATACTCCATATTTTATTCTCATCTACCCACCCTCCAACTATTTCACATCCTATACCTCCTCCCCATACCCCTGTCTCCACATGGATGTCCCTACCCACCACCGCACTTGACCTCTAAACTCCCTGGGGGCCTCCAGTCTCTTGAGGGTTAGGTGCATCATCTCTGAATGAACACAGACCTGACAGAACTCTACTGTATGTGTGTTGGGGGGTCTCATATCAGTTGGTATATGCTGCCTGTTCAGTGGTCCAGTGTTTGAGAGGTTTCAGGGGTCCAGATTAATTGAGACTGCTGGTCTTCCTTCAAGATTGCCCTTCTCCTCAGCTTCTTTCAGCCTTCTCTAATTCAATGACAGGGGAATGGATGCTTCTGTCCATTGGTTGGGTACAAATATTTGCATCTGACTTTTTCAGCTGCTTGTTGGGTCTTCCAGAGTGTGGTCATGCTAGGTCCCTTTTTGTGAGCGCTCCATAGCCTCAGTAATAGTGCCAGACCTTGGGATCTCCCCTTGAGCTGGATCCCATTTTGGGCCTATTGCTGGACCTTCTTTTCCTCAGGCTCCTCTCCATTTCCGTCCTGTAATTCTTTCAGACAGAAACAATTAAGAGGCCTGGTGTGCAACTTTTATTAAAAACTTTCATAACCATCAATACAAGTTTTCCAATAAGCAAAAGGTTTGAGCAGACACTGAACCAAACTATAAGCAGATGACAAGAGGTAAAACAGTTTCAATATTGGGAAAATACCTCAAAGTTTACTGTGAATAGCTTTAAAAAAACCCACTAAACTAATGATTTCAAGTTCTATAAGAAGTGGAGTCCCTAAAATTACTGCACCCAGATTCAAAGACCCATAGCCAGAGAGAGAGAGAGAGAGAGAGAGATCTAAACTTGGAGATCTTCATTGGGTTCTTCCACCTGGAGCTCAGGAAAGCCTGGCAAAAGATGGGGAGGAAGGATTATAAGAACCAGAGAGGTCAAATATGGCCAGGAGACCCACAGAATCAAGTAAGTAAGCAGGGCTCATAGGAGCTCACAGAAACTACAGTAGCAATCACAGAACCTGCATGGGTGTGCACTAGGTCCTCTGCATGTGTTATGGCTATTAGCTTGGTGTTTTGATGGGACTCAACAGTGGAAGCGGAGTTATTTCTGACGTTTTGATCTGCCCTTAGGACCCTTTTTCTTACTGCTCAGTTGCATTGCCCTGTCTTGATAAGAGGGTTTGTGCCTACGGTTGGTTGGTTTTGTTTGTTTTGTTTTTTGTTTGTTTTCTGTTTGTTGTTTTGTTTTGTATCTTGTTATGCTGTGTTGCAATGATTATCACTGGGAGGCCTGCTCTTTGTTGAAGGGAAATGGAGGAGTCATGATTTTGAGGGAGAGAGGAGGGGACGGAGGTGAGACTGAAGTCAGGATGTATTGTACGAGAGAGAAATATAGATTAAGGATGAAAATTAAACAACAAACAAAGAAACAACCCTCCCAAAACCTATTGCACCCTGTCTGCAGGAACATAAAAGAGTGAAGCCACTTTTGAGAATAGCATAGCATGCTTTTTAAAAATTCAGTATGCACTTACATAAGTTTGAGGTACTATTGGCGGGTATTTTGTATATAGTCTATCTATTGGCAAGTTCTGTTCATGAGCCACTCTGAAAAAGACAGAACTATGGGAATATAATTGTTGATGATTGAGGGTTGTCTAAGAGGATACTTGGAATGGAGAAGCAGGAAATGGTGGAATTAGTGCTCTATTATTTTCACTCTGGTGATCGCAAGGTTGTAGTTTTCAAAGTTCAAGAGTCTTTTATAAAAAAATTATAGTTTTACTGTGTGTAAATTGTTATTATAAAGTTATTTATAAAGCTGATAGTACATTTCAGTGACTAGTACATTTTTTTGCGAGCATCTTATGATTTCCAAGGCCAAGTGTAACCATTTGTCTTCCCGGTTTGGAATAGAAGCACTGTCAGCATGCATGTGTGCACAAGTCTTGAAGAAGAAGAAGAAGAAGAAGAAGAAGAAGAAGAAGAAGAAGAAGAAGAAGAAGAAGAAGAAGAAGAAGCAGCACAGGCTGTGGCAAAGATTTAAATAGCCCTGGCCATTATCTAGAAGTCGATGTCATTAAAAACTATTTGACTAACAGCAGCTTGAAAAAGCTTCTAGATTCATGCTAGAGCACTGCATTGCTTAGTGGCTAGACTCCAGGTAAAATGATTGATCATGTTACTGAGGTATACATGATTTTCTGGCCTACCTATAAATTACCTTTAGCTCCAGGGCTATAGTAATAGGTTTTCATTTTAGAACATTTCCCTCCATTTATAAGTTCATGATTTTTCAGTCTGATCTTATACTCATTTTTATCTTGTTCATTTGTGGAAATAATTTCAGTTTTCTATTATTCCGTGGGAGAACTACCATTATGTAGACGGGCCTAAAATGCTGGTCCTAACTATTTGAATGACTGATTTTTGCAGCAACAAAAAAGAATGTGGAATTCTTTCTTGGCACATTCTCATTTCCTGGGGTAAGGTCAATAATTCAAGACAAATCCTATTTCACATCTCTATTAGAGGGCGAAGAGGGGCAAGCATACTCATATATTGAAAGAGTCTCATTCCATGTTATAGTAAAGAACAAAAATTCTCACATGTAGAAACGACCTTTAGCAATTGAGGTTGGATCATTTAAATATACACATGTGATGTATAAATCAGAGATAACTAGTCTTCTAAATGATGAAATTTCATCATTCACTTCCATTTACTGTAAGATTTCTACATGTGCCCAAGAACCTTTAGCTGTTGGAATGCAGAAGAGTGTTTCTGAATGACCATGACGCACATGTAGTATGTGTTAGATCAGTAGAGTGGTAATTCAGCTGTCTCCACCAGGCTACTGAGCTCTTGGTGAATCTTTTGTCATAGCCTGCCACCTTTGTACTTCCCTTAGCTTAACCTTCCTATCTAACATGTGCAGATACATATCTATTCACAACCATTCACAATCTTTTCTTTAGGCAAATCTTAATTTGTGACCAAAAGTCAATCTCCTGTAGATACTTATTTTGACTCATGGATCACTATCATTTAAAAAATCAAAATATTTTACAATTGCTGAAGGCTTGCAGAAATACTCTGTGAGTGAGCTGACAGGAAACTGTAATCAAATTGTCAAGCAATTGCTCCAGCTGTGGCAACGTGAAAACGTTAGATTACATGTGTCAGCATGTGCAGATAACGGTTGCACAGTGAGCTGAAGGCTTGATGGGAGATGGAACTGTAGCGCTGCAAACTGCATCCTATTGTAGACAGTTATGCCACCTCAGCACTCCTCCCTTTACATAAGCAGTGCTTATGATCAATAAGAGCTCTCCGTTTAATCCTTTGAAAAGTGTTCTGAAATTCCCGGCCCAAAAAAAAATGTTTTGTCGATTAATGTGTGCTAATTCGCGAACTGGAGTTAAACAAGTAAATGGTTTTGAATGGGATGTCATTGGCCTGTTTTCTCAGATTAGACCAGATTTTTATTAATGCATTGAATATGAGGAGACTATTGTAGCGAGAGAACAAATACTCTTCCACTAAAATGGATAAAGTCCTTATCAGGTATCCTAGTTCAGAGTACTGAAAGATTTATTACCAATTTCTCCTCTAGCTTTCTCCCGGTTGCCACAGACCCTTAAGGCTCCTGAAAACTCTCGGCTGCAGTTTCACAGGCTCTCGCAGGTTTCCTGATGCTATCCATTATTTAGTACCTCGGCGTGCTGCGCCGCCTCCCTTGTGCAGCCTGATCATAGTGGGTCTTCTCTCTCAGAGGCAGGGAAGCCGAAGAGTTGGAGGTCAATGGGTGCTGCCTCCTTCACTCTTTTGTTCATCTCGGCAGTCACATACTTTTAAGGTGCTGTATTTATTATTCAGTTTCAACACTAGGATGATTTCTTCAACTGTTGTGGGATGTCTGTGATTACTCAATGAAATCCTGTTTTGTGGTGTTCACTATTATCAGTTATTCCACTCTTTGATATATACTTGTTGTATTTTTCCTTGCCCCGTTAAAAAAATATATTCCTTTTATAAGTCCCATGTCTCAATTTCTTTTTGCATATTAGACTCAATATTCTGAATATCTAAGATATTCTCTATGACAGATTGGACAGGCTGGGAAGCTTTATTGAAATTCTGGTTACCATTTAGTAATTGACTGTGTTAACACCCTGAAAAAGCATTTGCCTATCTAAGAGTTGACTGACTCCCTCAAGCATTATACTTCCTCCCATAAGTAGTCAGATTATGTGAGAAGGGTTTGAAATAAACCATCTACAGATATTTACAGTATACAGGCTATACTTCATTTGACATATTGTTCCTTATTTGCTTTCTGCTATTTTGTGCTTGTATTTTGTGTGTTCATTCATGGCTATGAGTAATCTCATTGCTGAGAATGAATTTGACTTTGGAAACTCCCACAGTTTATAATTTGGTGCATGTAATATATGTACCCTACCTACCCTATTCCAATCAATATTCCTCTCCTTTGAGGTAACCTGATTGCTTTGAGAGACAGGTGATAATCTCTGTCTATTTTTGTGTTTAAAAGCTCATAACAGGAACACACCTTTATTTTTATAGCACTTAGGAAGTCGAGTCTGGAGGACCCCAAGTTTGAGGTATTCAGGGGTGTAGATGGAGAAACTAAAATGCAACAAAACAACAGTTGCAACAACGATTACAGGGAATCACATATAGGCTGTAGTTTCTACATAGAGCTAGGGTACCCAGAAGACAATGCTCAGCATATGAGGTCCAAGGTTCCTCGACAACAATACATTATTGCCTAGCTGTGTAGTGAAGTCAGTACAGAAATTCAGCTGCAATAGTTAATTATCTGTTGTTTTGCATTATTTGCTTCCAGTATCCTGCTCTTATTGTCTTCCCTCCCCAAGGTTAACGTTGTCACCATTAGCACGACTTGTGCAATCTTCATGATGACTTGGTATTGATGACAATATAGTATTAATGAACTAATAATGGCATTACTATTTTATAACTGCATAACAATTTGGGTTTTGTGAAAAATCTGTGATTTTTATTTCAGTGAGATAAACGTCAGGTAGAGAACAGCCATGATTTAAGAAAAAAATGATGACTGACTTAGAAAATGTATTCTTACAACTTATATCAATTTTCTTCAGAAGCTTTACTGAACCCTCTTCTTTTTCAAGTAGGCTTCATATGACCATAGTTCAGGTTATAGAAACAATATCCTCTATTCTACCTTCATTATTGTGAGAAAAATATTAGAACATTCTTGCAATCTATTCACTTGATTTTTATTTATGCAGGAATCTTTGCTGCTTTTGTGAATTGTGGAATTTCAGGGCAGAAAACAAATCTGTCTCCTTTTGAATTATTCTGTCCACTGCACAAAGAAACTGTTTACAGGTGTTCAGTTAGTGTTTCTCTGAATTGAATTCTGAGTGATTGCCTAATGCAGCATCTCTTTATTAAATGCACTTTAAGGTGAAGATCAGTATTGAAGAAATACACTACCTTTTGCTTGTATAGAATTTAAACCCATATTCTCAAAAATAAAATACTGTGTAGTGATTTTTACTGTTGGGTTAAGACGCTTTAAACCTGAAAACTGGGTTAATTAATTATGTGTCAGACACCTATACCTCATTGATTACAATTTTAGCCAGATTTATTTTCTGTGACAGCAGATTAGTATAAAAATAACAGTTTTGAAAATTATAAATTTAAGTGCGTGAAAACTTTACCCTCTTCAGATGTGGCATAAAAATACATTATGATGCTGCTCACAGCAACTCTGTCAGTGTTCAGCAGAGCATTTGTTCTTTAGGCAAACTTATTTATGATAAAGGAAGAGAGAAAGATAACAGATACACAAGACTTCAAAGGAGGGTGAATTTGCTACTACACTGATACAGCTTGAACAGCTTTTAACTTCAACAATGAAGCAGAATTCCTGCCTCCCCTGAAAAGATTTTTTCCCTTTACACTATAAATCTCTCTTCTGTTTCTCCACTCACTCATTACAGTTTATTAATTTTTGTTTCACAATTTTTACTAGTTATTTTGTACCATGTATTCTCCCCTTTCTCCAGCTTCTTCCATATCTATCCCACTCCTGACATGCCCAATTTTGTTTCCATATTCTTTAACCCATCAAATCCAAATTGTGCTGCATATGTATTCCTGCATTGGAACAGAGTTGACTTAGCAGGAACTATTCTCTTAATACTGATTCTCCCTCTTCTAGAAGTGATGACGAACTACTAAAAGTGCTACATTTGGAATTGGCCTTGGTGCCCACATCCCCTTGCCATGCATGGATTTTATCTAGTTGTGTTTGCATACCTCTTGCACATTCTGTCATCTATACAACTGCCTTATTGTGTTCAGTAAAGTCAACCACCACCCCTGGCTTTAATAAGCTTTCTGCTCCCCCTTTTCAAATAATTTCAAAGCCTTGGGGAAAGGATACAATGCAAATGTCCTATTAAGTTAACAATTATCCTCTCTTTTATTCTCTGCAACTTTACTAGTTGTAGATCTCTGTGTTAACTGCCATCTATTGCAAAAAGAAGACTCTGATGAAGGTTGGAAGATTCACTAGTCTATGAGTATAATGGTAAGTTATTACAACTCTATTTAATACTATTCTATTTAGCATAATACTAATGGTAGTCCTCTCCCAGAGCTTACAGGCTTCACGGTCACAGGTTTGGAACCCTAAAAATGATTCTATTTTGTGGAGTAGGCATTAAATTCAATCAGAAAGTGTTTGGTCACTTCCTGTACATTCAGGCCACTATTGTATCATTGGTGATGTCTTGCCAGGCCAATCATTGTTGTAGCTTACAAGCCTATAGTTATCTAAGATTGGTAATTACTTTTCTCCTTAAGTAGCATATAAAGTGCCCTCCAGTACTGTAAAAGTTAGGCAGTATGGGTAAAAGTTACATGTGAATACAAGCTTGATTCCCTTCTGTTCTATGACTCAATTCTGTGGTGTCTTCAATAATAAGGCCTTGCTGTAAAATTATGGAATTTAATCAAGAACACTTGAAGTAGCCTGTAATTTTTAGTCAGATCTCACTGGCCAATAACTACTGAGGAAATAAACCATTCCCGACACTGAGCATTCTGTTAGTCTGTAATGCCTAGTAGAGTCATGGTCTCCCTTTTATAGGATGACTCCATTTAATCTTTGCATTTATATGTCTATTATGTATATGCATATATTTTAGGAAGCATATATGATAGTAGCTTTTCACAGGACTTTTCAAAAGGTCTTTAGTGTTAGCTTATACTTTCCCATATTCCCTCTATCCTGTCTTCCAATCCTAATGAAAATATGCCATATTTATACAATGGAATATTTTCCAGATGTTAAGGAAAACAATATCATGAAATTTACAGATAAATGGATAGAGGTGGGATCATTCATTCTGAGTGATATGCTATAAACCCAGAAAGACAAATGTCATGGTTTTATCTCCTTCATAGATATTATTTTTGTTTTTTCATATTTGTGTTTTCAGTTGGAATATCAGTGGAGGTCAGGAAATTAGTAGGTCACCATATGGGAGGTTCTCAAGTGGTTTGAAGGAATAAATAGGTACATGAAACAGAGTATGTTAAATGGGGCCAAGAGATTATTTGACAGTACTACTTTCCAGATGATATTTGAATAATGCTCATCTTTCGCTACATTGCTTGTACTGGTTGTTGCTCACAAGCATCATGTGATAGTCTTACAGCTACCACTATACCAATTAAAAGTTAGAAAGGAGGATGAAAACCTTGCTCGTGTGAAATCTAATTACTAACTTATCACTGTGTTAAGTAATTCATAACTCAGGAGGTTTTAAAGCTATGGGACTACATCTTCTTATAGTGTGTTTCCCTAGATACCACCACACACTTCTCAATCATGCCTTTTTAATTCTTCATTCCATCAGATAGGTGCATAGCCCTCTTGACTCTTCTGTGAGGTTCTTTATTTCCTTTTCTACTTGACAGAGTTAAACTATGACCAACAATGGAACACACACACACACACACACACACACACACAAACACACACACATTTTCCTCACATGGAAGATATCACTGAGTAGCCATTTCTGACTTATTTGCTTTTAATCTGAGGATGCGTTATCTAGCTATCAAATGCCAGGAACCAAGGCTAAAAGCTAGCAGGTGATCTTCCAGGGATGCTTTACCACGGAACTACAATGAATGAGCCTTTGTAGGCAGGGCCCAAGGGACAAATCTCAGGACTGATTTTTGTAGCTGATATGCCTTTTCTGTCCTTACAAAATTAATATTATAATTCCTGGGCATTCCCACTCTATTGAGCAGATTTCTACAGATCAAGAAGATTTACTATCTCCCCTTTAAAAAAGTATTTATTATTTCTTTTATTAACCATTTTATTTATTTACATTTCAAATGTTGTCCTCTCTCCACTAGCTCCCACCCCATCACCATCCCCTTGTAGTAATGCTATAGAGTCAAACAGATGATTTATTAATTCCTAATGATGATTATTTAAGAATTCCTAAAATTATACTAATAATTATTAAGCCCTTTATAATAGGACTGCTATTAAAGTCCTCTCTAATATGAAAACAGCAATCAGAACTCTGCCAGGCTTAATGTGTCATGAGTTAATTGCTTCTGAGATAGAAAGCAGGCATTTACAGCTTAGAATACATTCCTTAGAGCTGTAAAACAATTAACCAAAGGTCATAAAAGGGAACAAATGATTTATTTTAGGTGCAAGGACAGAAGATAGAATACTGTCTCGGTTTATCCATACAAAACTTCAATCCTAATTTAGACATGAAAATTGTAGTTTTAAACTGTCAATGAACCTATGGAGCTAGTAAGAGATAACGAAAATCTAGCTAGATAACTAGATGGAAACACATGTAAACATCTCTGTCGTGAGCTTATTCAATTTATAATTTGAATTTTTGCTTGAATTTTTAGTGAACTTTATTTTAAAAATGATGCTTGTAAAACATATGATCCATTCTCCTAAAAAAAGTACAAAAATCTAGGAATGATGTCATTATGGCAGAAAGAGAGAGCAGAATGCAGAATGTAGAAAGAGAATTAGAAACTAAGGTATTGGAAAATATAACAAATCATAACAGAGAGATGAGACAAAGAAGTTATAGAGTGCGCAGAAGGAGCAGCAGGCTTCTCCTTACCATGGGATGGAACAGGTCTTTTCTTAACATCAAGAAAGGCTTAAGTCTTACTAAAGAGGACAATGCTTTTTCCTTAGACTTCAGTTTAATACATTTAGCAATAAAAAGTCAGTATTTTTTATTTTTCTCTATGCATTAAAGATTGGACTTCATTTTTCATCCACGATGAGCGATTTCTTTCTGCACTGTCCCTTGGGCTTTTGCTCCATATGCACAAGTAAGTTTGGATGCATGTGTGTAAGTATGTAAATATGAGATAAGTAGCTGGATGCATAGAAATGTATGAAGGTGTATGAGTGTGTGCATAAATGTACATATGTATGCATGTGTGTTTGTGTAAAGTTTTCCTTCTGCAAACAGGACTCTCTTCTCCTGGCTCAATAAAAGTTTATGGCTCCAAACCTCTATCCTACCTGACAAGTGAGAGGCTAGGCTTCTGTGTAAGAGAGTAAAAAGCCCCAGCAATTAGTCTTTTACTCAGTCCCCAGCTGTTAAGCAACAAATGTCAATAGGTCCAGAGGCCTGCAGCTTCTGATCTGAGTAAATGAATGTCAAGATGGGTAAACATTATTATAGAAAGCAACCTTAATCTAACAAAACCAAGTCTTCCCTTGCTGATACTCTTTCTCCTCAGCTACCTGCAAGAGAGAACCAGAGCACTGGAGCTTAGTCTCTGGCAATAAAAAATCCTTCTTATTGAAGTTTTGTTTGCTGGAGTATCTGCTCCAAGTATACTGTCCTGTGTCCTAATTCTAATGGTTGATGGACTTGAACATCTGGTTTCATTGTCATTATTAGATAGTTCTCTACTTTACTTCTTCCAAGCACAAATTCCAAAACCCCTGCCAGTTGCATCCTCTTGGACTTCTTAGGTCAGTGCTGCCTTAAAGTAGGTTTGTTCTTTAAAGATGATTTCTTTCTCACCTTAGGTATGGTTTAGTTGAGAGTTTCCTACTTTTGTCTGTGGTCTTTCTTTTCTCTCTTCCTTAATGCCATCCACCCTAGTATTTCTTCTTCAAATCCTGGATTGGATGTCAATTTTCTATATAATTTACTAGAAATAAATAATAATATATTTATTTTGAGAAAGTGATACTAACAAAGTATATGGCTAAAGGAGTTTCAATAACAATAGCAGTTGAATCAATATTCAATAAGAATTTGGATGGACAAACCTAAATGGAAACATAACAGATAAAAAAAAATATGGACTTTCTAAAAACAGGATGGGTCATTTCTAGGATGAGCTAGAAACTCTCAGCAAGGGAACATTTCATGAATGTATGAGGTGATCCTAGCTAAGCCACCTAGGAACAGGGGATATGGAACCTCAAATGACTACCTCCTATAACCTGGCAAGACTTCCAAAGGATGGATGGGGACATCATCCTAGCCACAAAACCTTTGACCCAAAATTTGTCCTGCCTACAAGATGGGCACAGATGAAGACTGAGCAGAAGTTGAGGGAATGGCTAACCAAGAACAGGCTGAAATTGAGACCCATCCTGAGAGAGAGAGAGAAAGAGAGAGAGAGACAGAGACAGAGAGAGAGAGAGAGAGAGAGAGAGAGAGAGAGAGAGAGACAGAGACAGAGACAGAGAGACAGAGAGAGACAGAGACAGAGAGAGACAGAGAGAGAGACAGAGAGAGAGAGAGACAGAGAGAGAGAGAGAGAGAGAGAGAGAGAGAGAGAGAGAGAGAGAGAGAGAGCGCCAACCCCTGACACTTTTCATGATATTCTGTTATACTTGTAGACAGGAGCCTAGCATAACTGTCTGATGAGAGGCTTCACCCAGAAGCTGCTGGAAGCTGCAGAGAACGAGAGCCAAACAGTAGGTGGAGCCTGGGGAACATTGTGGAAGAGGGGGAGAAAGGATTGAAGTAGACAGAGAGGTCAAAGACACCACAGGAAAACCTACAGAAACAATCAACCTTGACCCGTAGGGGCTCACAGAGACTTAACCACCAACCAAATATGCATGGAATGAACCTAGGCCCCATATACATATGTAACAGATATGCAATGTGATCTTCATGTGGAACACCTAATAACTGGAGCAGGACTTGCTGTCTATGAATATGCTGCCTGAATTTCGATCCCATTTCCCTAATTGGGCTGACTTGTCTAGCCTCAACAGGAGAAGATGTGCCTACTCTTACTGATACTTGATATGCCAAGGGAGGTTGATAGCCACAGGAGGCCTTCCATTCTCTGAGGAGAAAGGGAGGTGAGTTGAGGGTCAGGAACTGGGAGAAGAGGAGGGAGAGGAAGCTATGGTGTGGATGTACAACAAATAAATTAATTAATGAAAAAAAATTGGACTTCCTAAGTTGTTCACTCTTCAACTTTTTTCTCTGTTCAAATCTAAATAGCTCTGTCTTCCTAATTTTTAGTTTCTGTAAAATTCTATCATTTGTTTCAGTCACCTCAGCTTCATTATATTCTGAGTGAAGGCTGGTCACTCTCATGTATAATTTTTATTGAAAACCATGATACTGAGAGATTCTGTAGAAGATAAATTTATAGAGGTTTTATGATATTTTCATTGACATTTATCTTCCTTAGCTAAATTTATGAGTCATGGGCTATTCTCCAAGTTCTTGTGTGAGGCATATAATTGACACATTATCCATGGCCCAATAGAATCCAAGCAAAGTGTTAAAGAACCGGTAGCTTTGGGAGGTAGATCTTTTTTTTTTATTATTATTATTTATTTTATTTTATTTTATTTTTAATTTACATTCGAAATCATTTCCCCTTTCCCGTTTCCTCCCTCCCCGAAAGTTCCATAAGCCCCCTTCCATCCCTCTTTTCTCCATTCAACCCCCTCTTGTTTCTCTGTCCTGGCATTCCCCTACATCCAGTCTTTCCAGGACCAGGGGTCTCTCCTTCCATCTTCTTAGAAATCTATTGATATGCGAATTGTGTCTAGGGTATTCCCAGATTCTGGGTTAATATCCCCTTATGAGTGACTGCATACCATGTGTCACTCACATGAGGTTGGGTTACCTCACTAAGGATGATATTTTCGAGTTCTGACCATTTGCCTAGGAATTTCGTGAGTTCATTGTTTTTAATTGCAGAGTAGTATTCCATTATGTAGATATACCACATCTTCTGAATCCATTCCTCCGTTGAGGGACATCTGGGTTCTTTCTAGCTTCTGGCTATTATAAATAAGGCTGCTATGAACATAGCGGAGCATGTGTCCTTATTGCATGTAGGTAAAGCCTCTGGGTATATGCCCAGGAGTGGTACAGCCAGATCCTCCGGGAGTGTCATGCCCAGTTTTCAGAGGAACCGCCAGACTGCTTTCCAGAGTGGTTGTACCAGTTTGCAATTCCACCAGCAGTGGAGGAGTGTTCCTCTTTCTCCACATCCTCGCCAACAACTGCTGTCTCCTGTGATTTTGATCTTAGCCATTCTGACTGGTGTGAGATGGAATCTCAGGGTTGTTTTGATTTGCATTTCCCTAACGACTAAGCATGATGAACATCTCTTTAGGTGCTTCTCAGCAATTAGATATTCTTCAGATGAGAACTCTTTGTTTAGCTCTGTACCCCAATTTTAATAGGGTTGCTTGCCTCTCTGGAGTTTAACTTCTTGAGTTCTTTGTATATATTGGATATTAACCCTATGTTGGCTATAAGGTTGGTAAAGATCATTTCCCAGTTAGCTGGTTGCCACTTTGTCTTTTTGACAGTGTCTTTTGTCTTGCAAAACCTTTGTAATTTAATGAGGTCCCATTTGTCTATTCTTGATCTTAGAGCATAAGCTATTGGAGTTCTGTTCAGGAAATTCTCCCCTGTGCCCATATGTTCAAGGTTCTTCCCTAGCTTCCTTTCTATTAGTTTCAGTGTGTCTGGTTTTATGTGGAGATCCTTGATCCACTTGGAATTGAGCTTAGTGCAAGGAGATAAGAATGGGTCAATTTGCATTCTTCTGCATGTTGACCTCCAGTTGAGCCAGCACCATTTGTTGAAAAGGCTATCTTTTTTTCCACTGGATGGTTTTAGCTCCTTTGTCAAAGATCAAGTGACCATAGGAGTGTGGATTCATTTCTGGGTCTTCAATTCTGTTCCATTGATCTACATGCCTGTCACTGTACCAATACCATGCGGTTTTTAACACTATTGCTCTATAGTACAGCTTGAAGTCTGGGATACTGATTCCCCCAGAGGTTCTTTTACTCTTGAGAATAGTTTTAGCTATCCTGGGTTTTCTGTTATTCCAGATGAATTTTGAATTTCTCATTGCTCTTTCTAACTCTATGAAGAATTTTTTTTTTTTTGGTTTTTTGAGACAGTGTTTCTCTGTATAGCCCTGGCTGTCCTGGAACTCACTGTGTAGACCAGGCTGGCCTCGAACTCAGAAATCCTCCTGCCTCTGCCTCCCAAGAGCTGGGATTAAAGGCGTGCGCCACCACCGTCCGGCTGAAGAATTGAGTTGGGATTTTGATGGGGATTGCATTGAATCTGCATATTACTTTTGGTAAGACAGTCATTTTTACCATATTAATCCTGCCAATCCATGAGCATGGCAGATTTTTCCATCTTCTGAGGTCTTCTTCAATTTTTTTCTTCAGAGACTTGAAGTTTTTGTCATACAGATCTTTCACCTCTTTGGTTAGAGTGACACCAAGATACTTTATATGGTTTGTGGCTATCGTGAAGGGTATCATTTCCCTTACTTCTTCTCAGCCTGCTTATCCTTTGAGTATAGGAAGGCTACTGACTTGCTTGAGTTGATTTTATATCTGACCACTTTGCTGAAGTCGTTTATCAGCTGTAGGAGTTCTCTGGTGGAGTTCTTTGGGTCGCTTAAGTATACTATCATATCGTCTGCAAATAGTGATAGTTTGACTTCTTCCTTTCCAATTTGTATCCCTTTGACTTCTTTTTGTTGTCTAATTGCTCTAGCTAGAACTTCAAGTACTATATTTTAAAGGTATGGAGAGAGAGGTCAGCTTTGTCTAGTCCCTGATTTTAGTGGGATTGCTTCAAGTTTCTCTCCATTTAGATTGATGCTGGCTACCGGTTTGCTGTAAATTGCTTTTACTATGTTTAGATATGGGCCTCGAATTCCTGATCATTCCAAGACCTTTAGCATGAAAAGATGCTGAATTTTGTCAAATGCTTTCTCAGCATCTAATGAGATGACCATGTGGTATTTTTCTTTGAGATTGTTTATATAGTGGATTACATTGATGGATTTCCTTATATTGAACCATTCCTGCATCCCTGGGATGAAGCCTACTTGATAGTAGTGAATGATCGTTTTGATGTGTTCTTGGATTCGGTTGGCAAGAATTTTATTGAGTATTTTTGCATCGATATTCATAAGAGAGATTGGCCTGAGATTCTCTTTCTTTGTCGGACCTTCTCTCTCTTTAGGTTAGGGAAGTTTTCTTCTATAATTTTGTTGAAGATATTGACTGACCCTTTAAGTTGCAAATCTTCACTCTCATCTATACCTATAATCCTTAGGTTTGGTCTTCTCATTGTGTCCTGGATTTCCTGGATGTTTTGGGTTACACGTTTTTTTGCATTTTGCATTTTCTTTGACTCTTGAGTCGATGCTTTCTATGGTATCTTCAGCACCTGAGATTCTTTCTTCCATCTCTTGTATTCTGTTGTTGATGTTTGCATCTATGACTCCTGATTTCTTCCTAAGGTTTTCTATCTCCAAAGTTGTCTCCCTTTGTGATTTCTTAGTTGTTTCTACTTCCTTTTTTAGTTCCTGGATGGATTTGCTGAGATCCTTCACTTGTTTGTTTGTATTTTCCTGTATTTCTTTAAGGTACTTTTGCATTACCTCTTTCAGGATTTCTGCCTGTTGACCCATGTTCTCCTGCACTTCTCTGAGCGATTTTTGTGTTTCCTTCTCATGGGATTCCATCTGTTGATCCATTGTCTCCTGCATTTCTTTAAGCAGTTCTCGTGTTTCCTTTGTAAGGGCATCTATCCGTTGATTCATTTCTTTAAGCACTTTTTGTGTTGCCTCCTTATGGGCATCCGTCTGTTGACCCATATTCTTCTGCATTTCTTTATGCAATTTTTGCTATTCCTTTGAATGTGCATCTACCCGTTGATTCATCTGGTTAAGCGATTTTTGTGTTGTCTCCTTGTGGGACTCCATCTTTTGATCCATGTTCTCCTGCATTTCTCTAAGCGATTTTTGTGTTTCCTTTGTAAGGGCTTCTAACCGTTGATTCATGGTCTCCTGTAATTCTTTATTAGATTTATTTGTGTCCTTCTTGTGATCCTCTAATAGCGTCATGAGAAGTGATTTTAAATCCAGATCTTGTCTTTCGGGTGTGGTGGGGTACCCAGGACTTGCTGCTGTTGGAGAGTTGGGTTCGGATGGTGCTATATTACTTTGATTTCTGTTAGTAACGTTCCTACGTTTGCCTTTTGCCATCTGGTTACTTCTGATGTTAGTTGGTCCTGCTGTCACTGGCTGTTGGTTGGACCTCCTGTGAGCCTGCAAAGCTATTTCTCCCCCCTCTGGATTACCAGGATTCCCCTGGCACCGATTTCTGGGGCCTACCCTGCTCCTGAGTGACTTTGGAGCCCTGATGTGCCTTGCCCCAAGTGATGTTATATTGGGGAGTCCCTGCACATCCAAAGGCTCAGCATAGTGGATTCCTGGAGCAGAGGTCGCCAAAGGGAGGCTGGCAGGCTCCTGCCCTGTGCAGGGGTGTGTGATCTCTCCCATAGTGGCGGGGAGGGGGCGTCCCTCTGCAAGACAGAAGTCCCACAGTACAGCTGGCGCGCTGGTTACTGCAGATCTTTCCAGCTCTTGGGCACACAAGCAGCCCGAGACCCAAGTGATATTATGCCTGTCTGTCTCCGAGCCTGGCAGTCTCAACTACCTGGGCCACTGGAGCAAAGATGGCAGAGTGCACTCTGCACTCTCTCGGTGGTGCTGGTCGCCCTGCAGAGGGGATGGGCTACAGCAGAACTGGTGCCCAGATGACCACAGAGCTGTCCCGTTCTTGGGAGCAAACGGAAGCCCCAACAGGCCGTGTCCCAAGCGATGTTATACTGGGGGTAAACTGGGTACCTGTCTCTTCAGTGCAGTCTACCCGAACAGAGGTCGCGGAAGGGAAGCTGGTAGGCTCCCGCCCAGTGCGGGGGGGGGGGTCCCTCTGCCAGGCAGAAGTCCCACAGCAGAGCTGGTGAGCTGGTTACTGCAGATCTGCCCAGTTCTTGGGAGCTGCGTACACACAAGCTGCCCGAGACCCAAGCGATATTATGCCTGTCTGTCTCCGAGTCTGGCAGTCCCAACTACCTGGGCCACTGGAGCAAAGCCTGGGAGGTAGATCTTAATATTATTTGAGGTAATAGTAGTCATTTGAGTAATGCTTTGAAAGGCATAAAGAGAACTGGTGGGTACAGGAAGGGTGGAATCTTCCACAAAACTCTACGAGTGTGAAAGAAGTTCATGGTACAGAGAAGATCTTTGTAAAGATGCAATGATAGGCAAGATAAATAGAAAACAATACTAAGGTTTATAATTTATTTTATGTGTATATGTGTGTATCTGTGTGAATGTAGGCCATTTGCATAAAGGTGCCCATGGAGGTTAGAACAGGGAGTTGGATCCCTGGAAGTAAATTCCGTTTGTGAGCCACTGATATGGGTGCTAAGAACTGAGCTTGGATTCCTGAAAAAGCAATGCATCCTCTTACCCACTGAGCCATCTGCCTATCTTTTATAATCATTATATAATTTTGAATTAACCATAAACAACTTAACATTTTTATAAATCATAATATATGTTAAGTGCTCAGATAGGTGTTATAAAACTCAAGATAAAGAATAAACACCTCCTGCAGCAGCTAAATACAAGAACATTAAGATATCTCTCCCCTTCTGTAATCTTTATTCTTATAGTTGTCAGTGCCTGTGGAATAGAGTTTTAATCTTAATGCAATGTTTATCAACATATATTCAGCAGAATGTTAAGCAAAGATAAAACTAGCAATAATAATGATATGTAGATTAAAACATGATGCCTTATATACAGCAGAGCTTCAAGTAAGATTCCTTATCTAGACTTTCCCAGGTGGAGTATCATGAATCCTGCATATTTGCAGTGATGATCATTTATATAGTGTAGAGAATTTAAATAATATAATGATTATAAACATACAATGGTTGGCAGAATATTTGAACCATGTATAATTGTTCATTTTAGGCTTTTGAACAGAATAACTGTAGTTTTATTCTTTCGTAATTTCTAAGTAGTACCCATGACCATTGATGTCTTTGTACAGGCACATTATACCATTTCCCTCTGATCTTACCACCGATAAGGAGAGTCAGGCAGGGAAAGTTACAGGGAGATTGGAAGAAAAAGGAGACCCTCAGACTGGAGTCTGGTTAAAACCTCTTTGCAAAGGAGAATCAAGAGTTTCAACACAGTTAGCAACTTCTTAATGCTTGGCTTTTCTTCATTCTCTACTGAAAACCTGCAATTTTCTATATTACCAGACATCCTCTGCACAATCCTAATGGTATCTAGCTTTACCTTATGAGATTTGAATGCAATCTAAGGTACCTCCAGAGCTACACTGTGATCTTAGTTATCAAATGAGGGTGAAGAGAAAACAAGATGTTTCTTACCAACATTTAGAGATTTACAGCTAATGCTCAAACAATTAATTGTGATGTTCCCATGAAGAGATACACTTTGGCATGGCTATATTTCATGAGAACATTCCTACCCTTATCCCTGTGCTTAAGGTTTGTTTTTAAAATATCTTTAAAGAAACTCTGCTCTGTCTCAGTGAAACCCACACCCATGTTCTCAGGTGTGCTTAGGTTCTCTATCTTGAGTACCTTTCTCCTTACTTTTAATAACACTCCAACTGTTTCATGGTTTGTTGTTGTTGTTGTTGTTGAATGTTGACGCCATGAATCCTGGAATTAAACTCCCAAAATATGTCTGAGTTAAGCTCCCTAAAATATCAAGGGAATTCTTCATGCAGCATATGGTGACAGCAGAGATTTGTGTCTTGGGGATGTCACTGCCCACAGATCCATCTCTAGTCTGTCTAGTTAATTATTCAGCTGTGGTTTCTTTCCAGGGCATACCTTTCTTGCTTGCATGCCAATTGTTTTATACTGGCCAGAATTAGATAATGTCTTTTAATTCCATTTTTCATAGGTAAAATAAAAATAATAAAGTCATCTTATTGGTGGGATTATTGGAACAATAACATGATCTTCCAAAGCCAGTAGGAAAATGCCTAGCTGTGCTCAGCAACTGCCAAGAATTATGACCATGAATCCAATTGTTATTATGAACACATAAAACTTAATTGATCTACAGTATTTTTCAAATGTACTTTTTCTTTCTTATAGAATAATTATTAGAATTTTCATGACAACTGAGAATTAATCTTGTGTTTGATTTAACATTAAAATAAGTTATCTTGCTTCTCCAAAACAAATAATAGTTCATCAGAACAAACAAGTAAAAAATATACTTTGATTGTAAAAGGAAATTAGTCTACAATAGTTATAGAAATTAATCTATGTTGTTATATGCCAATACCTTGTAAGAATATTTTATAATTTCTCATTTGTTATTATTAATAAACATCAACATTTATAATTTCCTATTTTACTTATAATTTTTTATATTTTAATAGAATATTTAAAAAATTTAAAAGGTACTCAATGATAATTTTAGGCTTTTTAATGTTGCTTTCACATCAAAAGTTTTTTATCTGGCTCATTATATATATATATATGTATATATATATATATATATATATATATATATATACATATATATATATATATATATAAACTTTTATATTTATATCTCATATAAACAGAAAACTTTGACAACTTTATATTTTTAAGTTTTGTCCATTTTTCTTGTTCTTTTCTTTTCTTTTCTTTTCTTTCCTTTCCTTTCTTCTTTTGTTAGTTAATTAATTAATTATTTAGTATCCCAAATGCTGCTCCTGCTCTGGTCCCTCTGTCACGGAGTCCCTCCCCCATCTTCCTTCTCTTCTCCTCTGAGAGGGTGGAGACCCCTTGGGTATCTCCCCACCCTGACACATTACATCTCAGCCTGCTTAGGCATCTCCCACTGAGGCCAGAAGGTAGCATGAAGACTAAGCTGACTGTCTGTTACATATGTGCCTGGGCCTAGTTTCAGCCTGTGTATGTCCTTTGGTTGGTGGCTCAGACTCTGAGAGGTCCTGGGGGAAAGGTTTGTTGACTCTTTTGGTTTCCCTATAGGGTTCCCATATACTTCATGACCTTCAATATTTTTCCCATGTCTTTTATAGGTGTCCCCAACCTTCATCTAATGTTTGTCTGTGCGTATCTGCATCAGTTTCAGTCTGCTGCTGGGTAGACCCTCTCAGAGAACAGTTATGCTAGGCTCCTCCTATCAGTAAGCATAATGGAGTATCTAAAAAAATGTCAGGTATTGGTGCTTGTCTATGGGGTGGGTTTCAAGTTGAGTCAGTTATTGGTAGGTTTTTCTTTTTATTTCTGCTCCATCCCTGCATTTCTTTTATACAGGATAAGTTTTGGGTCAAAAGTTTTGTGCGTAGTTGGTGTCCTTATCCCTCTACTGGGGATCTTGCTGGCTACAGGAGGTGGCCTCTTCAGTTTCCATGTCCCTTCTGTTAGGCCTCTTGACTAAGGTCACCTGCATTTACTTCTGGGAGCCTTTTCTAGCCCATTTCTAGGACTTCCTAAAGATTCTTCCTTCTCCCCCCCACAGCAGCTGCAGATTTCCATTCATTTCTCCGACACTCCTGTGCCTCTCCCCTGTCTCTCCATATACCTGAACCTACCTCCTCATTCCCTTCCCCCTCTTCTCTCTCACACCTTTCCCTTCCTCCTTACCTCCTATGCCTCTTTTGTTTCCCTCTTTAAGTGTGATGCAGTCATCCTTGATTGGGCCTTCTTTCTTGTTTAACTTCTTTGGGTCTGTGGGGTGTATCATGGGTATTGTGTACTTTATGGCAAATATCCATTTGTCAGTGAGTACATATCGTGAATGTCCTTTTGTGTCTGTGTTATCTCACTCAGAATGTTATTTTCTAGCTCCATCCACTTGCCTGCAAAATTCATGAGGTCCTTGTTATTAATAATTAAATAGTAGTCCATTGTATAAATGTACTACATTTTCTGTCTTGTCCCTGATTTTAGTAGGATTGCTTTAGGTTTCTCTCCATTAAATTTGATGTTGACAATTGTCTTGTTGTGTATGACTTTTTATTATGTTTACATATGTGCCTTGAATCCTGGATTTCCCTAAGACTTTTAACATGAAGGTGTATTGAATTTTGTCAAAGGCTTTTTCAGCATCTTAAGAGATGATTATGTGATTTTTGGATTGTTTATATAGTGAGTGAGGTTAATAGATTTTCATATATTGAACTATCCCTGCATCCCTGGGATGAAGCCTACTTGATCATGGTGAATCATGTTTTTGATGTGCTCTTGGATTTTTCTTGCAAGAATTTTATTGATAATTTTTGCATCTATGTTCATAGGTGAAATTGATCTGAAGTTCTCTTTTTTTGTTGTGCGGTTTAGGTATCAATGTGACTGTGGCCTCATAGAATGAATTAGGCAGTATTCCTTCTGTTTCTATGAAAAAATTTGAGAAGTATTAGCTCTTCTTTGAAAGTATTGTAAAATTCTATACTAAAACCATCTGGCCCTGGGCTTTTTGGGGTTGGGAGAGTTTTAATGACTGCTTGTATTTCCTTTGGGTTATAGGACACTTAGGTAGTTTATCTGATCTTGATTTAATTTTAGTATATGATATATGTCCAGAAATTTATCGATTTTGTTTGGATTTATTGATTCCATTTTTGTGGAGTTTGGGCTTTTGAAATAAGACCTAATGATTTTTGCTTTTATTTCCTCATTTTCTACTGTTATAGTTTCCTTTTTTATTTCTGATTTTGTTAATTGGGATACTGTCTCTGTGTTTTTTAGTTAGTTTAGCTAAGCGTTTATCTATCTTTTTGATTCTCTCAAAGAATCATCTCTTGGTTTTGTTGATTCTTTGTATTGTTCTCTTTTTATCTAATTGGTTGATTTCAGTCCTGAGATTGACTATTTCCTACCTTCTACTCCTCTTGGATGTCTTTGCTTCCTTTTGTTCTAGTGCTTTCAGGTGGGCTGTTAAGTTGCTAGCATGAGTTCTCCCCAATTTCTTTATGAAGGTACTTAGTGGTATGAAATTTTCTCTTAGCACTGCTTTCATAGTGTCCTATAAGTTTGGGTACATTGTTTCTTCATTTTTTGCTGAATTCTAAGAAGTCTTTAATTTATTTCCTTATTTCTTCCCTGATCAAGTTATCAAAGAGTAGAGAATTGTTCAGTTTCTATGAGTATGTGGGGTTTCTGTCATTTCTGTTGTTTTGAAGTCTAGTCTTAGTTCATGGAGATCTGGTAGAATGCAAGGACCATTTCAATCTTCTTGTATCTGTTGAGGCTTCTTTTGTGCTTATATAGTCAATTTTGAAGGTTTCCAGAGGTGCTGTGAAGAAGGTTTATTCTCTTGTTTTGGGGTAAAACATTCTATATTTAAATCTACTTGTTTCATAACTTCTTTTAGTTTTATTGGTTCTCCATTTAGTTTCTGTTTCAATGCCATGTCCATTGGTGAGAGTGGAGTGTTGAAGTTTCCCATTATTATTGTGTGGGGTTCAATGTGTGTTTTGAGCTTTAGTAAAGTTTGTTTTATGAATGTCGGTACACTTCCATTTGGGGCACAGATGTTCAAAATTGAGACATTACTTTGGTGGATTTTTCTTTGATGAATATGACGTGTCCTTTCTCATCTCTTTTGATAACTTTTGGTTGAAAGTCTATTTTATTAGATATTAGAATTGCTACTCCAGCTTGTTTCTTGGGTCTGTTTACTTAGGAAATGTTTTTCTAGCTCTTACTCTGAGCTCCTGTCTACCTTTGCTGCTAATGTGTGTTTCTTGTATGCAGCAGAATGATGGACCCTGTTTATGTATCCAGACTCTTAGCCTGGGTCCTCTTTTCATTGGTGCATTGATTCCATTGATGTTGAGTGATATTAATTACCATTGAGTGTTAGTTCTTGTTATTTTGTTGTTGTAAGTGAAAATGTCGCTGTGCATGCATATGTGTGTGTGTGTCTGTGTGTGTGTGTGTGTGTGTGTGTGTGTGTGAGTGTGATTCTCTTCTTTTTGGATTTGCTGTGAGATGTTAAACTTTCTGTGTTTCCTTGGGTGTAGTTACTCTCCTTGTGTTGGAGTTTTTCTTCTAGTATCATCTGTAGGGCTGGATTCGTAGAAGATACCATTTAAATTTGGTTTTTGGCTTCTGGTTTCTGTCTGAGGCTAGAGCTGGTCCCCTGCCACAGGTCTCCATACCCAGGTGGCACAGGGAGATAGCTAGCCTCCCAGGAATGTAGACAGGCCTGTGAGCACAGGTAGGACCACCCTTGCTGCTCAGAGGAACCGGCCCAGAACCCTCAGGACACATGAACAAAGGAGCTGCCTAGGACAGGAGCCTTCTGATTTCCTTCTATGCCCAGAGCTGATCCTGGGCCACAGAACTACATACACAAATACTGGCAGGAGAGAGCTGTTCTCACAGGTGTGCCTACATATCTGTGAGCACAGGTAAGACCACCACATTTCTTAAAATTCCTGGCCCAAGAGGGACCTACTCAGAGCCATCAGGACACAGGAACCAAGGATCAGCTGGGGACAAGATCCTTCTGGTTTCTATTTGAACCCCAGAGCTGACCCTGTACCACAGCTCTCCATATCTAAATTCCTTCTGAAGAGAACTGGTCTCTCAGGAGTATTGATACACAGTCTTGTAGGAGGGACAAGCCACAGTCAGAGATAGCAAGACCAGCTAACACCAGAGATAAGCAGATGGTAAAATGCAAGCACAAGAACATAAGCAACAGAAACCAAGACTACTTGGCATCATCAGAACTCAGTTCTCCCACAACAACAAGCTGTGGTTACCCCAACACACAAGAAAAGCAAGAATCTGATTTAAAATCACATCTCATGATGATGATAGAGAACTTTAAGGACATGAATAAATCTTTTAAAGAAATACAAGAGAACACAGGTAAACAGGTAGAAGACCTTAAAGAGGAAACACAAAAATCCCTTAAAGAATTACAGGAAAACACAACCAAACACGTGAAGGAACTGAACAAAACTATTCATGATCTAAAAATGGAAATAGAAGCAATAAAGAAATCACAAATGTAGAAAACATTGGAGATAGAAAACCTAGGTAAGATATCAGGAGTCATAGACGCAAGAATCACCAACAGAATACAAGAGATAGAAGAGAGAATCTCAGGTGAAGAAGATACTATAGAAAACATTGACACAACAGCCAAAGGAAATGTAAAATGCAAAAAGCTCCTAACCCAAAACACCAGGAAATCCAGGACACAATGAGAAGACCAAAGCTATGAATAATAGGTATAGAAGAAAGTAAAGATTTCCAAATTAAAGGGCCAGTAAATATCTTCAACAAAATTGTAGAAGAAAACTTCTCTAATCTAAAGAAAGAGATGCCCATTAACATACAAGAAGCCTACAGAATTGCAAATAGATTGGACCAGAAAAGAAATTCCTTCTGTCACATAATAATCAAAACACCAAATGTACTAAACAAAGAATATTAAAAGCAGTAAGTAGCATATAAAGGAAACCCTAGTCAGAATTACATCAGACTTCTCACCAAGACTATGAAAACTAGAAGATACCGGGAAGAACTCATACAGACCCTAAGGGAACACAAATGCCAACCCAGACTATTATATCCAGCAAAACTCTCAATTACCATAGGTGGAGAAACCAATATATTCCATGACAAAAACACATTTACACAATATCTTTCCACAAAGCCAGCCCTACAAGGTTAATAGATGGAAAGCACCAACACAAGGAGGGAAACTATACCCTAGAAAAAGCAAGAAAGTAATCTTCTTTCAACAAACCCAAAAGAAGATAACCACACAAACATAAAAATAACACCAATCACTATTCCTTAATATCTCTTAACATCAATGAACTCAATTTCCCCCCAAAAAAGACACAGGCTTACAGACTGGACAAGTAAACAGGACTCAGCATTTTTCTGCATACAGGAAACACACCTCAGTGTCAAAGACAAACATTACCTTAAAGTTAAGGACTAGAAAACAGTTTTCCAAGCAAATGGTCCCAGGAAACAAGCTGGAGTAGCCATTCTAATATCTGATAAAATAGACTTTCAACCAAAAGTCATCAAAAAAGACATGGAAGGGCACTTTATACTCATCAAAGGAAAAATCTACCAGGATGAACTCTCAATTCTGAACATCTATGCTCCAAATACAAGGGCACCATCATTCATCAAAGAAACCTTACTAAAGCTTAAAGCACACATCGCAACCCACACAATAATTTGGGGTGACTTCAACACCCCTCTCTCATCAATGGACTGATCAGGGAAACACAAACTAAACAGAAACATAGTGAAACTAACAGAAGTTATGGACCAAATGGATTTAACAGATATCTATAGAACATTCATCCTAAATCAAAAGAATATACCTTCTTCTCAGCATGTCATGCTACCTTCTCCAAAATTGACCCTATAATCGGTCACAAAACAGGCCTCAACAGATATAAGAAGATTGAAATAATCCCATGCATCCTATGAGATCAGTATGGATTAAGGCTGGTCTTCAATAGCAATAAAAACATCAAAAAGCCCACATACACATGTAAGCTGAACATTGCTCTACTCAATGATAATTTGGTCAAGGAATAAATAAATAAATAAATAAATCACTTTAGGTGCTTCTCAGCCATTGGATATTCTTCAGGTGGGAACTCTTTGTTTAGCTCTGTACCCCGTTTTTTAATAGGGTTACTTGCCTCTCTGGAGTTTAACTTCTTGAGTTCTTTGTATATATTGGATATTAGCCCTCTGTCAGATGTAGGGTTGGTAAAGATCATTTCCCAGTTAGTTGGTTGCCGCTTTGTCTTTTTGATAGTGTCTTTTGCCTTGCAGAAACTTTGTAATTTAATGAGGTCCCACTTGTCAATTCTTGATCTTAGATCATAAGCTATTAGTCATTAGGGAAATGCAAATCAAAACAACCCTGAGGTTCCATCTCACACTAGTCAGAATGGCTAAGATCAAAAACACAGGAGACAGCAGTTGTTGGCGAGGATGTGGAGAAAGAGGAACACTCCTCCACTGCTGGTGGGATTGCAAGCTGGTACAACCACTCTGGAAAGCAGTCTGGTGGTTCCTCAGAAAATTGGGCATGACACTCCTGGAGGATCCGGCTATACCACTCCTGGACATATACCCAGAGGCTTTCCCTGCATGCAATAAGGACACATGCTCCACTATGTTCATAGCAGCCTGATTATAATAGCCAGAAGCTGGAAAGAACCCAGATGTCCCTCAACGGAGGAATGGATTCAGAAGATGTGGTATATTTACACAATGGAATACTACTCTGCAATTAAAAACAATGAATTCACAAAATTCCTAGGCAAATGGTCAGAACTTGAAAATATCATCCTTAGTGAGGTAACCCAATCACAAAAGAACACACATGGTATGCAGTTACTGATAAGGGGATATTAACCCAGAATCTCTCGGAATACCCTAGACACAATTCGCATATCAATAGATTTCCAAGAAGATGAAAGGAGAGACCCCTGGTCCTGGAAAGACTGGATGTAGGGGAATGCCAGGACAGAGAAGTGAGAGGGGGTTGAATGGGGAAAAGAGGGAGGGAAGGGGGCTTATGGGACTTTCGGGGAGGGAGGAATTGGGAAAGGGGAAATGATTTGGAATGTAAATAAAAAAACTTAGAAAATAAAAAAAAAGAAAGAAATCAAAGACTTTTTAGATTTAATGAAAATGAAGACACAACATACCCAGATTTATGGGACACAATGAAAGCAGTGCTAAGAGGAAAACTCATAGATCTGAGTGCCTCCAAAAAGAAACTGGAGAGAGCATACATTAGTAGTTTAACAGTACACCCAAAGCTCTAGAACAAAAAGAAGCAAATACACTCAAAAGGAGTAGATGGCAGGAAATAATCAGACTCAGAGCTGAAATCAATCAAGTAGAAACAGAAAGAACTATACAAAGAATCAACAAAATTAGGAGCTGGTTCTTTGAGAAAATCAATGAGGTAGATTAAACCCTTAGCCAGACTAACCAGAGGGCATTTTGACAGTATTCAAATTAACAGAATCAGAAATGAAAAGGGAAATATTATAACAGAAATTGAAGAAATTAAAAAAATAATAATTAGATACTACTACAAAAGCCTATACTCAACAAAATTGGAAAATCTGGATGAAATGGACCATTTTCTAGATAGATACCAAATAACAAAGTCGAATCAGGATCAGATAAACTATCTAAACACTCCCTTAACCTCTAATGAAAAAAAGCCCAGGACCAGATAGGTTTAGTGCAGAATTCTCTCAGACCTTCAAAGAAGACCTAATACCAATACTCTTTAACCTATTCCAGAAAATAGAAACAGAAGGAACACTACCCAATATGTTCTATGAAGCCACAAATATGCTGATACCAAAACCACACAAAGATCCAACAAAGAAAGAGAACTTCAGATCAATTTGCCTTTATGAATATCGATGCAAAAGTACTCAATAAAATTCTTGCCAACTGAATCCAAGAACACATTCATTCATAATAATCAAGTAGGCTTCACCCCAGGGATGGTTCAATATATGGAATTTCATCAATGTAATCCACTACATAAACTCAAAAAAAAAAAAAACCACATTGTCATTTCATTAGATGCTGAAAAAGCATTTGACAAAATTCATCATCCCTTCATGTTTATAGTCACAGAAAAATCAGGAATTCAAGGTCTATAACTAAACATAGTAAACACAATATACAGAAAACTAGTATCCAACATCAATCTAAATGGAGAGAAACTTCAGGGAGTAGTCAAACCTGCCCACTCTCTCCTTAGCTATTCAATATACTACTTGAAGTTCTAGCTAGAGCAATTAGACAACAAAATGATGTCAAACTGATACAAATTGGAAAGGAAGAAGTCAAACTATCACTCTTTGTAGATGACATGATATTGTACTTAAGTGACCCAAATCTCCACCAGAGAACTCCTACAGCTGATAAACAACTTGAGCAAGTGGCTGGATATAAAATTAACTCAAACAAATCAGTAGCCTTTCTATACTCAATGGATAACCTGTCTGAGAATGAAATTAGGAAAACACCACCCTTCACAACCCACTCTACCAACCCTATAACCGATAGAGGGCTAATATTCAATATATACAAGGAACTCAAGAAGTGAGGTTCCAGAGAACCAAATAACCCTATTGAAAATTGGGTACAGATCTAAACAAATAATTCTCAATTGAGGAATATAGGATGTTTGAGAAACAACTGAAGAAATGCTCAATATCTTTAATCATTAGGGAAATACAAATCAAAACAACCCTGAGATTCTACCTCACACCAGTCAGAATGACTAAAACCAAAAACTCAGGTGACAGCAGGTGCTGGCAAGGATGTGAAGAAAGAGGAACATTCCTCCACTGCTGGTGGGATTGCAAGCTAGTACAACAACTCTCAAAATCAGTTTGGCAGTTCCTCAGAAATTTGGACATAGTACTACCTGAGGACCAGCTTTACCACTCCTGGGTATGTACCCAGAAGATTCTCCAACATGTATTAAGGACACATGTTCAACTATGTTCATAGCAGCCTTATTTTTAGTAACCCAGAAGCTGGAAAGTACCCAGATGTCCCTCAACAGAAGAATGGATACAGAAAATGTGGTACACTTACCCAAATGGAATACTACTCAGCTATTAAAAACAGTTACTTAATGAAATTCTTAGGCAAATGGATGGAACTAGAAAATATCATACTGAGTGAGGTAACCCAATCACAAAACAACACATATTGTATGTACTCATTGATAAGTGGATATTATCCCAGAAGCTCGGAATACCCAAGATACAATTCACAGACCAAACGAAACTTAAGAAAAAGGAGGACCAAAGTATGGATACTTCTTAGACAGGGGAACAAAATAACCTTGGGAGAAGCTATAGAGACAAGTTGTTGAGCAGAGACTGAAGGAAAACCCATTCAGAGACTTCCCCACCTGGAGATCCATCCCATAAACAGTTACCAAACTCAGACAGTATTGTGGATGCCAACAAGTGCTTACTGAGAGCAGCCTAATATAACTGTCTCCTGAGAATCTTTCAGTACCTGACAAACACAGAGGTGGATTCTCTCAGCCAACCATTGGACTGAGCACAACCTAATGGAGGAGCTAGAGAAAGGACCAAAGGACCTGAAGGAGCTTGCAGCTCCATAGGAGGAACAACAGTATGAATCAGTCAGTACACCCAGAGCTCCCAGTGACTACCATCAACCAAAGAGTATACATGGAGGGACCCATGGCACCAGCTGCATAGGTAGCAGAGGATGGCCTTGTTGGACATCAAAGGGAGGAGAATCCCTTGGTCCTGAGAAGACTTGATGCCCCAGTATAGGGGAATGCCAGGACAGAGAAGTGGGAGTGGGTGGTTTGGTGAGCAAGTGAAGCGGGGATGGGATAGGGGGATTTTGGAGGGGAAACCAGGAAAGGGGACAACATTTGAAATGTAAATAAAGAAAATATCTAATAAAAAATAAATAAATTTGGTTTGTCATGAACTATCTTGGTTTCTTCACCTATGATGATTGAGAGTTTTGCTGGGATTAGTAGTGTGGGTTGACACCTATGGATCCTTTAGGGTCTGCAAGTCTTGTCCTGCTTCTTATGACTTTTAGGGTCTTTTTTGAGAAGTGAGGTGTTATTCTGATAGGTCTTCCTCTATATGATACTTGATCTTTCCCCCCTGCAGCTTTTAATACTCTTTCTTTGTTTTGTGCATTTAGTGTTTTGATTATTATATGGTGAGAAGATTTTCTTTTCCAGTGCAGTCTGTTTGGTGTTGTATAAGCTTTTTATGTTTATAGTCATCTCTTTAGGTTAGGGATGATTTCTTTTATGATTTTGTTCACCTTCTTCTATTGTTATTATTCTTAGGTTTGGTCTTTTATGGTGTCTCATTTTTACTGGATGTTTAGATTTAGGAACTTTTTACGTTTGTCATTTTCTTTGATTGGTGAATCCATTTCTTCTGTGGTATCTTCTTCACTTGAGATTCCCTCATCCATCTCTCGTATTCTGTTGGTGATGTTTGAATCTTTATTTCCTGTCCTCTTTCCTAGGTTTTCCATCTCCAGATTTACCTCCATTTGTGTCTTTTTTTATTGTTTCTATTTCCATTTTCAGGTCACAGTTATTCATTTCCTTCACTTGTTTGACTGCATTTTCCTGTATTTATTTAAAGCACTTATTTGTTTCCTCTTTAAGGGCTTCTACCTGTTTGATTGTGTTTTCTTATATTTAAGGGAATTATTTCTATCCTCTATAAATACCTCTATCATCTTCAGGAGATGGGATTTATAGTCACAGTCTTACTCTAAATTTGTGTTAGTATACCCAGGGCTTGCTGTAGTAGGTGAGCTTGTTTCTGATGGTGCCATATTGTATTGGCTTCTGTTGATTATGTTCTTGCATTTGCCTTTGGCCCTTCTGGTTGTTTCTGGTGTTGACTGGCCTGAGTGTCTCTCGTTGGATCAGTCTACCTGAGAGGCAGGTGGGGATGTGTGTCTTGGGTTTGGGTAGGCCTCCTATGTATGTTATGGTAGAGGTCTCTTGGGGTGCTGGAAGAACCTTAGGGTGTAGGACACTGTGCTTCCTGCTCTTTGAATTCCACTAATACAAGTGTGGGCTAAAAGGAAGATGGAACTCCAAACTGCAGGATAGGACCCAAGGCTGCTAGACTTGATGGGGTCTCTGCTGGCAAAGGGTTTGGGGTGGATGGGTGGGGTGTCTTACCTGTGTGTGTCACATCATATCTTGACTCTTGGGAGGCAGGCAAAGCTGTTGGATGAGGTACCATACACACTGCTCTGGGGACTGCTGATGGTATAGGAGTAGATTGGAAGTCTGATAACTTTATACTTTTAATAAAGTATTTTCTACTATGTAAAAAGTAAATTAAATATTGCAAAATCCTAAATCTTATTTATAGCAATTTTACTGGCTGGTTTTGTGTCAACTTGACACAAGCTGGAGTTATCACAGATAAAGGAGCTTTAGGTGAGGAAATGACTCCATGAGATCCAGCTGTAAGGCACTTTCTCAATTAGTGATCAAGGGTGAGAGGGCCCATTGTGAGTGATACCATCCCTGGGCTGGTGGTGTTGGGCTCTATAAGAAAGAAAGCTGAGCAAGTCAGAGGAAGCAAGCCATTAAGTAATATCCCTCCATGGCCTCTGGATCAGTTCCTGCTTGCTGACCTGCTTGAGTTCCAGTCCTGACTTCCTTTGGTGATAAACAACAGTGTGGAAAGTGTAAGCTGAATAAACCCTTTCCTCCCCAATTTGTTTTTTGGTCATGATGTTTGTACAGGAATAGGAACACTGACTAAGACAGCAATAAGGTGAGGATCTTCTCATTGCACTTTGGAGAATCCTGTGATTCTTCCATTCCTGACCTGGAGTAATAGCTCATGCATAGATCAATAATGCTATTTTTGTATAGAATATTAGTAATGAATCATGGTTATAAGAAAAGTCTTTGACCTTTTAATTTTTCTTAAGTTACTTATGTCTTGAAGTTTGTTTTACTCATCTATTGCTGCTTAACATATCACAGTAAATAAAATGATTCAAAACAACAATGTTTTGCATATGTTTAATTTTGGTGTATGGTTTTTGTTTTTATATTTGTAACTTTTCTATAGTAAAGAGTAGAATAATATATTTTTTAACCACCAAACATTACTGTATTTTAATTTCTGATCCATGTTCCTTGGCCAAGAGTGAGTCATGAAGCTAACTGAAAACAAATTTTGAGACTGTTTTGCTTTCTCATCTATGAGCTTGACTGGAGAAGAGTCACTTAAGTGGAATTTTCTTTTATGGGCTTTAGACCTGATAGTCTTTTGAATTACTTTTCTGGGTGTAACATAAACTTATAATTATTTCCCTAATAGGAAATGGGCAAGTGATCAAAGCAATGACTATACTCAAATCTAGGTTGGAGAATGTCTTAGTTAGGGTTTCTACTGTTGCAGTGAAATACCATGACCAACTTGCTTTTGCTTTTTATTTGGCTTATACTTCAACATGGTAGTAAGGACAGGAACTCAAACAGTCCTGAAATCTGGTGGCAGGAGCTGATGTAGAGGCCATGAAGGAGTGCTGCTTACTAGCTTGCTCTCCATGGCTTCCTCAGTGTGATTGGTTCATATTTGTCTGTTTTTAATATTTTCTTTTGTTGATTCTCTGTGAAATTGACATCATGTTCTCCAATTCAACTTATCTCCTGGTCCTTCCATATTTGCCCTCTGCCTTGCAACCTCCCTTGGAAAGAAAACAAAAAATAAGAAAAACTAACAATAATAAAACATACATAAACAAAAACATGAACAAGAAAAACAACAACAATTAACCCCACCAAAAAAAATCTATCTCACTTTGGAAGCTACAGTGTGTCTTGATATATCATATGGTATACCTATTTGTTCAGACAACTTTACTTGCAATGAATCATTGGTCTTGTTTGAGGCCTCAGGCTTCTGCTACACAATACTGTATCCTCATGGGGACTCCTTGTAGATATCCTATTGCTGTCTTATGTCAGGGAGATACTACAGATTTGGTTGTGCAGGACTGGCCCCCTCTTCATGTTATCCAGCAGTTCATAGATGGGGTAGACGTTCAGATGGGCCAATTCAAAGCTCTGTTTCTGGACCTGAGTTGATGCTAGCTATTCTGCACCAGTGCCACCTGGGCCAGCTCACCTGCCTTGCCCAGGTGAGAGGCAAGGCTAGCTCTGCAGCCTCCTGTATAAAGCTGAATCTACTCTACCTTACCCATACCATCCCATGGTCAGTGAGGAGTGGGACCAGCTTTCCCATACCTCCACCCTTGGGAGTCAGCTTTCCCGAGCTCACACCACTAGGGCCAGCTCTACTGTGCTGCCTAGGCAAGGTGCAAGGCCTCAGCTGGCTTTCTTCTAGAACTCAGGACCACCAGTTCAGGCATGGCACCATCCACAATGAGCTCAGTCCTCCCATATCAATTAACAGTTAAAAAATGTTCTACATCAAGATCTTATGGAAGCCTTTTCTCAATTGAGGTTCTCTCCTTTGTGTCACCTTGACATAGGACTAGCCAGCTCAAGAGACCCATGTTTTTATTGGTATTTGTTTCAGAGTGTCTAAAATGTATATGCATCATTGCAAAGCTTATCCCAGTAGCCTTTTAAACAGTCAGAAATGTTTAATGAAGAGGCAGTGGCCAAAGACACACTCCATTTCCTTTATATATTATTGCATGGGAGGAACATGCATAGGCCACTACTAAGACAAGCTTAATCTGTTATTCATAAACTGCTCCGTAATTCTTGAATCCCTTTGGTGAACTGCTTTAAAGCCCTCCAAAGACTCACAAATCTATTTGGTTTTCTGTTATTTATTTCTCCTGGAACTCTTGCTAAACCTAAATCTTTCCACATTTGCCTTTGAATGGCATGAGAAAGCCCAACCCATTTTCTTGATTTTTTTTTTCCTTTACTATCTCCTCCTGAGTGCTTTAGCATAAAACCAATTTACATGCCAGCCTAAATCATTCAGATGCACTAAGCCTCTTCTACTTATCTCAGTGAGGTCTCCTTCCATTATGGGACTGATCAAAGCAATTCAAGTTCCATACTTGTCTTAAAGTCCTTCTAAACTAATTCTTACGTTGTTAACTCTTATATGGGCATCATCATGTCTGGCCCAGTGAACTGGCTATGAAACCCAATCTACGTGATGTCAAATTCCTTCAATTATGTATATACATCTTTCATTGTCTCCCAGTCCCATATGTCCATGTGATCTCTAAATATAAACAAACATGTGTCTCTGGAAATTATGTATATGAACCTGTCATTAAACTGCATAGAGGTTGTATTATTCAGCTTCTCTGCTTCTCACTCCCAGACTGATCCCATCCCTCCCCATATGCTGCAGCTGCATGAATCAGGCTGTGTGGATATTTCACTTGATGTTTATTAGTTTTTCCTATTATAAGTAGCTCAGATGCAGAGTAGAGTTGATAACCATAGTTTTCTGTTCTGGGCCATTATTAAGGTATGCTTCTATATGGTCAATCATGGATTTTCCCTTTCTTGGCATTAGAGTTTAGACTCAAGATCAGAAGTCTCTTCCATACCTTCTTCCTTGTTACCCTTACTCCATCAGTATTACCAGATTTCTAACAATTTTTATTGAAGGCAGAGGTTTTAGCATAGATTTTCTTTTTTTTTTGTTTTGTTTTTTTTTCTTTTCTAAGTTTTTTTTTATTTACATTCCAAATCATTTCCCCTTTCCCGTTTCCTCCCTCCCCGAAAGTTCCATAAGCCCCCTTCCATCCCTCTTTTCTCCATTCAACCCCCTCTTGTTTCTCTGTCCTGGCATTCCCCTACATCCAGTCTTTCCAGGACCAGGGGTCTCTCCTTCCATCTTCTTAGAAATCTATTGATATGCGAATTGTGTCTAGGGTATTCCCAGATTCTGGGTTAATATCCCCTGATCAGTGACTGCATACCATGTGTGTTCTGTTGTGATTGGGTTACCTCACTAAGAATGATATTTTCAAGTTCTGACCATTTGCCTAGGAATTTCGTGAGTTCATTGTTTTTAATTGCAGAGTAGTATTCCATTGTGTAGATATACCACATCTTCTGAATCCATTCCTCTGTTGAGGGATATCTGGGTTCTTTCCAGCTTCTGGCTATTATAAATAAGGCTGCTATGAACATAGCGGAGCATGTGTCCTTATTGCATGTAGGTAAAGCCTCTGGGTATATGCCCAGGAGTGGTATAGCCGGATCCTCTGGGAGTGTCATGCCCAGTTTTCTGAGGAACCGCCAGACTGCTTTCCAGAGTGGTTGTACCAGTTTGCAATTCCACCAGCAGTGGAGGAGTGTTCCTCTTTCTCCACATCCTCGCCAACAACTGCTGTCTCCTGTGATTTTGATCTTAGCCATTCTGACTGGTGTGAGATGGAATCTCAGGGTTGTTTTGATTTGCATTTCCCTAACGACTAAGGATGATGAACATCTCTTTAGGTGCTTCTCAGCCATTAGATATTCTTCAGGTGAGAACTCTTTGTTTAGCTCTGTACCCCATTTTTTAATAGGGTTGCTTGCCTCTCTGGAGTTTAACTTCTTGAGTTCTTTGTATATATTGGATATTAACCCTCTGTCGGCTGTAAGGTTGGTAAAGATCATTTCCCAGTTAGCTGGTTGCCACTTTGTCTTTTTGACAGTGTCTTTTGCCTTGCAAAACCTTTGTAATTTAATGAGGTCCCATTTGTCTATTCTTGATCTTAGAGCATAAGCTATTGGAGTTCTGTTCAGGAAATTCTCCCCTGTGCCCATATGTTCAAGGTTCTTCCCTAGCTTCCTTTCTATTAGTTTCAGTGTGTCTGGTTTTATGTGGAGATCCTTGATCCACTTGGAATTGAGCTTAGTGCAAGGAGATAAGAATGGGTCAATTTGCATTCTTCTGCATGTTGACCTCCAATTGAGCCAGCACCATTTGTTGAAAAGGCTATCTTTTTCCCTTGGATGGTTTTAGCTCCTTTGTCAAAGATCAAGTGACCATAGGAGTGTGAATTCATTTCTGGGTCTTCAATTCTGTTCCATTGATCTACATGCCTGTCACTGTACCAATACCAGGCGGTTTTTAACACTATTGCTCTGTAGTACAGCTTGAGATCCAGGATACTGATTCCCCCAGAGGTTCTTTTACTCTTGAGAATAGTTTTAGCTATCCTGGGTTTTCTGTTATTCCAGATGAATATTTGAATTGCTCTTTCTAACTCTATGAAGAATTGAGTTGGGATTTTGATGGGAATTGCATTGAATCTGTATATTACTTTTGGTAAGATGCTCATTTTTACTATATTAATCCTGCCAATCCATGAGCATGGCAGATTTTTCCATCTTCTGAGGTCTTCTTCAATTTCTTTCTTCAGAGATTTGAAGTTCTTGTCATACAGATCTTCCACTTGTTTGGTTAGAGTCACGCCAAGATACTTTATATGGTTTGTGGCTATCGTGAAGGGTATCATTTCTCTTACTTCTTTCTCAGCCTGCTTATCCTTTGAGTATAGGAAGGCTTCTGACTTGCTTGAGTTGATTTTATATCTGGCCACTTTGCTGAAGTCGTTTATCAGCTGTAGGGGTTCTCTGGTGGAGTTCTTTGGGTCGTTTAAATATACTATTATATCGTCTGCAAATAGTGATAGTTTGACTTCTTCCTTTCCAATTTGTATCCCTTTGACCTCCTTTTGTCTAATTGCTTTAGCTAGAACTTCAAGTACTATATTGAAAAGATATGGAGAGAGAGGGCAGCCTTGTCTAGTCCCTGATTTTAGTGGGATTGCTTCAAGTTTCTCTCCATTTAGATTGATGCTGGCTACCGGTTTGCTGTAAATTGCTTTTACTATGTTTAGATATGGGCCTTGAATTCCTGATCTTTCCAAGACCTTTAGCATGGAAGGATGCTGAATTTTGTCAAATGCTTTCTCAGCATCTAATGAGATGACCATGTGGTTTTTTTTCTTTGAGATTGTTTATATAGTGGATTACATTGATGGATTTGCTTATATTGAACCATCCCTGCATCCCTAGGATGAAGCCTACTTGATCGTAGTGAATGATCATTTTGATGTGTTCTTGGATTCGGTTGGCAAGAATTTTATTGAGTATTTTTGCATCGATAATCATAAGAGAGATTGGCCTGAGATTCTCTTTCTTTGTCGGACCTTTTTGTGCTTTTGGTATTAGTGTAATTGTGGCTTCATAGAACGAGTTGGGTAGTGTTCCTTCTGTTTCTATTTTGTGGAACAGTTTGAAGAGTATTGGTGTTAGGTCTTCTTTGAAGGTCTGATAGAATTCTGCACTAAAACCATCTGGACCTGTGCTTTTTTTGGTTGGAAGATTTCCAATGACAACTTCTATTTCTTCAGGGGTTATAGGACGGTTTAGATGGTCTATTTGATCCTGATTTAATTTTGGTATTTGATATCTGTCAAGGAAATTGTCCATTTCCTCAAGATTTTCTAGTTGTGTTGAATACAGGTTTTTGTAGTAGGATCTGATGATTTTTTTGAATTTCCTCAGTTTCTGTTGTTATCTCTCCCTTTTCCTTTCTGATTTTATTAATTTGGATACTATTTCTGTGCTTTCTGGTTAGTCTGGCTAAGCGCTTATCTATCTTGTTGATTTTCTCAAAGAACCAACTCCTCGTTTTGTTGATTCTTTGTATGGTTTTATTTGTTTCTACTTGATTGATTTCAGCCCTGAGTTTGATGATTTCCTGCCTTCTACTCCTCTTTGGTGTATTTGCTTCTTCTTGTTCCAGGGCTTTCAGGTGTGCCATTAAGCTGTTAGTGTATGCTGTCTCCTGTTTCTTTTTGGCGGCACTCAGGGCTATGAATTTTCCTCTTAGCACTGCTTTCATTGTGTCCCATAAATTAGGGTATGTTGTGCCTTCATTTTCATTAACTTTCCAAAGGTCTTTGATTTCTTTCTTTATTTCCACCTTGACTAAGTTATCATTGAGTAGAGCATTGTTCAGCCTCCAGGTGTACGTGGGTTTTCTTTTGTTTTTGTTGCCATTGAAGACCACCCTTATTCCATGGTGATCTGATAGGAGGCATGGGATTAGTTCTATCTTCTTATATCTGTTGAGGTCTGATTTGTGACCAATTATATGGTCAATTTTGGAGTAGGTACCATGAGTTGCTGAGAAGAAGGTGTATTCTTTAGCTCTAGGATGAAATGTTCTATATATATCTGTTAGTTCCATTTGGTCCAAGGCTTCAATTAGATTCACTGTGTCCCTGTTTAGTTTCTGCTTTCCTGAACGATCCATTTCAGAGAGCGGGGTGTTGAATTCACCCACTATTATTGTGTGAGGTGCGATGTGTGCTTTGAGCTTTAGTAAAGTTTCTTTTACGAATGAGGGTGCCCTTGCATTTGGAGCATAGATATTCAGAATTGAGAGTTCTTGATGGTGGATTTTTCCCTTGATCAGTATGTAGTGTCCTTCTGTGTCTTTTTTGATGACTTTAGGTTGAAAATCAATTTTATCTGATATTAGGATGGCTACTCTGGCTTGTTTCTTGGGGCCATTTGCTTGTAAAATTGTTTTCCAGCCTTTTACTCTGAGGTAGTGTTTGTCTTTGACACTGAGGTGCGTTTCCTGCATGCAGCAAAATGCTGGGTCCTGTTTATGTATCCAGTCTTCTAGTCTATGTCTTTTAATTGGGGAATTGAGACCATTGATATTAAGAGAGATTAAGGCATAGTGATTATTGCCATCTGCCATTCTTGACGCTATCTTTATGTTTGAGTGGTTATCTACTTTTGGGTTTGATTCAAGAAGGTTATTATCTCATTTTGTCCAGGGTGTTGTTTCTCTCCCTGTATTGGAGGTTTCCGCCTATTATCAGTTGCAGGGCTGGATTTGTGGAGAGATATTGTGAAAATTTGGTTTTATCATGGAATATCTTGGTCTCTCCATCTATGGTGATTGAGAGTTTTGCTGGATATAGTAGTCTAGGCTGGCATTTGTGCTGTCTTAGTGTCTGCATGAGATCTGCCCAGGATCTTCTGGCTTTTATAGTCTTTGGTGAGAAGTCTGATGTGATTCGGATAGGTCTTCCTTTGTATGTTACTTGGCCCTTTCTCTTACTGCTTTTAATATTCTTTCTTTGTTTAGTACATTTTGTGTTTTGATTATTATGTGACGGGAGATATTTCTGTTCTCGTCCAGTCTGGAGTTCTGTAGGCTTCTTGTACGTTCATCAGCATCTCTCTCTTTAGGTTAGGGAAGTTTTCCTCCATAATTTTGTTGAAGATGTTTACTGGCCCTTTAAGTTGCAAATCTTCACTCTCATCTATACCTATAATCCTTAGGTTTGGTCTTCTCATTGTGTCCTAGATTTCCTGGATGTTGTGGGTTACATGTTTTTTGCATTTTGCATTGACTGTTGAGTCAATGCTTTCTATGGTATCTTCAGCACCTGAGATTCTTTCTTCCATCTCTTGTATTCTGTTGTTGATGTTTGCATCTATGACTCCTGATTTCTTCCCAAGGTTTTCTATCTCCAAAGTTGTCTCCCTTTGTGATTTCTTAGTTGTTTCTACTTCCTTTTTTAGTTCCTGGTTGGATTTGCTGAGATCCTTCACTTGTTTGTTTGTATTTTCCTGTATTTCTTTAAGGTATTTTTGCATTACCTCTTTCAGGATTTCTGCCTGTTGACCCACGTTCGCCTGCATTTCTCTGAGCGATTTTTGTGTTTCCTCCTCATGGGAATCCATCTGTTGATCCATTGTCTCCTGCATTTCTTTAAGTACTTCTCGTGTTTCCTTTGTAAGGGCATCTAACCGTTGATTCATTTCTTTAAGCAATTTTTGTGTTGCCTCCTTATGGGCATCCGTCTGTTGACCCATATTCTTCTGCATTTCTTTATGCAATTTTTGTGATTCCTTTGTGAGTGCATCTATCCGTTGATTCATCTGGTTAAGCGATTTTTGTGTTGTCTCCTTGTGGGACTCCATCTTTTGATCCATGTTCTCCTGCATTTCTCTAAGCGATTTTTGTGTTTCCTTTGTAAGGGCTTCTAACTGTTGAATCATGGTCTCCTGTAATTCTTTATTAGATTTATTTGTGTCCTTCTTGTGATCCTCTAATAGCATCATGAGAAGTGATTTTAAATCCAGATCTTGTCTTTCGGGTGTGGTGGGGTATCCAGGACTTGCTGCTGTTGGAGAGTTGGGTTCGGATGGTGCCATATTACTTTGATTTTTGTTAGTAACGTTCCTACGTTTGCCTTTTGCCATATGGTTACCTCTGATGTTAGTTGGTCCTGCTGTCACTGGCTGTTGGTTGGACCTCCTGTGAGCCTGCAAAGTTATTTCTGCCCCCTCTGGTTTACCAGGATTCCCCTGGCACAGATTTCTGGGGCCTGCCCTGCTCCTGAGTGACTTTGGAGCCCTGATGTCCCTTGCCCCAAGTGATGTTATATTGGGGAGTCCTTGCACATCCAAAGGCTCAGCGTAGTGGATTCCTGGAGCAGAGGTCGCCAAAGGGAGGCTGGTAGGCTCCTGCCCTGTGCAGGGGTGTGTGATCTCTCCTAGAGTGGGGGTGGGGAGGGGGCATCCCTCTGCCAGGCAGAAGTCCCACAGCACAGCTGGCACCATGGTTACTGCAGATTTGCCTAGCACTTGGGAGCCTCATACACACAAGCCGCCCGAGACCCAAGCGATATTATGCCTGTCTTTCTCTGAGCCTGGCAGTCCCAACTTCCCGGCCACTGGACAAAGATTGCGGAGTGCACTCTGCACTCTCTCTCTGGCACTGGTCACCCTGCAGAGGCGATGGCCTACAGCAGATCTGGCACCCAGACGACCACAGAGCTGTCCTGTTCTTGGGAGAATGCAGAAGCCCCAACAGGCCGTGCCCCAAGAGATGTTATATTGGGAACAACCTGGGTACCTGTCTCTTCAGTGCAGTCTACCCGAACAGAGGTCGCAGAAGGGAAGCTGGTAGGCTCCCGCCCAGTGCGGGGTTCCTCTGCCAGGCAGAAGTCCCACAGCAGAGCTGGCGCACTGGTTACTGCAGATCTGCCCAGCACTTGGGAGCTGCATACACACATGCAGCCCGACACCCAAGCGATATTATGCCTGTCTGTCTCAGAGCCTGGCTGTCCCAACTTCCCAGTCACTGGAGCAAAGATGGCGGAGGGCACTCTCTGTGGCACTGCTCACCCTGCAGAGGCGATGGCCTGCAGATCTGGCACCCAGACGACCGCAGCGCTGTCCCGTTCTTGGGAGAAGGCGGAAGCCCCAACAGGCCGTGTCCCAAGCGATGTTATATTGGGGAGAACCTGGGAACCTGTTTCTTCAGTGCAGTCTACCGGAACAGAGGTCGCGGAAGGCACATAGATTTTCTTTATACTCTTTCTTATGCTTTGTTTTGTATAAACAGTGATAAGCTAAAACCTCCATTTTATGCTCCCCTTTATTCACTGTCTCTGTCCAATCAGGATGTACAAAAAGCATCTGTGTGGTTTTGATTTTTCAATATAATTTCTTCTTTATCTAGGCGTGTTCATTTTGTGATGGCAGCTGAATTGCAGCTGCATGTCTCATCACCTACAGCCAAGACCATGCAATGTATGCAACCACCTGCAACCAACACTGTCAAATATGTGCTATTTTCTTGGTCTATAGTATCTTCTTTAACTTATTATGTCTTTCATGGATATCAAGAAGACACACCACCCTGAGACTCTCAAGAGGGATCCTCCTTCCATAGACATCTTACCTTTGATTACACATCTTATTACCTATAGAAGTGGCACTCAACTACTACTAAGAAAGAAAAGAAGAATATTTTCCCATCATACACTGGGAGATGCAGTCATATCATGCTTAAATCCACAGGTACTCTACCTTTGTTAAAACATGGTCAAAGAATAACCTTTGGCAGCACAATGACTTGGGAAACTGTTAGAGAAGCAAATCAGAAGAGCAAGGCAGAAGGCCATATCCAGCATCATGGTACACTGAGCACACTGGGTTCTATAGCTATGTTCTGACCTTCAAAAAGAGTAAACATGTGTTATAAGTTATATGTAAATGTTTAACATAGGAGGAATGAAAACCATGTCCAAGAACAACCCAGGGAACATAATGGGCCTGAGGACAAAGATACTTGGCCATTTTTCCTGAAGTCTCTCCCACAGTTCCCCAAGGCATTGTTTACCGTGGGACATCATGCCTTTGACTGTGTTCCAAAACACCTTCAGTTAATTATCTTATTATCTGTATCAGAGGTCATATTTTCATCCCTTCAAATCAGACTAAGGTTCTGTCTGTTCTAGTTTGGGTGCCAATCATAATGACTTCTTTTCATGGGAGTTGGGAGCATTCCTGTTCACCATTGATATGACATGGATGACAAGCAAATGATTCTACCCAAGAATAGTTGTTAAACCAAAAGATGTACTGGGGTCACTTATAGGAATATAGGTGAATGAAAGGCAATTATGTCACCAAAGAACTAACATTGGTCACAACTCAGCAAACATGGGTTCCTATACAAGGTGCAGGCAACTCTACTAAAGAATGTCCCTTTCCCTGTTAATTTTCTTCTTCAAGAATCTTGGAGAGTTGACTTCTGAGTTTTATAATTTTTTTTTGTGAATTTTATAATCATTGTGAACCTCCTTTCTATCTCCTAGAGAGAATTTTAAATCAAGAAGAAACAGAAACACAACACCCTTAGTGTCTCACAAGTTCTGGGATAGAGTTTTCTCTCAGTTCTATGCTACTCTAATCTCTCCAGAGTGAAGGCAGTTCACTCTATCCTGGATACTTTCTTAAGAAAAAAGAGAACTGGAGAAAATCAGAGAGCGAGTCTGAGAATAAAATCAATCCTTCTTCAACTTAGTACTGAAGTTGATATTCTGTCACTTGTGCTGTAATATAGCTATTCAAGAAAATTATTTTTGAAACCCTTATTAGAAGCAATATTACAAATGAACAATTCTTTCAACAGTTGGAAAATACCATGAAATATTTTAGAATATATCTACAACAAAGGCAATAGCAAATCCTTTCCAGCCTCATAATCATAAACTTCTGTATGTTTCTGAGTTTGATTTTTTTTCTTCAAATGGAATTCTTTCCTGGCAGATAATCTTGCCCTTGATACAAATATAAACACTGACCTTTAAGATTTTATTATATGTAGTCTCTGTTATCCTATATTTAAATCTTGCCATATTGTATATGAATTATAGAAGTAGTTCCCTAATTTGTTTTCCCCCTTTGGTCTTTATCTACCAACGTCCCTTCTTCCAAAGAAGCAGGAATTACCATTTTAAACTGAAGAGCATGCCACTGCCTAAGTTTGTGTTGGATATCAGTTTCACTCAATACAGGAGCCGAAAGTTACGCTGCCCCATGGAAACATTCCATGAGCTGGTCACGCATTAATCCTGAGTCTTTCTATTTCTCTCTCTATCACGTATGTCACTGCAAATCTACTGACTTATTTTTTCTTCAGACTCCAAGTTCAGTCTCTCCATATGGCCTTATAGATTTCTCATCTTCCTGGAGGCTCTTTTCTTGGGCATCTGCTTACTACCTTTCTCTACTATCATATTCATCAATTAAAAACTTATTTTTGTTATTTTTATTTGTGTGTATGTGTGACATGTGTAAGTGTGCGTATGTGTGTTTGTTTGTCTGTGTGTGCACATGAGTGTGTCAGAGATATTAGATCCACTGGATCTGAAGTTACAAGGCTGAAATTCTAGCCACTATTCCTTCAGCATGTGACGTAAGTTGAAAACAAGACTTAATTAGCAGAGACAAATTGTATTGGAGTGATATATCCTTCTAATCTTATGACTAGTGTCATTGTAAAACAAGGAAAAAGTTCCTGGTACTATAGTACACATCAGTAATATCAGACCTTAGGAATTGAAATGGAGATCCAATCAAGTTTTAGCACAGTCTGGGCTCCAAAAGAGAACTATTACCAATAAGCAAGCAAACAAACAAAAAAAAATGAAAAAAAAAGTGTGAACAAAGAAAATTTGGGTGTAGATATGTAGTAAGAACACAGTATGAAGGTTTAAGCAAAAATTAAAGTGAATTCTATACAAACCAAGGAACAGCAAAATGGCCAAAATCCACAGAAACTATAGGAGAGGCACAGAGCAGACTCCTCTTTATAACTCTTTAAATATCACAATGATTAAAAACCAAAAACCTTGGAATTGTGTTCCCAAATTATGAAAAAAATACCTTCTTTAATGCATTTGTTTTCAGTACATCTTTCAGTGTATAATACTTGTTATTATATAGAACTTTGTGTCCGTTTTTATTGTTATAATACTTTCAGAAGCAGGAATTTTAGGTCACTGATGAAGAATTGTGGCTGGCATATGCTAGACTCAAAGTAAATATTTATTGAATGAATGAATACAAATTCTTCATATAAGGTCACTATGCAATACCAATTTATACATGAAAGCTAATTTCAATGTTCTATAATATTCAAATATGGACTCTCTCTTTTTTTTTCAACACTATTTTTTTATTTTCTAAGTTTTTTTTTTACATTCCAAATCATTTCCCCTTTCCCGTTTCCTCCCTCCCCGAAAGTCCCATAAGCCCCCTTCTCTCCCTCTTTTCCCCATTCAACCCCCTCTCACTTCTCTGTCCTGGCGTTCCCCTACATCCAGCCTTTCCAGGACCAGGGGTCTCTCCTTCCATCTTCTTAGAAATTTATTGATATGCGAATTGTTGGACTGTCTCTTTTATTACATACTTGTGTGTTTTTAAATTTTTATTTTTTAATTCAGTCATAACATACTTAATCATTTCTCCTTTCCCTTTCTTTTTTTCCCATCCCTTCTACATTTGTCCCATTCACTGTCTCCAAATTCATGTTCTCCTCCTCTTTAACCATTGTTACATATACATTTAAGTCAAGTGACATGTAAATACAGCCTGCTCTGTGTATTTAGTCTTAACTGCATGTATATGTTCTTAGGGCTCACTTCATGTTGGATAACAAGTCAAATAATAGCTCTTCCTGAGGAAAATTAATTTTTCCTCTCTCAGCAACTGTTAATTTTTATATATTTATCATTTTAGAGTGGGTATGTCTATGTATGTGTGTATGTTTGTGTGTGTGTGTGTGTGTATTTATACACACACATGTAGGTCATAGGACAACTTATGGGAATCAGCTCTTTCCTCTCACTATGTGCTTTTCAGGCATTGATCTGGAGTCCCCAGATTTTGCAGAAGTCATTTTACATGCTGATCCATGTCACCAGCTGTATACCTTTGAAACTGACAATGCACCACATAGAATCATTTATACAAAATATGTCAGCTTTTATTACTATAGCAAAATGTCTGATGTGTGCTATTAAGGACTAAAGAAAAGACTTTACATAGTTCCCTTTTGGGAGTTCAAATGGAATAGTCTTGTATTAGGGTTCTCTAGAGTCACACAATTTGTGGAATATCTCTATATATTAAGGGAAATTTTGGGGATGACTCACATTCTACAGTCCATCTAATGCAACAATGGGCAGCTATGAATGGGAAGTCCAAGAATCTAGTAGTTGCTCAGTCCCATGAGGCTAGTTGTTTCAGCTAGTCTTCTGTATAAGCTGGAATCCTGAAGTAGTTTCCAACAGGTATCCTGGCAAGCAGGTGAAGAAGAACACCTTATTTCTATATTTTACATTCTAGATTGCAGTTCATTCCAGATGTAGTCAAGCTGACAACCAGGAAGAGCCTCCACAGGACTGTAACAGGGTTTCCCCTTTCACTTTGTCAAATTAGAGTGGAGAGCAATGAGCAATTATACTTCAACCCAGGAGTACAATGGACAGACAGTTCTTTCCTTTCTCACTTGTGAGATCTCAAGTGTTACATGAGAGCTCCTGTCCAAGAGCATCCACACACTTTTCTAAGGAAGTCTCTCAAGGCTCCATTTCTTGAAGGTTGCACAGCACTTTCCATTACTTTTTTACAGAGACAACTTTCCAATCACATGGACTTTTGAGGAGATAAAATTAAACCATATATAATCTATACTACAAAAGAAAATGAGATGATTTACACAGCTAGTGGACATATGTTTGGTGATCAGAAAGAAATCTCATCAATAACATTTTTAAAGATGGAACACATTTCAGCAATAGTTAAAATTTTCAAAGACTTTCTCTCTAAGGAACTTAATTTGTTCTACAAAACATAAAAAAGTATCTACAGAAGAGACATATTTAAAAATCATTGACTACTTCAATACAAACTAGATAATTCATAAACGCTACATACATCTGTGTGCTCTGTTTAGAAACATCAGAAATAAAATGTGAAGACATTGGATGCAGTTTATATTAGAAATATGAGACTCAAGAAATTCACTCCTTTCTTCACAGTGTGGTTTCTGATACAGATATTTGTTGTGGATTGAAGTTTCACATAAAATGATGTTATCAAAATGGTGAATCTAATAAAATCCAAGCTGTCCTATCCTGCCTCTTTTTAGCTGTATGTGAAAGATGAGATCAGACAATATTCTGTGCTGTTTTCTACAGAACTGTGTTGCTCTTCCAAAGATAGACTTTTGTGAAGAATTTATTTGCAAGCTGTGAGAATCCAAAACACTTTCTCCAAATGAATCTTATGTTGGATATTTTTAAAACATGGCTATGGGTTTGATAAAGTTTATATTAATTGAGCCCATAAAAGACTTAGAGGAAAAATGACAAAAATATCATGAAAATATAGCATGTATTTCCAGAACAAAATTTGTTCTTAAAAATATGGAATGAATGATTCATTTAAAGATATTTAGAATGTAGTTCAAACTTTAAGATGAAATACTAAGGACCAATAAGACACTGTCTGAAATATATAAGAAAAAGTTTTATATCTTGATGAACTTGATATAAAAACATTGTATTGTTTTCATATTATTGCAATATTTTTAAAAATACATTGATGAATTAATGAAAACACAGATATAATAGAATTTATAAAATATAAGTTAAAAAAAGCAAGTGACCTCAATTCTAGCAATTATGAGAATTCATCTATCAGTCAAAAAGCTTTTAATAATCTTTTGACATTTTCTACTTCTACTTGTGTGAGCAACTTTTCTCACCAATTATCAAGTATAATAAATTGATGAGGTCATCTATTCTTGTCAGTGAAGTGTCTGCAGCAAGCTAACCACCAATTGTTTAGTTCAAATTAGCAATTACATATTATCATGCATGCTTCTTTGGTTTGGGTTAAAGCACAGCATTCAACATAAACCTCTGTACACTGGATTCAGAGCTCAGCTAGATCTGTTGCCATTTGGGGTTTCATTAGCTGGGAATTGAAGATGGCTGCCTGCTTTTGTCAACTGTTGGTTCAATGGGGCAATCAATACAAGGCCTTATGTTTGCTCTTTGTGGGTCTTAGGGTTCTCCTATGTGGTGGCTTTGCTTAATTATTTCTTTTATTTTTGAAATTATAATATAATTGCATCATTACTTTCTTTCCTTTTCTCCATCAAAAACCTCCATGTACCAATTCTTGTTCTCTCTTGAATTCTCATCCTTAAACAAACCAATTGTTGTTATATAACTATATTAATTTTTATATACATATATACTCCAAAATATATAAGTAATCCACATTTATTTAATATTGCTACTAGTATGTATATTTTCATAGCTGGCCAGTTGGTCATTAGATAACCAATCAGAGGGCTTTATTCTGAAAAGAACTATTTGTCCCACTCTCAGCATTTTCTAATTGTCTGTACTTCTTTGTGTAGGGTTGATGCCTGGAGAGATGTATCAGATAACGACTAGTCTCACAACCAGACATACAATGTAGCCAAATTTTGACAGAGTCATCCCCCAAAGGAATATTTTTATTACAAAGCTATAAGCACAATTTTTCTCATGAAATTTAGTTTTAAAAGTTTAATGTTACTTTTGGTATGTTTAAGACAAATTATGCAAAACATCTGAAGTTCATAGTCAGAGATGCTTCATTCGGTATTTTGCTGTGGGAAGTGGTCTTCATGTACTGTAAGACAAAGTATGCACCAGTCCATCTTAGAGATGCCATCACATATTTGCAGAGTTTAATTGACTTTATTTCATTAATTCTTTATCAATTTGCAACAAAATTGCGAAAAGATTAAGAGCTTTTCTACAACTACACCCCAGTTCGACACAAGCACTATTACCAAGGACTTCCATTAAAGTTATGTATTTGTTAAAATTGATAGGTAGATATTGACCCATCCTCATCATCCATAATCCATATACTATATCAAGATGACCTCTTGGTGTTGTACAGTTTATTGCACAGAATTTTAGTGACAACTATCTGTAATCATTACACAATTGTGAGGAGTTTCATTGTCCTACACCTATGTTTCTTATGTTCACAAAATTTTGATGAATTGAGTATAAACACTTAGAGGATAAGTTATACATTAAACTGTGCCTATTGAAGAAAATATGATTTAATAATTAATAATATGACATATTTTAATAAAATAGTTTTTGTCTTATAAACAGAAGTAGTGAGTATCTTTCTCATAAGTTAAATTCAATGATGAATTGGTTCCTACTGGATCTTATCTCTTCAGTATTGCTCTTCATTAAAAATTTCAAAGCAGCAATGATAATATTACTGAGCACTAAGTATAAGTCCATGAACTTTGTAAGCATTATCTTATTGAAATTATCTCAATTTTCTATCTAGTATAGAAGTCTTATAGTCCTACCTGAATATATAGACGGTAGATAGACTTGGGATACAGAAAAATTAAATAACTCATCCAAGATATGGTAGAGCCAAATATAAACTCAGACTTCGGCTTTGCAACCTTGGCTCACAGGTATGTGATACTATGCGGAATTTACATGTAGCAGAGGGTGATGGAGAACTGGAAGTAGCCTCTAGAAAGTTCCAGACCCCACAGAATCTAGAGGCTCCCAGGAGCCAATGGTGAGGACTTTAGCCGAAATTCCCAACAAAGGGGAGGTACAACTCATAAAGACCAACTCTAGTAGATAGGCACAGCCCCCCAGTAGAGGGATGGGGCCACCAGACTGAAGGAAAATCCATCCAGAGATCACTCCATGTAGGGATCCATCCTATCTGCAGACACAAAACTCCCACACTATTCCTGATGCCAAGAAGTGCTTGCTGACAGGAGTCTGATGTGGCTCTTGCCTGAGAGGTTCTACCAGAATCAGACCAATACAGATGCAGATACTTACAGCCAACAATCAGACTGAGCCAAGAGACCCTAATGGAAGAGCTAGGGGAAGCAATCATGTGGGGCAGAAGGGTCAGGTACATGTGCGGGAGAAGGGCTGGGAGAAAGGGGAATATTAGCAGGTATCGGAGTGGGGAACAGGAATGAAGCACTGAGGGTCAGCAGAAAGAATGGAAACAGGCAACTTCAGGAAGTAGGAAGTAGGGGGACACTCTAAAATGTACCAGAGACTAGGGAAGTGAGAGAGTCTCAATGACAATTTGGTCAAGGAAGGTATAAAGAAAGAAGTTAAAGACTTTTTAGAATTTAATGAAAATGAAGGCACATCATACCAAGACTTATGGGACACAATGAAAATGGTGCTGAGAGGAAAAGTCATAGCTCTAAGTACCTCCAAAAAGAAACTGGAGAGAGCACACACTTGCAGCTTGACAGAACACCTGAAAGCTCTGAAACAAAAAGAAGCAAATATACCAAAGAGGAGTAGATGGCAGAAAATAATCGAATTCAAGGCTTAAATCAACCGACTAGAAACAAAAAGAACTATACAAAGAATCAACAAAACCAGGAGCTGGTTCTTTGAGAAAAATTAGCAAGATAGATAAACCCTTAGCGACACTAACCAGAGAGCACAGAGACAGTATCTAAATTAACAAAATCAGAAATGAAAAGGGAAATATAACAACAGAAACTGAGGAAGTTCAAAAAAATCATCAGATCTTACTATGAAAGCCTATACTCAACACAACTGGAAAATATGGATGAAATGGACATTTTTCTAGACAGATACTAGGTACCAAAGTTAAACCAGGCTCAGACAAACCATCTAAACTGTCTCATATCTAGAAGCAGCCATTAAAGGTCTCCCAACCAAAAAAAAGTCCAGAAACAGATGGGTTTAGTGCAGAATTCTATCAGACCTTCAAAGAAGACTTAATATTCTTTAAATTACTACACAAAAATAGTAGCAAGAGGATGGCCTTGTTGGGCATCAATGGGCTGAAAGGCCCTTGGTCCTGTGAAGGCTCGATGTCCCAGCTTAGAGAATTCGAGTCCATGGAGGCAGCAATGACTGGGTGGGGGAACAACCCCATAGAAGCAGGGGATGGGTAATTCGATAAGGTTTTCCAGGGGGGAACTGGGAAAGGGGGTTACATTTGAAAGGTAAATAAAGTATCCAATAAAAAAAATAACAGGGAAGAAAAGACAGCAATATTGCAAAGAAAGAAACAGAAGGAACACTACTCAATTTATTCTATGAAGCCACAATTATGCTTGTATCTAAACCACAGAAATACCCTAGAAAGAGAACTTCAGAACAATTTCCCTTATAAATATCTATGAAAAAATACTCAATAAATTTCTCTTAAACCGAATCCAAGAACACATCAAAATGATCATTCACCACAATGAATTATGCTTCATCCCAGGGATGCAGGGATGGATCAATATAGGGAAATCCATCAAAGTAATCCACTATATAAACAAACACAAAGAAAAATAGAAGCCACATGATTATGTCATTAGATGATGTGAAAGCATTTGGCAAAACTCAACATCCCTTCACAGTAAAAGTCTTGGAAAGATCAGGAATTCAAGGCCCATATCTAAACATAGTAAAAGCAATATATAGCAAACCAGTAGCCAACATCAAATAAATGGAGAGAAATTAGAAGCAATCCCGCTAAAATCGGGGAATAGACAAGGCTGCCCACTCTCTCCATACCTATTCAATATAGTACTTGAAGTTCTAGTCAGAGCAATTAGACAACAATAGGAGATCAAAGAGATAAAAATTGGAAAGGAAGAAGTCAAGATATCACTGTTTTCAGATGTTATAATAGTACACTTAAGTGACCCCAGAAATTCTACCAGAGAACTCTTTTAAGCCTGACAAACAACTTCAGCAAAGTGACTGGATATAAGATTTAACTCAAACAAATCCGAGACTTCCTTTACTCAAAGGATAAACAAGCTGAGAAAGAAATTAGGGAAATGACACTCTTCACAATATTCACAAATAATATAAAATAACTTGGTGTGACTCTAACCAAACAAGTGAAAGATCTGTATCACAAGAACTTCAAGTCTCTGAAGAAAGAAATTGGAGAAGTTCTGAGAAGATGGACAGATCTCCCATGCTCATGGATTGGCTCATTGAAAATGGTCATCTTGCCTAAAGCAATCTACAGATTCAAAGCAATCCCCTCAAAACTCCAAATCAATTCTTCATAGAGTTAGAAAGAGCAATTTGCAAATTTATTTGGAGTAACAAAAAACCCAGGATAGCAAAAACTATTCTCAACAATAAAGGAATTTCTGGGGGAATCACCATCCCTGACCTCAAGCCGTAAAACAGAGCAATAGTGATAAAAAATAACCTGCATGTTATTGGTACAGTAACAGGCAGGTAGATCAATGGAATAGAATTGAAGAACCAGAAATGAACCTACACACCTATGGTCACTTGATCTTTGACAAAACCATCCGGTGGAAAAAAGACAGCATTTTCATCAAATGGTGCTGGTTCAACTGATGGTTGCCATGTAGAAGAATACACATTCTTATCTTTTGTGCAAAGCTGAAGTCCAAGTGGATCAAGGACCTCCACATAAAACCCAGACACACTGATACTAAAAGAAGAGAAAGTGCAGAAGAGCCTTGAACTCATTGGTACAGGGGAAATTTTCCTGTTGAGAATACCAATGGTTTATGCTCTAAGATCAAGAATCAACCAATGAATTCAATGTTTTAAATAGCAGAGTAGTATTCTATAGCGTAAATATACCACATTTTCTGTATCCATTCCTCCATTGAGGAACATCTGGATTCTTTCCAGCTGCTGGCTATTATAAATAAGGCTGCTATGAACATAGTGGAACACGTGTCCCTGAGCCATGGTGGGGCATCAATGGGTATATTCCCAAGATTTATATTGCTGGGTTTTTGGGTAGATCTATTTCCAATTTTCTGAGGAACTTCATCAAATGAGTGAGTGGGTTGCCACCCCACTATTAAAACTCTGACGCATAATTTTTCCTGTCTGAAAGAATTGCAGGGATGGAAATGGAGAGGAGCCTGAGGGAAAGAAGGTCTAGTGACAGGCCCAAAGTGGGATATAGCTCAAGGAGAGGTCTCAAGGCCTGACACTATTACTGAGGCTATGGAACACTCACAAAAAATGGACCAAACATGACCACACTCTGAAAAGAACCCAGATGTCCTTCAACAGAAGAATGGATACAGAAAATGTGGTACATTTACACAATGGATTACTACTTAGCTATTAAAAACAATGACTTCATGTATTTCTTAGACAAATGGATGAAACTAGAAAATATCACCCTGAGTGAGGTAACCTTGTAACAAAAGAACACGCATGGTATACAATCACTGATAAGTGGATATTAGCCTGAAAACTCAGAATCCCCGAGATAAAATTCACAGACCACATGAAACTCAAGAAGAAGGAAATCCAGAAAATACTCAAGGGAGGTAGAGGGTAGGAGAGACTTGGGAGGAAGAAAGGAGGACTGGGGGAAAAAAGGCAGCAGAATCAGTTGTGAGAGAAGACACGGATGATATACAGGCAGTCAGGAATTTGACCAGAAGTGTGTAGCAATTGGGGATGGGTAACTGGTGGTAGCCACCGACAAGTCCCAGATGCCAGGAAAGGAAGAAGCTCCAAAGACCCAACAGCGATAAGATTAGCTGAAATGCTCAACAAAGGGCAGGTAGAACCTTAAGAGACCATATCTGGAGGTTAGGCAAGACCCCTGGTTGGGGGATGGGGCCACCCATTCATTTCCAAGTTCTTTTCACAGAAGGGCTCCTGTCTAAAGGAAATACATAGACAAAGTTTGGAGCAGAGATTGAAGGAAAGGCCATCCAGTGACTGCCCCACCTGGGGATCTATCCCATATACAGACACCAAACCCAGACACTATTGTAGATGCCAAGAAGTGCTTGTTGACAGGAGCCTGATATAGCTGTCTCCTTAGAGGTTCTGCCAGAACCTGACAAATACAGAGGAGGATGCTTGCAGCTGACCACTGGACTGAGCACAGGGTAACCAATGGAGGAGCTAGAGAAAGGACTGAAGGAGCTGAAGGGGTTTGCACCCTTAAGGGAGAAAAACAATATTAACAAACCAGAACCCCTAGATCTCCCAGGGACTAAACCACCAACCAAAGAGTGCACATGGAGGGACCCTTGGCTCCAGCTGCATATGTAGCAGAGGATGGCATTGTCTGACATCAATTGGAGGAGACATCTTTGGTCCTGTGAAGGTTCTCAGTGTAGGGGAATGCCATGGTGGTGAGGTAGGAGTGTGTGGGTGGGAAGGGGAATCGTCCACATTGAAGCAGGAGAAGGAGGGGTAGGAGAGGGTATTCTGGAGGACAAACCTGGAAATGTGATAACATTTTAAATGTAAATTCATAAAATAGCCAATAAAAAGTTTAAAGAATTTTTTTTTTTTTAAAAATAGAAGAGAAGAGAAGAGAAGAGAAAAGAAGAGGAGAGAAGAGACGGGAAGATGCTTCTATTGGAGGGCAAATGGACTAAAATATTCTTCTGGGTATTTGGTGAATAATTTATTGGATTATCAAATATGTTTCTTCCATTCAAAGGACTATATACAGAAGGACTCAGATATTGTTTTCTAACATTATTTCCCAATAAAAGGAATTAGGCTCATTGTAGGAATGGCTATGTCTTGGGCTGAGTAATAACCATGAAGTCTGGTGTGAAAAAAAGTAAGGAAATGTTTTTAGAACAATAACCATGCCATCACAATTGATAATAGGGTATTTCAAAAGCTTGCAGAGCATATGGGGACAGAACTTGCTGGACAAACTGAGCACTGTAACACTACAAAATAAACAACACAATATTACTAAAATAATCACTATTAGTGAATCCAAACTGATATTAAGTGAATCAATAGCAAGACAGAGTAAATCATCAGAGACAAATTTCATATATATCTTATCATATGTTATATTTGTTATCAGATATATAATGGCTCCTCTTCTTCTAGGAGGTATGAGTCAATGTAGCATTTTCTGAGAATGGAGTAGAAAAAAAATTGCTAACTTAACACATATGTGTGGAAGGAAGATCAAATGAAAGTTGACATAGTCTACTTTGACCACATGATCAAGGTGAGTTTCTCTGGTGATGACTCATTGGCTTTCAATGTTTTTGCTACTACTGTGATGAGAAGGGAATGTTTCACTAGAGAGAATTAGAGAAGGGCAAACTCTGGATCAGTCACTTGAATACCTGGTCAGTAGACTTCAACAATGTTAGCTCTATGGAATAGAAAGACAGACGAAAATGGTGTCACAGAGCAGGGGGGAGAAAGAGCGAGAGAGAGAGAGAGAGAGAGAGAGAGAGAGAGAGAGAGAGAGAGAGAGAGAGAGAGAGAGAGAGAGAGAGAGAGAGAGAGAAGGAACACATGCATTGTGCTTCTCTGGTTTTATTTTGAGGGGAATGCAACCTGCATGGTAAGTTCATTGCTAGTTTTAAATGTATATGATAGTTATATAAGTTGTTAATATTAAGGAAGGTAGATGAGAATTTAAAAGAAATATATTAGTTTTGTACATACTGAATAAATAAAAATGCATCCCACTTTTTACTATCAAAATAATAATGTGACATAATATGCATTTAAGCAATGTATTTCCTATTAAGTCAATGCATAAACCAAAGGGAAAAATTGGCTAAAAGGTGATAAACTGTGGTTACTTCTGGCTTTAGAGATGATAGTTTAATTTTTCCCTTAATATCTGTCTATAGTTTTCAGTAACCTATAATGAACATATTTGACTTTCATAACTAAAAATGTGATGAAGAAAGATGTAGTATAAACAGAGCTTGTGAACAGAATTTGTTAGCGTTTTCAGAATGTTAATTGATGCAAATGAGGATGTGAATTTATTTTTTAAGTAGTCAAGAACAAGGACTGTAGGAGCCAGTAAGATAGCTGAGCGAGGCATCTGGAGGGTGGAAACAAGTTTGTTTCTCATGTTCCTCATATGTGAGAAAGAAGTCTCAGTATTGTAAATGTTCTCTTCTTATTCTCGTGAAACATGAATTAACTTAACAAATTGTTGGCTTAGTCTGACTTCCAGGTTCTTTGTCTGGAACCAAATGGCAACTACTAGACAGATCTGGAATGAAACATGCACACAGTACAAATGTGAGGGGTAGTCAATTTGACAGAATCTAGCTTCACCTGGGAAACAGGGTCTGAACATGCCTAGGAGAGATTATCTTGATTTTATTATTTTGCGAGAAAAAGTATCCCATTGTGGGCCACACCACTTGCTCGGTGGGGAGTCCTGGATAGTGTGAGAGAGCAATCTGAGCGGCAGCATGCAGTGCTGTCTTCCAACAACAGAGAACCTGCTTCAAGTTCCTACTGCCTTGAATTTCTCAACATAATGGTTTATACCTTGAACTGTGAGCTAACATAAGTCCTTTCTCCTCTAAATTGCTTTTGTCAGAGTGTTTTATCACAGCATCGGGAAATGACTAAGCCAAAGGTCAGTGTTATTATTAACATGACTATTGTTACGTAGGAGTAATACAGTAACAACTAGTTGTAATTCATTAATAAAATTGCTCATTGCTGTGTTGTGTTGTAACTTGTATTGCTCCTTCTGGAACAGAAGACTATAAACTGAAGTGTTATCTTACATATATCCGTCCCTCTAAATATTAATTTATTTTATATTAAATATATTATTTCTTGAGGTAAACTATAAGGTTCAAAGAATAGTGAATACCTCTCCTGTTTGCTCATTTTTTATATACTGACAAAAACCACTTTATTTTCACCATGAATCACAGCCCAACTATTTTTTATGTTAATGTCACTCTGTCTTATAGTTATGCCTATCTGAGCAGCCATAAGATGTTTCTTCGAGTCTGTTTTTTCCACTGGTTTTGGTTCTTTGAGGACACCTGCTTTAGATATGATTGAATTCTCATCAGCAACCAAAATATGTTTTTCCAGTATATATTATGCTCACAAAAATTACTACACTGAGTTATTTGTATATTATTCAGACAGGTTTAGAGTTTTGTTTCAAGGCCCTTGGAAAACAACCAGATTTTAGAGGGTAATAACATATTCTCAAATAGGGATAATATATTTCAGAAGATCTATTTAAATGGTAAAATGCTTCTTCTTAACATCATAAAAAGCAAAGTATTTATTAATATTCAGTGAAATGTTGGCAGGAATAGGAAAGTGATCCCACAAGTTTGCTGCCCAAGTAGCAGGAGAGTGATTGACTAGTATCATTTGCTTTTAACTCTAAGGAGTTATGACTTAGGATGTCATTGAGGAAGGACAAACTATCCAGCCTTAATGCAGTCTTCATCACTTGCCAGACATACTGTGAAGCCATTTTCCTCTTTTCATCTGTGACTTCACCTAGTCAAACGGGTTGGTTTAACCTCCTCATATTTCCATTGAAGAAATAGGTTAAGAAATCTCAATTTGCTTCAGGTCACATAGAGGCACATAAGGTCAGTTTGACTTTTCACAGTAAAATAGTCAGATATATGTTTGCGTGTGTGTGTGTGTGTGTGTGTGTGTGTGTGTGTGTGTGTGCATGTACTAATACTTATGAGACAAAGTAATAGTAACATTTGCCTATAAGTTAGACATCTGTTATGTATGATACTATTTCAGGGGAGACGTGCACAGACATCCACTCACCCAGACAGGGAACTGATGATAGACCTAAGTAAGGATACCTTCAAAGTTCCTCTTGGTGAGCCAATGAGCTTTATTGGAATAGCATACCTATGGATGAAGAGTGACCTACAGGAGGAGAGATGACTCAAAGACAGCTGCATCACAGAATCTCTTCATGAGTGACAGCTCATGAAGACTGTTAACCTGGAGCATACTGTACAACATTCATCAGAACAGGTTGGACGTTGTTGTTTTTTCTGCATGTCTCAGTTTGACTGAACCACTTCCAAATAGCTCCACTGGTTTCAACTACTTCCTAGTGCCTCAGATGGTCTGAGCCACTTCTAGCAATCTCAACTCTTCTGAAAATGTATCTCAGATGTCCTTACTGCTGTTATATTCTTAGGAAAGAAGCTTAATGAAACTGATGAGTTTTGGGAGCCTCCTGAAGCCTTTGAGTTGTATATTTCCTAAGTTTAAAGTTTTTCTATAGGATGAAATACCCATCTACCCTTAGAATACCCATCTACCCTGTTGTTCCACCTTCATTCTAACACCCCATGACTTAAAGAGGTTTCCTCCAAGATTGACAGTTTTCATCTCAAGGGAAATGTCTGTACAATGCCATTTTTGTTATTTCATTTTAAAGATAGGAAATATAACTTGGAGTCCCATTTTCATCTCCCAAAGCTTCCATGGGTAAATAATATCACATTGGCTGTTAGAGTCACAACATAGATTTTGAGAAAAAACAAAAAACAAATATTCCATCCATAAGACATAATAATGGATCTATAGTATCAACATTTTGTTTAGAGATGTGTAAATAATGACTTTCATATAGGTACTTATAAAAGTTCTACTTTTAAAATGGTACAACCAAATATTTTAATGGAGGAAGTAAGTTTCCCTTAAATAGAATGATAAAACTCAAGGGTCTTATGACTTAAACTAAAATCAGATTTAAAGCAAAATTTATAATAGCAGATTTGAAAGTATTTTTTAAAATTCTTCTAAAACTTGTGCTTCTTATCAACTTGTAGCTGCTTTCATTAGTCAATTTGTATTCTTCCTTATTGACTGCTTTACTCTCCCAGGGGTTGCTGGCTTTATGTTCTTTGGCTAACACAGTGTTTGATAAAAGTGTGTTAAGTATTGTACTTAACAACTTCAGCATTTAGCCACTTTTATGTATTTTCAATGATTAAATAAGTAATTCCCAGTTGTAGATCTCAGTGTGCTCTCATATTAAATGCAGACTAAAATAAAATAAAGGAGTCAACATAACAACTTAACCTGTGCTGGAGACTCCTCACTGCGGTTTCACTTCCCTACTTCCTCTAACACTTTACTTCAAATTATGTTATGAATGTTGCATTACCATTGAAAATCTTGCCTTTTAAAAAGGTTTTGGAGGCTGTGTGTGTGTGTGTGTGTGTGTGTGTGTGTGTATGTGTGTGTGCATGTATGAATGCTCACATATGTGTTTGTGCATGCCTGTGTATCTCTGTGTGTTTGTGACTATATGTGTATATGTTCATCTCTATGTATGTTTCTATGTGAATGTATGTATCTGTGTGTTTACGGGTATAGTAAAAGTGATTGAAAAGTATTCCTTGTGACTTTGTATGGATATAGTGAATGGATCTCTACAAAATTCATCAGCCTGTGACCACTATTCATTTGACTCTTGCATATTTGGTTCCATATCTCAAGATAGACTTAAAGTGGGAAACTCGAAAGAAATATTTGTCTGTTCCTTCTCTAACACCCTCTGAATGAAAACTCACTGTAAGTCATAGTTTAACAGTTTGAAGAAGAAATCTTGCTGTTTCTTAGCATATAAAATATTAAACCTTAAATATCAAAATTCCATAGCATTAGAAAAAATGATTCAAGTGCAGCATTAGTTTGGAGGACTTTGATGAAAATTTTGTTCATCTTTCAGCAAACCAGCCTACCATATTCACTGCTTTATGAAGCAGTTAGACTAAAGCATCAGTCAGGGAAAGAATGTTGCCAAATATTTTGGAAGATGACTCGTGTCTTAATTAAATCTTACAATCTAAATTTGTACTCTCATAGCTACATAAATGAGAGTATAATATAGCTCCCAATGGAAACAACAAAACAATGCTTCAGGTTGCACAATGGAAGGATTCCAGAAATATCAGAAAACAACAAGTTTGTTGAAATGATTAAGAGTAATTAAGTCCAAGCAAGTAAAAGGTTGCACCAAATAACCTGTTCAAACCATATTTGAGCCAGATGATGTTAAAATTCCCACACTGGATCTTAAGTAGCATACATATTACAATCTGCTTCCAGATCTTGTCCAAATATAGAATTTACTCAAAACAAATAATCAAGGGAAATGTAGTGGTTTGAATGAAAATGCCTAGCTGGGCGGTGGTGGCGCACGACTTTAATCCCAGCACTTGGGAGGCAGAGGCAGGCGGATTTCTGAGTTCGAGGCCAGCCTGGTCTTCAGAGTGAGTTCCAGGACAGCCAGGGTTACACAGAGAAACCCTGCCTTGAAAAACCAAAATAAAAAAAATGCCCCCATACATTCATATATTTGTATTCTCCTCTCTCTGCCTTCTGCCTTTAGATCAGGATATAAAACTCTGTTACTTCACCAACTCCATGCTGGCCTGCCTGCTACCATACTCCTGCCATGATGATAAACTGACCAACCCTCTGCAGTTGTAAACAATCCCACAATTAAATGCTTTCTTTGATAAGGGTTGGCTTGGCCATGGTGTCTCTTCATAGCAAGAGAATCAAAACTAAAAAGTCAAAACTAAAGCCTGGTCCCTGGCCGAAGCACAAACTCCTTACTTAATTTGGTCCTGACCTGTGGCTTAATGCTTTGCTTATTCAGTGTTCTTACTGTCAGTGTTCTTGTTTCATTTTTGTTCCTTTAACGCTTTTAAGCACATTGAGATAATTCTTTATGCTTGAAAAGAAACAGTTCATGGAGTTTTTTGCTGGATTGGTACGTTATGTGCTCTAGACACTAAGGCATTTTGCTTAAAGCTGATCAAGTGACTACCTTGTAGGTAATGGTTTTGGACTCATGCTTTACACTGCAGGTTTTGTGGAATATGCAGAGTTAACAATGGGATTAACATTTCATATTTAATATAAAAACAAAACCATCTATTAAAACAGCAAAACATAACCAAGATTCCTTGAAGGCATTTCATAAACATTACAAAAGTAAAGATTATATTTGAGGAGGGAGACTAGCCAAGCAATTGCATGGTAGCCTATAATCCTAGAGCTGGAGAGGCAGAGGTGGGCAGATTCTTGAGGTAGGGTGACCAGTCAGTCCAGCCTAAGTCAGTGACCTCCACACTAATAAGAGAGACTAGTCTCAAAATCACAATGAAGAACCCCATAAAAGGGACACCTCATGTTTTTCTCTGTCTCTCACATACTTCTACCCACACATGATTATAAACATATGCACAAAATATTGTATTAAAAACAATCTGAGAGAACAAACATTTAGTAGATTTAGGTACAGTTTCCATTAGGTGTGATATTACTTGTTCGTTGACAACATAGTTTGTTATATTCTAATGACAATGTTACATTCAAATCCACCAATTTCTTTTTCTAGACTTATTCATTCATTCATTCATTCATTCATTCTTTCAGTTTATATCAAGATCTCTGCCCCTCCTCCACGTGTCCCATATACAACCCCTTCCCTATCCTGCTTCTTTTCTATTCTGAGAAGGTGCCCTCAACCCCCAGCGTCCCCTTGCCCTGGAAGATCAAGTCTCGGCAGGGCAAGTTGCATCCCATCCGACTGAGACCAGTCAAGGTAGCCCAGTAAGGGAACAGATTCCACAGACAGACAACAGCTTCAGGGACAGCTCTTTCTCTAGTTGTTGGGGACCCACATGAAGACTGAGCTGCGCATCTGCTACATATGTGCCAGGGGCCTTGGTCTAGCATGTGTATACTATTCGATTGGTGGCTTAGTCTCTGAGAGCCCACAAGAGTCCAGGTTAGCTGACTCTGTTGGTCTTCCTTTGGAATTCCTATCTCCTTTGGGACCCTCAGTCATTCTACCAACTCTGCTAAAAGTGTCTCTGAGCTCTCTCCAATATTAGACTGTGGATCTCTACATCTGTTTCATTCAGCTACAAGATGGAGCCTCTCAGTGAACAGTTATGCTAGGCTCCTGTCTGGCAAGCATAACAGCTTTTCATTAATAGTATCAGGGATTGAGAAGTAACCCAGGCCTAAAAGAACATCCATTTATGTAGCCATAAAATACAGAATACCCACAATACACTCCCCAGACCTGAAGAAGCTAAGCAAGAAGGAAGGTCAAAGTTAGTATGTTTGAATCTTACTTAGAAGGAGGAATAAAATAGTCATAGGAGGCCAGAAGGAAGGAGGAAACTGGATGGGAGAGAAGGAAAATGAAAGAAGGAAATGGGGAGGGTTGGGGGGTTAAGGGCCAGGTGTGGGGAGAGACAGAAGAGAGGTCCAGAAGACCAGGAGAATGAATGGAGATCTGCGGCTGGCAGAATCGTGTGGCTGGGAGGGCATCTCTAGGGCATGGAAGAGACCTAGGATGGAGGAAGCTCCCAGGAGTCAATGCAGATAAGCATAGCAGAGATGAATACCAGCGGGATATGAAGCCTAAAGAGACTACCTATTGCCAGGCAGGACCCCCAGTGAAAGGATGAGGATACCAACCTACCCACAAAATTTTTGACTCAAAGTTATTCCTGAATACAAGGAATGCAAGAACAAATATGGGACAGAGACTGAAGGAATGGCCACCCAATAACTGGCCAAAATTGAGACCCATCCCATGGGCAAGGACCTCTAATTTCTTTTAACACAGAAGCAACACAAGTCCTTCAGGAACCATGGCAGACAGAACAAGGGTTCCTCCTCCCTGAACCTCACTTGGATTTCCTATGAAAAACATTTTACTTATAACTTATTTTTCTCTTTTGAGAGTTTTCTTTTATTTTTTTCTCTTTTTTTCTTTTCTTTCTTTTTTTTTCTTTTGAGTCAGGTTTTCTCTGTATAACCCTGGCTGTCCTGGAACTCACTCTGTAGGCCAGGCTAGTCTCAAACTCAGAAATCCGTCTGTGTCTGCCTCCCTAGTGCTTGGATTTTTCTAATATCATCAATGAACTGTTCAGATGGGGGTTTGCTCAGAAGGAAACAGGGAGTAGTCATTGCTTCAGTAAGTTTCTTGATTTCCTCCCAGTTTCTGTCAAATTGAATCTTTTTTGACCTCTTCAGAAGATTACAAAGCAAACTCATATAAGAAGGAAATCTCACAGGCAAAAAGGGTCTTTCAAAAGTGGGGCTGAAATGATGACTCAGAGGGTAACAACACTGACTGCTCATTCATAGGACCTGTGTTTGAATCCTAGCATTCATGTGATACCTCACATATTTCTATAAATCTAATTCTTGACTTCTCAGACACTAGACATACATGTGGTGTGTAGACAGAATTGCAGACAAAATGCTCTTAACATGTAAAATAATAAAATATACAAAAAATTAAAAAGAGAAAAAACACATTTAGACATTTAAAAGAATATTGGATACACATTGTTTCAATTTAAAAATATTTAGCAACTAATTTTAAAAGCATGAAAATCACCAGAGGCTATAATTTATATATTGAATACTAACATTACTCATACTTATTCTCAAAGAAATGCTGTAACCACAGAAAGTATATAGAAAGGATCAGTGAAGACCAAAATAAAAATAAAATTACTAAATTCTTTAATGGATGTCAGAATTCTTGCATTTGATTGCATTTGATATGAAATTAAACATGAATATCCATACAAGTGATAGATACTTATGTTAGGCTTGGCTGTATTTTTTACTTCTTCCTTCTTTCCCACTCTTTTTCTCTTACCACTTCTCACCGCCTGGGTCCTCATCTCTCTTTACACTTACATGGAAACTTTAAAATCTAGACACTGTAGACAATTTGATTGCTTCTTCAAAGTCTACCATGCCTTCTCTCCTTCTTATGGTTAATCTGACCTCATGGAAGGTCTTGGTTAATTAATCTCAGGAGAATCAGCTTTTGTGAGTTAGTACAGGGAGATATGAGGAGAAAGCTGGTGGGAACTGTCCCCAAGAGCAGAGAGGTTGCCCTGGATTCACTGGCTTTGAAGTAGTTGTCTGCTCCAAATGCTTGGTGCTACTGAAGTTTTCTCCAAATTAAACTTGAAAGTCACATAAAAATCTAACTCTGGATCTTTACTGGGTTGAAGTTATGAACCAAACTTTAAACTTCTGCTCTCTGAACATCTTTTCACAGAAATATCATTCCATGTTTGTAAGACCAAAGTAGTAGATTTCTGCATCAAAATTAAATTTAAAAACCCAGTCTACTTTTAATCACAAAATGATTTTATCGTTTTTTACTGGTTTTGTTTCTAGTATATAAAGCACCAATCATTAAAATATACATATACACATCCGAAACATCACAGGATGTTTACTAAAAATAGATAGCAAGACAAGAGAAATGGCTCAGCAGTTACGAACATCTGGTTGTGCCATCATGTGAACAAGATTTAGTTCTACACACCCATATAGCAAACTGAGCATTGAGAAAACACATGTAACGCCAACTACAATGGACCTGGTACCCACTTTTAGCATCTGTGCCCATAGTCACGTCTACTCTTTCATACACATAACATAAACTCATAAAGACAGACACATACCCATAAATTTTAAATATAATTAAAAGGTAAATGAGAATAATTCATAGACTTCTGAGTATGTATATTAACATAACAGGAAATGATATTTAATCACAAAATACTGTACATGTTTTTTTTCTATGAGTGCTAAATATACAGAATATGAAATAATTCAAAACTAAAAACTACATATTTTTTAATTTTTGGAATTTCATACAATGAAATATAATTCTGTCTAACATTCTCTTCCTCCAACTACTACCATATCTTCCTCTATATCTCTGCTCCCAACTTTCTTTCTGTCTCTTTCTCTTTCATTAAGTCCAGTTATTACTGCTCAAAGGTCTATGTTTGTGGGGTACTAACCGGCGTACTCAAATCCTACAAGTTGTATATCCTCACAAAAGAATGATTCTTCTTCATATGCAGTTATCTGCTGCAAATATTTTTCCAGTAAGGGAAGAGTCTGGGAGAATGCTGTCTACACAATTTTGAGTGGCTTAATCTTGTTCAGGTCTCATAAAGGTAACCATAGCAGCTGTGAGTTCATGAGTACAATAGCTACGCCATGCCTGGAAGACAACACTCTTCCCTGTCCTCTTGTTTCATACATTATTTCGGTTCTGTTTAAGATCGTGTTCGATGAGCCTTGGTGGTGCTTCTGCTTGGGGCTGGACACCTTGTCTTTTGTTCTTAGTATTCTGACAAGTTACATATTACTCTGCTAACTTCTACTCACCTTGAAAACAACTTTTCTGTCTACAGTTTTAAAAGCAGTCAAAGTTTATGAACATAGGCAGCACAACTAGTTTTCAAAATAGCAATAGCTTCTACCTACCTAATGACCTATGGCCTCCCCAACCACAGACTTTTGAAAAGGATGATAGGAGCAGTCACAAAATTCTCTCCTATGGAGAAGTCCACACCACAACCAGAAAGTGGTAGGTTCACTGTTTGAGCCAGGCCATTATTGTGCCAGAGGCACTTCTTATGTAACAGGTCTTTACTGCAGCATGCAAGTACAGCTTTGAGTAACAGCACTGATGTATTCACTTCCCATCAGCCTGATAGATTTGTTATTGATTTCTCAATATTCTGAAGTCTAATTGTGCTGTCTTCAGCAATAGAGGCTTACCATGGAGCTTTGGTGAATAACCAGAGGTAATAGCAATAGCTTGTGTTATTTTGTAGCTCCCTTAGCTTTCTCTGACTAAAAATTCATAGGAAATAATCTCATGCCTTGTGCTAAATTTTCATTTTCTCCTATATTTTCTGGGAGTAACCTATGCACCCATGCAGGGAAATTGTGTTTCAACACTTTATCTGAAGTTGTGTTTTTAAACTGTTATTAATTTGTGAGTTTCCAAAGGGATTTTCACAGCTCTTTAGTTTTAGTTAATTCACCCCTACTTCTAGTCTCCCACACCCCCATTCCTGATTAATCCTTTAATCCTCAATATTTTCCCTTATTTTATTTCAAATATATGCTACCAGCCTTATACTTTTTAAGGTTGTGTTGTAAGAAAGCAGGCTTTCACGTGAGTTTTTATACATTTTCACATTTTTAAAAAATTGAGTTTCCTCCCTTAACTGTAGTCTTGGGTTTGAAAAAATATAATTAAAAAGTTTACACCACTGAAATATCTTCTTACAAACTGAGTAATTTGGAAAACATTGTTTCGTTGTCCACTGCAATGGACAGAGATTCTTGAGCCGGATGTGATGGCCTCACAATGTGCTGTAGAGTAGCTGTCCACAGTCAATCCTTGTCCTTGTCTGTATTTCTTTCATGTGCTTCTTCTGAGTTCTTTCAGGAGATGATGTCTTTCCAGCAAATTTCTCTTCTACTTCACATATCTACAACCTCCCTGTTTATCATCTTATAGGCAAGAACATTACTAGTAGAATATCTCTTTCTATCTCTCATGGAAAGCATTGCCTATCCAATTACCATAGTGTTATACTTAGATTTATTCTCCAGTATTTGCTTACAATTGACTGTTTACCTAGTCATTGGTTTTATGGTTTCAATATGGAATGTCTTGATAAGCTCATCCATTTGAACTTCATCTCCAGTTGGTGGCACTGTTTTGGGAAGTTAAAATTTGGGTGGGATGTTATCCTCAGGTCTTAATCCTGTATTCCTTTCAGATCATATCAGGCCTCTCTTAATCCTTTCATCTCTTTCAGAATAAGCCTTGGCTCCAACTTTAAATTTCTTGATGTGTTTGTTCCCTTTAATTCTTCCTCTTTAAATTGTATATTTTGAACTTCCTTTTGTTTCATTTGGTCTTTTTCGTTGTTGGCTGTATTGAAATTTCCTCTATCAAAGATATTATTCCATTACTGTTAAATTTACCCTCAGGCAAATTCCTATGACAAGTGCAGAAATCAGCTACATTCTTTAACAAAGCATCACAAGAATGGTCTATAGCTCAGTTGTTAATACTTTTCCCCTTTGAAATGTCTTGAATGGGGCCTTCAGAGTTTGTATAACTTTCAGCACTACAATCTTCCAAAACTCTACTAGGATGACCAATTAAGTTCTGCTGGGAGTACTCAAGTACTTTCCTAATCGAAAATCCCAAAGTTTCCACATTACTCTCAAAATATAGCATAGTTAGTCAATAATAGTCCACTTCCTGGTACCAATTTTTGTTTTAGTTTTCTACTGCTGTGATAAAACACTATGTCCACTATGACCCATGCAATTTATAAAAGAAATGTTTTAATGGTGATTCTAGTTTCAATTTTTGTGTCCATGATGACAGACTAAAGAAACAATTGAAAGCTCACATATTGGTCCTTTGACAAGGCCATACTACCTAATTCTTTCCTCAACATTTCAAACTGGTGACTATGTACTCAAATATATCAGGCTATGGGGGAGGGGTTCCTATTCAAACCACCATACATATGAAAGTTATTTTTATCAATACTATTTATAAAACAAATGGTATTTTTGCCAAATGATTAATGCCTCCTTAGTTAACTTGGATGTCTGTGGATGATATTCTCCCCTCTCTGGTGTGTGTGTGTGTGTGTGTGTGTGTGTGTGTGTGTGTGTGTGTGTATGTGCATGTGTGTGTGTGTGTGTGTGTGTGTGTGTGTGTGTGTGTGTGTGTGTGTGTGTGTGTACTCACTTGTCCATGTTGTCCTATGGAGGCCAGAGGATTACCTCAAGATTTATTTTTTGAGTCAGGTCTCCAACATAATGATAATTAAGTTATTTTGAAGTATAGCCTTTCATTGTACCAGAAGACAGTTATTGTGGTCAGATTGTCTAGCCAGAAAACCCCTGATAAAATCTTGTTTTCACTCCTGGTCACTGACATCATGGGACACACAAATCTTAACTTTTCTTTGGGTTCATGGAAATCATTTTGACTTCCAGCTATTTTATTCCTCTTCTTTCCTTTAAAGACCTTAATGTATAATAATTTGAATAAAAATGTATAATAATTTGAAAATTTTTATATTTTAATAATGATGTACTCTAGCACCTTTGCAAATACTACATAATACACAGAATTTTAAGGTCATTGATCAAATATATCAAGAGATAATACATGTAAATCAGTTTCCTTTTTAACTTGTTGTTGAGGAGATTATTTATTTTTATAATTTAAATGGGATTTTGTTGAGGTTTGATCTGTTGCTATGTATTTGTAACACTAAATTCTGCACCTGAAGATCAAGACCTAGGAGTGGCTTTTCATGTTCATTAGCTTTTATGCATTTAAACTTCCTTGATTTAAGACTATTGGTTAAATAAAATTGGTTACAGCCAATTAATGGAGGGAATAGAGGTGAGTGGATTTGGAGTGACCTTGGTGGAGAAGAGAAAGGATAGAGGAAGGAGAATAGATGAGAGAGAGAAAAATGAGGAAGACACCATGAGGGGAGATGGATCATAAGCACATGACCAGGAGAAACAGCAAGTATCTGGGTATACTCCCGGGAAGGAAGCCAGCTAGCAGTTAGAACAGTAGATTAGGGTTGCCCACCCTCAAGAAATTGTCGAAGCCAAATAAAATAACCATACTCTGAGTCTCGTCTATTATAATCTAGTTTTGGATAAGCTTAAATTGGTTGTACTACAGGATTTCTTGTAAAACATGATACATTCTAAATACTACTTCTTAGCTGTCAATCAGGGAAGAATGTAGTCTTAGGAAAGTATAGAAAGGTGGTAATTAGAATAGAATAAACCAAAAAATGAAATGAAAGACCAAATGGTGTGCTTGTACCAGAGAGAATTTTGGTTTGATATAATTAAACTATTCAATTCTGTGGGAAACTTGCCAGAGTAACTCAGGGTATAAAATATTACTGCCTAATAAATAACCGTCCATCTCAACAATGAACCTGTTCATAAATGGGAGGCCTTAATGTCACTATTAAATAGAATGAACATCTTTTTAGTAGCATTGGGGAGGACTTGCCTTGTGTTAATTGTTTTTAAACTCTATTTCTCAGTGCTCATGGTGGTCCATGGAATAAGGGGAGTTGACAACCCCTTCATCCTCCCATCAATTAGAACAGGTCTGATGTTTGTTTCATGTATTCAGGCTCTAAGTAAAAGTAAAAAAAAGTCTCCTACTGATTTAATAACATTTGGAAACTGCTAGTCTATATTTCATGGCTTCTTGGGCTTGGCTGTGCATCAGAATACCTTGGAGACATTCATAAAAGTACTAATTCCTGGGTATTTTTCCATACCTCCTAAATCTAAATTTATGGGCTGGGTTGTAATATCTGTATTTTTACCAAGCTCTTGAGGCAAGTTTTATTCAGCTGGCTTTTCAACATAATGACCTCTAAGGCTCTTTCCAAATTTTAAGGTTCTATAATTCTTACTAAGTTAAGTTAGATTTATAACTAGAAAATTTTCACAATAACAAATGACATCTACTTCCACACTGTAGATCATCAGGACAAGTGAGTTAAGGCAAAAATGTGTATTTGAGTGTGTGTGTGTGTGTGTGTGTGTGTGTGTCTGTCTGTCTGTCTGTCTATCTATCTATCATCTACCTACATGTATATGACTATATATATATCTTATAAACAAATATAATTTAGTAGATACCATACCAAAATATTGATTTCTTGTATAAATGTATGCATGACTACAGAATAAACAATATATATACACATAAATATGTTTATATATGTGTGTATGTTCATACATATGTATGCATGTGTATGTTCATACATATGTATGTATATGTGTGTTTATGAAAAAGAAAATCACATTCTAAACAAGGGAGATGTCACCATATAATTATAGAGATTCTGAAAGTACCCAATTCAATGTTAGGATTATGAATTGACTATTACATGTGAAGTCGTCAAAAGTTTAGTTGATTAACTATACAGCAAAGGCAAAAAACATTAGAAAAAATCTAATCTCCTTATGTTTGTATGTCTGTGTTTTTCTCTTTGTCTTTCTGTGTCCATCTCTGTCTCTTTTTCTCTACACACACACACACACACACACACACACACACACACACACATTGCCTCTTTGCCTCTCTTCATCTCTCAGAAATAATATCATAGAAATGAAAACCAGGGAAAGAAAAACATAAAGTCAAAAGAGATTAGTGTTCCTCTAACATTTATATTTCTTTCATTTCAGCACCACAGATAGTGAGTGGCTCAGAGTCTCATTTGAGGAAAGAGCAAAGGATTTGGGCAGAAAAATCTCTGTGCACGCCCAGTATGTGACTTTTCTCATCTTCAAGATGGGGAACAACACGACAGCCACAGGTATTATGAGGATTAAATGAGGCCTTTTGCAGCAATGAGACATTCTAGATGCGAGCAGTGATTCCAGATAATGTGGAATAGTGGCACTGTGCTCTCTCCTTTTAGAAGGAAAAATGACTGCCCAAGGCAAATCTAAGAAGCAGCAGGTTATGGGTGTAGTGTGCAGGCAAATGTGGGTACAAGGTTGTGTTCCCTCACTCACCCATGCACCCTCGCACACTCATGACCTAAGTTACCAAGCACATTCTTCTTACTCAGGCATGTTCCAGTATTCAGGGCTATACACAAAACAGAATGGCTCTCACATACTTTTTGAATATTGTTAAATAGAACAAGATTAATTCTAAGTTTGATAATTGAAAATGTTTAAGACTTTTTAAAAATGCACACTGGGAATAAAATAAGGAACATCTCAGAGCAGACAGGGTGTTTGGGGATAAGGTTTTGAGAAAATCATATTTGAACTTTTAAATATTATTTATATAAAATAGTTTTTATTCGAAATATATTGATCATATTCTTTCCTGTCTCCCAGCTTCTCTCAGATACTCTGTACCTCCCTTTCCACCTAACTTCATGATATGTCTCTCAGCAAATATCGACAAGAAAAAATAATAAGAATTCCCAAATGAAAATTAGAACAGACAAGCAAACAAAAATGAAACCATGAAGACAAAAAATACTAAAACAAAATAAAATGTGCACAAAAACTCATGGAATCTCTTTTGTATTGGCCAACTGCTCCTGGGCATGGGACCAACCAAGGGTTATAGTTGATATGTGTGTTCACACTCCATTGGGAAAAAAAAATGGGCTTCTCTTCCCCTGCAGCATCAATTACAAATAACTTGTTAGTGAGGGGTAGGTACACTGTGTACATTTTTCCTTCTCAGTGCTGAAGTTCTGTCTGGTTTGTATTTCTTCCTGTCTTGTACCGACTGTCACAGCCTCTGTAAGGACGTATTGTGTTTGGAAGATACTGTTTTCTTGGAGTCATTCATTACCTCTGACTCTTAAATTTTTTCCTTCTCCCTTATTCCATAGATCCATGAGCCTTGAGGAGCAGGCTTGGATTTATAATTAAAGGTTAAGCAAAGGAAAATTATTCAATGGCTTGGTAAAGGAAGTTCTGTTTAGAAGAAATCAAGGTTTGCAACTTCTTTTCTCCAGGGAAGCCCTTTCTCTTTGATGTAGATTTTATTACTTTGAGCTCTCTTCAGGTATCTGTCCCTGGCCATCTACTCCCAGAATTCTCTGCACTTGAACTCTCTCTTGCTTAACATTTCTCACACACGAAGATGTCTCTGCCAGTTTCTATCAATGGGCATGAAGTTTGTACTTGATTTCATTCTGTGTTCTAAACTAGTCTCCTATTTTAGAAGGACATTCCTATTTTTTTCTAGCCAAATAGTGATTTTCCATGAATTGCTACTAGCGTGGACTATTTTATTTGTGTATAAGGTACCTGAAAATGTTTCTAGTAGTAAGAATGTTATGGTTTTCTTCCAAAGTATACAAAAGTGAAAGAGAAAGACTGCCAATTGTATGCTGATTCATTTTATTCATAGACTAATTTTGTGTGTGGATGGCCAGCTCAATGTTGATAAAGGAGCTGCATTGGGGCTCTCCCTTATCCTAGACTTCACAGCAAACATAAAGTGCATTATACATGGTGAGCTTAGAGCAACCTCATCAGACTTCATGAGGTTTTACAGTATGTATATTTCTAAATGATACTCTTAAAGAACAATGAAAGGTTTTAAGAGACCACAGGGTTTAAGAAATGTGTACATATCAGGAAATAAGTGGCCACCATTAAACAGTGATAAAATTGAAGCTCCTTTTCACTATTAGCATATTATATTTGTATTTTTCACTTTAAAATACAATTCTCTTAATATATATATTATTAGTGTACATTCCCCATTTTATTTCAAAGATTTATTAATTTGTGTGAGTGCATAAAAAGACATAACATAAAATATCAGGAACAAATAATGGCAAGATATGAAAACAATCTGAGAAAAAAACTTCAAAAGAGCATGTAATTATTTCAATAAGTGGAAGAATTTTGGTATATGAGTCTCTAGGGGTATGTGGGTTTGTAATAGTGACTGAACACAGAGATCAGAAGACAATTGGAGCAGTTAGTCCTCTTCAATCATGGAGGTTCTGGACATCACACTTAGGTCAGCTCCTTGACAGTGGGGGAACATTTATCCACCGACGAGCCATTTCACTTCCTTTGTTTTTCATTTTAATTGAACTTTTAATATCAACTCAACTTCTGATTAGTTTTTGTGACAGACCCTTACTATCTAGTTAATACTGGTATTGAATCCATAGTTGGGTTGCCTCAGTCTCTTGCAAATACTAGTCTGACATTTGGCCACCCACCCTGTCTTTTTCACTAGATTTTAGTGTATGGTTTGTGGATATTAAGAAAAATTTAGATTGTTGGTGGCTTAATTCCTTTTCATGTTCCTGCGATAAAATACGATGAAAATAGCAACTCAGGGATGCATGGTTTAATTTTCCCTCATAATTCAAGGATTTAGTCCATCATAATAGGGGAATCAATCCTGCAGGGACTAGTAGCAGTTGGTCACCTTGCATCCAGAATCAGAAAGCAGAGAGCAGTGATCAGTTCTGTGCTCACCTAGCTTTCTGCCTTTTAGACAGTTCTGGACCCAAGATCAGGGAATGGCGCCATCCAATCACATTTCTCCTCAAATAACACAACCAACGCACTCCCCCGTAGGTGTACTCAGAGGCTAAGCAGCTCCTCACAAGTGTGTCTGCAGCTTTTATACTATATAAGACCAGACTCTGTCATGCTGTCAATTAGTCTTAACTATCAGAATGGAAAGCCACTACCATCACCTACAACACTTTTTATTTTCTAAATTCTATATCTCTATGTTAATTCACTAATGATTTTCTATTTCCACATTCCCAATTCTTGACCACCATTTACTCTACTCTGGTACTTCATATAAATGAAAGCTTATGATTCTACTTATCTTGTGGCTGGTACCACGTTATTGTTTTAAAGCTTAAAAAGGTACAAAATTCAATAATCCATCACTTTTATTTTTTTTCCATTTCAAATTTACTGTTCAAAGAGCTTTACATATATAAACTCTTTTAAATCTAACAGTAACAATCTTTGTCTTTTTTTTTTTTTTTTTTGGTTTTTTGAGACAGGGTTTCTCTGTATAGCCCTGGCTGTCCTGGAACTCACTCTGTAGTCCAGGCTGGCCTCGAACTCAGAAATCCACCTGCTTCTGCCTCCCAAGTGCTGGGATTAGAGGTGTGCGCCACCACTGCCCAATCTTTGTCATATTACATTCTAATAGGCTTACATCTGTCCAATATAATATTCAAACATTTCTGGTTTGCCTTAGACACAAATCCAGGAAGGATGTAGGATGAGGGAGAGAGGAAGGGAAAGAAGAAGGGAGGGAGAAAGGGAGGGAGGAAGGGAGGGAGGGAGGGAGGGGAGAGAGAGAGAGAGAGAGAGAGAGAGAGAGAGAGAGAGAGAGAGAGAGAGAGAGAGAGAGAAAGAGAGAGAGAGAGAATCAGAAGATGGTCTGGATGTGAATGTATCTATGATGTACCTACATCAAAAACAAAAACTATATTTTTCTTATTGCTTAGGATCCAGACTGAAAGTGTTTTTATGGAATTTAACAACAAATAAAAGATCTCTACATATGAGTACTATTAATAAATAAGAATGCTTAACCCAGAAAAGTGTGAATCCTGAATACTCTTCAAGTATTATGCACTGTGTGAATCATAAGTGTTCTAATTGCTGCCATTTACTGACTGAAACAACAATAGTATTAACCAGAAAAGCATGTAATGAAGACATGTTTACATGGAAGTCAAAGCTAAATGACTCTAAGATAAAGATTTTGGAGATTCAAGAGAACAATGCTGCTAAGAATTGTCTCCAGCTACATATGTAGCAGAGGATGGCCTTTTCAGACATCAGTTGAGAGGAGAGGCCATTTGTTCTGTGAAGGTTCAATGCCCCAGTGTAGGGAAATTACAGGTCAGGAAAGTGGGGGGAGAGATTGGTAAGTAGGGGGAAGAGGGTTGAGATAGGGAGTATTTGGAGGGGTAACAAGGAAAGGGGATACCATTTGAAATGTAAATAAAGCAAATATCTAATAAAAACAAACATTGTTCTCTGAGTATGAAGCTTATTAGAAAATTTAACACTGTAGACTCCTCAGGAACTCAGAAGAAAATTTAATCTCATAAGGCAAAGTGGGGTTTCCCCTTTTAGCTAGGGAAGGAAATCAGAGGCTATGCAGTTAACAAGCAGCCAGTCCTATTGTGTGAGTTAGGTTGCCTATGATTCTGAGGAGGCAAACAAATGGAGGAGGGCCTGTTAAGCCTGCAGTGTCATGTTGCCTGTCTGGTCTTGCCTGTTGAACCATCTTCCCAGCTTGGTGTTCTTTGGAGTATGCTATATTTTCCTCAGTGTGACATAAAGGTAGGAAAAGGATTCATGCAGTTCTGTATGGCCACAGAAACCAGAATGGCAGAATCTACAGGGAGGTCAGTTTTCACTTGCAAGTGTTTTCTACTGATGTTAGTATCCAACAATGGATCAAGGCTGCCTCCTGAGATGATTGTCCCCTGTCAACTGCATACATAGGCAAAATGAGTCCCAGAGAATGAGGTTTTCAAGAAGATTACTGTGTGACCCATTGTCTTACTTAAAGTCTTTTTTAAATTTCCCCAGAGATCTGAAAGTGTGTGCTGAAGACCTAGCTGAAGGCCAAGTATTTATTCAGAAGCTTGTATTGTAGGGCCACAAGGAAAATGACAAATTAGTTAGACTTGAATATGGACAATGGGTTGGAGCTCATAATTACACATCCATAAGTTCCATTACTCATTTGTTATTGTTAGATGCTGGTACCAGTCAGAGGCAGTATCTAATGGCTGCTCGTAGACCACAGGTCTGATTGGCACGGATTACAGCTTTGGTTCTGAATTTGGGATGCTGCTGCAGGCAAGTTGGGAATCAGCCTCAAAGAGAAGCTACAGAGCTGCACAGATGTAAATGCTTTATGCCCAGCAGGCTAGTTCCTTGCCCTGACTCTGTCTGGAGACTGGGTGTCCTGAGACACATCCACTTCCTTCAAGGAAGCTGCCTGACCTCAGCCTGGCACTTCAGTGCTTAATGCATTCATTATGTCTGAGGTCGACTTTAATTTTTCAGGTCCTTCTCTTAGCTGCCTAGGGATAAATGTATAAAAAGCTTATCATCAAACATCATGCCCCGAGTCTGTGAGTCATCTGGTACCCTCTTCAGAATTTTAACAGCACAGACAACATGCAAGTCATATTTTCCATCCATTGTGAGCTATTTTTTTTCTTTGCTTTACAGCATGTGCCAAATTTGATTCCTGTGACAATCCGTATTGCACAAAGTGAAAGGAAGCTTTTCAACCGTTCTTTTTTTTTTCTCTTTCTCCCATATGTCTGAATTGATTCATCTCCCACTACAAACCCTTTCTCTTACTAAAATGTGATCTTTGGTGCTTTAAATGAATATATCATGTCTTAAATTGTGCAGTGTAGCAAAGTTTCCATCTCAAAGCACAGGCCACAGGATCAGCAGACATAGATGGAAACATGACCCTGTCTTCTTTTCTAACTATAAAACAGGTCCCTGGAATTCTCTGGGCTGTCATTTCCTTAGCTAAAGCATCAGGGTAAATCTGAAGGAGCAACCCTACATTTATCGAGCAGTCTTCATTTGGCCTAATTATTTTATATATCATTATTAATTTGCAAAAAAGTACTTTTGTGTTGCAGCCATGTATTAAGTACAAGTGATTAGTGGTGAATGAGACACAATGGACCTTGTTATTAGGGACCTTAAACATTATAAGAAAATATATCAGCCAATTATTTAATTTATCATTTAATTATTACGATGAGTCACGTCTGGGAGGAGAAGCCTGGGAGCTTGAATAAATGATTGACATGAAACATCACATATGATCATGAATTGAAAGGACTGGTGTGACAAATATGGTGTGATAAATTACATCTAAGATTCATTCATTCACTCATATATTTATTTAACAAATATTTACTAAATACTATTATTATCTCAGGCATAATGACAGATTTTAAAACCATGTGGAAAGAAAAAGAGAGATAATTCTCTGAAAGAGTTTAACATCTAAATGATGTTTTTTTCCAACTTCATTTGCAGTTCAAGATACATTGTTGGAGACTTGAGTGGAATTTGTTATGAGAAAAATAAAATGGAGAAGGCACTCTGAGGTGAAAGCAATGGCATTTATTTTATGGGAGAAAAGAAAAACAGGAGAGAAATTTAAAGTAAGTTAGGATAAAGCTTTGGCTGGGAGGAATATGGAAAAGAAAAATTTATGTGTGAAACTCGGTAATTTGTCTGGGGAACTTAGCTTGATGCCAGAATGAGTTCTGATGAGAATATTACTGAGAGCCATTACTCAGCCTTCTGATTTGGTCGGGTGCTTATTTCTTCCAGAATAAATGGCCACATTGCTCACTAGCTTGCAGACTCAATGACAAAGAGAGCAAACCACATGATCTGTGAATCCTTTTGTCAAATTCAAATAACACCCATAGCCATTTACAAAGTCAGAAGAAATTTTCCTCATTGTGGATATTCAATCTCTGCTTAATGACAGAGGCAATTCATGCTGTACTTTGTAGGCAGAACTTTGTTAACATGTAAATGGGGCCACAGTGTCTGTACTTACAGATGCAGTGATCATCAATTTGCCTGCCCCATCAAATGAGTGTCGCATAGGGATGCTCAATTTCTCAAGAAGATTACCACCTCTACTTCTAAATATCAAAGTATTTACTCCTTTCATTACAGCCATTTTCCCTAAGACATTCCCACCTCTATCCTGGAAAAACTGCAATATTTTGTCCATCTGTGCACTCCCTTCATGCGGCAACCTTTTCCAAATGGGTGTCCACACTGTAGCCAGGGAGATCTGTTCAGTAGCACAAACCTCATCAACTATTTCCTGCGTATCATCTAGGCACTGACAGCAAGACTCTGGAATTTCCCAAAACTATACATGTCTATTTCTTTACCTTCGCCATAAACAAAGTCTTTAATACATATTTCATAATTATAGTTAATACATCTTGTTTTAAATCATAGTAAAACTGAGCAGCAGTCAAAGAGGTCCCAATTATCTACTCTCCCACACATATTGTGTCTTCTAGTACCAGTATCTGTCTCCAGAGTTGTACATTTGTTACAGTCACTCACCCACATCAACAAATAATCATATAACCTTTATGGGTCACATAGAATGCCCTTTGGTGTTGCACATCATGTGGGCTTGCTGCCACGATTGTACTTTATGGAAGAGTTTCACTCCCAGAATATCTTCCTGTTGCTCTTTTCACTTCTACCCTCCTCATGCACAGTGCCTTTTCTTTCTCCGGTTTTGCATTCGTCAGATTGCTGTTAAGTTAGAATTTAGTAACATTCAGCCTTTCCATCTCTCTTTCTTTAACTTACTGAATTTGCTTAAAGTTTTCATCATGTCCTTTCATAGATATTTAGTTCCTGTGCATGTTCATGTAACACAATTCCATTCTATATGTGTACAATGGTTCACATATCTATTTATCATAAGACAGGGCATTCTGGTAAACTTCCAAGGTTTTGAAAATATTTTTTAAACCCTCTGTGAACTTATTTCGATAGGTTCAGACGTGGACATGTATTTTCAACTCATTTGATCACACATCAGGTAGTGGGATTCCTGGACTGCATGGCCAGAACACTCTTGGTTTTCTAAGAAACGAGCAACGATTCTCCAAGCAACTCTATCAGCTGCATTTCCATAGCCAGTGAACACTAGACTGTGTTTCTTATCCTCTCTGTTATTGGCAGATGTAGTGTTTTAGATTTTGGGCATTTTAAAAGATGTGTAGTGGTATCTTATTATTATTTTTATTATTATAATTTAATTCACATTTGCTAATGGTGTGCAATGTGGAGCCTCTCCATATGCTCCCTTGATGCATATTTATCTTCTTTAGTGATGTTTCTGTTGAGGTTGTTGGTCTCTTTTTAAACCAGGATTTCCTTCTGTGGCAATCCTATCTCACTCCTCCTTCCACAGTCTAGTTTCTTTTTGACAGTGCTTTAGAGAAGATACTATTGTTTATTTTAATAAGGTTCTACATATCAAATCTTTCTCTCATGGAATAAGTCTTGGATATTTTCTCTGAAAAAGCATTGCTAGGAAAATGTTTCAGACAGTCAAGTAACTTCTAAAATAATCCTGATGATTTGAATTTGATCCCAGAACCCACATGAAAAGTTGAGTGTGCACTCAATTTCACATTGTAATTACCAGCACTCCTATAGTAAGACTGGACATAGAGGCAGAAGATTTGTCCAGAAGCTGTCAATTTAGTGTGGAGTAAAAACTAAGGTGACAGAAACAAGAGAGAGCAAGCTTCCAAACAAGGAAGATGAAGAGAATCAATTCCCATATGAATGCCTGTAATACATATTCTCTGTCTGTCAGTCTGTCTTTCTTTCTCCTTCTTCCCTCATTTTCTCTCTCCAAATAAATAAATAAATAAAGCATAAGTGTGTCTCACATTATCTCAATATTCTTTCTGTGTTATTGCTTTAGAATTCTAGAATTTTGTATTTTCTATGAAATATGTTTAAACTAATTTTATGAAAATAGAAGTTCTGTGACTAGGTAATAGTCTGTTTTATTTTTTGTTGTTGTTTTTCTTTGTTTGATTAAATTTTTTTAGCATGAGAATGCCTAGTTACTTCATCCTCCTTTGCTGAAAACATCTTTTCTTTATTGTATTTCACTTGTCAGATACCTATTGATTGTTTTGATGGGAATCAGCTTTTGGACCCTTTCTTCTGTGCTATGGATCAAGTCATCTATTCTTTTGCTATAGTCACAGTTTTAATCATTGTAGTTCTCTAGGCAATCTTGACATCTGCTCATATCAGTTATTCAAATTTGCTTTTTCTCCTTCAACAGGTTATGCGCTTTAGACCTGTCCTATTCCAATGGTGAGAAATTAAATGTTGAAAACACAAGTGTATGTATCTGCTTCTCTTTGAGGTGTACTTGTTCTTGTTTTGCAGTTTGTTGTTTTATTATTATATCCTTAGACATTAGTGATTGATATGTTCTCTGGTAAAATGCAGGCTTTCTTCTTGTATACCATATTTTTTCTTCATGACTTTATCACTTTTTATGACTCCATTAACTTTTAGTACTCTCAACTCAAAGACTGCCTTAAATTTCCTCTTTGTATCAATTTTCCAGTTCATTTTTGCTTATACTATCTTCTACTTATTCAAATTTCAGTTCAATAATGATGTATTCCCAAAAGACTTTAGTGTCTCTCATTTCTCAAAACCTCTATTTTATTTATATTCTCACAGAATTACTTGCATTTTCCTTGATGTGTTTTAGACTCTTGGTGTTTTACTTTTTAGCATTTTATACCCACTCTCTTTTACCCCTGTTCAATGAAACAGAAAATTTTTATGAGTTTGGAAGTTTGGGCTAATTTATTTTCATGTATGTTAGTAAGTTTGAAGTAACAAGTTAACTGCCCAATGGATGTCTACTAAAATGTGTTGATATATAGATTACTCTCTTTTATGATGAACCCAGAACTTGCAACATGCACAGCAGAATCAAGAACTATTAAACTGTCCTGTTGATCTATTATTAAAAGGTATATCATTTCACTTCCACCACACTATCACAATGATTTTGATTAGGTGTTACTGAAATAATAGACTTCAAACTAAAAACAATCAGAAGAAATAAAAGTCATTTCAGATAATTTATAGGAACAATCCATCAATAGGACATTGTAACTTTAAGCATATATGTGTTTAAAACATATTTTCCCAACTTTATTAGACATACTACTAGCTATAAAGAAACACTAGTAGCAGGAAGTTCAGTTTTCCATTCCCCACTCTTAAAGCAGAAAAACATCCAACTAAAATACAATTGTAGATCCAATGAACTAAACAGACATCTATAGAAGACATTTCAAAACTCATAGTCTTCTTAGCAATCTAAGAATATCTCCTTAGATAATATGAAATATTAACAATATGGAGACATTGAAACAATTTCTAGTGTTCTATCTGATAATAATAAAATAAAACTAGAAATCCACAGTAAGAGAAACTATAGAATATGCACAAACACATGGAGATGAAACAATTCAATATTGGATGCTGAATGGGAAATCAAAGACACTAAGAATGAAAATTTTAATATTATAGAATCAAATAAAAATGAAGCACCACATACCCAAATCTTTGGGATATAATGAAAATTCTTCTAGGAGAAGATTTTATAGGTAAAAATACTTATATTAAAAAGATAAGAGAGTTCTCACGTAAGTATGGTGCATCTCATGCCTCACAAAAACAAACCAAATATTAAATCAATAAATGGAAAAAAGAATTAAGTTCAAGTAAACTTTAATGAAATGCAATAACACACCAATCCAAACACAAATGTATGTATGCAAACACACATGAGTTGATGCACACATACTCTCTCTCTCTCTCTCTCTCTCTCTCTCTCTCTCTCTCTTTCTCTCTCTCTCTCTCTCTCTCTCACTCTCTCTCTCACACACACACACACACACACACAAACACACACAGAAATTACTGAAAAAAACAGAGTTGGTTCTTTGAAATGATAAATAAGGTTGAAAATCATGTATACAAACTAGATCAAATAGAGACAAGACACAATTAATATAATTTGAGGTGAAGATAGAATACTATTACAATAGATACTTTTGAAAAAACATTAAGCATACCTTTAAAACATCCACTTCCTATTCAGAATAATCTTTTTAAAAGGATAAAATTCTAAACATGAACAACCTTCAAAATGAAAGCAAAATGTGACAAACTATTGAAACATATTTATAGCAAGCAAGCAATAATATTAAAGCAGTAATTATAATTGAAAAATACCTGCCATCTAAAAATTTCAATCTTGGATGGATCACTGCTGAAATTTATCAAGCCTTTTAAAGAATAGTTATTCTTCAAACTGTTGCACAAATAGATGAAGAGAATGTTACCAAACATTTTTTTTACAAAGTCAGTATTACCTTCAAGCTAAAGTCAAATAAAGAGACAGCTACAACATTAACAACAACAAAAAGAAAAAATAAAGAAATGCCAGGAGGCTGTGGTGGCCTGTTTGGTTCTTTACGCTACAGGCAGAGACAAGGGAACAAGCTGACTACCTAGATTAGTCAAATCAGAGAAATCTTCATTCAAGCAAGAGACCTTCCTCACTATATAAGGTAGAAACAACTCAACAGTAATCCCTGTCCTCTACATACAAAGAAGTACAAGTTACTTACACACATGAATACCCAGTAGACAAGGAAATCATGAGCAAAAAGAATTTTACAGGCAGTATCACCATACCTGGATTCTAAGTTATATTCCAGAACCACAGCAACACTAACAGCATACCATTGGCAGAAAATAGACGAGAAGGTCAGAAGAATGGAAGGAAGTACCCAGAAGTCCTTTCAGCAATAACTACCTGATTTTTGACAAATACATCAAAACTATACTTTGGGATCTTTTTAATGAATGGAGCTGGCAAAACTGGATATTCAAATGTACACTAATGAGTGATTACATTTTTCTCTCCTTGACCTCAAGTAAATGCCACATTTATGAACAGATTTATCATAAGACCTGTAAATCTGATATTGTTAGAGGAAAAAGAAGGAAAAGCAGTTCAATATGTAGCCATAGACATAGATTTTCTGAGTAGGACTGTATTTGTTCGTGAAAAACTTTTGACAACTGTCAAAGAGAATTTCATGTAATTAAAAAGCTTCTGAACAGCAAAGAGTTATGTGAAGAGACAACCTGCAGAATGGAAGAAGGTCTTTGCTAATTTTACATGTAACAAAGAATTACTATCTAGATTATACAAAGAACTCAAAATAAGAAAACAAACAACTCAATTAAAATGGGCTAATTAAATGAACAGCATTTCAAAAAATGAAATATGTACAGCCAATAAACATAGGCTGTTCAAGTGTTCCTAACTAGTCATCATGGGAATGCAGGTTAAAACATGTTGAGATTGGATCTTACTCCAGTCATTAAGCAAGCAGATAAGACCAAATGCTGCTGGGCATGTAGTCCTACAAGAACACTTACATGCAGCTGTAGGAATGTCCTATTCCAAACAGCCAGAGTGGAAGTCTCTAAAGGAATAAAAAAAGAGACTGTTCCTGTGAGTGAGCTATACCATTACTGAATATTTTCTCTTAGGAGTCCAATTACAAGAGATACTTGAACTTAGTATATACAGCAACCATTATTCAAAGCAGCTAAGTTACAGACTGTCTTAGTCAGAGTTCCTATTGCTGTAAAGAGACAAGATGATTATGGCAACTCTTATAAAAGAAAACACTTACTTGTGGCTAGCATAAAGTTCAGAGGTTTCACTCATTTTCATGGCAGGAAGTATGGCAGCATCCAGGCAGACATGGTGCTAGAGAAAGATCCGAGAATTCTGTATCTGGAAAAGCAAGCAGTAGGAAGATAGGAGGCAATGGGACTGCCTTGAGCTTCTGAGAACTCAAAGCCAGTGACACGTTTGTTCTGATAAGGCCATGCCTACAAGGCTAGATATTCTAATCATTTTAAATAATGCCCCTCCCTATGATATAATGGGGTCATTTTCACCCAAACCACCACATTCCACTCACATATCATATCATATCATATATCATATCATATATCATAGCATAGCATCTCATAGCACCTCATATCATATCATCATAATACAAATCTAGTCATATGAGAATGCAAAATGCATTTAGTCCAACTCCAGAAGTTTCCATAAACCCAAGTCCCAAGTTCCATAAAAAGTTGCAGCACTTTTTAAAAGTCCAGTTCAAGTTTCTGATACTCATGTCAATCTTGTAACTATAAACACCTGTAACAACAAAATAAAATATCAGATCACATACTTAAAACCTATAGTGGCACAAGATATACATTACTTCCAAAAGGGAGGAAAGGAGAGTAGCAGAGAAATAATGGACCAAAGAAATACTGAAAACAAGCTGAGCAAACTCTTAAACTCTCCATTTCCACGTGTGATGTCAAAGCACTCTTCAGATATCTAACTCCTTCAGCTTGGTTGTCTGCAACACACTTCTTTTGTTGGGTTGATTCTACTCCCTGCTATCAGCTTTCTTCAGCAGGTATCCCACAACTCTGGCATCTCCAAAATATTGGGGTCTCCAAGGCAATCCAAACTTGACCTTCTCAGCTTCAAGCAAAGTCCTTTCTTGCTCTCCATGTATAGGCACCCATGTTACATGCCTGGCTTCAGTGGCTGTACTTATTCATGGAGAGAATTACATTACCTCTTTATTCTACCCTCGATTCTAAAACCAGAACCATATAGATGAAACTGTCAAGTTCTGCTGCTTACTGGACCTAGAACACGGCCCCTTATTCAAATAGATTTTCAGTAGCTTTCTCTTTAAGATAGTTTCCTTCATTGCCTAAAATTGACTCTTCTGAAACTCGATTTGTACACCAGGCTGGCCTTTAGCTCAGATATCAGCCTGTCTCTCCCTTGCCAGTACCTAGCCCTAAGCTTTTCTTCTTTAATTCCTTTTTAGAAGTTGGAAACTTAGCTGGGTGAGGTCTTGCTCTCAGGTCACCACTCTCTTTATTTCATTTATCACTGAACTTCTCTTTAACATGTTTACATTTCTTGGTACCCTTTCTCTCCTCAAACTGTACATTTTTGCATTTTTCCATGCTCAGCTTGCTCCATGTCATTATAGTTCTTCATAAGACTCACCACCAATGACCACACAACGCAGTCAATACTAATCTGTTTTGAAACTGCCTCTGCCAATGTTTGTAATCCAAACTCTTCAATTTAGCCTCAGGCAGACTTTTTGGACAAGGACAGAAAGCAGCCATATTTTTTGACAAGTTGTCTCAAGAACAGTCTGTAAAACTTTTCCTCTGAAATCTCTTGAGCTGGGTTCACATCACAGTTCAAATCACTCTTAGTACCATTGTTTTCCATGCCTCTACTAATATGGTCCATTCATCTTTACTTAAAGAATTCAATTGTTTTCCTAATCCAAAATCTCAAAGTATATATTCCTTCAAACAAAATCAAGGTCAGGTCTATCACAGTAATACCTCACACTGGCACCACTGGTCTTTGTCAGGGTGGCTCTTGCAATGAAGAGATATCATGGTTATGGTAAATCTTATATAGAAAGCATTTATTTGGGGCTGTCTTACAGTTTAGAGATTTATTTCATAGCAGGAAGCATGACAGCATGCAGGCATATAATTCTGGAGAAGAAGCCAATAGTTCTACATCTGTATTAGTAGGCAGCAGGAGAGAATGAGACACTGGGCCTGACGTGTGATACAGAAACCTCAAAACCCACCTCTAGTGACACACTTCTTCCAATAAGACCACATCTACTCAAACAAGGCCACATGTTCTAATCCTTTCAAATAATGCAACTCCCTATGAGTCTATGGGGCCATTTTCATTTGAACTACCACAAATACCCAATCAAGCAACTCAACAGCAGAGGAGTAAAAAAATAATCTCATGTGTCTATATACAAAGTGGATTGTTGTTATTATTAATGTTAATTTTGCCATAAAGAATGTATAATATTTCAGGATAATGGCACAAATGTAGATAGTCTCATTAAATGCAGTAAATAAGCATCAGAGAGACATGTGTATGTTTTCTACTATTTGAAATTCCTAGATTTAATATACATCTATACAGTTATATGTGTGCTTATGATACGACAATGGAAGCAAAGCTGTGTAGAGGGTTATCAGATGAAGAGAAACAAGAGCAAGCAGCATATATGAAGAGAGGGAAATCAATATACCATATACATTTGTATGAACATATCCTTATTAAGATAGTAGTAGGTACAATGAACACATGCAATTAAAATTAAAAAAGAAAAGAAAATTGGATTGCATAAAGCAGTGACAAGAGAGGTCATTCATTTGAAGGTAAGTGGGTAAGCCTGTCTGCAGGAGAGTGTGGGAAGAAAAGGAAAGGGAGAAATGATGTAACTGTATTATAATCTCAAAAAGTAGAATATGGAACTTCTTGTGTATTTATAGCTATTGTTTTTCTATTCCAATTGCGCTCATTTTTCTGATAGACTATTTGTCTTATCAGTTTGTAAAAATTATTTATAGCATATGTATGATGCACATACATACATGCAGCACAATTGTCATAAAATAAATAAATCTAAAAACACTTTAAATGTAAAGAAAATATAGGAGTAATAAGCTGCATAGAGCACTGGAAACCAACCCATCTCCCTTCTACTGCAATCTACGCATACACAGTAAGAACCAACTTTGTTCTAGGAACACTGTTAGCAGCAAACTTCATATCCAGGAAGAAATGTTAGAATTACAGCATAGTCTTACTGCATCTGGTTCAATAAATTCCTTCACAATTTCTTCACTTTCAACATATGCTTCCATTCTTCTTTGCAATTTATGTCAAGCTATAATTAAAAATTACTACTCCTTCAAAATCTCATAACTATCCATCTTTTCACATTTTCTTATTCATTGTAGCTCAGTATACTATAATTTTTATGTCTCTAGAATTACTCAGGCTTGTGATAGTCCTGTTCCTATACATAACCTTGACACCCATGATTCAAAACAATTATCCTGCATTGATCTTTCTGTGTCTGTGTTGGTGATACTTACCTGAATTAAAATTCAGTTTTGAATTTAAGATGGATTTTGAATTTGTGGTCCCAAAATTCAAGTAGAAGGAGCCAAAGATATAGAGCCCTACTGTTCTCATGGTCTAGAATCAACAAAGGGTTTTAGTCCCTGAAGCCTTCTTTCTAAAGTAGTGATGCTGTCACCTTAATCAGCATTCTTTTACTTAAATCATGTCACATAATTATGCATAGAATTTATAGAACAGTGGGGTGTTCAGACCAATGAGGTCAAGCTGTGTGTTGTGGTAGTTGCAGGTACTAATGTATCTTCAACCATGATATACTTCTAGATCTATACTTCTCTCTGGCGTGTAGCATAGACAAAGAAAACATGGTCACTCTAATTGAGAAACATGATAACTAATTTGTAGTTATTTTTAGGGTCCCACGAGATATTATCCAAATACCATGATGAAGAAATAGCCCTTCTAAATCAGAGGGCATTGAACTATGGGAAAAGGATGGACAATTTTAGGGGGCATGTACCTTTAGAGACAGGTACCTTTAGACATATGACTAAAGTATATTCTAAAGTCATAATATTTGAGTGTGAATTCTAACATTGATATTAGTTCTGAATTTATCAAAGCCATTTTGTCTTTCGGAAGCTCATTTCCTACATCTAAGAAATAATGTTAACAATAGTATTTACCTCATTCTCTCTCTCTCTCTCTCTCTCTCTCTCTATCTCTGTGTGTGTGTGTGTGTGTGTGTGTGTGTGTGTGTGTGTGTGTGTGTAGGCACTGCTGGTCATGTAAATAATTATAAACCTGTCTATAACACTAAAAATCATCAATTAACATTGGTTGTTGCAACTTTATGGTTCCATTGTATACTACATTTTAAAGAAAAGCTCTGATCAACTTGACTCAGATGAATTATATTGTTATATAATTATTTTAGTCTTTGAAAGTTTCATATGTTTATAAACTGTATATTGTTCATGTCCATCTATTACTACTTATTTTAATAGAGTCTGTCCTTCTAAAAATCCAGAGTTCACACCAAGAGTTATGTTGTAATGTAATCGAGGCATTTCAATAATTGAGATGCTAAATGATTTTATAGCTGATTACACTCCTCATGCTACAACTTTTCCATACATCTTTGATTCAAACCTATACTGATTCACGTTGAAGTTTTCAACCTGCTGCCTACCTTGCTGAGTTCAGACTTGTCAACACTTACAACTGTGTGACATAATTCACTACCGTAGATCTCTCATGTTTCTTCTATAAATGAGTCACTCTATTTCCTTTTTGTATTATTTATTTTGTTTCTGTGGAGAACCATTAATTATAGACTATGTTTTTGGTCAGAATATCTGCATGACCAATATAAAATCTATCCATATTTCCTTCGAAATTCAACATATTCATGCGTGTAGATTTTTGTCAAAAAATTAAACAGATCACCAGATTAACATCCAATAGTATCCTTGAACCTGTGCTGCTGATCCTCAGACTGTTGAAATATGTATTTTTTTACATAGCACAAGGTCTTTGCAAGCCTAGTGCACACCTGTGATCCCAGAGCTTGGCAGGCTGAAGTAAAATCATGCAAGTCCAGTGCCATACTGAATCATTTACTGAACCTCAGTCACTAAATACAAAACTTTCCCCATGAGATTAAACTTCTAGTGATAGAAATTTTATTCTAGCTTATATGAGTGGGTCCAGAATAAAATACCATGTCCTAATAAGAGGAATATAAAAGGATGAATGACAGAGAATGCCATAGAACAAAAGAGACAGGATGAAGAGACAATATCTACGAGCCCAGAGAGGGGGGAGTCTTTAAGAATCTGGAAGAAATGAGTGAATTTGTTCTAGAAATCTTGGATGGAAATTTCTATCAACATCTTGATTTCATTTTTAAAAATCTGAAATGATAAGTGTCTTCTGTTTTAAATTAGTAAATTTATTTGAATTTGTTATAGTAGCAACAAAGAAAGCCAGTGCATTAAATAAGTCTCTGGTTCATCTCCATATGTAACCTGTATTGAAATAGAGATCTCTATGATAAATATGTGAGCAGTTAAAATTCTGGTAGATTCCAGGCTCCAGATAATAATATATGACCTGCCTTACAATGCTTAACTGGATAAAGTACACCAGACTTACCAAAAATTCTTTCAAGACAATAAGCATCTATTTCAACAATGTGGGCCTCCATCTGTTGACCCATGTTCTCATGCTTTTCTCTAAGCGATTTTCGTGTTTCCTTTGTAAGGGCTTCTACCCGTTGATTCATGTTCTCCTGTAATTCTTTATGAGGTTTATTTGTGTCCTTCTTGAAATCCTCTAATAGCATCATGAGAAGTGATTTTAAATCCAGATCTTGTCTTTCAGGTGTGATGGGGTATCCAGGACTTGCTGCTGTTGGAGGGTTGGGTTCGGATGGTGCCATATTACTTTGATTTCTGTTAGTAACGTTCCTACGTTTGCCTTTTGCCATCTGGTTATCTCTGGTATTAATTGGTCCTGCTGTCACTGGCTGTTAGTTGGACCTCCTGTGAGCCTGCAAGGCTATTTCTGACCCCCTTGGATTAGCGGGATTGACCTGGCACCGATTTCTGGGGCCCTGCTCCTGAGTGACTTTGGAGCCCTGATGTACCTTGCCCCAAGTGATGTTATATTGGGGAATCCCTGCACATCCAAAGGCTGTGCAGGTGTGATCTCTCCCAGAGCGGGAGTCCCTCTGCAAGAGTTACCGCAGACCTGCCCAGCTCTTGGGAGCAGGGAGCACACAAGCTGGCTGAGACCCAAGCAATATTATCCTTGATTGTTTCTGTGTCTGGAGGTTCGAGTTGCCCTGTTGCTGGAGCAAAGATGGAGGAGTGCACTCTGCACTCTCTCGGCACAGATCACTCTGCAGGGCAGATGCCACAGCAGAGCTGATGCCCAGACTACCTCAGAGCTGCTCTGCTCTTGGGCGCAGATGGAAGCCCAACAGGCTGTGTCCCAAGCGATGTTATATTGGGGAGTCCCTTGGTACCTGTATTCTCAGTGCAGTCGATCCCCGAAACAGAGGTCACCAAAGGGAAGCTGGAAAGACACTGTCAAAAAGACAAAGCAGCAACCAACTAACTGGGTAATGATCTTTACCAACCCTACATCCGACAGAGGGCTAATATCCAATATATACAAAGAACTCAAGAAGTTAGACTCCAGAGAGCCAAGTAACCCTATTAAAATGGAGTACAGAGCTAAACAAAGAGTTCTCACCTGAAGAATATCAAATGGCTGAGAAGCACCTAAAGAGATGTTCATCATCCTTAGTCATTAGGGAAATGCAAATCAAAACAACCCTGAGATTCCATCTCATACCAGTCAGGATGGCTAAGATCAAAAACACAGAAGACAGCAGGTGTTGGCGAGGATGTGGAGAAAGAGGAACAGTCCTCCACTGCTGGTGGGATTGCAAACTGGTACAACCACTCTGGAAAGCAGTCTGGCGGTTCCTCAGAAAATTGGACATGATACTCCCGGAGGATCCAGCTATACCACTCCTGGGCATATACCCAGAGGCTTTACCTGCATGCAATGAGGACACATGCTCCACTATGTTCATAGCAGCCTTATTTATAATAGCCAGAAGCTGGAAAGAACCCAGATGTCCTTCAGTGGAGGAATGGATTCAGAAGATGTGGTATATTTACACAATGGGATACTACTCTGCAATTAAAAACAATGAACTCACGAAATTCCTAGGCAAATGGTCAGAACTTGAAAATATCATCCTTAGTGAGGTAACCCAATCACAAAAGAACACACATGGTATGCGGTCACTGATAAGGTGATATTAACTCAGAATCTCAGAATACCCTAGACACAATTCACATATCCATAGATTTCCAAGAAGATGGAAGGAGAGACTCCTGGTCCTGGAAAGACTGGATGTAGGGGAATACCAGGACAGAGAAGTGAGAGGGGGTTGAATGGGGAAAAGAGGGAGGGAAGGGGGCTTATGGGACTTTCGGCGAGGGAGGAAACGGAAAGGGGAAATGATTTAGAAGGTAAATAAAAAAACTTAGAAAAAAAAACAAATAAAAAAAAACAATGTGATTTTTCTCAGAGAAGTGTAACAAATTATCTGAGTTCTGCATTTTTTTCCAATTTTCTTCTCATTGTTATTTTAAGGAACATACAAAAAAGGAAAGGAATTCAAGTAATGTGTTGATTTAACAAAGACACATTTCAAGGAATGTGCTATTTGGAAACTTCATTGTATAAGCATCAGAATACTGTTACACAAACTAAGATAGCTACACCAACATGTGCCATATCACCTTATAGAGTGTTCTGTAGTAATTTCCTTTAAATTGAAACATTCCCTCCAGAATGTATACAAAGTGAGGAGAGACAGGGAGTACTTGAAATGTTCAAGATTTACAAGTTCAATATGCTGGGGAGAGGAGAGCTGACTTACAAGGTGACCTGGAAGTTACATGCAGAGTTCCAGGAATGCAGCTTCTAGGAATCATCACCCATACTGGATAGAACCTTGGTGTTGCAACTGTCTTTGAGTACATATACTTCTGGAACCAACATGACGAACTCATTAAGCTATCATTTTAGGTGGGCTCATTTATTCGGTCTCTTTTTGCCTTATCCTGCTCATGTTTCTTCAGAGAAAGTCAGACAACACTGGTCTACGACCTGATGTATGATATATCAATACTTTCACCATTGTATGACACATGGCTTATTTATGATCATTAGATTTTACATAGTAGCCCTTTTCTAAAAGCTTTGAGAAACTTTTGTGCACTGTACTGTCTCTACTAGTTTATATTACCATAAATAACACATTACCTTTCTCTATACCAATATTCATCCTTCATTTTTGAGAATAGTAATAACAGATGTGAGGTGAGATAATATTAGTTTAATTTACACTTTTCTGGTGACTAGCAATGTTAAGCACCTTTGAAATACCACTGGGTATTTATTTGTCTCTGGAAACATGTTTGTCCAGATTATTTGTTCATATCTTAATTAGTTTTCTCTTTTCTTTTTATTTTTTAAATTTACAAAACTGTTGGGTTCATGTCAACTCTTTATCCATATGCTTTGCAAATATTTTCTACATACTGTGGACTGCCATTTCTTTTCATTATTATTTTTCCATTGAGAAAAAAAAATCTTAGTTTGAAAAAAATCCAAGTTACCTATATTTGAATTTTTTGCTGCTTTTGGTCTCATACCCACAAATTTGGTGCCAAGATAATTCTCAAAGAAACTTTATATTTTTTCTATCAGTTTTTAAGTTTTCAGATATGGCATTGAAACATTTATCCATCTTGAGTGCATTTCAATATCAACCCAAGTAGAATTTAAAATTATTAATAGAAAAGCTTTTGGCTTTTAAATCACCAATGTAAATTTTAAACTTTCGGAATTCAATTAAAAATCACGAGATAACTAGAAAGCATGACTCATTACAAGGAACAAAATTAGTTAATGGATGGAGATCTGGAAACAACAGATGTTAAAATTATTAGAGAACAATTTTTGAACAGCGATGATAAGTATGTTAAAAGAGTCAAGGGGAACAAACACTATGAAGGCAGAGTTAAATATGAAAGAATACTCTCCCTGAATGTAATTAAGGAGTTCAAAGTGCAATTCATTAAGTGAGCATATGAAGAAGGAGGAGTAACAGAGGTTAAGAACTTCAGAGAAAAAGGCCAGTGATTCTGAAGATCTAATGAAAATGCAAGTAGGATAACAAGCAGGAGTAGAGTGAGTGGTACCAAGTGGTCTGATATAAACAAAGGGAATCTAGCACAACTTTAGAAGCTGGACATAATGGCACCTGCTTGTGATTATCAACACAAATGTTCGAGGCAGAGGGATCTCAAGTCAAGATTAGCCTGGTGTACAAACAGAGACCCCATCTCTAACAATTCCAGGAGCATAAACAATGAGAAACTTTAGAAGCTCCCAAAGAAATAATGGCAAATTATACAAATCCTCACACTCTACTGTCAAGTAATGAATAAAACAAACATCTCAGCAGACACCAACCATATAGAACTGACAGGTCACTGTATCTGTGGGTTAAGTTAAAATTTAATGATATTTAGAAAATATCACAAAATTGATGAAAGAGAATCACCAAATTTTAACGATGCTATTTCATTGGTACATATTAGGAAATTATACCACTAATCATATTACCTTAGAAGAGAAGAAAAGCAATCTAAGCAAGATAATCAAAGCTTCAACAGAAATTAATACATGAGAAATGAATTAAGTAAAAAAATCAAATGACAATGATAGAAATAGTAAAGGTGGATATGAAAATAAGGGTAAGTAATCAGTAACACCTGAGTATGGGGTAAAAACAGAAGAGACAGTAATGGAAGAAGGAGAAAAATAGTAGAAGAAATTAGTTAAATCAAGTGATTTCTTCTTTCAAATTTATAATAACATGGAAAGCGTCAAGATAAATAGAACAAGAATAACTGATTTCAGTTATGGGGATATTGCTGCAGATTCTAATATACCAACAAAGTTGGAAAAAATGTAATGGATATATTTCATGAGAGCCACAATATACAAAAAATGAGTAGAGGAAAAACACTTTAGTAGTTGCATAGCTATCAAAGACATTAATACTATAATCACACCTCCCTCATGAAGATACATCCAATCCAAGATAGCTTTGCTTGTGAATTATAGGCCTGTTTAAGACAGACTAGGAGTCATCATTCACAGACTCATATAATGCTAAATGAAAGATACTCCTAAATTGATTAATTGGGCTAAAATGATAAAATTTAATATTAGAGATTCATATCATTTCTGAAAACAATAAAAACAAAAAAACCTTAGAGAATGAATTATCAAAAAAGTCATGTCCAGTAGTGTAGAAAAAATATGATACAAAATGAAGGCAAAGTTGGGTTATATTTTGAAAAAGTGTTGAGTATATTTGATCACATTAGGAGAAGGGGAAAACATAAGATAATCTTAGTAGATAAAGAAAAGTATTCTAACAAAGACTAAATAACAAAAAATAATAAAAGTTTCCAGGATACTAGAAATAGCTAGGAGCATCTTCAAAATAGGCAAGGAAATCTACAAGACCTAACATCACATCTAAAAATCACATATAGTGGCTCTAAGAGTAGCTGAATGATTGAAAACTTTCATTCCCAACTCCTATGTTTGCATGGATTGGGTCCTGGAAACCATGGTCTAGAAGTGACATGGAATTTAAGAAAGAACAGACAAGAAAGAAATGACAGACACTAAGACACAGAAAAGCTGGGCTCAAGTAAACTGGGTTATTGCATGGAAAGCCATAGCACACAGAAGCTCAAGAGTGTTTATTATATACAGGTTAATAGGGAGGTGTGTCTAATGCATACAGCAGGACTGGGGGAATGATTATTATACACAAATGAGCAAGGAAGCAGTGTTATCTAATGTGAAGTATTGTTTCTATAGGAGAGCAGTCTTCAGGCCATGAATACCTTTTGGGATGGGAGCAGTTATTTTCTGCATCAACATTCACAGTTGGACTGAAGGAAAGCTTTGCCAACCCTCTGAGTCTTACCCTGGGAAGGTTTTGCCAATCCTGTGGGCCTGAGACATTAAGGTCTTTGAGATGGCTGTGTTCATGTCGCCAACACAAATTTGCTTGCTCACTGCACCCAGCACTGCTCACTACTGCGGTGCTGGAGATCACACTCTCATAATGACAAAAGGAAAATGTAAGATCTAAAAGTTACAGCACTTGGAAAGACTGAGCTAAGTGGGTGTTTTATTTACAGATGACATTGTAATGCACAGGGAGGGTCCAGAGTCTATGAACAAACTATTAAGATCAGGGAATCCAGTGCTATCATTTGATATAGACTTGACACAGAAAAAAATAGTTGCATTTCCTCATAGCAACAAAGAATAATTGAAAAGATTTTAAAATGCTACATAAATGTGCCATCTCAAAAATGACATATAAAACTATTTATAAATGGGATTAATTAAATACATACAAGAACTGCAAAGAAAAAAAGGCATAAAATTGCTAAGAGAAATTAAATATCTAAATAAATGGAGAGACTTGTTTACTTAATTTTGTAATTAAAACTTCCTCATGAAGAAAAATTCAGCCTGAGATAGCATTGCTTGTGAATTCAAGACAAGCTTAAGGCAGAAATAATGGTCATCACTTACAAACTCACAAAATGCTGAAAGGAAAAAGAATCACTCTATATTTATTTTGCGGTGTTAGAATTATAAAACACAGACACAATTGCATCTGCATACCCTTTAAGAATACAAATACAAAACATGAGAAAAGTAAAGTCCAGCAGTTTAGAAAAGTATTATACAAAATGGCTTTTCTTCAGTGTAAATTAGATTTTTGTAAACTTGATTTAAAATAATGTTATGGGTCCATACATGTGGTTCAGCAGTCAAGACACTTATAATATTGACTGTCCCCACCGTGAAGGTCCTGGGATCAAACTCTCATCATTAGGCCTGAACTACATATCATTACACACTAAGCCATCTCACAGGCCCAAATGAGTTTATTTTTTACATAGTCTTTTGTTTTAAATATTAGTTTCTCTTATTCCTTTATTTTGTCTTATTGAGGAAGGAATATGAGAATTATGCATGTTAGATCACAAGTACACCACTGAACCAAAATCCCAGCTCCTTAATTTTGAACATTGTTTAAAGGGACACATCATCTATGAACTCAATAGTATGTCAAGCACAATATCAAAACTTGCTACATAAATTTATTCTATGAATTGGTTTTATAATGCTGTTGAAATCCATAATGAAGGTTTAGATTTTTTCACAACAGTAAAAATCAGGGCTTACAGTCTCTTTTTGACAAGGTCTCACCCTATTCCTTGAGAAAATAAAAACTTATAAATTTGGCGTTAATAAGAGAAGGGCGTCATTAAAATGTTACTGTACTCTGACGTGGATGTGTATCTAAGACAACTGCAGATTCAAACTACTTGTTTTCAGCGTTTAGCCAGAGGGGAGCTTTGTGTTTAAGAACAGCTCCAGATCGCTTGTTCGCAGAGTCCACAGGTAGAGAGGTGACTCACAGGTGTTTGCTCACAACAGCAGCCAAGTTCTGTGTGCGTGACCGATGGCTTCTGGAGGGGAAGGCAGAAGCTTTGATGCTCTCTCTTCCGGGATGTAAATAATGCTCCATGATGATGGCTCCTCACAACAGTATATGAGTGAGCTATAACAAGGCATTTCATCTCTGTTTATTAAACACTAAACAGTACACTTCTGGATTCAGGGAGTTTTTCTTAGTCTTTTTCAGGTTGTGTCCTCAAATGAGGAAGATGAGCAACAACAACAAAAACAAAAACAAAACAAACAAAAAAAAATCCAAAATGAAGTCAGATGTACAATAGATTAGTCCTAATTCATTTAATTTTTCTTAAAGAGAGGGAAAATAATTAGTTGTATAGTCAATGCAAATGTTCTCATATTCTTTAAAAATATTTTACCAAGATTCTCAAAATTTTTATTCAAAATTTTACATTTATTATTGAACACATGAAGAGAAAGAAAATAGAAATGACACAAGAAACCGTTACTTTGGTTTGATGACGTTCTTCAGCTATGACAGACAGGCTTGTACCATTATGTTTCTTTTATTTCTTAAGTTTCAGGCTGGATGCTCCCTATAACAGTTCAATGTCATTGGTCTGAGTGATAACTTTCTATTGTCCAGTTGTAAGCCACGTCTGAGAAAAGGTGTTAACAGGACAACTTCAACCTACTTGAGATACCATGCCTTTAAAAGATAGCAATTTTAAATTAATATTTTCACTGTGAAAACAGTGCACAGAGAGCTTTACTGCCTCTTGATTTGAACTCTGTCTCTTTTTCTTCCTGTTCTGATTTGTCAAGCTCTGAGTAATGCTTTCTGTTACCATTGTCTTCACATCCATATAATATCACCTTCAATAGGACTTATAAATTCAGTTCATTTGCCCACATTACATATAACTTTATATAAATCACATTTAGTGAATACTCTCCCTCTTTCTTGCTTAATATGTGTGTGTGTGTGTGCATTTGTGTGTGCATTCTTACTTCATTATCCAAGTATACAGTTCATGAATATCTTTAATGGACCAACCTTATTTAAGCTCTTCAGCTACAACAATGAATGAACAGTATCATGGAACACACATTCAAGTATGTCAGAGAGACCATAAAGTTAAATAAGTGAGAAAAACAATGAAGTAGAAAACAACAGAACCCCAAATAATGACAGGGTTAACAGAGAGGAATTGAAAAAGAATTCACCAAAGTAAGGAGAGTTAAGTGAAGGAGTAAGGGAAGGAGCCATGGATACTTGACAAAAGACAAAAACAGTCTGAGTTCATGGGAGCAGCATGTATAAAGGATTCTGAGTTGATAAAGCTCTTACTGAATTCAAGAAGAAACTGGGTGGTCAAGGCACCTTCAAATATTTTAACAAGAGGGAGAAATGTTGGAGAGTGATTCTGCCTAGACTTCAGGGATTTTGACTTTTACTCCAGCAAAACCAGGGGTATATAGTGATTCAGAATTGTACTTGCTCTTAATAGGTTTACTTTGTAGATGGAAACTAGCAGCCACCCATCAGACTGAGCAAAGGGACCGACCCCAATGGAGGAGTTAGGGGAAGGACTTAAGGAGCAGAAGGGGTTTGCAACCCTATAGGAAGAACAATATCAGCCAACCAGACCCCACAGAGCTCCCAGGGACTAAGCCACCAACCAAAGAGCACACACGGAGGGACCTACAGCACCAGTTGCATATGTAGCAGAGGATGGTCTTATCTGGCATCAATGGGAAGGGAGCCTCTTGGTCCTGTGGAGGCTTGATGCCCCAGCTTAGGGGAATGCTACGGTGGTGAGACAGGAGTGGGTCGGTAGGGAGCTCCCTCAGAGAGGCAGAGGGGAGAGAGAATGGGATAGGGGGTTTGTGAGAGAAAACAGGTAAGGGGTTTAACATTTTAAATGTAAATAAATAAAATAAACAATACAAAAGAAGCAAGACACAGGAAGAAAAGTGCAAGGAGAGAAACAAACAGAACACTGGCTAATAACTAAGTGGAAAATGACAGACAGGTGGTCTAATTTGGGAAGGCACAAATCTATTAGTATTTTCTCTGCCTCAGTGTGTTACTCAGGGGTCAGACTCGAACAGAGATGGACATTTAGAAGCTATGAACTAGACCCAGGCGTGCTTATTACTAATGAGCATGTGGATATTGCCACTGTTTCTATGCAGATAGCAATGAAAAAAATTGTAATATTATTATTACCTTACAATTTCATGAGATCCCATGGAAACTTTCTATTTCATTTCTAGACATAGCATTTATCCTTTCCTTTATATATTCCCAAATTATTTCTTATCCTTCCATAGTAAGTCTGGACACAGAATATCCATGATTCTGCTCAATAAACTGAATTATATACACTAAATAATTTAGAATCCTCTCAGCTATTATACTATCATGAGAGATCTGGTAAGTTAAAGAGATTTCTCTGAAATTCTCTTTATCATTAGAAAATACATAATCAAAACAATCATCTCATAATGTATTTGAATTATTTTCCTGTTGGGTTTATGCAACCTATTTAATGCACATTATAAATATTTTGTTTTTATATGTATTCAATTTTAGTTTGCCTAAGTTAAATTTGCTTTAATTTTACTTTTTGAATGAAATAATACCCTTTAATCTACAATTTTATTGACCTGTTGTCAAATGTGTTGCATAAATATGATCCAAAGTGTGTGTCTTTTCAACATCTCTCCATGACATAGTAAAATGACATTAACAACCTGGTGTCTATCTTAAAGATCACAGGATCTTTACAAAGACCTGTCATTGCTAACAAAGTACTTCCCAATCAGATATACTAACATATTCACCAAGGTTTGTTATTATCATTTTCCACATGGAGAAAGGAAAATGGTTTCAATTTCAGTAGATCACATTTGAAACAACTCAGCAAAGTTACTGCTCAACAGTAAAGAAAAATTAATTACCATTTGTAGTTATTGCTTGCTAATTTTGTGAAATTTTAGCCTCCTTTTTAATGTTTCTTCCCTGAAAATTTGCATTTCTTTTTATTTGCTTTTAATTTGGTCAATCAGAGTTAGAGACAAACTCTTTGACATACCTAGGCTATCTTGTGTGGACCTAAAGACCTTAACATTTTTCTACTTCTCTGCTTGAAGATGAAATACCCTGAAGAGGTGTTCTAGTAGATCAGAAAACATCACTCCATGGAAGCTAACCAGTCTTTATGTTCATCAATTAAAGAAAGAAATGAGTAAACCTTTTGTGAAAAGTAACCAACACTGTAAAAGCTAGTAATTATTTTTGAACGAGGTTTCGTTGTACAAGGCAATTTGATTCGTACTTTCTTGTGAAGACTTGCACTTGCAACACTTGCCATAATCTCTAAAAGGCAAGTAATGACATTATTTCCTTTATGAAGTTATGGAAACATAACAAGGAAAGCTGAAGAACTTATTAAAAATTAGTAATTTACTGAGTGCCAGAGCTGAAACTTAAATTGCAATGACAGAAGATGCAGAAAATGAGGTGAAGTGTCCTTGATTCTCAGGCAACTATGATTTAAAGATGAGTGACAGGCACGGTCGCAGCCTTGTGTTCTCCTAGGTGGTGAAAGTTCTTTGTTGGTGAATAAGATTTTCTTTTGTGAACTTACACTGTTTAGTACTTACACATAGGTGATCACCTCAATAGATTTATGTGTGCTAATTACCCTCTGGGTACTTGCAAGTGGTGGTAAATTGTCTATGAAGATTTTAAGTCAAATGCCACATGGTATATGCTAGAATTTTAAACAGTAGGGCTCACAGATTCCTGGGGAGACTCTATTTCCCTTCTGTTAACTCACAATATTTGGTCTACAAAGATAAAGTATCTTGGCGTGACTCTAACCTAACAAGTGAAAGATCTGTATGACAAAAACTTCAAGTCTCTGAAGAAAGAAATTGAAGAAGACCTCAGAAGATGGAAAAATCTGCCATGCTCATGGATCGGCAGGATTAATATAGTAAAAATGAGCATCTTACCAAAAGTAATACACAGATTCAATGCAATCCCCATCAAAATCCCAACTCAATTCTTCATAGAGTTAGAAAGAGCAATTCAAAAATTCATCTGGAATAACAGAAAACCCAGAATAGCTAAAACTATTCTCAAGAGTAAAAGAACCTCTGGGGGAATCAGTATCCCGGACCTCAAGCTGTACTACAGAGCAATAGTGTTAAAAACTGCATGGTATTGGTACAGTAACAGACATGTAGATCAATGGAACAGAATTGAAGACCCAGAAATGAATCCACACTCCTATGGTCACTTGATCTTTGACAAAGGAGCTAAAACCATCCAGTGGAAAAAAGATAGCCTTTTCAACAAATGGTGCTGGCTCAGCTGGAGGTCAACATGCAGAAGAATGTAAATTGACCCATCCTTATCTCCTTGCACTAAGCTCAATTCTAAGTGGATCAAAGATCTCCACATAAAACCAGACACACTGAAACTAATAGAAGGGAAACTAGGGAAGAACCTTGAACATATGGGCACAGGGGAGAATTTCCTGAACAGAACTCCAATAGCTTATGCTCTAAGATCAAGAATAGACAAATGGGTCCTCATTAAATTACAAAGTTTTTGCAAGGCAAAAGACACTGTCAAAAAGACAAAGCGGCAACCAACTAACTGGGAAATGATCTTTACCAACCTTACATCCGACAGAGGGCTAATATCCAATATATACAAAGAACTCAAGAAGTTAAACTCCAGAGAGGCAAGTAACCCTATTAAAAAATGGGGTACAGAGCTACACAAAGAGTTCTCACCTGAAGAATATCTAATGGCTGAGAAGCACCTAAAGAGATGTTCATCATCCTTAGTCATTAGGGAAATGCAAATCAAAACAACCCTGAGATTCCATCTTACACCAGTCAGGATGGCTAAGATCAAAAACACAGGAGACAGCAGTTGTTGGCGAGGATGTGGAGAAAGAGGAACACTCCTCCACTGCTGGTGGAATTGCAAGCTGGTACAACCACTCTGGAAAGCAGTCTGGCGGCTCCTCAGAAAACTGGGCATGACACTCCCGGAGGATCCGGCTATACCACTCCTGGGCATATACCCAGAGACTTTACCTGCATGCAATGAGGACACATGCTCCACTATGTTCATAGCAGCCTTATTTATAATAGCCAGAAGCTGGAAAGAACCCAGATGTCCCTCAACGGAGGAATGGATTCAGAAGATGTGGTATATCTACACAATGGAATACTACTCTGCAATTAAAAACAATGAATTCACGAAATTCCTAGGCAAATGGTCAGATCTTGAAAATATCATCCTTAGTGAGGTAACCCAATCACAAAAGAACACACATGGTATGCAGTCACTGATAAGGGGATATTGACCCAGAATCTCGGAATACCCTAGACACAATCCGCATATCAATAGATTTCTAAAAAGATGGAAGGAGAGACCCCTGGTCCTGGAAAGACTGGATGTAGGGGAACGCCAGGACAGAGTAAGGAGAGGGGGTTGAATGGAGAAAAGAGGGAGGGAAGGGGGCTTATGGGACTTTCGGGGAGGGAGGAAACGGGAAAGGGGAAGTGATTTGGAATGTAAATTAAAAAAAATGAAATAAAAAAAAAAAGAAAAAAGAAAATAAAAGAAGAAGAAAAAAGAAAAAAGAAAAAAAAAGAAGAAAAAAAAAGATAAAGTCCATCTAGTAAAATACATTTTTATTTCATATCAGTTGCTATTGAAATGTATTCTTGAGACAAGGTAGTCCCACCTTTATGTTCCAGCTATACAGAAAAGCTCAGTAGCTAAAGTCACTACCTGATCAGGCACTCCTCAAGCAACCAGGTACAGTCACTTTGGGAAGACCAGTCTTGTATTTCTGCTACAAATGGATTAAAAAAAAGTCTCCAGGCTACCAGGCACAAAGCACAACTCATCCATATCATATATGCTACCTGCTGCCGTAGAGTTTGCTAACAATTGGGGTAACGCTCTAAAGGTTGTCATAATCTGTTTTATTTTTTCATGCCATAAAATATTTGGGCTAATGTCTTTGATTTAATACAAAATGCTAGATCAAATAATGCCTCTAACTATATGAATTAAGACCTGCCCATCAGGGCCCTGTATGGTTTTAATTTTAAAACATCCAATTTTGCTTCAAGCTGTTATGAAAATTAAAATGCATTATTTTTCAGTTTTACAGCATTTTCAACTACTCTGTTGTCATGAGATGAATATTGCAGTCTATCTAGTTTTTTTTTTATTCATGATGCTATTTAAATAAATATTAGGTTTTGTATGTGCTTCTCAACTTCTCATTATCATGCAGCAAAGCTTTTGCCAAATTGCCCCAAGGTTAGTCCTTTTGTTAGAACCTGGAAGACTGGAAACCATATCTGTATCCTGAGGAAGTTAAGAGACTCACAATGTATTTATACACTTGTGCAGGCACAGATACCTACTCTATTCTCTGTCTCCGTCTCTCTCTCTCTCTCTGTCTCTCTCTCTGTCTCTGTCTCTGTCTCTCTCTCTCTCTCTCTCTCTCTCTCTCTCTCTCTCTCTCTCTCTCTCTCTCTCACACACACACACACACACACACACACACACACACACACACACACACGTGGGTACAAAGTCTTCAAATCAAGATTATATCTCCTTATTCAGCTCTTGTCAGAGTTCTGCGACTAAAGATCCTGGTGCTTAATTCAAGGTGATATAATGTCTCTCTGTGTGCGGTTCTCTGCTGCTTTCAGCATCCATTGCAAAAACATGAGATTTAGAAATGTTCTGCATCCAAGTGAATACTAGGGGTTACCTCAGTTTACAGGTAATTTAAAAAGAGCATGACTGAAACACATAATTGTCTTTTACTTTGAAAGTAAAGGATTCAAATAGTTTGCCTCTCCCCAGAGCTCAGTCCAGGCCCCTCTCCTCTTGCCCGAGTAGAAAGGTTCGTGGCCCATTTAGAAGTGACTGTTGCTGATGAGTAGAGCTCAGAGAGCTTAATGATCAGTTTGTAAGCATCAGGTTATCCACTCAACTTGCAAATGCAGAGGAAATGCTTTGCTGCAGCTGTTCTGTGGGCATAACAAATGGTTAAGCAAATTACCCCATCACTCTCTTTGTAATTCAGCATTTGGAAATATGAAAAGCTCAACACATTTAGCTTGTTAAGCAGCTACTACACCTGGTAATTGGCTAGGCACATTTGACCTCTTATCTTTGAGTGACAGACCACTCACCTAATGCTGACACCATGGAAAACCTTCTCTCTTGTGTTTATTAATTATTTCTTTTATTATTTTGAGATTATAATATAATTGCATCATTTCCCCTCTTACTGTTCCTGGTTCAAACTCTCTCATATGCATACCACTGTTTGCTCTCTTTCAAATTCATGGTCTCTTTTCTTTTAATCACTGTTCCATGTATTTACATATATACCTAGATAGTTCTGAATACATAAGGCATACATATTCTGCCTTCACTTGTCTGTTGGATCACATTTATAGTCATGAAACAAGTTTATAATCCCTTACTATAGTTCAGAAACCTTAAAGATCAGCTATTTCTGCAAAACCCCTGTGGTGACTTCAATTGATATAAGGCCATTTATATTTTATATACTTTATCATTTTATTGATTCATTATCACTATTTCACTGATATTATAGTCTGTGAACTAGATCCTCTATCACATTTCACTGTTCTAGGCACAATGTTGGGCTAAGCAGATATAAAACATTAAATCAGTGCCTTGAAGGGATTCTGTTTTGAGCAAATTAGTAAGCACTAGAAGCAGGTGGGGATCTGCTAGTCACAGCCTACTTCCATTATTGTATCTCCTTTTATTGTCTTGACAATTTTGTACAGGCATTATGGTTAGTGGAATTAATTTTACAATTTGGAACGTATATGTTAGGAAGTAATCTTTCCTCACAAATAGATTCTTGGTGTTTAGAAGCCTATTTACTGGACATGAAATTCCTGATCATCTTGTCACAGTAACATTTAAATATACAGGTTGTGATTTTCCCAATTATTTTGGGATAAGCATTTGTAGAAGGTCCTCAATATTACTGTTTTTCTAGTAGGAAGGCAGACATGCTACAAAGAATGTATAAATCTTAGGCACATATTCATTTATGGATCCATGGGAAGGTTTTTTTGGTAAACCTTAAGAAATCTTTTATTTAATAAAAGAAAATGTTCTTTTTATTGAAAATGGATTCTGTTCTATAATATATAGTGATTTTTTTCTTTCCTTAACTCTTCCCAGTTCTTCCCTATTTACTTTCTCATCTGGATCCATTCTCTTCCTGTCTTTCATTAGAAACAAACAGACTTCTAAGGAATAAAAGTAACCATCAAACCCCAGTGGAGGAGCTAGGAAAAGGAGTGAAGGAGCTGAAGGGATTTGCAACCCCATAGGAACAACAATATCAACCAACCAGACCCACCCCCCACCCCCAGAGCACCCAAGGTTTTTAGAGGAGAAATCAGGAATGGGGAAATGTAAATAAATAAAATAACCAGAAAAAGAGTAATGTAAAATATAAGTTAGAACTAAAAGTAACAGATCAGAATAGGAAGAAGGAAACAAACAGAAGGAAAAGAGCACAAGAAAAGGAATGAGAAACAAATATAAACATAGAAACCCACTTGTTTGCACACACAGAAGTTCACAAAAGCAATAAACTAAAAGACAAATGGATGCATAGAGTAATTATCTATCTATCTATCTATCTATCTATCTATCTATCTATCTATCTATCTATCTATCTATCTATCTATCTATCTATCTTTCTACCTACCTACCTACCTACCTACCTACCTACCTACCTACCTACCTACCTATCTATCTATCTATCTATCTATCTATCTATCTATCTATCTATCTATCTATCTATCTATCTATCTATGAGTCCTGGCACAACACTAAAAGATAAGGAAACCCCAGCAAGGCATGAGTTCATTCTGCTCGTCATCTACTTTTGAGGATGCAGTCTATCCTTAAGAATACCCAAGATACAATTCACAGACCACATGAAGTTCAAGAAGAAGGAAGACCAAAGTGTGGATGCTTCAGTCCTTCTAAGAAGGGGTAACAAAATACTCACAGGAGCAAATATGGAGACAAAGTGTGAAGCAGAGACTGAAGGAAAGGCCATCCAGAGACTGCCCAATGTGAGGATCCATCCCATATACAGTCACCAAACCAATAAATACTATTGTAGATGGCAACAAGTGCTTGATGCCAGGAGCCTGATATAGCTGTCTCCTGAGAGGCTCTGCCAGAGCCTGACATACATAGAGGTGGATGCTCTCAGCCAACCATTGAACTGATTACAGGGTCCCCAGTGGAGAAATTAGAGAAAGGACTAAAGGAGCTGAAAGGGTTTGCAAGCTCACAGGAAGAACAATATCAACCAATTAGAGCTCCCAGGGATTAAAACACCAACCAAAGAGTATGCATGGAGGGACCCATGGCTCCAGCCTTATTTGTAGCAGAGGACTTATATGTAGCAGAGCCTTGTTGGGCATCAATGGGTGAAGAGGCCCTTGGTCCTGTGAAGATGTGAGAACCCTGTCAGAAACAGCAGACCAGCTCCCCACGACCAAGGTGGGGACACAGCTGGACAGGAACTTTCCAATCTGTCCATGACTGCCTGGGGTAAGGACAGATACAGAAATGGGCTAAACAGAACTATCCTGCCTAGGGTTAGGACAGAGAGGGAAATGACTAAAAGACAATGCCAGGAAATACCACGAATACCACAAGGTGGGCAGGACAGGGCTGAATAGCAGAGACAACCTCCCCATTCGAGTTGACCAATAATTTTAAATGTTGCTCAGGGTAACCAATCACAGTCCTCCAACTCAGGCGACTGCTGAACTCCCCGCCAAAAAGTTTATAAAAAGGGTATGCTTTGTGAGCTCGTGGTCTCCTCTTGCCTGCGTGCTGGGGAACCTCAATGTACATTGAAACATTAAACCTCTTGAGGATTGCAGTGATTCCGGTCTCTGTGGCCTTATTGAGTGGGGGGTCTTCCGACGGACTCTAACAAAGACTTGATGCACCAGTGTAGGGGATGCAAGGGTGGGGAGGCAGGAGTGGATGGGTGTGTGGGGGAATAACTTCACAGAAGCAGGTGGAGGGAGGATGGGCTAGGGAGTTTCTGGGGGGGGGAATCAGGAAAGGGGATAACATTTGAAATGTAAATAATTAAAATATTCAATAAAAAACGAATAATTTGGTTTTCTTGAATTTTCTGGGTTTATTAGTGTGACCTTGGTAACATACCATGTCTTTCAATATATGTCTGTATATACAAAATTAATATTCCATTCAGCAAGCTAAATGACATGTAGTTTACATTAACTAGATTACTTTATACATGGCAAATAGGTTGAACAAACTGTTTGATTCAGACAATTTCCTTATATTGTTTGAAAGCATTTCTGTGTGGTTTTTATGTGCATGTTTGTGTAAGTGTGCACATAGGTGTTTCTGTTTGTCTTTTGTTTTGTTTTGTTTTTTAACTTATTCATAATCGTTCCTCCTATTCCTCTTTAAGAATCCCCGAACTCCATTCACTCTTTGGCTGTGGGTGTCTGCATCTGTCTGAGTCAACTGCTAGGTGGATCGCTCATAGAACAGGACGCTCCTGTCTGCAAGCATAACAGAGTATCATTAATAGTATTAGGGATAGGTTATTTCCCATGGGATGGGTTTCAAGTTGGGCCAGTTCTTGGCTGGGATTCCCTCAGTCTCTACTCCTTCCCCTGTGCTTGCATTATTTGTAGAGAAGATAAATTTTGGGTTGAAAGTTTTGTGGGTAGGTTGGTGTTCCACTGTGGTTCCTTTATGGCTACAGGGGTGACTGCTTCAGGTTCCAAACCCCTAGTGTAGTGAGTCACAGCTAAGATCACCCCCATTGATTCTTAGGCACCTCTCTTTTCCCAGGCCATGTCTAGTCACTGAAATGCCTACCTACCTCCTCACCCTCATCAGTTTCAGACTTCCACTCATTTTATGGCCATCTGGCCATCTCTCCTGTCCTTCCCCACACCTGATCCTGAATGTCCCATTCCCCTCCCCATGGTCTCTCCCTCCTAGATCCCACCTTCAGAATTCCTCTTATGACTATTTTATTTCCCCTTTTAAGTGAGATTCAAAGTTCCTCTCTTGGGCCTTTCTTCTGGTTTAGCTTTTTTGGGTCTGTGGAATGTAACATGGTACCTGTATTTTATGGCTAAGATCCACCTATAAGTGAGTATGTACCACGCATGTTCTTTGGAGACTGGATTATGTCACTCAGGATGATATTCTCAAGTTCCATTGACTTGCCTGCAATATCCATGATATCTTGGTGTTAGACTTTTGTGGGAGGGGCCTCTTAAACCTGCGGCTGACCAGTTCAGCTAAGTGAGCAGCCAATAAGCTCAAGAGAGGCTTATGTCCCTGCCTTCTTGGTTCAGGGACTACAAGGCATGACATCTAGGTTTTTATATGGTATTATGGATCTAAACTCAGGTCCTCCATGCTCAAAAGCAAGCAGTTAACTAGCAGGACATTTCCCCTAACATTGCATCATCTATAAATACTTTTAGATTAATTTTCTTACTTTTAATTACATGTATGTCTGTACAGGGAGTATGTGACCATATGTGTAGGTACCCTTGAAGGCTAGAAGAGGGTATGTTTTCCCTGGAATCAGAGTTGGGGCAGGTGTGAGCTGCCTGACGTGGGTACACGGATCCAAATTTATGTCCTCAGCAAAAGTGGTATGGCTTTTAACAGTTGAACCATCTCTTTAGCCCCTGCATCACCTCCTTTTAATATGCACTTTATAAAACAAATCCCTCTTGAAAGAAACATGGAGATTCATGTTCCTAAAATAGGAAGAAAGATATTAAAATGGAGATTAGGAAAGGAGTATAATGGTGGCTAGGCATATATATGTTCACAGGTAAAGAAATTCAGAGGAAAGGGATATAAATGAAAAAGAGAGAGGATAAATAATTACTGAGAGACTCTGAATATCAGAGAATTCAGGAATAAAGGGAAAAACAAGTGGTGCTAACAAAACCCAGGGAAGAAGGACCCATATTGCTAAGCACTGATGAATCCCATTTAGCTCGAATTCAGGAAGCCAACTAAGGACAAAGTGACAGAAAACAAGATCCATTCTAGAGAAGAGCTATCCTATCACATCTTACTTGAGTGCCTGTTAATTCAAATGAGTTTTAAAATTTAGTTTGCAGATTTCTTTTTTAATCATCTGTCCTTTTATTACAATGTTGGATATAAAGTGGTATGTTGTTGCATTTTTATGACCTTCGCTGATATTCCATCCCATACTCCCATGAAGATGACCTTCCAAGATCCTTAAACCCCCCATACAATTGCTAAGAGTAGAACAGTAACACAGTGTTACTTTTGAGATTTTCTAAGCATTTAATATGTAAAAGCTTTAGAAAACAAATTGATAACTTAAAAAATAAGTATTGTACATTTATTACTCTTTTTTGATGGAATGATATATAAATAATTGTCACAGATTAAAGGACAAACACTGAGAGCTAGACAGATGCTGATTATTAAGATCTCTGTGCATCCACTTCCTAGCTCTGTGACCTTGAGCATGTTGTATAACCTCTCTAAATCTTAGTTACATCATTTGTAAACTGGGGAATAATAAAACTACCTACTTCATAACACCGCTGTGATAGTTTAATGAAATAATGTTTGTAAATCACTCACTATGGTGGCTGGCTCATAATTAGAGCTCAATAAATATAGACTCTTATTAAAGTGATGGTACACTTTGTGAAGTTGATTTACTTTTCTGAAGTGAACAATGTCACTCTCTTCTTCCTGGCAAGGATAAGCTCACCAATACATCCCCACAGTGCCACTGATATCCTGGCAGAAGTGCAAGGACTAGAAAGGAACATAGAGAGAAGATGACTCAATCTACCAAGAGCCTCGTGTTAAACAATGGGTGGGTAGTTTCTGACATACCCTTCCTGCCTGATGTAAAGGAAATATTCTCCTCAATGAATATACACACTGTTCAAAAATGACACAGTATGGGTTTGCCAAGACCAAATAAATACAGTGCCAGATGTCAGTTTGGGATTACAAACCAATTTACAAAGACATGTCAGACCACATAGAAAACACCACACATATGGTATATATGTGAAAACTTAAATAGAAATTATTTATCAGCATTGACACAATACTTATTGAATACAGAGAAAGAAAAGTGAATGAGAATACTGAATATCTGAATGAAGTAAGCAGTTATAGAGAGAACTAAGAAAGAGAAAATATTTTACTGTTTTCATCTCTTATATTAATATCCCCACATTTACTTTGTGGTTCTGTAGTGGCTATTAGACAAACAAGTAATTATTTGTTGAATATTTACATCCTTGGGCTTGATGTGAGCTATTACAGTCACTTTATGCCCACAAGCCTCTATCAATTTTATGAACATCATTAATCTTGTCACTTAACCATGTCAGCCTTTGCTTTCTGTTCTCTTCCACCTTGCTAGTCCTTGATCCTATAGAGAAAGTGTATTAACCTCCAGAGAGGTGCAAAGTTCTTTCCTTTCTCAGGCTTAAGTGTAGTCCACCTGTCTGGGCACCACAAAACCGTTTTCCTTTGAGTTTCACCAATGTGCTTGGAACTAAAACATTTTCCTTTTTTGCACATGTATTCGCTCTATGACAAATTCTCAAATTGAAGCCTCAGGGTTTCTTCAACAAACACTAAGAGAGCAGGGAACTCAAAGGAAAAAAATGGGTCACAGATAATAAAGTTTTGTGGGTGAAGGTTAGGGGTCACAAAGTAATCGTTGTCAGTTTTATAGCCCTTAAACTTGAATGGTGAGTTTTGCAAATGTGTGGAGTGCACTATTGTAGGGAAATCTAGACATGGCTGTTGCTTTACCACTTGCTTGTTATGTGTTTGAATATTCAGTGAGCATCTATTGAGTTCCTATTATGTGGGGAGTTCACAGCAGTGAAGAACAAGGTAGGAGTTCTACCTTACAACTGTCTCTATATTCATCTTGGCTACAAAAGCAGACTGACATAAACATTATATACAAAATGCTCACATATATAATTCTCCCCATTTATGTATATATTGGTTCATATGTATATAGTTAGTTAGTTTAGTTAGTTAATTAGCTAGCTAGGTTTGGGGTAAGAGAAAGAAAGGATATTGAAGTGAAGAGGTTCAGTTGTCTACAGTCCTGCCATGTATAGTGGGCTGGGCTGGTGATAGCCTTAGAGTCACTAGATGTATACAGTCTTCCTCATTAGGTGATCACATATATTATCTTTCTCAAAGTGCATCTGGTTTGTACTTTTAGTTATTGTCATAGTTAACCCAGTTTCTTTCCTGTTTCTAGTATGTTGCCCTCTTACCTGAAGCTCTTGTGACATTTTGGCACTAGGATCTCCTGTCATCTCTTGTTATAACAAGGACAGAAGCATAGTTTATAATTCAACCCTGAAGCTCTAAGGTGAGAGCTCCCTCCTGACTAAGAAAAGAACAGTGCAGAATTGAGGCTTGGAACCAAAGGATGACCTTGGGTTGAGGGAAGGCCTGAGGCTACAGTGCCTCCTCTCAATGGTTCCCCAGTTTGTGTTAAGTGAAGAACTTACACAACATTTCATAGACAGTTCATGAATAAAGAAAGGTTTGGGGTCATTTATGCTTAGTAACAAATGTATCAAGGAAAGATGAACAGATTCCCTTACTCTAAACTATACAGTCTTTTAAATGTTCAGTGGCCACATACCTTCTATACAGAGCTGCCCACAGCCTACTGCTTGTAGAGGCACAGATGTTTGCTGTGCACACCCCTATTTGCAAAAGTGGTTTTTGGAAGAGGTTTCAGAATAACCAACACAGCCTCTGTAAACTCTCTCCATGCCTTAAGAAAGGAAGAGTTCTTAGCTTACTCAGTGGCTGTCCATTAGTCATCAATGTCAGACTTTCCATCTGGGATTTCCATTAGCAGCCACATGTCTTAGGTGCTCTACTTGCTTTGTATTGAATGGTCAGTGGGTCTGAGATGTATTTGCATAAGGAATTCCTAACCTCATTGCTGTTTTCTTCTGAAGAAGTAGGGATCAGTGTTAAAGGACTACCAAGTCTATGTTCAAATCTGACATTTTCCCTGCCTTATAACAAGAGAAGTGACAGCCTCTATGCATCTCTGCTCCAATTGAAAAGGAAGAAGAGGCACAAAGGACTGAGCAGTTAGATTAGAGTTGATTCAAGGTAGGACTATTTATACTGTGCTGCCTGACATACAGTATATAGATAGCCCTCATGTATTTGAAGTAGGATGTGGGTTACAAAACACTCATCTTGTTGAACCATTGTCACATTCTATGAAATACTTACTTAAAAGAAAAATTGCCTGGCCTCCACCTATTAAGTGAACATGGGAATTGAGAAAGGTCAATAGACATGATCAAGCATGTCTATCCTTAAGTTATTTTCTGTGACTTAGGGTGAATTTCTAATAATATTTATATGTGTTAATATGATAGTATTGGAGTCAAATCTGAAGGAATCTTGGTTTTCAATATCTTTATTTTTCTAGCATTTTTATTTTCTAGTAAAGGAATAGAAGCCCTCAATATGAAGTAAAAGCTATCATTTTTCAAAAAAATAACTAGCTTTTGGTCATGAGTGGCGTTCTGTGAATTGTTTGATCCATTGTCAATGTGGGGAAGTAGAAGTTTCCTCTATAAGTGAGTCCAGACATCTATCCTTTGGTCTTTCTGCATTCCATGTCTAGTGACATGTGATAGTCCCTGACCAGTCATGTGACAGTAAAAGCATTGAAGAATGCTTTTCTCCCTTACCTGAAGAATATTGTGGGCTTGACTTGCAAAATTTTATTTTTTAATATTGTTTTATTTCATTTTTACTATATGAAAGAATATTCTGGAACAACAGAGGTTTGTGTCCATGAATATAGAAACTGTGTGTGTGTGTGTGTGTGTGTGTGTGTGTGTGTACGTGTGTCTGTGTGTGTATGTGTGTGTGGGCCTGGAAGTTAGATAACACTCTTGAGTGTCATTCCTCAGGTTACTTTCTATTTTTTTTATTTTCTATATTCTTTCTTTACATTCCAAATGATTTCCCCTTTCTATTTTGTTGTTGCTGTTTGAGACAAGACTTTCCATCTATCCTGCAACTTGCCAAGTATCCTGGATTGGTTGACTAGCAAACTCTAGGTTTCTGCATGCCTCTGTCTCACTGCACTGGGCTAAAAGGAACAGCCCATAATGCCAAATGGCCTTTTAGACATGGTCCTAGGGATAAGATTCAGTCCCTCATTCTTTTTTTTTTTAAATTTAATTTATTTACTCAAAAAGGTCAACAAGCTGAAGTAGCCAAGTGAGGATGCCTCCGTCCTACTTGGGAGGGAGAAGAAAGTAGTCACAAGTGGGGAGGGATGGAGGGACCTGGGAGGGAAAGACCCTCACTCTTATAAGCTAAGAATCTTATAGAATAAGCTGGTTCCCTAGTATTCAGCAATTAAACAATTTCATTTGAAGTAACTGACATGAATTGAGACCCTAAAAGTTGTATTTTTAATAAGCTTCTTAGTTCAGAAACTTATGTTTGATAGTCACTCTGCTTTCATGTTTACATTTCTTTTAATATTTAATATAATTCATAACTATTTATTCCTCATACATGGGAGTGAAATTTTACTGAGGAGAGGAGTGTGCATTTTATAACATCTCAGTGACCATCCCTCTTTCCCCAGACCTGAGAAATCTGGGTCAAAATGTAATGGGAATCAGTGAGAAGCCATTGGAGGGTAGAGAAGAACTACAGAACATACTAATGATCACTCTTCTCCTTCAAAGCCCTCTCCCATAACAGATCAAGCCATAGCCTTTCTTTAATTTTACTGAACAATCTCAGAATATACGTAGACAAAGAGATCACACACAGATTCATGAACCACTGAAGACAGGAAAGGGGCAGCCTGCCACACCTAAGCCTTCTACTTGCTTTGATTTATTTTGTCTTTGTACCAGAGGGGCAAAAATAGATAATTTTTCTGTATGATGGTCATTATTCGAGACTAGTCACACTGTGAAAGGACCTCCTAAAGCTGTGACTGACCTTGGGACTTTTATCTTCTAGTTTATGCCAAAGGAGGGGGAGAAACCCTGTGCTATAGAAATATGTTACCTTCTTTCTCACTGACTTGCTTGAGGTCACTTGATATTTTTTCTTCTTAACATTTTCATTTTTCTTTTTCTTTTTTTAAAATAGGAGACAGAGAAGTATCTAGTAAATAGGAAAAGAAAAGAACATCATAACCCCCTACACACACACACACACACACACACAGAGAGAGAGAGAGAGAGAGAGAGAGAGAGAGAGAGAGAGAGAGAGAGAGAGAGAGAGAGAGAGACCCTAGTTAAGCTAAAATTGAATTCTGATGGTATATTTTGTAGCTGAAATCTAAAGTCCACATAGACCTAAGTGACAGTAGCTTTTAAGTCTTAAAATTGCCATTTGCTGTTACTTATGGTAACCTAAGTAAATGTCAACCTAGATTAGTGAGGAGAAACTTAGTACTCATGCTCACATGCAATCAGGCATATCAGTAGAGATGATAGAAAATGACCATCCATTCACTACTAAAGGGAGGTTCAGGGAGAACCAAGTTCTTTGGTAGATTCTCAGAATCTCGAGGCTCTCAAAAACAATTTTATCCTTTCTGTAATCAGTTGGGGACATGTCAGAGAGTGTAAGATTGTCTCATTTTCTTTTTCCTGAAATTTGCATTTATCCTATTTCTGTCTTTGTAGCTCTATTTTAGACTGATAAACATGGAACTGTCAGCATACACATTGTTCAGTGACTCATTCCTATCATGGGCTGGTGTTTGGATCATCTTGTCCCTAGAACAACTCAGTGCTTATATGTGAAACTGTCTATGTTTGTTCTTCAGTGTTGCTGCATTTGAGTTGTGTGATATTGAACAAGTTTTTGCTCTTTTCTCTATCCTGGTTCCCCCAGGATGACACCTTACTTGCCAGTTGGCCATGAGAATTTAAGACATTTGAAACTCACAACATACATAAATGCATGTGCATATAACTTTCTTATCCAATAAGTAGATAGGTGAATATTAGAGATGTACCAAAATTTATCCATCATTATATAACTGAGAGTCATTTGAGTTATTAACATTCTTTACTTATAGAGAGTATCTTTTTACACATAATTCTGTGCTCACTTGGTTTCTTGCTTGTGGAGATCATTTTCTCCACTATCTGCATCACCATCACTTGATAACTCTGTAAATTCTACAACCCATCTTTAACCTGACTGAACCAAAAACCCAGAAAGTAGGGGCGCAGAACTTTTTCCTTAGCCCTCCAACATACTTATTTTTCCACCATTGTTTGATCACTACTGCATCATTATATATTACCTAATAAATTGTGGTGAAAACTAGCAAATCTGAAAAAAATAATAATTCAAAGATGTGGAAATTGGAATTACTTGAGAGGAAGCCTGGGACCTTTAGCTTCTTTGAGTCATGACAGATGAATGACAGTGTTTTCTGTAATTCTGTGATCACTGTTTTCTCATGTATGTAGGTAAAGTTGTAGAACATGAAAGCAATATGGACAGTGTCTAGTTCTAAGAAAATGTAACATTTAAAAGTAAAGAAATGAGCATAAAACTCTGGAAATACCTGCAATTATAATGTTCATTGGGAAAACCTGGCCTTTTCCAATGTCCATTATAAACATAGACCTGTTCTGCTGCCTTTGCCTGATGAAACGAGAAAATATAAGGCAAGTGCATTATTAAATTAAGCAAACATAATGAGATCACTTAGCTATGCCAAAACATATAATGTATTCATCAGTTCAGTGTCCAAGGGAATTGGAATTTTTGCTCATGTGCATTATTTCTGCCATGCCTAACTACTTTTAGCTCCATAATCAAGTCTTGAATGTACACATATGTACGATGGAACTAATTGGTATAATTAATGTGTGTGTAATGACTAGCTGGCTAATGTCTGAAGGGAACAGAAAAATAAGTAAATTCATGAAATAAGTTTTAGATTAGCTTCAGACCCAAGATAATATTTTTTTTCAAAAAAGAAATTCAGCTTTCACTATTGCCTTTGGTTGTTAAAGCTATAGACGTAGCACATACATGAGCTTCCTTTACCCTAAAGAGTCCAGTTTATCATTTTATGTAAACTATGAGCTGAGTAAGGCAGAAATCTTTGGTTAAATGATATCTTGATAATGTAGGGTAAACTGGACATATAATTACAGAAATGAATTCACCAATTACCTTTCCCTCCCTCTGTGAAAGTGTTGAATTAACTTCCATTATTTCTTCTATTATTTATATTCTACCTTATTACAAAGAATTGTGCTGCTATTTCTAGAAATGCTCAATAATTACAAAAATACTTGCACAGAAACTATAAAGAAAGTTACAAGTTTAAAACTTAATATTATTATGCATGCATTATAGTAAAGTTCAAGTTTAAAAAAATACACATTATCTTCTACTCAGGTTAGTATCTGCTCCAAACTTTTCTTGTACTAACATGCCATGGAGAACAAAATGAGAAAGATTCTTAACCAAGGGAGTTAGATCATGTAAAGTACCACATAGTTGTCAAGATTTATAAAGATTCAAAGACTCAAGCTGACAAAAGAATTTGGATTTATTTAAATTTTGGTCAAACCAGTGAGAGAAATAGACTCCTAGTTTCTTGGCTTTTCTGTATCCAGTGTTAAAATTTTATAGAAGAAACAGAACAAGGAATATATATATGTATGTATGTATGCATATATGTATGTATGTATATATGTATGTATATAGATAGATAGATGGATAGAGAGAGAGAGAGAGAGAGAGAGAGAGAGAGAGAGAGAGAGAGAGAGAGAGAGAGAGAGAAAGAGATATGTTTATTTATCAGAATTGCATGATGCTCTTCCCAGCTGGCACCAGAGATTTAGCCTTCCTCCCCTAGTTATGAAGTATTGAATTCTTGGAGATTCACTTATTTTTTTTACTTCTTCATTTACTTATTTTTGCTAGGAATTTTCATTTTATTTTTTTTGACAATTTCATATATGAGTGCTGTATCTACATTACTCCTTCCCTTACTTCCCCATCAAATTCTCCTACGCCTTCACTCCCAAGTATATATATATATACATACGTATATATACATATGTATATATATATATACGTATGTATATATACATATATCTATGTATATATACATAGATATAAATATGACTGTTTCAGTATGACTTGTATATACCTGTGTTCATGGCTGATTACTTGGAAATGGTCATTCTATATAGAAGCGCTCCTCCCTGGACAAACAGTTTTCTTTATTTCAGGAGCCACCAATCTCTTACAGATCTTCATGTAGGGGTGGAATCATGTGTAATTTAACCTGGTCACATTGGCATGCCAACTGGTGTTGTCATATTTGTGGTCTTATTCCCTCAGCCATATTGTTAAGACTTCATGGGTATATGTTCCTGTCTCATTTTTTCATACTATTTAGCAATAAGCATCATTGGACCCTGGATTTTACAGTCTTTCTTCTCCATTTTTAATGATTGTCCCTAAGCCCTAATGTGGAAGGGTTGCATTGTAGGTATATCAGTGGTCTGAACTGGGCATCCCAGAATCTCTTAGTATCTGAATTTTCACCAGTTATGGATATTTTTAATAGTCTCCATCATTTGCAAAAAGAAGATTCTTTGATGAAGGTCAAGAACTCTCTTTCATAATAAGTATTTAGAATACAGTTAGAAATTATATTGGTTTAGAAAAGTAAAAGTAATAGGTTGTCCTCTCATGTCTATTCTATGCCCTCTAATGAATTGCCTAGGTTACCATAACAAGGATCAGAGCCCTCCTATTGAGGGGGACTTAAAATACTTAGCTGTTGATTATACCATGATAAAAATGTCACTATTGTTCATGCAGCTATCTTGCTTGGTTATTTACTATTGTGGTTTATGGGATTGATACGTGGGTCCTGAGGAAATTTTAACTCTTCCTACTCCGTGTTTCATTAGTCTGATATCCAAACAGAGCTGCAAAAAGAGTTCCCTTAAACTTTCTTTTCCCCTTGCTTCCACTCTAGGGTAGTTATAGAAATGCTAGTAGGAAGAGACACTATGTAAGATCACTCCCACCTAAGTTATATCAGAGTGTATCTGAACATGTTTTGTGTTTGTTTTTGTTACAAAAAAGATACACAACAGGAAAATCTGGAAGAAATGGACAATTTCCTAGACAGATACCAGGTACAAAAGTTAAATCAGGATCAGATGAAATAGAAGCAGTCATTAATAGTCTCCCAACCAAGAAAAGCCCAGGACCAAATGGGTTTAGTGCTGAGTTCTATTAGGCCTTCAAAGAAGACCTAAAACCAATTTCTCCAACCTATTCTACAAAATAGAAACAGAAGGAACACTACATAATTTGCTCTATGAAGCCACAATTACTCTGATACCTAAACCAGACAAAGACTCTACAAAGAAGGAGAACTTCAGACCAGTTTCCCTTATGCATATTGATGCAAAAATATTCAATAAAATCCTCTCAAACCGAATCCAAGAACACATCAAAACAACCATTTACCATTATCAAGTAGGCTTCATCCCAGAGATGCAGGAAATCCATCAATGTAAACCACTATATAAATAAACTCAAAGGAAAAAAAACAACATGATCATTTCATTAGATGTTGAGAAAGCATTTGACAAAATCCAACACCATGTCATGATAAAAGTCTTAGAAAGATTAGGAATTCAAGGCCCATACTTAAACATAGTAAAAGCAATGTACAGCAAACCAGTAGCCAATGTCAAACTAAATGGAGAGAAACTTGAAACAATCCCACTAAAATCAGACACTTGACAGGGCTGCCCACTCTCCCTTTACCTATTCAATATAGTACTGAAAGTCCTAGCCAGAGCAATTAGACAACAAAAAGTGGTCAAATGGAGACAAATTGGAAAGGAAGAAGTCAAAATATCACCATTTGCAAATGATATGATAATATACTTAAGTGACCCCAAAAATTCCACCAGATAACACCTAATACTGATAAACAGCTTCAGCAAAGTGTCAGGATACAAAATTAACTCAAACAAATCAGTAGCCTTCCTTTATTCAAAGGATAAAAAGGCTGAGAAAATAATTAAAAAAACAATTCCCTTCACAATAGTCACAAATAATATAAAATACCTTGGTGTAATTCTAACTAAAAAAAGTGAATATTCTGTATGACAAGAACTTCAAGACACTGAAGAAAAAAATCGAAGAAGGTCTGAGAAGATGGAAAGATCTCCATGCTCATGGATTGACTGGATTAATATAGTCAAAATGGCCATCATGCTGAAAGCAATCTTCAGATTCAATGCAATCTCCATGAAAATTCCAATTAAATTCTTCATAGAGTTAGAAAAAGCAATTTTCAAATTCATCTGGAATTATAAAAAACCCAGGATAGCAAAAATTATTCTCAACAATAAAAAACTTCTGGAGGAATCAGCATTCTGGACCTCAAGCTCTATTACAGAGCAATAGTGATAAAAAAAAATGCATGGTACTGGTACAGTGACAGGCAGGTAGATCCTGGGCATATACCCAGAGGCATTACCTGCATGCAATAAGGACACATGCTCCACTATGTTCATAGCAGCCTTATTTATAATAGCCAGAAGCTGGAAAGAACCCAGATGTCCCTCAACGGAGGAATGGATTCAGAAGATGTGGTATATTTACACAATGGAATACTACTCTGCAATTAAAAACATAGAATTCACGAAATTCCTAGGCAAATGGTCAGAACTTGAAAATATCATCCTTAGTGAGGTAACCCAATCACAAAAGAACACACATGGTATGCAGTCACTGATAAGGGGATATTGACCCAGAATCTCGGAATACCCTAGACACAATTCATATATCAATAGATTTCCAAGAAGATGGAAGGAGAGATCCATAGTCCTGGAAAGACAGGATGTAGGAGAATGCCAGGACAGAGAAGCGAGAGGGAGTTGAATGGGGAAAAGAGGGAGGAAAAGGGGCTTATGGGACTTTCAGGGAGGTAGGAAATGGGAAATGGGAAATGATTTGGAATGTAAATAAAAAACTTAGAAAAAAAAAGAAGTGAAGACTCAGAAATGAACCCACATATCTATGGTCACTTGATCTTTGACAAGAGAAAAAGGGGGTAAAAAGAACAGAAAGCCCACATACACATGGAGGATGAACAATGCTCTACTCAATAACTTGGTCAAGGAGGAAATAAAGAAAGAAATCAAAGACTTTTTAAAATTTATTGAAAATGAAGGCACAACATACCCTAATTTATGGGACACAATGAAAGCGGTGCTAAGAGGAAAATTCATAACCTTGAGTGCTGCCAAAAAGAAACGGGAAAGAGCATACACTAGCAGCTTAATCGCACACCTGAAAGCCCTGGAACAGAAAGAAGCAAATACACCCAAGATGAGTAGAAGGCAGGAAATCATCAAACTCAGGGCTGTAATCAATCAAGTAGAAACAATAAAACCATACAAAGAATCAACAAAACGAGGAGTTGGTTCTTTGAGAAAATCAAGATAGATAAGCCCTTAGCCACACTGGCCAGAGGGCACAGAGACAGTATCCAAATTAACAAAATCAGAAACGAAAAGGGAGAGATAACAACAGAAACTGAGGAAATTCAAAAAATCATCAGATCTTACTACTAAAACCTGTATTCAACACAACTAGAAAATCTGGAGGAAATGGACAATTTCCTAGACAGATACCAAATACCAAAATTAAATCAGGATCAAATAGACCATCTAAACCATCCTATAATCCCTGAAGAAATAGAAGTGGTCATTGGAAGTCTTCCAATCAAAAAAAGCACAGGTGCAGATGGTTTTAGTGCAGAATTCTATCAGACCTTCAAAGAAGACCTAACACCAATACTCTTCAAACTATTCCACAAAATAGAAACAGAAGGAACACTACCCAACTTGTTCTATGAAGCCACAATTATGCTAATACCAAAATCACACAAAGATCTGACAAAGAAAGAGAATCTCAGGCCAATCTCTCTTACGAATATCGATGCAGAAATACTCAATAAAATTCTTGCCAACCGAATCCAAGAACACATCAAAACGATTATTCACCACGATCAAGTAGGCTTCATCCCAGGGATGCAGGGATGGTTCAATATAAGGAAGTCCATCCGTGTAATCCACTACATAAACAATCTCAAAGAAAAAAACCACATGGTCATCTCATTAGATGCTGAGAAAGCATTTGACAAAATTCAGCATCCTTTCATGCTAAAGATAGCCTTTTCAACAAATGGTGCTGGTTCAACTGGAGGTCAACATGCAGAAGAATGCAAATTGATCCATTATCTCCTTGCACTAAGCTCAATTCCAAGTGGATCAAGGTCCTCCACATAAAACCAGACACACTGAAACTAATAGAAAGGAAACTAGGGAAGAACCTTGAACATATGGGCACAGGGGAGAATTTCCTGAACAGAACTCCAATAGCTTATGCTCTAAGATCAAGAATTGACAAATGGGACCTCATAAAATTACAAAATTTCTGTAAGGCAAAGGACACTGTCAAAAGGACAAAGCGGCAACCAACAAACTGGGAAATGACCTTTACCAACCCTACGTCCGATAGAGGGCTAATATCCAATGTATACAAAGAACTCAAGAAGTTAGACTCCAGAGAGGCAAGTAACCCTATTAAAAATGGGGTACAGAGCTAAACAAAGAGTTCTCACCTGAAGAATATCTAATGGCTGAGAAGCACCTAAAGAGATGTTCATCATCCTTAGTCTTTAGGGAAATGCAAATCAAAACAACCCTGAGATTCCACCTCACACCAGTCAGAATGGCTAAGATCAAAAACACAGGAGAGAGCAGTTGTTGGCGAGGATGTGGAGAAAGAGGAACACTCCTCCACTGCTGGTGGGATTGCAAGCTGATACAACCAGTCTGGAAAGCAGTCTGGCGGTTCCTCAGAAAACTGGGCATGATGCTCCCAGAGGATCCGGCTATACCACTCCTGGGCATATACCCAGAGGCTTTCCCTGCATGCAATAAGGACACATGCTCCACTATGTTCATAGCAGCCTTATTTATAATAGCCAGAAGCTGGAAAGAACCCAGATGTCCCTCAACGGAGGAATGGATTCAGAAGATGTGGTATATTTACACAATGGAATACTACTCTGCAATTAAAAACAATGAATTCACGAAATTCCTAGGCAAATGGTCAGATCTTGAAAATATCATCCTTAGTGAGGTAACTCAATCACAAAAGAACACACATGGTATGCAGTCACTGATAAGGGGATATTAACCCAGAATCTCAGAATACTCTAGACACACTTCCCATATCAATATATTTCCAAGATTTTCAAGAAGATCGAAAGAGAAATCCCTGGTCCTGGAAAGACTGGATGTAGGGAATGCCAGGACAGAGAAGTGAGAGGGGGGTGGAATGGGGAAAAGAGAGAGGGAAGGGTCTTATGGGATTTTCAGGGAGGGAGGAAATGAGAAATGATAAATGATTTGGAATGTAAAAAAAAAACTTAGAAAATAAATAAAAATACAATTAAAAAAAAGAAAGCATTTTCTACAAATGGTGCTGGTTCAAATGAAGGTTAGCATGCAGAAGAATGCACATCAATTAATACTTATTTGCTTGTACAAAGCTCAAGTCCAAGTGGATCAAGAACCTCCACATAAAACCAGACACACTGAAACTAATATAAAAGAAAGTGGAGAAGAGCCTTGATCACATGAGCACAGGAGAAAATTTCCTGAACAGAATACCAATAACTTATGCTCTAAGATCAAGAATTGACAAATGGGACCCCATAAAATTACAAAGTTTCTGTAAGGTAAAGGACACTGTCAATAGGACAAAATGACAACCAACAAATTGGGAAAAGATCTTTACCAATCCTACATCCATTGGAGGGCTAATATCCAATATATACTAAGAGTTGAAGAAGTTAGACTCCATAGAACCAAATTACCCTATTAAAAATGGGGTACAGAGCTAAGCAAAAAATTCTCAGCTGAGGAATATTGAATGGCTGAGAAACACTTAAAGAAATGTTCAACATCCTTAGTCATCAGGGAAATGTAAATTAAACAACCCTGAGATTCCACCTCACACCAGTCAGAATGTCTAAGATTAAAAACCCAGGTGACATCACGTGCTGGAGAGGATGTGGAGAAAGAGAAACACTCCTTCACTGCTGGTGGAATTGCAAGCTGGTACAAACACTCTGGAAATCAGTTTGGCAGTTCCTTCAAAAATTGAGCATAATCCTACTGGACGACCCGGGTATACCACTCCTGGGCATATACCCAGAGGATTCTCTAATATTTAGTAAGGACACATGCTCCACTATGTTTGTAGCAGCCTTATTTATAATAGTCAGAAAGAACCCAGATGTCCCTCAATGGAGAAATGGATACAGAAACTGTGGTACATTTACACAATGAAATCCTACTCAGCTATTTAAAACAATGAATTCATGAAATTCTTAGACAAATAGATGGAACTAGAAAGTATCATCCTTAGTGAGGTAACCCAATCACAAAAGAACATACATGGTATGCTCTCACTGATAAGTGGATATTAGCCCAGAAGTTGAGAATACCCAAGATAAAATTCACAGACCACATGAAGCTCAAGAAGAAGGAAGACCAAAGTACAGATACTCTAGTCCTTAAAAGCGGGAACAAAATACCCAGAGGAGGAGATACAGAGACAAAGTGTGTATCAGAGACTGAAGGAAAGACCATCCAGAGGCGGCCCCACTTTGGAATCCATCCCATATACAGTTACCAAACCCAGACACTATTGTGGATGCCAACAAGTGTTTGCTGACAGGAGCCTGATATAGCTATCTCCTGTGAGGCTCTGCCAGTGCATGACAAATACAGGGGGAGAAGCTCTCAGCCAACCATTGAACTGAGCACAGGGTTCCCAGTGGTGGAGCTAGAGAAAGGACCCAAGGAGCTTAAGGGGTTTGCAGTTCCATAGGAGGAACAACAATATGAACTACCTAGTATCCCCAGACCTTCCAGGGACTTAACCACCAACCAAAGAGTACACATGGAGGGACCCATGGCTCCAGCTGCACAGTCAGCAGAGGATGGGCTTGTAGGACATCAAAGGGAAGAACGGCCCTTGGTCCTGAGAAGACTTGATGCCCCACTGTAGGGGAATGCCAGGACAAAGAAACAGATGTGTGTGGATTGGTGACCAGAGGGTGGGGGATGGGTTAGGGGGTCTTTAGGGGGTGGAAAGCATGAAAGGGGACACTATTTGAAATGTAAATAAAGAATATATCTAATAAAATAAATAAACAAAAAAGAAAAACAAAATGATGCAAAGAACTGGAAGCTAGAAACCACTTTTAGTTGTTGTTGTTGTTGTTGTTCTTGTTCTTATTATTGCTGAGTCTCAGGCTTGTATATTTGCCGTGCTGTTTCTTATGGAATCTACAAAGCATGTGCTGATATTGTGTTAATATTGAAGCTAATCTCAAATCTTGTCACCTGGTATTCTTACTAGCACATGTTCATCTTTCTTTCTCTGTATGAATCTGTAAGATTTATCTGGACATCAGTCACCCTCAATAGGATGCTTGGAAAAACAATCACAGAGTAGAAGATAGGAGAGCAATAATTAATATGCAGTATTAAACCTATCAGAAATATATGGAAGTCACTTCACTGGGTTTAATTTGCTTAGCAAAACTGCCTTCACATCTGAGTCATAGTCACAGCTTAGCTTTCTGTCAATTAGAGACATGCTTGTCGGAAGCAATGAGGGCTTTGAGGACAAGACCAGGTCACATGCTAATGAAATTCCCTGCAGAACAAGGATATTCAGTAGATAGACTTGCAAAGGAAGAATCACATAATCTGTATTAAAAATTCCCCAACAAGCAAATATTTAAGACTTTATCATACATTAAATATTCCACACAGAAACAGGAACTGTTTCAGGTTAGAATTTGAATATATGTTACAGTAATATTATTGAGAAATATATTCAGTAGTAGATTTTCTGTTAATGCAGCTTGTTCTACCAAAGCTCAGTTTAGAATTGTTCATGTTAAATGGAACTTAGGTTCAAGGACCATCCAAATATTTTACTGTAAAATGATTTGCAACCTCACAAGGCCATAGTACTTAAGACTAATTTATCTTTTCATGTACACAACAGAACAAAAACATGGTCGAAATGCCCAAAATTCTACTGATATTTGAAAATACTCTCTAACAACTAAAGTACTCCCCAGACATCTGATGAACTTCAGATAAAAAACTTCTGACATGTCACAGTTTAAAAATCAAAACGGAATTTCAGTTTCTGCCAAATCAGAATAAGTTTCTGTTTTTTCTTTTTTATTTGGGGTGTTATTACGTGGTGTGAATCACTGAATCCTGTTAATGTCGCAAATTTCTGTGGGTAAGTGCAATATTTGTTATATGTGCACTAAGATAGTACTATATATTAGATGTAGGTTTATGCACTAGAGATATCAAAATACTATATTGATAGTCTCCTTTTTTTAAAGCACTTGCAGATGAATTGAGGAAATACACAAAGAAACCCAATATACCTAATACTGAGAGAGAAGCCTACAGAGTGTCATTGGAGCACAAAGCACATTAGGTAGCTTTTCCTAACTGTTCCCAAGGAAGAAGAGTGTGGGAGGACCCAGGACAAGGGTCTTGAAGAAGAAAGAAGAGTCAGCAAAGAAAGGAAAGAAGGAAAAATACAAAAATGATCAACTTGGGTCAATGGTAATTGTTTGTGAAAGGCAAAGTGTAAAGCACAATATTTAGACAAATCTGTTTAAAGCTATGAAGCAAGGGATAGTTGGATACAAGTTGTGTCTACAAATGCCATATGCTTCTTCAGCCTACAAAAACAGATGAAAGAACGAGAAAACAAACAAACAAACAAAAACTTGGGCTTATTTTTGTGGTCAGGCACCTATCAGCCGTAGGGAACACAGAACACTGTCACTTCCGAAGCTGAACAGTAAGGGTATGTTTAAGGATTGTTTCAACTTTCATTTTGCTAACCAAGGAAATCATTGTCCAATGGAAAGATATGAGGAGGAATTTTGGGCTCTATAGACCCGGTCCCCCTACTGCTTTTTGTCCTCTCTATCCGTTGTATGGTCCTTTTTTATAAAATGCCTTACACATGTGCTACCATGCTCGCTCTCTGCATGCTAATCTGTAGCCCTCAAGTTGTGAGCTAATAAACCATTCCTTCTTTAAGTTGATTCTTGACAGGCATTTGGCCATGGTCACAAGAACAGTAACTAATAAAATCATCAGTGTTAATTTATTGTTTTAGAAACAGTTTTACCTTTATGCTATTATGAACTTATTTTGTTTTAGACTAGATAAGTTTGTGTGTCTTTATCTAAAAGTCATTTTGCAAATATAATCATTAAAGTAATGATATTTGCTGATGGTGGGTGTTGCAGGTGAGGTGATTGGGTCATTAGAATCTACCTTTATGAATTGGTTTAATACACTGATATAAGAGGGCAAAAGGAAGGGTTTTCTCATCCCCTTTGCTATGTGAAATTACAGGGAGACCAACGCTCTCAATTGCCTCTAAATTGAGGCATGTCTTCATGTCATGTCTTCCTGTTGGAATTGTAAGCTGTCAGAACAGGAGAAAGGAATTTCTATTGTTTATAAGTCACCCATTTTATGATAGTGTTTTCTAGCTCTCTGACCAAAGGAAAAATTTTTGTAAGTGAATGTTAGTCTCTCCCAGGTATATGACATATGTCTATAACACCAGAAATTGGAAAGCCTAAGCAAAAGGCTAAAGTTCCAGGGAAGAGTGAATTATATAATAAGACCTCATCACACAGACACACACACACACACACACACACACACACACACACACACACACACAGAAAAAGATAATGAGGACATAAAAATTTCAGCATGACTTCTGACATATGCAACTAATATTTCTTGAGATAAGTAGAACTAAGTTATTAAATTATTATTGAACAGTATTGCTAAGTTACCTTCAATAAAGACAGAAATAAACACACACACACACTATCTATCTATATAGCTCTGGATCTATATCTAAATCTATTCTATATGGATATTATACAATTCATACTGAGAATACCTCTGTGGCTACCTGTTTCTGCCTATCTTTAAAAGAAAAATTTGGCAGCAAACTAGCATAGGTAGAACATCCTCTGCTTCCTTGGAAGTGAGGCCATTGATCTCAGCAGTTCACTTTGAGGTTCTTCAAAGATTGAACTGTTCCCAGCACTCATGCTGGGAGACAAAGTGTCACGGATTTATGTGTTGTGCAGTGTTCCATCAGACTGTGGGACATTTTAGGGCAGCAAGTCAAGAGGGACAGAGCCAAGTAAAACTTAGAAACATAAATTAGAAGAAATATGCCGATCAAGGGAAGTTTCTTCAAGCTGCTGGTTAAAAAACCCAGGGAATATAGGCTTTGAAGTAAAATCATGAGAAAAGTATTTCTATTCTATTGAGTTTGCTCAGAAATTTTCCTAATGGTGTTTGTTGGCTTAGACAATCCTCTGCTACCACTTTCCACAGATATATTTTGCACAATCCACTACAGTCAATGTATTTCACTTCTCCTTAAAAGGCTGGGAAGTGTGATTTTAGCACCCGTATATTGTGCTGTGGATTGTCCTCATCTAGGATGCACTTTAGTATCCTTTCTTCTTAAGAACTCATATTTGTGCTGAGACATTAGCAAGCAGGTTGGAGCAAGGAGCGTAAGATGAAAAATAGCAGAAATCTGCATACAGTGCTATGAAAGACTGGAGAGATGATGTTTTCAGTGTAGGTAACAGGCAGGTGAGGGTGGGTATGAGCTACTGTTGGTGGAATTCCTGCATGTGAGAGTGATCAACTCTACTCACAGAACCCAGTTTGGAAAATCAGATAGTTGATATACCAGGTTCTGATATGTTATCTTTTCTATTCAGGGTCTCATCAAATTCCATTGCTCCATTCTTGGTTGCTGACTCTTTCTAATCTGTCTATCCAATTTGTATTGAGAGCACCACCAACCTGTCATTCCTCTACTACTCCTTGCTTGCTCCTCATTTCTGCTGTTCTCCCTTTGACGCAGAATTGTCAGAGGAATCTGCCCTTGGCCTTGTTCTAGTTTGTTTTAGGTTGTAATGAGAAACACCATAACCCAGAGCACTCTGGAAAGGAAAATGCAGCTAACAGTCTATGATTAAGAGAAGCCAAGATAGGAAGGAACCTGGAAGAAGCAACTGCAGCAGAGACCACAGAGGAACCCTGCATACTGGCCTTCTCCCTTTGGGTTGCTCAGCCTGCTTCATCATACAGCCTAGGACCACCTGCACAGGGTTGGCACTGCCCACATTGGTCAGAACTCTCATACATCAACCAGAAGACAAGAAAGTACTCCCATAGACATATCCACAAGCAATCTGATGGAGATGGTTACTCAGTTGAGAGTTCCTTTTCTCAGGCATGTCTATATTTGTATCATGTTGATAGAATGTAACCAACATGGGTCCTTTGCAGGCTTTCTCTGCTATGCAGCCATATTTCTTACCATCTTACCTGTGTGATTTCAGGTAGGTTAATGTTTGTTATACTTGTGGGATTTGTTCTAAATAGGTTCAAGTTCACTGTATTGATTGTAGTCTTTGCACATCCATGAAGGTTTCTACACATGCCAACTAATGCACAGCTGAACTTCTTTGGTCCAAAATTAAAGATGTTCTACCCCTTTTACTCATTGTTTACAATGATAAGATTCTTCATGTTGCTTTATAATCTAAAAATCTCTATGCTATTATGAAACCTCTCTTTATCATACTTCCAACTAAAATAGTTTTTTAGGTCTGCCTCTGTATTTCAATCAGCAATATCTTGTTCAACCTTTTGCTCATTCCTCTTTTCTTTTTTTATTATTAATTCTCTAATATAAAACTTTATTACTATTGCTTTCTTTTTGGCATATGTTTACTGCATCTGCTCCAAGGATTCATGATCACAGCTTCATTTCAATATCTCTCACACTAGAGATTGTTTTTAATTTCTACATTTCTGTCTTCCTCCAGAAAACAATAACACAGTGACAAGTTCCAGCAAGAAAGACAAGTTTGATTTGCATAGGGATTCAGAAGATGTAGGTCCATTTATGTTGAAATGTGCTATTTTATAGGATGATATGATATTCTGTTTTGGATTAGAACATGCTTAATAATATAAGGATTAAATTCAAAATAAGAAACATATTTGAAAACAGTATATTAATGGGCAGCATACAGAATCAATGAAAATTTCCAAGGTAGCACACGAAACTACTAACTGAGTAGGAGAAATCTGAACTCTGTAGCATAACATCCATGAATCCCATGCTGGACACTTAACAAAAACTATCACCAATCTTACGAGATTTTCTGAAGTTTTTTGCAGCAATTGTTTTTTCTGCTCTTTATCAAGTTCTTACAAACAGACAAATCACATCTGTCTCCAACATTGTTTTAGGACTTAGCTTCCACCAGGGAATCTAACTAAGGCAGAAATACACTATGTAGAAAATTCCTCTTCCGCATGTCTGGATGTTGCTTGTGACAACTGAGTCTAGTGACATGTTTAAAAAATGTGGACACACCAGCAGAAGTGAGTGAACCCAGGAAGAACTCCTCTTTGAAGGGATCCAATTTTAAGTCTTCCAAGAAGAAGTGTTAAGGAATGATTTGGAAAGCTTAAAAGAAAGCAAAGTTGACAAATATGAATCTATATTCATTTTTCTACATACAGACAGCCTGTTAGACCAGCAACATTTGTTGAAGATTTTTTTTTTTGGTGTCTTTGTCAAAGATCAAGTGTTCACAACTATATGATTTTATTTCTGGGTCTTCATTCTATTCCACTGATCAATGTGTCTGTCTCGGTACCAATACCATGCAGTTTTTATCACTATTGCTCTGTAGTAAAGTTGAGTCCAGGGATGGTGATTCCCCTAGCTCTTCTTTTATTGTTAAGAATTGTTTTCACTATTCTGGGTTTTATGCCTTTCCAGATGATTTTGAGAATTGCTCTTTCTATGTCTGTGAAGAATTATGTTGGGATTTTGATGGGGATTGCATTGAATCTATAGATTGCCTCTGGTAGAATGGCCATTTTTACTATGTTAATTCTCTCAATCCATGAGCATGGGAGATCTCTCAACTTTCTTAGAGCTTCAATTTCTTTCTTCAGAGACTTGAAGTTATTGTCATACAAGTCTCTCACTTGTTTGGTTAGAGTTACCCCAAGATATTTTGTATCACTTGTGGCTATTGTGAAGGAAGTTATTTCCATAATTTCTTTTTCAGTTTGTTTATCATTTGTATAAAGGAAGACTGCTGATTTATTTGGGTTAATTTTGTATCCATCACTTTGCTGAAGTTGTTTATCAGCTGGAGAAGTTCTCTGGTAGAATTTTGGGTCCCTTATGTATACAATCATCTACAAATATGATACCTTTATGTATTCTTTGTCAATTTGTATCCCCTTGATCTCTTTTTGTTGTCTTATTGTTCTAGCTAGCACTTCGAGTACTATATTGAATGAATATGTAGAGAGTGGGAATCCTTGTCTTGTCACTAATTTTAGTGGGATTGCTTCAAGTATCTCTCCATTTAATTTGATATTTGCTTTGGGTTTGCTGTATATTGTGTTTATTATATTTAGGTATGAGCCTTGAATTCCTGATCTCTCCAAGCTCAAGTCCAAGTGGATCAAGGACCCCAACATAAAACCAGATACACTGAGTCTAATAGAAGAGAAAGTGAGAAAGAGCCTTGAACTCATTGGCACGGGGAAATTCACTAAACAGAACTCCAATGGGTCCTGCTCTAAGTTCAAGAATAGATAAATGGGACCTATTCAACTGGAAATCTTCTGTAAGGCAAAGGACATAGTCAATAAGACAAATCAGAAACCTACAGATTGGGAAAATATCTTCACTAACCCCACATCTGATAGAGGGCTAATATTCAATATATATAAAGAAATCAAGAAGCTAACTACCAAAAAAACAAACAACCCAATAAAAAATAGGGTATAGATCTAAACTGAGAATTCACAACAGAGGAATCTCGAGTGGCTGAGAAGCACTTAAAGAAACGTTCAAAGTCCTTAGTCATCAGAGAAATGCAAATCAAAATGATCCTGAGATTCCACCTTATATCAATCAGAATGGCTAAGACCAAAACCTCAGGTGGGAACACATGTTGGCGAAGATGTGGAGAAAGTGGAACACTCCTTCATTGACGGTGGGATTGCAAACTGGAACAACCACTCTGGAAATCAATCTGGAGGTGCCTCAGAAAATTAGAAATAGATCTACTGGAAGACCCAGCAATACCTCTCTTGGGAATATACCCAAAAGATGCCCCACCATGCCACAGGAGCGCATGGTCCACTATGTTCGTAGCAGCCTTGTTTGTGATAGTCAGAAGTTGGAAACAACCCAGATGTCCCACGACAGAATAATGAATACAGAAAATATGGTTCATTTACACAATAGAATACTACTCAGCTATTGAGAATGAGGACAAATTACAGTCAAAAGGATAGAACTAGAAAATATCATCCTGAGTGAGGTAACTCAGACCCAAAAGGACATGCATAGTATGTACTCACTAGTAAGTGGATATTAGCCAAAAATAAATAAATAAATAAAGTACAGAATACTCAAGATACAGCCCACAGAACTGAAAAACATCAACAAGCTGAAGGGCCCAAGTGAGGACGCCTCAGTTTCACTTGGGAGGGAGAACAAAGTAACCACAAGTGGGGAGGGAGGGAGGGACCTGTGACGAAAGTGGACAGGGGTCGGGGGAGGGAGTGGAGGAGAGAGGGAAACTTAATCTGGGATTGGGTGAGGGAAAAGGACTGAAGCCTTGAGGGCCAGCAGAAAAAATGGTAACAGGCAACCTCGGGAGATAGGAGGTTGGGGGGACCCTCCAGAATGCACCAGAGACCTGGGAGGTGAGAGACTCTCAGGACTCAAAGGGAGGGACCTTAGATGAAATGCCCAACAGTAGGGAGAGGGAACTTATGGAGTCCACCTCCAGCAGGAAGACAGGGTATCAAATGAGGGAGGGGGGACCATCCCACAGTCACAACTCTGAACCATATTTGTTCCTGTCTGAAATAATTACAGGGATGGAAATGGAGAGGAGCCTGAGGAAAAGAAGGTCCAGCAACAGGCCCAAAGTGGGATCTAGCTCAAGGAGAGGCCCCAAGGCCTGACACTGTTACTGAGGCTACAGGGTGCTCCCAAAAATGGACCTATCATGACTGCACTCCAGAAGACTCAACAAACAGCTGAAAGAGTCAGATGCAGATATTTGCACCCAATCAATGGAGAGAAGCTGCTGACCCCTATGGTTGAATTATGGAAAGGCTGAAAGAAGCTGAGGAGGTAGGCAACCCTGTAGGAGGACCAGCAGTCTCAATTAACCTGGACCCCTGAGATCTCTCAAACACTAGACCACTAATCAGGGAGCATACACGAACTTATATGAAGCCACAACACATATAGAGCAGAGAACTTCTTGATCTGTGTTTAGTCAGAGGTGATGCACCTAACCCCCAAAAGACTGGAGGCCCCAGGGAGTTCAGAGGTCAGGTGGGGTGGGGGTGGTGGATAGGGAGTTCCTTGTGGAGGCAGGGGAGTTAGGGAGGAGGTATGGGATGTGGAACTGTCAGAGGGTGGATCAGGGGGTGGGGAATAAAATCTGGAGTGCAAATAAATAAATAAATAAATAAATAAATATATAAATAAATAAATAGATAGATAAATAAAGCAAATTTTATATTCCAAGTAGAGGTCCAGTTAGTAATGTAGGCACATTTAATATTTGGAGTGCCCTCCTGGCGGGTTTTAAACTGTGTGTGTGTGTGTGTGTGTGTGTGTGTGTGTGTGTGTGTGTATGTGTGTGTGTGCAAGCAATGGTTATATTTACGTATGTATAAACATATGCAATGATTATAATCAAATGATTATATAATGATTATAATCAAAAGGTCATCAATTTTGAGAGGGAATTGAAGGACTATTGGAAGAAGTGAGAAAGAGGGAAATGGGAGGTGTTGGAGGACAAAAAGGAATGGTTTAATTACTTACTTACTTACTTACTTAATTAATTAATTATTTAACTACTTAATTAATTAATACTTAAGTAAGTAAGTAAGTATTAAAAAGTTAAGAATTGGATGTGGAGAGATGGCTCAGTGGTTAAAAGCACTGGCTGTTCTTCCAGAGGTCATGAATTCAATTCTCAGCAACCAATTGGTGGCTCACAACCACCTGTAATTGGTTCCCATGTCCTCTTCTGGTGTGTCAGCATCTGTGTGCTCATACACATAAATAAATAAATTTTTTAAAAAAGTTAAGATTTATGACACCTAAAAGTCCTACCCAGTATCATGTTCTCTTACAAGTTTACTCCTATAGTAAATACTTATCAGTATATAAGTATTATAGTGAATACTTATTATTGATGTCCTGTGGTATATCCAATCTTTCAACATTAGAGATCATCTTTCACCTATCTCCACTTTCTGTTTTCCAAGATTACTTCACTTCCTTCATTAATTTCTTCTTTCCTTTCTCCTTTGCCTCTTATGTCTGTTTTTGTCTATTTATCAGCTTTTTCTTAGGTTCTTTTCCCCTCTCTGTCTTGACAATATGCCTTCCTACTCTTTCCTTTCACTGTGCCTAGTTGGCTCCCTCCTCATTCCTACTTCCTTCTTCAAATAGATAGTGAGCTCACAGAGCACTGGTCTTTTTTATCTAGTAACCACTTATCTCCAAGAGCTTGTCTCGCAGTCATCACTGTAAAACCCTGGCTATTAATTATACTCATGTTTTTCAGTCATTTGGGCCAGGACTCTAAAAGTTAGCTTGTTCCTCTCACAATTACTAAAGCCACTTTTGGAATGATTTGGATGTTCAAACAGTCTGGAGACCTATTTGTTCATGCGTTCCATTTCTGGAACACTGTCTATGTGTTTAAACTATCTGGTAGATGGCAGTTGGGGAAGATATATGCTCAATGGCTTGACCTCATGATGAGAAAAATAATTAATGAATTCTAGAATCATGTTTAAAACTACCACATATAAACAAGTTCTATGGGTAAAGAGTATCCATAGTCTATGTAAACGGATCAATGAGTAAATTGTCTATTGGGCAAGTATGGGTGCCTGAAATTGAATCCCCAGTAACCTCATATAAGCCAGCATCATAGTCCACTGGAACCTAGTGCGATTAGAAAAAAAAAAGCAGTAAGTTCTCAAGGGCTTCTGGTCAGTAACTCTACTCAAAGCAGTGAGTAGAGTTCCAGGTTTACTGAGAGTTCTGATCCCAATATACTCTATAAAATTTTTGCTACAATGACCTAATGACACCCTCATTACCTTTTGTAAAAAGTTATTATCAAACTGATCATGTCTAAACTTGCATTATGGGGATAGCTGCAGAACAGAAAATTTTATGACTAGGTACTATGAAACAGATTGAGGAACTGATCGTTGCTGTAGCTGCAAGGGCAGTGTAGTTAATTTTTGATGAAGATGCTAAGATTCTCTTGCAGCAATTGCCAACAGAGATGTACTTTTGCTATACAGCCAGGGATAAAGTGTCCTTTATATTCATGTGTGTTATGTTTGCATGTGTGTATGTACACTATGTGTATGTCAGGTACCTGTGGAGAAAAAAAGAGTTTATTAAATGCCCAGGAAGAAGTTGCATTAGTTTGTAAGCTGCCATCTGGATGCTGTGATGGGAACAGCTGTACTTCCAGTTCTGAAGATTGTTGGAAGGTACTGTATCCACACTATAATCTTATGATAATAAGGTTTGGTATTGTTTATCACAAATCCAGTTTAACAACATACTGAACCCTTTTTATGATAACTGTGAGGTTGACAGACCTGGGACCTGCTATCCTTAAGCAGATGATGTAGATGGGAGGGGTAAATAAGTGAGCCTGTAATTATTTTATAGTAAATTAGTAAAGTTCAGGTATAGTAGAAACAAAGGCAATGTGATCACCTCAGCTGAAAAAGAAGGAAAACCTATCCAGAACTAGAAAGCATCAATGTTATGGCATGGAGTGTTAGGAGTCAATTATTTTAAGTAAAAAAAGAAAAATAAAATATTCTAGGGAGAGCTAAATGACTTTTATCATGAGAGCTGAGGATGCATGAAAATATTTAGTTCTGTAAAAAACTGGAAAAAAGAGTAAGTGGCAGCAACAAGTAAAATCTAGGAAGGACCCATAGTAAGTTTAAAAGCAAGCATATAAGATGAATCTTGAGCTGGAGAGATGACTCGGTGCTTAAGATCTCTTTCAGAAGTCCTGAGTTCAATTCCCAGCAAACACATGGTGGCTCACAAACATCTGTAATAAGATTTGATGCCCTCTTCTGGTGTGTCTTTAATCTTCTTGTGGAGGTTAAGTCGAGGATTACTGACAGACTATAAGCAGTGGCCTAGCGCAATTATGTTTAGGAACAGAACCTGAAAGATGTGGTTTGTAGAGAGAGATGATGAAAGGCTGAAAAATAGTCTAAAATTTGTAGATAGCAGTGAAGATAGAACAAACCATATTAGTTATAAAACAGTACCAGGATGAAGCGAACTTGCTGACTGATTGTGTGATGTGAGAATGTAAAGGAGCAGGCTTAGAAGACTACAGAGTTGACACAGTTAAGTGTATGGCACTATCATTCACTCACAATACTCTCTGAAGAATAAGAGTCTCAGCAGAAAAGAGGACACATGCTGTATATTATGAATGACAAAATACTGAAACCATAATAGTATTTGAATATTCATGCCCCAAATAGATCTTGCAGATACAATTAAACTGAATACCATTCAATAAGAAAGAATATCTTGGATAATCTGTGCACAATCATAGAATAAGGTACAGGAAAAGAAGAGTGTGAGAATAACAGAATAGACAGAAAAGGAACTATGACCGACAAACATAAGACATACTGATGTTTGGGTGAATTGAGAAAAATCTAAGTGCTGGAAGAATCAAGCAAACAGATTATTTCCTATGTCTACTAGCAGGAAAACAGTCCTTGGTGTAAGGATTCCCAAACCCCAGAATCAAACCTCAATAAACACAAATCGAGTATTCAAAGCTGCAATATTTGCAATTTTTACCATAACAATAGAAAAATAAAACAGACGTGATGCCTTTTCAGGTCAATGCATCACAGGTCAAAGGTCTGGTATGCTGTTGGACTTGTGGGTGTCAAACACATGAGTATGGGCTGGTGGTTTATAGTGGAGCAGTGCTAATATAGAGGGGCACCAGACGCCATGAGGTTGGATGAAAATGTGAAGTGAAGTGAAGTGGTTCTTGCAGAGATCTCAGGGGAAATTCCCAATTCAAAAACTGGTATTAATAAATTGAACTGCCAAGTAGCACTCAGAAGGAAAGAGATAAAGAGAATGAAGGCCAGGAAATCATAGGTAGAATGTATGTTAACTATATGGGGTTGGTTCATAGCAACAAATGATTCTAACTAAAATTAATTCCAAGTGTTTAGAATAAGTAAGTATTCAGACATGCCAATAAACTTGGAAGGCATTGTAGGGGAAAGGAAGAAGAGAGAAAGGGAGAAGGAGAAGGAGGGGCAGAGGAAGAGAAGTAGGAGTAGAAGGAGAAGGAGGAGAAAAAAACAAGTAATGGATCAGTTGCTTTGAAGGAAGGATAAATCTCTAACCTTTGTAGAAATAGAGAGGCAAAGATCACTCCTGAGACCAGGAACCATTTCTTTTTCTCCAGGATGAGAGTAAAAATATGAATACTAATAGATTAATATAGAATGATCCATTAAAAACCAAAGAAAAATAATTCCTCACTTTTGACTTTCAAAATCTTTATGATGAGCCGGGCAGTGGTGGCGCACGCCTTTAATCCCAGCACTCGGGAGGCAGAGGCAGGCGGATTTCTGAGTTCGAGGCCAGCCTGGTCTACAGAGTGAGTTCCAGGACAGCCAGGGCTACACAGAGAAACCCTGTCTCGAAAAAGAAAAAAAAGAAAAAAAGAAAAAAAGAAAAAAAATCTTTATGAAGGTTTCTATTTGGGTAAATTTGGATGCATATCATAATGCAGTAGTTCGTAGATACTTATTTAAATATGCAAAGAAGAATATGTTACTTTATAAGTGCATTGGTTACTGGTCCAGTAGCTGTGATCAAATACCTGAGAAAAACAACTTGAGGAAAAGGAAGTGAAAGGTTTCATTTAGAATCACAGTTTGAGGGGGAAGTTCTCCACAGTGGGAAGTCATCATGGCAAGAACCTGAGACAACTGATCACATTGCCACCTTGCACGTGCAGTAGGAAATAGTAGGAGATGACTCCTGGCACGCAGCTCCCTCTCTCCTTTCTATTCACTCCAGAATCCCAGACAATGGAGCATTGATGCTTACAGTGAAAATGGATCCTCCCAACTCAATTGCCCAATGTAGAAATCATATCATAGACATCTTCAGAGGAGGTTCTAAATTCCACGAAGTTGATACACAAGATTAAACATCAAAATATGGAAAGAAAATTGGCAAAATAATGGGAACAAAATTCGCAGAGCAAAGGAAGATTTTAAATAAACTTTAGAGTAACATGGTTCCATTCTAGAAGACGTTAGCCATGTTAGGAAAAGCCATAATACAGCACACAAATATATGCACCTGTACACATATGCAAATACATACATATACAAAATAAGTCAGGAACCAAATACATCAGGAATTGTACTACTAGTAACAGGAAAACAGAATTTAAGCAATAATGTAATTCCGAGTGAACTAAGTTATATTTTATGGGTATGACAAATGTACGGTACTGTCCTAGAAAATCAAGATCACTCAGTTCTTCATCAAATATGCATTAACTGTCTTCTGTGTACCAGGACTTTTGCCAAATTAAAAAAGTAAGACATTAAAAATAGAGGTTATGAGTGTCTCCTTCTTTAACATTTAGCTTCTACTGAAATTGCAATTGACAATAATCTTCACCACATCCAAGTTGTGATAAGAAAAAAAATTAAAATTGATTTAAATGATGCTACAAGAAACACCAACACACACACACACACACACACACACACACACACACACACACACACACCATTTTAGATTACATAAAAGATAAGTAGTTGGCTAAAATACTGATAATTTTGGTTACATATACCACACTGTGAGACTGTATTTATCCATCTGGGTATTTATACAGATGAATGTCAATATGTAAATATGCATGGGGAAAACTGTATGTGATCACTGTACACAGTATAAATTTGAGTGGCTAATTTTCCTAACACATACACAACATTTCTAAATATTAATAATCAATCAATAAATCAAATATTAACCATTCCACATATTATATAAAGGAGAAAATAAACTGTAAAATACACTGCCAAGCATCAGAGAGTACATTGGTTTTTTTTTTTGTAATTCCAGTAAAGTGCACTTGGGAGAAGTGTAATGAAAGCATTTAGGAAGGTGGATGATAATGGAAGGAACTTGGCAATATGGTTGGGAAAGCACTGAAGCGAAGCTAAAGAGAAGACTCGACTCCTTCCCAGCATGAAAAATTAGATAGTCATCAAATGTTGGATGTTAAGCCCCAGCAAAGGATTCCATGAATCTAAAAAATATGATTGTATCTTGTAAACAGTTGAACTTGAATAATAATAATTAATTGAAGCGAATTAGAATCATTATTTAGATGGTCAACTAAAACTGTGAGAGAAATATAATTAGCTGTTTTTTCATACTGGGTCAAAGTTCATGATCTACATTAAAAGTAAACACAAAATAAAATAAATGTATTTAAAGTAAAAAATGGATATAGGCATATATATGTGTATGTGTATGTGTATATGTATGTATGTATGAAGTTGATCATGTCTTTTAACTCGATTAACACTGTAACTATAATAGGGCTATTTTGAGTAACATCACAAAATTAGAATACTAAAAGAATTTTTTTTCATGTTTTAGAAAATCCTTACAAAAATGTTCTTGTGATTGAATCTCATGGAGTCAATATTGTGAAATATTTTGTTTCATAAATAAACAATTTCATTTCATTTGTTTAACAAATCCCCTGAAATTCATTTTTAGAATTGTAAAAATAACTTAGGTGAGAACTCTCCCTAAACTTAAAGTTCTTAGTAGAAAACCTCTGTCATTCTAGTCTTGTTGCTCTCAACAGTGGTCTTTGCACAGGAAGAGGAAATGAGCAAGTGTCAGGAATGTTCTAATCAGATATGGTGTTTGAGAAAATAACCAGAAAAAAAAAGCCCTTATCCTTGAGAAATAATGACCACAAGCCCTGACTGGACTCATGCCTGGAAGGAAGCCTTCAGATAATGAGCTGTACTCCAGGAGTATCTGCTCAGTTGTGTCAAGGAGGCAGGTGACAAGATTGCCTTTAGCCTACTTGAATGTAAGTTCTGTACTTTAAACTAGGTCAGATATATTATTTCAATTTAAAATAAGAAGCCCCGAAGCTGGCACTATTCTGGAACAGTGCTCTTTGGAAATACTTGGCATGTAGACGTGTTCCTTATGACTTCTGTAATATTTTGGTAATGGACAGCCTTGACCTCAGTTACCCGCAACTATCCCGTGCTTCACAGTCAACCTTTTCCCCAGTTCCTCTGTCACAGAATTTGTTTATTGCCTTGAAACAATAAAGATAGCCGACATGAACCCCATCCTGGGAGAAATAGTAATATTTTTTAATGCAAGGAAAATATTTTTCGTGTATGTATCAAAGATTCTAAGCTTAACAGCAGATATCAGGAGTCAAAAGATTTGAAAAGCTGTAGATAATCACTGTTGGGTTTAACTCCCTTGATTATTTTACAGAATATTTGATATGCCCCAAGTGAATTTTAAGCAAAATGTGTCCCGATGACAGAATTATATAACTCTTTCCTTAGTCCTCAGTGTCTCTTTGTCTTTCTCCTTTTTCTTTTTCTCTGAGTTAAAAACTGTTGTGCTTGCATACAACTCTATCTTAGTGTGCTTCTCTTCAGTTTTCCTTTTCTTCTCTCACCCACCCTTCCTCTTCTGAAGCCTCCTCCCCCACCTCTTCATTTACTTCAGCTTTAATTTTAATCTTGGCTATATTTATTCTGTTTTGCTTTGCTTTTGGTTCAGTCTTTTTATTCTCTTTATCTCCCTTTTCTCTTTTGTATCTCTTAGAGTAAGTTGAAAATGTAGACTCAGTAGTGGGAAACTAAGTATTCATTTTTGTGGTTTTACTAATTCTTGTTAAATTTATTTTTCTTATAAAAATATAGACTGCTTCATGAATTTATGTGTCATACTGGCACAGGAACCATTCTAATCTTCTCTGTATGACTCTAATTTTAGTATATGTACTGCAGAAGTGAGCACATAAGTAATATTATAAATCCATTCTATTTTAGTAAGCATCAAAACATGAATAACACAATGAAAGTTATATGTTTAATAGTGCTATTAGCGCTTATCTTTCATTTTTACTACATACTAGATTTTTTTACTTAATTATACAAATGCAAGCCTTAGTTAATCAAATATTTTTTCAAAGTTTTTATTCACAGCAAATTTACAACATATTTTGCTGTATGTATTTTTTATTTATCTGTGCCAAAAGAAATATTTCCATATATGTGAAAAGTTATGATGCTGTAGATTCACTGCCCTTGATCAATGACTTAAAATAGAAAAAACCCATAGTGTCAAAATTAACTAGAAACTATTTCTCAAGATGAAACACTTATGGAATTTTCAAAAAGAAGTGTCTCAATGTATCTGAATAGCAACCAACATGGCATAATAACAATACATGTGCTCTAGTGATATGAATGCCTTGGCACTAACCAACAGCTTTCTAATTGACCTTAATATTGTCTCAACAACTGAGAAGTCATGCCTGGTACTAGGAAATTATCTAACTACCCAGGGCAAGTGAAGTCATATATCTTAGAAAAGAACATACGGCTATTATAAATAAGGCTGCTATGAACATAGTGGAGCATGTGTCCTTATTGCATGCAGCTAAAGTCTCTGGGTATATGCCCAGGAGTGGTATAGCCGGATCCTCCGGGAGTGTCATGCCCAGTTTTCTGAGGAACCGCCAGACTGCTTTCCAGAGTGGTTGTACCAGCTTGCAATTCCACCAGCAGTGGAGGAGTGTTCCTCTTTCTCCACATCCTCGCCAACAACTGCTGTCTCCTGTGTTTTTGATCTTAGCCATCCTGACTGGTGTGAGATGGAATCTCAGGGTTGTTTTGATTTGCATTTCCCTAATGACTAAGGATGATGAACATCTCTTTAGGTGCTTCTCAGCCATTAGATATTCTTCAGGTGAGAACTCTTTGTGTAGCTCTGTACCCCATTTTTTAATAGGGTTATTTGCCTCTCTGGAGTTTAACTTCTTGAGTTCTTTGTATATATTGGATATTAGCCCTCTGTCGGATGTAAGGTTGGTAAAGATCGTTTCCCAGTTAGTTGGTTGCCGCTTTGTCTTTTTGACAGTGTCTTTTGCCTTGCAAAAACTTTGTAATTTAATGAGGTCCCATTTGTCTATTCTTGATCTTAGAGCATAAGCTATTGGAGTTCTGTACAGGAAATTCTCCCCTGTGCCCATATGTTCAAGGTTCTTCCCTAGTTTCCCTTCTATTAGTTTCAGTGTGTCTGGTTTTATGTGGAGATCTTTGATCCACTTAGACTTGAGCTTAGTGCAAGGAGATAAGGATGGGTCAATTTGCATTCTTCTGCATGTTGACCTCCAGCTGAGCCAGCATAGCAGCCTTATTTATAACAGCCAGAAGCTGGAAAGAACCCAGATGTCCCTCAACGGACGAATGGATTCAGAAGATGTGGTATATCTACACAATGGAATACTACTCTGCAATTAAAAACAATGAATTCACGAAATTCCTAGGCAAATGGTCAGATCTTGAAAATATCATCCTTAGTGAGGTAACCCAATCACAAAAGAACACACATGGTATGCAGTCACTGATAAGGGGATATTGACCCAGAATCTCGGAATACCCTAGACACAATCCGCATATCAATAGATTTCTAAAAAGATGGGAGGAGAGACCCCTGGTCCTGGAAAGAATGGATGTAGGGGAATGCCAGGACAGAGTAAGGAGAGGGGGTTGAATGGAGAAAAGAGGGAGGGAAGGGGGCTTATGGGACTTTCGGGGAGGGAGGAAACGGGAAAGGGGAAGTGATTTGGAATGTAATTTAAAAAAATAAAATAAAATAAATAATAAAAAAAAAGAAAAGAAACGAACATACAACCACTTCCTTGATAAGCCAACACAATCCCTAAGTATACTCCAAATATGTGTCCTTATACCCACAGATAAACTCTTTTCTCACCCTTCATCAAATACACGTCTCTTTGCAATATACCTAGACCATTTCAGAAAATCACAAGAAATCAAAATGCAGAGTTGCGCATTACAAGTTCCACAATAGCTTAGGGATCACTGGGGAAGAAGGACAGAAAGAATGTAAAAGTCAGAGAAACAGGCTTGTGTCTCTGAGGAATGTTAGATTCATAAAGTCTCAACAACATGACTATGTACACATGAACAAAGAAAATAATAGATATGCCAAAGTGGACAGGAAAAAGCACAGGCAGCTTAAAAATTACACAGAGAACTATAGATAACTAAAAAATGTGGAGAATAGACAAATTGTTTCCCCAGGGAAGATCACACCAGTTGATTATCCAATCCCACATTGTCACACCTGAAAACATATATACAAGTGACATTATATAGACAGTAGGTGTGTGTGTGTGTGTGTGTGTGTGTGTGTGTGTGTGTGTGTGTACAATTACTTTAGGAAATTTGTGAATTTGTAAAAGAACAAGGAAAGCTGTATTGGGGGTGCAGGGGGAGGAAATGGAATGGGAAGTCATGTAATTATATAATAATCTCTAAAAGTTAAATAAAGAATTTTAATAGAAAAAAAAGATGTTTCACATAAACTAGATTATTAGATGCCTATCTTTTGGGTAGTTGTATTTGAATTCTATAGCGTGATTTTCCCTTTTTTTCTGTGAAATTTATTGCATTGTTTAAACTCATTCACACTCTCAACTGACTAAGAACAACACATTCACTTACCTGCACTTAAATAGATGCCTATTTTTGTATTTCATTTCCTTAACAGCAAAATCCCCAAGTTACACGTTAACAAGATTTGCTGTTTTAGACATCTATAGATTTTCCACAGTCTTTCTGGATAATCTTTTAGCACACTATAAATGTGGGTGTTAGAAAACTTTTGAACACATTTAGGAAGTGCAATGTAAAGAAAAAACTCAAGAGAAAAAAATACAGACTTAAAATCTGACTAATCACGTGATCACTGTGAATAGAACAATAGTATTAACAACACAATGTACCTTGGAAATTCAAATCTTCAAAGTTAGTCAAACATTTTAAAATATATTCACCAGGATGTAAAGTCAAGATGCTTTTTTTTTTTTTTGGGAAACTGGGATAGGGGATAACATTTGAAATGTAAATAAAGAATATATCCAATAAAAAATAAAATAGAAAAAAGAAAAGATGGTTTCTCTCCTGAAGCTGTGCAATGTCTTCTGTCTTTTGTCTCAACTCTGAAAACACAAGTGTTAACTAGAGTCTGGATAAAAATATTTCATGATTTTCCCCCACACAGCTTCTACCAGGTCACTATCAAAATCAGATTTGACTCTGTGTGGTTGTCTTTTCAAAGGCTCACTGCAAAGGAACAGAATCCTTTCAAAAAAGTCCAGTGACTCAGTTTAACCCTTTGCCAAGTGAGCCTCTGCTGTGTGATACAGTTAAATCAAATGAAACAGAGCAAAGAATCCATAGTTAAGCATAAAAATTTGTCAATTGAAGTATCTAATAGAAGTAATTCTCAGTAGCTTTTGATGGAATACCGGGACAATCGTGGGGAAGTTGTCTGGTGCATTATTAATTCTCTATATTGTTATTGTAGTGCCAAAACTATTAATCCCATTTTTAATTCTCCAGGTCCTCATTTTGGTAGTGACAGCTGTTATGGCTGCTGGGGCCACTTTTCTTTATCTCTTTTCACGATTAAAAGGGCAGGAAGCAGCTGCTGTTCATTCTAAGGCTGAAGAAGGGATCAGTTTTTCAGAGACACTGAAAGGGCTGGGAAAGTGTTCCCCCCCTTAAGGAAATGAGAGCATTTTTGATCAAGAAGCTGAGATTTTCTGGGTGCAACTTCTTAAGCTACAATTCCAGTACAGCAGAAGCTCAGGCTATAGACTGATTTGAACTACACAGTGAGACCCTGCTCCCCAACACAAAAATAAATAAACTATAAAATATAAAAACTATTTTTTGAGTGAGTAAGTAATGACTCATTTCTCAAGTGAGTATATTGTTTATTACTTAAAGCATTCAAGCACATGTTCTCCACATTAATTCTTGGGCAATAGTGTTTTCTTCCCACAATTCTGATGGTGCCAATGCTCATTTGTGAGTCTTATCACTTTCCTACACATAATTATACATGTCTGCACACACTTAACAAGTGTAAATGATCACTTCCAGAGAAGCCTGATGGATCAAGATACCAGATGACATTTTTGTACTAAGAATAACAATGTTTCTTCCAGTGCCAATATAAATCAGCTTTTGGTTGATATAAGGGAAATTTTAGGCTTCAACCATTTTATTTTATTGATTTCCAGAACCTGATCTCTCTTTTCTTGAGGGACACTCCACATCAATTGAAAAATGTCAACAAAGTTTTCAAAATATTGCATCCTTTCATCTCTGAGTCCCATTCCATTAAATATATCATACAGGAACACAGCCTTAGGAAAACAAAAGAGAATGTGGATTTCCCCCCTGGTTTGAAACTTAATGTATATATGTTAGATTAAATTGACTATCATGAGATATGTGTCTTTTCAACAATAATTTTTGTAAATGAATGACTATAATTGATAATATGATAAAAAGATGAATACATCTCCTTTAGGATTACAATATTTCTACAAACACACCTACAAATTTCTAGCCAACTCACTTTTTCACAAATGTGCTAAGATTATGGAATACCGGTATTAGGAATGTTGGATATTCATATGCTGAATAATGAAGCTAAAGTTCAACCTATTTTCTGTAGTTGTAAAGATTACCTGAAAACATTTTAAAGAATTAAATGTAAGACCTTGAGCTATAAAGTTTTTAAAAGATAAGAAAAATGCTTCAGGGCATTGTATTTGGTAAGGATTCTGGATTTTTTAAGTAAGAATCTAACATAGTGGTTCTCAACCTTATTAATGTTGTTAACCTTTAATGTAGTTCCTCATGTATAACTGATTACTAACCATAAAATTACTTTGTTGCTACTTTGTAACTGTAATTTTGCTGCTGCTATGAATTGCAATGTAAATATGTAATATGCAGGATATCCGATGACGCAACCCCAGCCAAAGGGATTGTGACACACAGTTTGAGAATTGCTGCTCTAAGATCACATCAAGCAAAAGCAAAAATAGACAGTGAGACACATAAAATAAAGTCTCTATACATTGAAAGGAATAAAGGAGAACAGAGCTTCCAATGAGATATTATGTTTGTAATGTATTTATTTGACAATGTACTATCATTAAAAATATGTAAAGATCTCTAAAACTTAGAGATCAAGTGAAAAATGGACAAAATATTTAAATGAATATTTCTCAAACACCAGATATACACAGGACTCACAAAATATTAAAGTATGTGCAATATCACTAATCATGAGGAAAATGTGGGTCAGAGTCTGGCTAAAATGTTATCTTCTCCCATGAAGAATGAATTTTATCAGGCAAGTAAAAGGTAAAGGGTGCTATAAGGATACAGAGAAACAGAAACCCTTGTCTACTGGAGGTAAGTATACACATTAGTTGGATGGACTTTGTGGAAAACATATATTAAAACTATATACCATAGGAGCCACTAATCCTATTAATGGCATACATTTGAAGGAAAATAAATGAGTATATCATAGGCATTGTGCTCCCACATTCTTTGTAGCAGTATTTAAAATCCTAAATAATGGAAAACATAGTGTCTATCCACTAACAAATGAATAAAGAATTGTGTGCACATTCACAGTGGATTCCTCGCTTTTTCTTTCAACAATCCTGTGTGCTGTGTGACACAAACTACAAAATGGAAAAACCCTGAATTTCTACTTTGAAGTTCTGGAAGTCATTTTCTGAATTTCAGTGAAGTCATACATTCAATAACAAATGCATGTGAAAAACTGGGTTAGGAAATTAAAATAATTTTAATGAGCCAATGACATGTGACTGTGTAGAGTACATAATGTGTCTGTGTATATGGCCAGAGGTGGAGATAATTTATTGCTTCAGGTTGTGATCGCCTTACTACACAGAGTCATATTGTTGTTACTACATTATCAGTGCTTCTCTCTTCTCTTCTCCTCTCCTCTCCTACCATCCCTTCTCCCCTTTTCCCCTCCCCTCCCCTTCCATTCCCTCCTCTTCTATCCCCTGTCCTTTCCTCTCCTCCATTCATCTTTTCTCTTTGTCTCTTTTTTCCCCAAACTGTTTTTCAAATTGATTGGAAATAACCTCCCCTGGAAGGGATTGTCAAAAGAAAGATAGACTAATTTAACAATAAACATCACAACAAACAGGAAGATACCAATCTTCAAAGTTAAATGTTGCGATTCTTAGAAAATAAGTTAAAAACATTGCAGATAATTTTTAGTAGGAAAATCTTTATCAGTCAGAGAATGAATCAGAGATGATAGTAATGATAGTGGGGGATAAGAGAAGGAATGTAAGAGATAATATATTCCTGAGATTCTGGAGGGCTTGATATATCAAAGTATTAGACTTTAGGATAATTGCTTTCAGAACTTCAGTGAAGTTATACATCTTAAGAAAAATACAAATGAACAATATGGCATAGGAAAGTAATTTGTGTGAGCCAATGATTTGTGTGTGTGTGTGTGTGTGTGTGCATGTGTGTGCCTGTGTACTAAAAAAAAATATGGAAAATGAAAAAAAATTGCAAATTCCAGCTATGCTAAAATGAACAGATGTGAAGACTTTGACACCATTATATCCTGCGCTGGTTTTCATCAAGGTCTCATTTTCTTTAATTCAACAGAAATGCCAGAAGGTTTTTTTTTTAACACAAAATAGAGAATTTAACAGTCATATATAATAACAGTCATGTTATAGCCTATGAATGATACTACTTTGTAGGCTCATATTCTCAAGTGAGTTAAAGTTATAGGCAAATCCTCATAAAAGAAAAACAAAATAGAAACTTTGATCTATTATTATTTAGTGAAATTAACCAATTTTCCAGGGTGATACAACAGATTTATCTATCTTGTCTTTCCCCCTTATTTATCGCTGCAAACTTCTTAGTGGACTCTTCATTGAAATTTATATCCTTAACGCACTCTTAAAAATCTATAGTTAAAAACATTGCAGTGAACAAGAGTTCTCATTTGTTCTAAAAATTTTATTTTAGAGAAAAACCATAGTTTCTTTTTTTAAAATTTTCTATATTCTTTATTTACATTCCAAATGATTTCCCCTTTCCCGGTTCCTCCCTCCCTGAAAGTCCCATAAGCCCTCTTCCCTCCCCCTGTTCCCCAGTCAACCCCCTCCTGCTTCTCTGTCCTGGTATTTCCCTACACTGCTGCATCCAGTTTTTCCAGGACCAGGGGCCTCTCCTCCCTTCTTCTTGGAAATCAATTGATATGTGAATTGTGTCTTGGGTATTCCGAGCTTCTGGGCTAATATCCACTTATCAGTGACTGCATCCCATTTGTGATCTTAGTTTTAATAGAGATGGATGTGCTAGGAATTAGGCTGCAACATGCTGTCAGCTCTGGTCCTTTGGTTTTTCAAGGTCATGTTTTTTTGTTTCAGTGATTCCTTCCTTCAGAATTAAGAACTAAGTATGTCTAAATATTTGAGGGTTTTCTTTGTGTTGTCCATTACTAGTGTTTTAGAGGATCAACATTAGGCAAAGTATCCCCAACTGCTCTTTGGACATTTGAAGCATGTCACCTCACTTGCTCTTACTAATGACATTATTCAAATGGCATTGACTAAACATGGGGATTTAAGAGCAAGAGAGATGTTGCCATTTTAAATATTCTTTTTGACAGTGTCTTTTGCCTTGCAAAAACTTTGTAATTTAATGAGGTCCCATTTGATCTTAGAGCATAAGCTATTGGAGTTCTATTCAGGAAATTCTCCCCTGTGCCCATATGCTCAAAGTTCTTCCCTAGTTTCCTTTCTATTAGTTTCAGTGTGTCTGGTTTTATGTGGAGGTCCTTGATCCACTTGGAATTGAGCTTAGTGCAAGGAGATAAGAATGGGTCAATTTGCATTCTTCTGCATGTTGACCTCCAGTTGAGCCAGCACCATTTGTTGAAAAGGCTATCTTTTTTCCACTGGATGGTTTTAGCTCCTTTGTCAAAGATCAAGTGTCCATAGGAGTGTGGATTCATTTCTGGGTCTTCAATTCTGTTCCATTGATCTACATGACTGTCACTGTACCAATACCATGAGGTTTTTAACACTATTGCTCTATAGTACAGTTTGAGGTCTGGGATACTGATTCCCCCAGAGGTTCTTTTACTCTTGAGAATAGTTTTAGCTATCCTGGGTTTTCTGTTATTCCAGATGAATTTTTGAATTGCTCTTTCTAACTCTATGAAGAATTGAGTTGGGATTTTGATGGGGATTGCATTGAATCTGTATATTGCTTTTGGCAAGATGGTCATTTTTACTATATTAATCCTTACTTGTTTCGTGTTGTGTTTTGAAGGGATCATTCTAATCAGTTAAAAATCTTCTACATTCTAAGTAGAGTTTGACTTTTCCTTTGTCATTCCTGTTTGCGCCTTTGAATAATTTTACTACTTCACTGTTTGGCTTTAGAGTCTGAATTTAAAGAAGAGCATTTCTTTGACATAAATTACAGCATTCTAGAAGGCTTAATCTTCTTGGTCATATTTTATTGCTGTCCTGTATAAATAACATATAATTTTGTTTTATTAACAAAGTGATCCATCTTTATTGCCCTGTGGTTGTTAATGAAGATTGGAAATGAAGGTCCCTTAAAATAAATTAGAAGTCTTTAAACAACTGAAAAAAAGATTCCAGTTTTACACATTAGATTTTCTTTCATCAGATACATTTAGAGATATAGAGACAGAGTTTTAAATTATCTTAGGTATTTTTGTTATTTGATAATTATGATCACTTTTGTGTTCGAAGAGCTTAGAAATGCTTCATGAATCATGAAACAAAAAGCATTTTTGTTAGAAATGCTCGGAAAGTACCTTTGTTACGCTAATTAACAGAGCAAAAGTCTGGGTGAGTTTGGGGGAAACTCTAGATTTGATTCCTAAGGTCAAGAAAACTGCAGTCTAAACTGCTAAACACCATGATTGAGGATGAGGGAATTCTCTAAAGACAATTATCCAAAGAAAGAAACCAAAATGAGACTCTGTATAAAGTTACATTTCACAGATCAGTTACAATTCACTTTCATTCACAAGACAATGAAGTATTTAAAGCTGCTGAAGTACATACATTCCTCATGATTTTTCTATATATATGCCTCTCCTTTGACTGCTGTGTCCTGACCAATTCTTCTAGCCACATTTGGGCAGTGCTCCACAATCTATCATGGTACCTTCTTCCAAGGACTCCTTCTGACCTCAGCTGAGATAACATTTTTTTCTGCAATTCTGAAATGGATTTTCTTCCTATGTTCTGTATAGAATACTATTCTTGTCTCCATTGTACTATCTATCCATGTGTTGGGTTTTGTACATATTTATGAATTCTCTATTATAATGTAGGTTTCTTCAAACCATAGATGAAGTCTTCTTTTTCTGTGCAACTTTATTGTGCAGCATGGAATCTGGATTACAGTAGATATTGCAGACACATAGTAGACATTGAGCACAATGGAAGCTAGAAATATAATTCAATAAATTCATAACAAAAAGACTGAGAAAATGCACTGTGCTGGTTGTGTAGCAGTTAAGATTAGAGTTTGAGCTACATTTCAGGGTGCTAATGTTCAACTCTGTTACCTACATGATCTTTGACCCTAGGCAAGTTTCCTCTGCCTTAAGACCATAGTCTTAAGGACATGGATACCATAGCAGTTTTCTTTCTCATAGAGCTATTAGGTATGAAGTTTACTTTTTTGTTTTAATCTAGAACACACAGCCTATGAAAGATTTAATATAACATTCTAAATATTTGATGAACATCTATTGGAAAGTAAAAATATAGATAGGAAGCTTGATGAAACTTAATGTTAAGTAAGGAGTAAGTGGTTTTACAGATAAAATGAGCTAAAATTCAACATTCTAGAGCATGATTTACAGGAGACTGGAAGTTACCTGGCTAAAGCCTGTTTCTTTTCCTGCTCTTATTCCCAGGACATCTAGTTTTATTCATTATCTTCAGAGCAATATTTTTAGTAGGATTGTCTTTTAGTTTCAGGATCTGAATCACTTGACTGGCTTGGCATAACTTCGATCCCAAGTCCTTTCTATGAAGTCTTGGTGGAAGGCTCTGGGAGTGTCTGAGAGGGTCTAAAAGTCAGTATTACAGTACCCCAGATGATCTTGATGCCTAAATTATGAAAGCTGCATGTGGAGGTTCATTGCTCTTGACATATTTTCTGAAGCACAGACGTGTAGGTTAGGTTTGCAAAAGACTCCCTGCTGATTCAGAAATGCTTTTCATCCATCTATTGCCCTTAGTCATAATATTTATAGCTTTTATAGCATTGCCTGCTTTGTTCACTCTGCTTTCATGATCTAAAATTGTAGGATATAATCTTTGTCCTCAAATACTTTATGATATAGCTAGTGTAGAAAAGAGGGATAGATAAATTTAAATGTTGCATAAAATTTACAATTTTAAGTTTTGGCACTCAATTCAAGTGCATTATAGATGAGAATAAGAGATGTTCCATATACAGAGAGGATTTTTCAAAATGATAGCTCACTGGATAAGAAAGAGTGAGAAAATCACTGAGGCAGGTATAAAAGTGTGAGTAAAGAAAGAGGCAGGGGACAAAGTGGTACATACTATAATTCTACATTTCAAGAAGATCCAAGAAAGTTGGAGTTTGAAATTAGCTTCATCTACAAAGCAAGCAGGCAATCAGCATGGACCATGAAAGAGAGATTCAGAAAGGACAAAATATGATATGATATGAAATGATACAATATGGTATGGTTTGATATAGTATGATATGATATAATACCCATGAAAATATTGGGAAATACTGAGTGTAGGGATATTAAGTGTAGAATGGGGTAAGGAAATGAAAAGAGAAGGTGTGGGGAAGTGTTAACCAAAGCTAAGAATATGTGATAAAATTCATATGGAAAATAAATAGTTTGGAATTAATTGCTTTATAGTTTTAAAAAGTTTAAATGAAAGTAAGTACCCTATATGGATGAATAATACTGCATTCAGAAGCCACAGGTTATTAAATGAAAATCTTATTGCTACATGTAAAATAGTTCCCATTGAATTGTTGATCAAGAAGACTTTTGAGGTCTCCAAAACAAAATAAGCAGTTACTATGGCTTTTGATTAGCAACTAGTATTTGAAGCTATGATTCTCTTGCTGAAGACATCATATACTTTGTTTGTAAGATCCAGAGAAATCAATATAAAATTTATAGGGAACCTTCTTCCCTAGTAGCTAATTTGTTAAATTCTTTCATACAATATGTTCCAACCAGAGTTTCCCCTCCCTCCACTCCACTCAGCCCCCTTCCCCACCTGTTACCAAGATCCACTCCTCCACTTCCCTTCAGAAAAGAGCACTTCCAGAGATATCAATCCAAAACATCATAACAATAAGACTAGGCACAAACTCTCATATCAAACCTGGGAGAGGCAACCCAGTAGGAGGAAAAGAGTTGCAAGGACAGACAAAAATGTCAGAGACATCTCCATTTCCAATATTAGGAGTCTCACAAAAAAATTACCATTCAAAAAAAAGAAAGCCAGTTTTGTGGCTGCTGAGTCTGTGGAAGGCTATAAGCCTAAGCCACACAGTTCAACATTAGCATAAATGATAGTGCAGTGCATGTAGGAAAAATTAAGCATGTACAAGACATAAACTCCTATGTCAGACTGTGCTGTGTATATTTGTCTCCTACAAAAGAATATACTGGGGTTAGATATTTTTGTCTTTGGCCAAATCATTTTGGAAGTAAGACATAGTCAATGGGCAGGCAGCCAGCAACTACAGCATAATCCATGATCCTATCAAACCCAGGATACCTACACAGGCACAGCATAAAAGTGGTCTCCTTGTGCCCTAGGCCAGACTGAGACTGAGCAATGTGAGCCTATAACACTCAGCTCCTCAGGGACAGGAGAATGCGCAGTGGCCATACAGCAGTGCACGAGGAATGGACTGGCTTGCAGAGTAAGGCTGTGGGTTAAAGGAGACTTAATAGAGTAGTGCCTTCCATCTTTCCTGACAAAAATAAGCATTGCTCTTTGGATACATCAATTTATAGGAATGATGAGATTTGTTGATTCTGTGTTGAAACTTGTTAAGTATTGTTTAAATGGTTGAATGTCAAAATCAAAATTTCATTTACTTGAAATGGATTGTAGTAGATTTCATGAGAGCCTGCCTACCCTCTTGTAAAAAATGATTATATTATATACAACAACACATGAGCATTTTGCAAGTTTAAAAAGTGATTAGGAAGCACAGTAGTAACAGGAGTTGAAGAGTTTGAATGATGGTGATTTATAAAGTCAGAAGCCATAAGACTATTGAACAATATCTTGGGGAATGTAAGATAACACCACCCTGTAACTTTTGTTTTGTCCAGGGAAGCCCAAGTGGTTCCAAAAAAAACCATTAATGTTCTTATCAGTTGTATGCTAACTTATTGCTAGTAACACCATATTGCATGCTCTAGTTGAAGAACATGGAGAGATCAAACTAAAAGTGAGCTGGAAACTCCCTTTCAATTGACTGTCCTTCTCAGAGCTGGAAGGTGCTATATAATAGAATGGAGAGCTGCATTTTACTTTCTTGCTTGATAATAGACCCTGTAGTCTAACTATTATCATGCTAGACAAGTTGTCTTTACTTGTGTAATAGTGTCACAAACTATAGGAACAAACAGCTACTAACCGATTAGATTTAAGGCTTGCTTTGAATGAAGGACCTCCTGTTTGATATCATAAAGCCAAAGTGGAGACCTTTAACTGAACAAGTCACAGCCTAGTGGTGCAAACTAGTGCTAGCACTTTACTAAATGGGTATGATATGCCTGTGAAGTTGCTTTCTAAACATTTGTATTTGACTACTCACACTTTGAGGCTTGGTTTTAAAAGGATATTTTCTGCTTTCCTCTACACTGTATATCAGCCAGTGCAGACTCATAACTGACCAAACTCTTGATATTAGTTAGTATTATATTAGTGTTCCTGTGGCATTGTGGTCCAGTGCCCAGCCCTAAATGGGAGAAAATAATCAGACATCAATACCACACCATTCTAAGACCTAGGGAGCTTTGTTAAATATAGGACAGTAGCGATAGAAGGGCTGGAAAAAGGGATAGACTATTGTAAGTATTGTTATCTATTTCCACCAATGTGAAACATTCCTCTAAAGAAGTGGCTCTCTATCTTTCTAATGCTCTTATGGATAATTTCTAATGACTCTTTAATACAGTTGTTCATGTTGTGGTGACCCCAACCATAACCCCACAACTCCAACCATGAAACTATTTCATTTACTATGTTCTAATTATAATATTGCTACTGTTACAAATCATGATGTAAATATCTGATATGGAGGATATTGAATACATGACCCCCAAAAGCGTTGTGACCCACAAACTCAGACCACTGCTCTAGATGGGGGAAAAAGGTTCTTGGTTCAGGATGCTAGCTATACATACACTAATCAAGAAGCCCAGAAAAGAAGAAGACACATCAATTACCTCAGACAGTAAGCAATTGCTGGAAGGAAGGAAACTCTTTGGAGGAGCTATCTACAAGTTGGTCAGAGGCCTCTAAGGAACCAGTTTTCATGAGTGTCCTTATGCTTTGGTGGGCTTTTCAGACGCAACCTTGCCTTTGAATCCCCATGATTCTTTAAATAAACCCACCAGATCATTCCGTTGAGCTATCATTGGGTAGAATCATCTTCATCTGCCATTGGTCCTTTGTACTGGGTAGTGTTTATTAGCATCTCCTAAGGAAAAGTCATACCACACAGAGCTACAAAATATACTTCACAGTCACAAACACAAGCATGTAAATGGATAATTGAACAGTGTAACACACACAGTTTGAAGCATAAAACTAGTTATTAACTTGCTGATATTTTTTTCTGGTGATTTAACTCAACTCTTGCCCAGTTAACTCGTGGTTCTCCTCAGATTGCAGTATTAATTTTTAGTTCTCAGAATGTTGCTTGGTTTGGATCCTAGATAAAGTTTATGTCATTTAAAATGTTTTTGACAACACCATTTGCTTCTGTAAATCATACAATTTCTTAGGCATAAATTTTTATCAATTATTTGGGAATTTCACAACATGCATGCTGATCAGACTCACTTACTAGTTCTCCCAGGTCCATCTCTCTACTCTTGTGAGCCCCTAAAAAGAAGGAGGGGGAGGAAGAGCAGGAGGAGGGGGATTAGCAGGAAGAGGAGGAAAAGAAGAAGAGGAAGAAGTAACAAATCAAATTTGTGTTGCCCATATGTTCACTACAGTATGGGCATACTCCTAGTATGGACAGCCACATAAAACATTCAGTTTTTCCCATCTGCACCCTTGCCAGAAGCTATCAATGGTGAAGAGCTATACTTCAGCATCTTTATCACATTATTTAGCCCACATAGATGTCAAATATTAGACTGCAAATTCCATAAAGATTCCATGAATCTATTTTGTTCCCCAACAGAGCTAACACTAAAAATGTGTGTTGATAGATGGAGTGAATAAATCATCGGCCTCTATACCCATGACAAAATGACCCAGGGTGACTTCCTGCTATATAAATAAAAGCCAGAATTTAAAAAATGCATTTTTTTAGTTAATTATACTTGGTTTAAGAATGTTCTTTCTAGTGACTAAAACCAATTAAATTAACAATAACAGTTGAACAAGACTTTCCTTTCTATTTCATGTTTTCATCTAAGAGAACATGGAAAACTGTTGATGTATGTGAAGGAGAGCTTCATAGAGAGGAGTTTAGGAAATGACATTAAAGTAAAAACCATACTTAATAAAGTTCTCAAGTAGTCTCTTAAGTAATATAGACTATAATAGCTCCTACTAAATATACTTCATCAAATTCTTTTGTAAGCTTTGATGTCTTTATTGTGTTACCAGAGAAATTATAGTATAGTTAGTGTGTTAGAAGTAAATTACATGTTAGGTCAAGTCTATTGTCATAAAACTCAGTGAGGCAAACCAGAGTTACCAATGTAGAAGTAGCATGTTTTCAGGTCCAAGACTATTTAAGTGGATAAGCAGAAAATGGGAGACTCAACCCTCCATGAAAAACATTCATAATGAATACCATTTACCAAAACATTTTATGTGAGTCAGAAACATTTATAAACTAATTCTTGATATGTTAACCACTGTAGGCTTGTTTTTTTCAGTTTTATTTAGAGAAAATAGAACAAATTGGTTGGGTTAGTTGTGTGCAACAATTGCAAATGCTACTTTTATATTTACATTTGAATATATATATATATTTGTTCTACTATAAAATAAATATAATATTCTCTCTCCAGATTGTATGGAAATCAGAGTAAAAATGACATAAAATATTTACAATCAGTGTTTACCCTATGAGAAAAATAAAGGGCATGATTATTAAAGAGCTTGAGGCTACATGCTTCATCAGCAGAACAAATTTATAGTGAAGAGGCAAGTCAATCAAACCAGTTCTTATTTGGAGTCATGGAGTAAAAAAACAATTGTTGATATGACAATCTTTCACATTTCAACTGGTTGTCACGGCATCATTGTGTTGAATTAAAAGAAAGATGATTCTCTCTGCTCCATAGTTTTCAGCTTCTACAAAATATCAAATAAAGAGATCTGTAAATAGTAGACAGTTTTAAAGTCTCTACTCAAGGCTTAGTCATAGGATATATTTTAGAGCATGCCTTTGGTGTGTCCTGAATAAACTGATATTGAACATACCCCATGCTGTTTGTCTTTGGGAGGTATCCTAATTTAGACTTTGCTTTTGACCTCTGGGAAGATGTGGAATAGAAATAGCCATAGAACTGCTCAAAAGGTGAACAATGCACAGTCCCTTTTTAGTTATCAAGACCATATATTGAGAATAATATAATTTTATCATGGAAAATGCCTTTAAAACATTATCCATGCTAGTCTCTATGAGCGCTACATTTTAATTTAATGGAAGAAGACTGTAATGTGAATTTCCCAGGATTGACTCAGCAATTTTCCACTTCCCCCCTTAACTCCACTGTGGTCTACTGATAATAACTATACACAGTGTTAACTTTAATCTTTTCTTTGATTTGAATCCTACATAAAACAGAATATGAGGTATCTGTAATTCTCTGTTACTTCATTTGTGTTTTGTCTAAGTAAACTTGATAGAAGATATGTCTCTTCCCAACTACTGTGTACACTGAAGTATGCATATCAACTCATAACATCAGTCTATCCACTATGAGAATGGTTGGAACAGTTTCAGACACTGTTCTGACCCCCGGCAAAGCCTTCAGATGTTTCATTTTACATTAAGCATATATACTAAGGATAAGGAATCCAATGGGCCCTAATGACAGAAAATCTCATCACTACCCATTTCAGAGCCCATTTATTTGAGGCAGTTTCTTTGAGCAGATGGATAACTTTGCTGCCAAAAGTGTCTGTTATCCAACGTTTCCATTTCCCAGAGGCAGTCAGGGCATGAGTCATCCTTTACCTTTGTTAGCAGAGGTATGTATTAACTAATCTGAATGTTGAAGTATTGGCCAGTAGGCCTGTTTAGCTAAACAAAACAATGAAAAGCAAAATAACCGAAAGTCAGCATAACCTTGTGAGCAAAGCCAAGTTAAAGCCAAATTTTAAAGCTTGCTTTAAAATATTAAGTGGACTATTAACCACTTAAATTATAGATGCTTCAAAGACATAGTTCTAATTACTGAGTAGTCTATAGATCTGATCAAATGATAGCTCATTCAGTTTTATATCTGTGGTTGATATAACTGCCATGTTATCCTTTATAGAAGTCACTGGCAACTTCTTAGATCACTCCTGCTTTAAATTTACCAGTAACATCATTTGCTCTCATAAGACTTTATCTTCAGAATATTTACAGCATAAGTCTTGTCCTTGTTCCACTTACATATACACGCATGCACACTAGTTTATTCATATAGCCTCAAAAGTTTTAAATAACAATATTGAAAGAAATCTTGGGGTTTCAAATGGATAATGAAAAGCTAGGCTGTAGCTGGAGTAATGAAAGTGGATCCTTTGGTTGTAGCACCCTACTAACACATAGTATTGCTGCTTCTGATGTGTCTCTTCACAGTCAATTCCTGCTGCCCCTGCCCACATTCAGTTACAACTTTTGATTTCATTTTCTTGCAACAATCTGTCAGCAAAGTATTCTTTCCTGGTGGTCTTACAGAGACTATTATTTAATTACTTAAAGGCATTTGTTTCAGAGTGCTCTCTGTAAAGGAATTGTGCTGTTGGCTTATGTTAGGCACTGCACACACTATTGAGAATGGGTACTTAAATTATAAGCTTATATATCAATATTGTGCATTGAATAAATCAGAGACTTCTGTTACATACAGTGCTGGGTAACCTAAATCATGAAGAGCCAATGTTGAACAGCATCTAGAATAAAAAGATTGACTTGTTTTCATTCTTGATGTCTCTACTTGGGAGAATAAATGTTGTTCCTTTTGTGAAGATTGTGATCTACACAGAGACAAATGTAGAATATTTGACTTTTGTGTGAATTTCATGACCTGACAACTATGGGGAACATTAGACCCAGTGTTTGGTCCACTTACTCTAAAAAGGTTTCTCTTTACTCTTTTTAAGTGTAAACATATACATATTTCATGTAGATACTCACTGCTTGTTTTACTGTGCTGGAATAGCTCCATAGATCATAGCTGCAGTATATATTGCCTGTTCTTACTGATGCTATCTATATTTTATAGTTCTCAGGCCACAATTACTCTAACTTCCACAGAACTGTGTAGGAGAGTAATGCACATTCATTAAGTCTTATTGCAACCCCAACTCTGCCATTTCTTAGTTGTGTGGCCTTGAATGAATAACTTAATCTATGAAAGGCTCAGTCTCTAAAAAGCTCATTCTAGATGCAGATTGATAATTGCTTCATTTCATTTTGTTATTTGGATTACAGGAAATAGTGTATGTGACAATACTTTCATAAACAAACTATAAATATGCATTACTTTATATATGGTTATATACTATCTCAGAAAGCTAGTGACAGGGGTTTATACAGTTCCAATTTTTCTCCTCTCTTTTTGTTCTTTTTAATAAACTTCTGTTCCATGTATGTCACTGCAAAAAAAAAAAACAATAAAAAAACAAAGAAAGAGAGAGAAATTTTTAAATTACAAATTTAGGAAACAGTAGCATTAAAATCATTATTTCAGAGGAAGGGAACATAGAATCTTGAACTCTTTAAAGTATAGCAGTAAATAGGCAGATAGATGATTCATTAGTGGAGAGGATGTGGCAAACTATAACTGTAAAATACAAAGCAGATCTTGAGGAGGTAAAACACTGGGGAATTGAAAGGTATGAACATTTTTGGCTATCTGTAAAATTGGACCTAAGATCTGCTCTCTAAGCATGCCTTGTTCTGAATGGTATTTGCTCAGATGAGCTGACAAATCAAATACTTGGTGTGATGCAGCTCTAATGGAGACAAACGCCTACCAAAACATATGAGACTGGAAATGGAAGGGGGTGGTTCACAGAATTAATCCAATGTATCACTTCCCTTCTATGTGTCAGCCTTAAAGAGTTGGCCTCTCAGAGACCAAGCAAGTGAGGTTAGTGAATTAATGTAATGCATCATCACAGAATCCCTTGGTATCTACCTGTAAACCCTAGCCTCCAAAGGTATAGACACCATGCATCTTAGAGTATTTATGAAAAGCACAAGCTTCATTTTCTCATTCATTGGAAGTTTTCTAGAAAAGATAAAAACACAGTCTACGATTTCAGTAGGTTAGAATCATGTTTCTTCTGAAACCAAATTAAGAAAAGCTCCATTTTCATACTATAAAAATAAATATTAAGCCAATTATTTTTTTCCATTCAGTTCGATTACCTTATTGTGTCTTTGGGATGCTAAGGAGAGAGTGCTCCTCTTCCTTCTCCTCCTTCTCTTCCTCCCCCTCTGTCTTCTTTTCTTTCCCCTCACTCTTCTGGCTGTCAAAAGAGAGCCTCAGGAGAACAAAACAAATAATGTTTTATATTCCTGCTTAAGAACACATCTTTATTCCTGCTGAGTCTATGGGTATTATATTGTTTTCAACTTAGAACATAGTTTCTCATTAAATAGTTTCTGTTTTTAATCAATCAGTCAGCAGGCCATAATAGTCATTTTTAAAGAGCTAAGTCTTCATTTATTTGAAATTCATAAATCAAATGAGAGAGAAAAATACATCCAACTTTTCTCAGGCTAGAGACACTGAGTGGGATATGGGATGTTACATAGTCATGAGACAGTTGGTCTGAATAATAAGTGGATATCATAAAGCCCACAGCATTTTGGCTTGAATAATAGATTATTAGGCACTTGTAAAAGAGAATCTTGATGATAGATCTGGGCACATCACTTAAAAATATGTTTATGATATACAACTTCTTTGTAAGTGAGAATACAAAGCTTTCTTTCCTCATAGGTTGAATTCTCAAACCAGAATTTACTTTAATTCAACTCTAAAATTATAAAACTAAGTCATTCCCCATGTTGGAAAAGGCAACTACTTTCAGCAGTGCACAAAACTCACCTTGGATTGACAGTTGTATAAACAATTTTTTGGAAGCATGGCTTATTAGCTTTTCTTGCTGGTACCAGAATGACAGGATAAACACTCACACCAATGTATGCTGCAATATGCTAGCTAATATACTCAAAGCTTCCAAGTTGTCTGGTGCTGGGTGACATTGCTGTGCACTTCAGTGTCAAGGGGCAGTAGCAACTGTCACAAGAACCAGCAGGGGACTATGAGACTGCTGGGTCTCCACTTTAACATTTCACAACTGCTTGAGTTAGGAATTGCAGCACAGAGGAACACCCAGAAGGATATGTTGAGGTGAATTGTTAAGCCTTGTCAAATGGCTTTTCAAGTTACTTTTCAAAGGGCAGGCATCTTTGGCTTGAGAGAATGAATGGAAACCACATTGGTTTTGGTGGTAAGAGATATTTGCCAAGGCAGAAAGGCAGGATAGAGAAGGATTCATGTCGATGCCTTTTCTAGAATGTGAAAGGCCGTAAAGTATTCTTATAAATCAGTTGTCAATTACCTGTTAACAAAACAACTGGTTGAGTTTTCCTTCAGCACTAAAATAAGGTTAATGTGTCACCCGGGTTTGGATTAGTTTGTACAAATCCATGGGAAATTTTATTGGTCTAGTTTTATTTTTGGAAACAGACTAATTCCTGGATTAAATTCATAAGGATCTTATCCTGGACCTTTGAATAATGTGACTTTAGTTAAATGTTCAATGCACATTAGGCACAAGGATTATTGTTCTTGCTGTGGTAATTAATAACATTCTGTTGAATAAAAGGAAGGGCCTGTTACACAATTTGACACAGATTTAGATTGGGTATCCTGTAGCTGGAAATAAATTTGTATTCGAACCATGATTAATTATGAAGAAAGGTGTATAACTCAATAATGACACTCATTAAGTAGTGAAATTGTTTTGTTGTTGTTTTTTTTCCTGAAAACCAACTTTATTGTATACTCTATTTATTCATATAACATTTTTTTTTTATTTTCTATATTCTTTATTTACATTCCAAATGATTTCCCCTTTCCCGGTTTCTCCCTCCCTGAAAGTCCCATAAGCCCTCTTCCCTCCCTCTGTTCCCCATTTGCCTAAGAATTTCATGAATTCATTGTTTTTAATTGCTGAGTAATATTCCATTGTGTAAATATACATGGAAAATATCTCTGATAAAATTTAAGAAATATATAGAAAAACACGTTACGATTGACTATTTCATGGAAAAATTATACAGATAAAATGGTAGGCATAAAAATATTCCTAAGTTGAATCAAAGTGGAATTATAAACATTTTCTGATAAAATTGAAGATCTACAAGGAAAATATTTCTGATAAAACTCAAGAAATATATAGAAAAACATGTTAAAAGTGAATATTTCATGAACTATTATACAGATAAGATGATAGGCATAAAAATATTCCTAAATTGATTGAAAGTAGAATTAAAAAACATTTTCTGATAAAATTGAAGACTTACATGGAAAAAAATCTCTGATAAAATTGAAAAAATTTATACAGATAAATTGGTAGGAATAAAAATATTCCTAAGAAATGATTTTGAATGTAAATAAAAAAAACTTAGAAAATAAAATAAAATTAAAAAACAAAACAAAACTGAGACATACTTCTTGTATGTCAGTAGATAGATAGATTTTGTGTCTTGCTCTAGTCAGTCAGTCTGTGCCTTTTGATTGGAGAATTGAGATCATTTATATTTAAAGTTATTATTGAAAAAAAATATTCCTAAGATGATTGAAAGTAGAATTATAAATATTTTATGATAAAATTGAAGATTTACATGGAGAACATTTCTGATAAAATTGAAAAAAAATATGGAAAACATTAAAATTGAAGATTATCATTGAAAATCTTACAGATAAAATAGTAGGCATAAAAATATTTCCAAGTTGATTGAAAGTGAAATTATCAACGTTTTCTGATAAAATTGAAGATTTACATGGAAAATATCTCTGGTAAAATTAAAGAAATATATAAAAAAACATGTTAAAGTTGAGTATTTCATGGAAAAATTATACAGATAAAATGGTAAGCATAAAAATATCCCTAAGTTTTTTAAAAGTGGAATTATAAATATCTTCTGACAAAATTGAAGATCTACAAGGAAAATATTTCTGATAAAATTCAAGAAATATATAGAAAAACATGTTAAAACTGACTATTTCGTGGAAAATTATATAGACAAAATGGAAGGTATAAAAATGTTCCTAAGTTTATTGAAAGTAAAATTATAGACATTCTCTGATAAATTGAAGATTTACATGGAAAATATTTCTGATAAAATTGAAGAAAAATATAGAAAAACGTTAAAATTGAAGATTATCATGGACAATTATCATGGACAAAAAAAGATTATCATGGACAAAAAAAATAACGATAAAATGGTAGGCATAAAAATATTCCTAAATTGATTGAAAGTAGAATTATAAACGTTTGCTGACAAAATTGAAGACTTACATGGAAATATTTCTGATAAAATTGAAGAAATAGATAATATCGCTTGAGTCTCAGGCAGCTTGTGTGCACCCTGCTCCCAAAGCTGAGCAGGTCTACAGTAACCGATGCGCCAGCTCTGCTGTGGGACTTCTGCCCTGCAGAGGGACCCCCCACCCTTCCACCCCTACCCCCACTCCCACCCCCACCCCCACCCCCACTCTGGGAGAGATCACACACCCCGCACAGGGCGGGAGCCTACCAGCCTCCCTTTGGCGACCTCTGCTCCAGGAATCCACTATGCTGAGCCTTTGGATGTGCAGGGATTCCCCAATATAACATCACTTGAGGCAAGGCACATCAGGGCTCCAAAGTCACTCAGGAGCAGGGCAGGCCCCAGAAATCGGTGCCAGGGGAATCCCGGTAATCCAGTGGGGTCAGAAATAGACTTGCAGGCTCACAAGAGGTCCAACCAACAGCCAGTGACAGCAGGACCAACTAACACCAGAGGTAACCAGATGGCAAGAGGCAAACGTGGGAACATTACTAACAGAAATCAAAATAATATGGCACCATCCGAACCCAACTCTCCAACAGCAGCAAGTCCTGGATACCCCATCACACCCGAAAGACAAGATCTGGATTTAAAATCACTTCTCATGATGCTATTAGAGGATCACAAGAAGGACACAAATAAATCTAATAAATTACAGGAGACCATGAATCAGTGGTTAGAAGCCCTTACAAAGGAAACACAAAAATTGCTTAGAGAAATGCAGGAGAACAAGGGTCAACAGATGGAGGCCCACAAGGAGGCAACACAAAAATCCCTTAAAGAAATGAATCAATGGGTAGATGCACTTTCAAAGGAATAACAAAAATCGCATAAAGAAATGCAGAAGAATATGGGTCAACAGATGGAGGCCCATAGGGAGGCAACACAAAAATTGCTTAAAGAAATGAATCAACAGGTAGATGCCCTTACAAAGGAAACATGAGAATTGCTTAAAGAAATGCAGGAGGTGATAGATCAACAGATGGAAGCCCATGAGGAGGAAACACAAAAATCGCTTAGAGAAATACAGGAGAACTTGGGTCAACAGGAGGAAATCCTGAAAGAGGAAACGCAAAAAGTATCTTAAAGAAATACAGGACAATACAAACAAACAAGTGAAGGATCTCAGCAAATCCATCCAGGATCTAAAAAAGGAAGTAGAAACAACTAAGAAATAACAAAGGGAGACAACTTTGGAGATAGAAAACCTTGGGAAGAAATCAGGAGTCATAGATGCAAACATCAACAATAGAATACAAGAGATGGAAGAAAGAATCTCAGGTGCTGAAGATACCATAGAAAGCATCGACTCAACAGTCAAAGAAAATGCAAAATGCAAAAAACGTGTAACCCAAAACATCCAGGAAATCCAGGACACAATGAGAAGACCAAACCTAAGGATTATAGGTATAGATGAGAGTGAAGATTTGTAACTTAAAGGGTCAGTCAATATCTTCAACAAAATTATAGAAGAAAACTTCCCTAACCTAAAGAGAGAGATGCCGATGAACGTACAAGAAGCCTACAGAACTCCAAACAGACTGGACCAGACAAGAAAGTCATAGAAGATCATGGGCTTAGTCCAATGGTTGGCTGTAAGTATCTGTATCTGTCTCAATCAGATGCTGGTAAAGCCTCTCAGAGGATAGTCATGCCAGGTAAGCACACCTTGGTATCAGCAATCGCATTGAGGTTTGGTGTCTGTTTCACCATCATACAATGTTCACAGCAGCCTTATATATAATAGCCAGAAGCTGGAAGCACTCAGATGTCCCTCAACCAAAGAATGGAAACAGAAAATGTGGTACATTTACACAGCTAATAAAAACCAGTACATCACAAATTTTTCAGGCAAATGGATGGAACTTGAAAATATCATCCTAAGTGAGGTAACCCAGACCTAAAATGACATGTTATGTCCTCACTGATAAGTGAATATTAGCCAAAAATGGTCAGAATCCCCAAGGTACAATTCACAGACCTTATGAAGGTTAACAAGAAGGAAGTTCCAAGTGAGGATGCTTCAATCCCATTTAAAAGGGGGAACAAAATAATCACGGGAGGCAGAGGGAGGGAAGGACCTGGGTTGGTAGGGGAAGGGGATGGAGAAGGGGAGGGGAAAAGGGGGATCAGGATCAGGTTTTGGGAGAAAGACAGGATAGAAGCCCAGAGGGTCAGAAGAATAAATAGAAAAATGCAGCAGTGAGGGATAGAGGATGGGGGAACCACTAGAAATTTCCAGACACCAGGGATGTGAGAGATTCTCAGGACCCAATGGGGATGACATTAGCTGAAATGATCAAAAATGGGGAGATGGAACCTGAAGAGAACATTCCCAGCAGATAGACCTGGTCCCCAGTTGAAGGATGGGGCCACCCACACATCTCAAAATTTTTATCCCAGACTTGTTCCTGTCTAAAGGAAATTCAGGGACATAAAAAGGAATAGAGACTGAAGAAAAGGCCATCCAGAGATTGCCCCACCTAGTGATCCATCCCACTACTACTACTTATTAATCTTATGGCAGAGTTTTTTTTTCCCCTCCTATTGTGACCTTGGACACTTTCTCTTCTTCAGTTTTTCTTGCAACTTGAAAACACCTCCTTTTAAAAATAGAAAATATTACAAAGTCTGTCAATATATCTGTATTTCTCATCAAGTTATGTAGTGTGCCATGAGAGCTGTATTAGTTACTTTTCTCATTGCTGTGATAAAATTATCAAGGAAAGCAAGTCAAATAATACCAAGCTAATTCTGACACTGTGGATGGTTTCATCACTGTGGGGGAAGGCATGGTGGCAAGAGCTGGAGGTAGGCAACACACTGGTTCCCAATCAAGGAGCAGATGATGTGTGTTCTCATCTTGCTTTCTCCCTTTTTCCAATTTATTCAGTTCAGTACCCTTGCAAAAATAATGGCACTGATTCTATTTATGAGGGTTATATCTCCTATTAACATAATCTAGAAAAATCTCTCACAGACATACAAACATGCCACAGTGAATCGAAATCCCTTCAAGGTGGTGATCAAGATTGCCCATGAGAGTAACAGAAAAGCAATTATTTTATCAGTGTCATTTGTTTTCTTTGTTTGGACAGGATTGTACTGTATCTTTGAATATTACACGATCACTCTCTTAAAGAGAGCTAGTACAGCAAATACAGCTCTATAGAGGACACTACACCCATTTGTGAAAAACTCAAGATATTTGTAGGCTTCTCCACATTTTCTGGTAAAAAAGAATAAAACCAAAGTATTTTCTGACTGCAAGAAAAATTGGAAAAAGTATTTTAAAAATATGGTTGAGATTAAGATACACCGGTATTCTATTACTTGGAAAAAACTTATTCCAAAATTTAAAGGAATAGAATGTTGCTTCATATAAAATATTCTTACTATAACATTTTTATAGCCATAAGAAAAGTGAGTACAGCCTGCCAAGAATTAAGAAAATAAACCAATTCAAAATGCCCACAACATCCTATTAAGTGGGAAGTGTTGGTTGTAATTCAGTTTTAGCACTTGCCTTGACTCTGTTAGGTGGTAGGTTTAATATCATGCACATACATACACGAATGAATGAATGAATGAATGAATAGAATCTAGCCTTCTATGTACCAGTAACTTTTAGATTAGTCATTGTCACTACAGAACTGAGTACTGAGTTGTATCTCCAAGAATATATTTAAAAGCTTGTATTCATTAACTGCTAAGTTCCATGATTTAGAGTATAGGACTCTGCAGGGGTTCAGAGAATAGAACAACTGAAAATATCACAGGCAAGGATCATTTACTTGAAATTAGTTACTGGAATGCATATTTTACAATTTTTGAAAAGTCCAAATAACACAGTCAGATGTGTGACAAGATGAGAAAGCCAACGTAAGTACTCCCTGTTCAAATAGAAATCACAGCCTAAATAGTAGGTTGCTCTGATCCAACTGTGATATTGAAATTGTCACTTTGCCTTGTTATGCATTATGGCCTCTCAGTTCTTTTATATATAAAACTCAAAGGTCACCTGACATGTCATCAGGCAATTACTTCTTTCCTCATTGTGTAAGTTAGTGGCTGGTAACTCTGAGTCATTACAAAGCAGGGGTATTCTGTTCTTCCACCCAGGCAGCTCCTTGGTGATACACAGAGTTAGGAGAAATAAATTCATTAGAAATAATCGCACAGTGTCCTGCTGACGAGAAGAGTGAGCTTTATTTACAGCACAGCACTCTGATTTGGCTTTAAGAGAATCACAATCACTAAAAATTATACATAATAGACCTGGTAGGAAGGTGAGCTGGTGGTCATGCCTATTTTATTAAAGAGAAACACCTGGAAAGTGATGCTATAAGTATCTCACACACTTGCAGGTGTCTACAGGACCGAAGTCCTCCGTGATATTCAACTGCTTCTTAAGCACTCAGGTTTTGAGCTTAGAGATATCCAAGGCTCCCAGGTAAGAAGTATTATGCTAATTAAGTTCTGCTGGAGTTTTCTGGTCTAAGACAGAATCTAAGAGGAAATCTTTTTTTTTTAAAATTAATTTTTTTTATTTTATTTTATTTTTTAATTTACATTCCAAATCACTTCCCCTTTCCCGTTTCCTCCCTCCCTGAAAGTCCCATAAGCCCCCTTCCCTCTCTCTTTTCTCCATTCAACCCCCTCTCGTTACTCTGTCCTGGTGTTCCCCTACATCCAGTCTTTCCAGGACCAGGGGTCTCTCCTACCATCTTTTTAGAAATCTATTGATATGCGGATTGTGTCTAGGGTATTCCGAGATTCTGGGTCAATATCCCCTTATCAGTGACTGCATACCATGTGTGTTCTTTTGTGATTGGGTTACCTCACTAAGGATGATAGTTTCAAGATCTGACCATTTGCCTAGGAATTTCGTGAATTCATTGTTTTTAATTGCAGAGTAGTATTCCATTGTGTAGATATACCACATCTTCTGAATCCATTCCTCCGTTGAGGGACATCTGGGTTCTTTCCAGCTTCTGGCTATTATAAATAAGGCTGCTATGAACATAGTGGAGCATGTGTCCTTATTGCATGCAGGTAAAGTCTCTGGGTATATGCCCAGGAGTGGTATAGCTGGATCCTCCGGGAGTGTCATGCCCAGTTTTCTGAGGAACCGCCAGACTGCTTTCCAGAGTGGTTGTACCAGCTTGCAATTCCACCAGCAGTGGAGGAGTGTTCCTCTTTCTCCACATCCTCGCCAACAACTGCTGTCTCCTGTGTTTTTGATCTTAGCCATCCTGACTGGTGTGAGATGGAATCTCAGGGTTGTTTTGATTTGCATTTCCCTAATGACTAAGGATGATGAACATCTCTTTAGGTGCTTCTCAGCCATTAGATATTCTTCAGGTGAGAACTCTTTGTGCAGCTCTGTACCCCATTTTTTAATAGGGTTACTTGCCTCTCTGGAGTTTAACTTCTTGAGTTCTTTGTATATATTGGATATTAGCCCTCTGTCGGATGTAAGGTTGGTAAAGATCATTTCCCAGTTAGTTGGTTGCCGCTTTGTCTTTTTGACAGTGTCTTTTGCCTTGCAAAAACTTTGTAATTTAATGAGGTCCCATTTGTCTATTCTTGATCTTAGAGCATAAGCTATTGGAGTTCTGTTCAGGAAATTCTCCCCTGTGCCCATATGTTCAAGGTTCTTCCCTAGTTTCCCTTCTATTAGTTTCAGTGTGTCTGGTTTTATGTGGAGATCTTTGATCCACTTAGACTTGAGCTTAGTGCAAGGAGATAAGGATGGGTCAATTTGCATTCTTCTGCATGTTGACCTCCAGCTGAGCCAGCACCATTTGTTGAAAAGGCTATCTTTTTTCCACTGGATGGTTTTAGCTCCTTTGTCAAAGATCAAGTGTCCATAGGAGTGTGGATTCATTTCTGGGTCTTCAATTCTGTTCCATTGATCTACATGTCTGTTACTGTACCAATACCATGCAGTTTTTAACACTATTGCTCTGTAGTACAGCTTGAGGTCCGGGATACTGATTCCCCCAGAGGTTCTTTTACTCTTGAGAATAGTTTTAGCTATTCTGGGTTTTCTGTTATTCCAGATGAATTTTTGAATTGCTCTTTCTAACTCTATGAATAATTGAGTTGGGATTTTGATGGGGATTGCATTGAATCTGTGTATTACTTTTGGTAAGATGCTCATTTTTACTATATTAATCCTGCCAATCCATGAGCATGGCAGATTTTTCCATCTTCTGAGGTCTTCTTCAATTTCTTTCTTCAGAGACTTGAAGTTCTTGTCATACAGATCTTTCACTTGTTTGGTTAGAGTCACGCCAAGATACTTAATATGGTTTGTGGCTATTGTGAAGGGTATTATTTCTCTTACTTCTTTCTCAGCCTGCTTATCCTTTGAGTATAGGAAGGCTTCTGACTTGCTTGAGTTGATTTTATATCCGGCCACTTTGCTGAAGTCGTTTATCAGCTGTAGGAGTTCTCTGGTGGAGTTCTTTGGGTCGCTTAAGTATACTATCATATCGTCTGCAAATAGTGATAGTTTGACTTCTTCCTTTCCAATTTGTATCACTTTGACCTCTTTTTGTTGTCTAATAGCTCTAGCTAGAACTTCAAGTACTATATTGAAAAGATATGGAGAGAGAGGGCAGCCTTGTCTAGTCCCTGATTTTAGTGGGATTGCTTCAAGTTTCTAAGAGAAAATCTTGTTCTGAGAAAATTGATTCCATTCTATGATCTTCTCTAAAAAATTTTTTGTTTGCAATACAAATCAAGGTGACCTAAAATTTGAAAAAAATCATCTCACCAGCTAGTAAAACAGTGAAAACTCATTGATATTAATTAATATATTGGTTATATGCCATTGATATTGTTTGTGTCACATTTTCTGCCTCTCTCCAGAATAAATATATTTAAGACCTAATTTAATTAATTGATAAAACTGTATCATTTCTTTTGGTGAATTTCAATTATAGTAGGTAAATTGTAAGAGAAAGTTTTTTCCTTGGCCCACATTACATAGCATACTTGGGAAAAGTTAGAAGAAAAATATGTCCGTCATAGACTTACAAATGATGAAATTTAAAAATAAATAAGCAAATACTAGTGGAACTAGTATTTTTATGGTGTCAGTTTTCTTTGTAAAACAAGGACTGCTATGTTTTTCTGTTGGCACAAATTAGTTTTAATTACATTAGAAATATATGCAAAACAGAAGTGACTTTCTGCTGAAGAGATGGCTCAGCAGTCAAGTACCCATGATGTTCTTCACAGAGGACCCAAGTTTGATCCCAAGCACTGACATAGCAACTCAAAACCTCCTGAAAATCCAGTTTCAGGACATTTGATGCCCTCTTCTGGTCTCTGTTGCTACTTTATGCTTTAGGTAAATAGGCATATATGCAGACAAAGCACCCATACACATGAAATAAGAAAACAAGATTTAAAGTAAAAGCAGTGTTGTGACGTTAATGTAATAATTCTGTTTTCTAAATTAACAGTAAGGAGATTTTAATCCTTAGTCCATTTTGATCTCTGGTTCCTTTCAGATTATCTCTTGTCACCTAGTACAAACATCTTGACTCTTGGAGGACGTTTTGTTCTGTTATTAGTTTTTCATAATAAGAAAAATGTTGGAGATACTTCTCATAGTAGTGAATGATGGCAGGATCTCAACGCTGGCATCTGTTTTAGGACAAAAGTGTACTTTTGTGTCTTTTTAAAAATAAACAAATAACACACAGTTTAAATTGAGAAGTAATGACAAAGGTTATTTCCATGGTCACTCTGTCTAAGCCAAGTCTACTTCTTGATTCCCCTAAAGGATAATTAGCAACCTCTAAGTTTGGTACAGAATCTTCCAGGCTTTTGGCCAGTTTTACATTTCTATACATGGATAGTCATATATATATATATGTATATATATATATATATATACATATATATATATGTATATAATTTTACACTGGTGTTTAATTTGTAAGTGGTAATATTGGGTTAGTGTGGAAAGCTATTTCCTTATTAGATATAAACTTTATCCCTTCCCTTTTCAGCACCACAGTGCCCTTCAGCACGAGTCTATTTCTTTTGTTATTGTCTTTTTTTCTTAATGAACTAGATTATTACACTTTTGTGGATGGAACAATGAATACGATTTGATTTCTATTGATTTCTCAATTTCCTATGTGCAATTGAACCTGGATATTATGTCCTCATCTGCCATGTATCTATGTATATATACATATATATATATATAAATATATATATATATATCTGTATTTGTGCTTTCAAATGTGGCAAATATCTTACAGTATTAGATGGTACTAATTATTATGTCAATTCAAGTTGTTATGCATTTATGGAATATTTGCTATGGGATTTATTCTGCTGGAGGTTTCAGTGGAAATTATATACTATTTTACTGAAAAACATGTGGTATAGTGAAATTCAAGAATACGGGTATAAAACATTGTGAGAAAATATTGCGTAATCTGAATGGTTTTAGATATACAAAATTCAGCAGGATTTTAGGGGAGAAAGAGTAGACTCAAACAAATGAGGTGATGGACTGCTTTTTGAGAGGTGAGAATTTGAGACACATTACTTAAAAATAAGGAAGAAAAATGAAAAGAATATATAAGATCCCTCTCATATAAATTTGGATTTCAGGTTTTCATTTTTTGTAGTGCTGAGTTTAAGTGTATGTCCTTGAGACTTCTCAGTGAGTGTTCTATGCCTTGGTATATCCCCAGCTATAAACTCTATTTTGCAGCTTTGCTCAAGCAAGTATCTTAGAGATAATAATTATTTCTGATATAAAGACATTTCTGGAAAATTACTATGAAATGTAACTGTCATGTTTCATGTTGGAATTATAAAAGGCAAAACAATAAGACTACCTTGTTAATCCAAAGAACTTCCAGAAACTATGATGTAATGATTCAGGAAATGATTTGCAATTTTGGTAGCTGGGAAGATAAATACAAAAGTGACTGAGTAGCCTTTAGATACACAGTTGGGTGATTTCATAGGCAGTGAGGGTGATTCAAAACAAGATGATGAAGAGGGAAAAATCATCTTTATTGAGTGGATAGAAGAAATCAGGATGTTTGAAGTGTAGGGTAATGGGTAAGGGGAAGAAGACAGGAGATGCAAGGTAGAAGATCCTGACTGTATGGATTAGAGAACAAGGTGATGTGAACACAGAACGAGCCTCCTGTTTTAACGATCTATGATCACATATTAAAGCTTCTTTATCATAAGTACATTAGATCAACACACCTCTTAAAATGAATCTCTTTTGGAACAGATTAGTATGTTAAAAGAGGAAATAGAGAAGACAGTCAGGACAACAATGATAAACCAGGAAATGATTCTGTGGTTTTGAACAAAAATGATGGAAGAGAACTAGAATATTTTGAGAGATAGGGACATTGACTTGTTTGGTAATTTTTATGCTACTTCTATATATGGGCAGGAGGGAAATTAAGATGTCAAAAATAGAAACAAATTTTTTGAAGATTCTCCTCTCTCTCTCTCTCTCTCTCTCTCTCTCTCTCTCTCTCTCTCTCTCTCTCTCTCTCTGTGTGTGTGTGTGTGTGTGTGTGTGTGTGTGTGTGTGTGTGTGTGTGTATGTGTGTGTGTGTGTATTTATGTATGTATGTATGGTGAAGGAACATAATGAGGAAAGAGGATTTTTTTTCTTTTTTGCTTCTAAGTTTAAAAGGGAGCTTTTAATTATGGGAACGAGATTGGCTAGATTGGCCCACAGTTAAAGCAACAGGAACATGAAGTGTCTGGTAACATCACTGATCTGTATAGAATCAGAGAAGCATGTCTATGTTATAGAGTATGTCTATAACCTATAAGACTCTCCTATGCTTATCTTTTTCTTCTATCTAGGACACTGCTCTTAAAGCTTCTACAACTTCACAAAAACTTCTCCAAAACATATGAGTCTACAAGGGAATTCCATATTGAAATAATAATTTATACATATATGTGCTTAATTATGGTATGTGCATATATTCATGCATATAAACCTACACCCAAACTAAAAATTATTCTTCACAACTTTTCATTTACAGATATTTTTATCCTGGAGGAAACTAAGGCTCAAAAAGCATCATAAACGTCATGGCTTAATTCTTTACCCATATTCTTAGATCTTATAATTTAAGTTATACCATCTAAAAATCCATGCTATTGAGGAACATTCCTTAAAAAAAACACTGAATATTGATGTTTTCTTTCCTACAAGATTAAAATTAGAAATTTCTTTCAAGGCTTTGTTACTGTAGCACTGCATGTTCTTGTAATATACATGAATGAACCTTTATTTCTATGCAAATTTTTGTGTCTCAAAATGTTTTCTTAATATCATATCCCTAAAATTTAGAAATACAGCAAAGTAGTAGAAAAATAGCTATCTGAAAATCTTCCTGGCTTTTTTATTCCATAGACCACGGTGTGACATCTTTTTCAAAGACACACACACACACACACACACACACACAAATAACAGCAGTGCAATTTCCTAAGATACCTTTAGTATTTGAAAATGGAAGTCCAGTTCCAGATAATGAAGTTCGGTGTGGTGAAATTCGAGTTCCACAGAAAACATTATATTAACTCACAGTTATTTATTCTAATAAAGGAGAAGGATCCCTGGATAATTGAAATCCATAGATAATTGAGAAACTGCATAGAGCAATATTTTTCAAATTCAATCCATAGCAAATTATTTTATTGACAGTATAGCCAAGTAGCAAAGTTTTCACATTTACATTTTTCTTCTTCTTTCTTCTCACAAAATGGCAAGGGAAATGCCTAAATTAATGCAAAAATATCAAAAATTAAGCAAGAGCAGAAAGCAAAGGCTACCTGGCTCCTAAATGCTGGAGGCCAGAACCCAATAACTGAAGCTTTTGTGGGACAATGTTGATCTAATTTAGTATTGTACTTCAGTAATTTCAGTATTTCATCAAACTACACAACTGATATTTATTAAGCACCTACTCCCTTCCTGTGAGTAGAATAACACATTCATATATCCTCGTTTGATTTGTCCTTACATTGTATACAGACAGTCTTGTAAAATTATGGCTAAACTGCATGTTGAGGCCCAGCTAGACATTAAAAAAAAAGATATCTGATATCATGTTTTTAACCTTGACTAGTATAATCAGTGTGATTATCCAAAATTTAAAGAGGAATTGAATAATTCAAGCAATATATGTCAATCAGTCTCTGGAAAGAAGTGGGGATAGAGGCTAAGAAAAATAAATCCTTGGAAATACAAGGAAGTTAAAGATGAGGTGACACTTTTAGTACTGTTAAAATTAGAATTTTAGGATGTATAGACATACATAAACACACCATTTAATATCTTGAAATATTGCCAGTAAATCATGCAATAAACATAATGAGAAACTCCTTTTCAGGAAGCTGAGTCACATCTCTAAATCTTCTCACAAGTTCAACTTGGTAGAAGGTGTACTATGCTAGGTAGACACGGCCAAAAAGACAAAACTCTCTCTCTTCAGATCCCATTAAGTAAATACATAGGTAAAAAAAAAAACCATGCACAAAAGTGGTTAAAATACTATAGCAAAAAAATCAATGAAATAAGATCTAAGTAAATGGAGAAATGTTACAGATTCACATATACATTCACATATTGAAATGCTTACATGATAGCAAGTTCTCCACCTGGTCTAAAGATTTTAATTGAGCAGGCTATATGGTTCATTAACAGAAATGATGTTTAACATATATATGGAAAAAGCAAAGGATTCAGATAAGTCTATATATCATCTACAAAGAATAGAGTTGAAAGTCTAACTTGGTGTTAAAATTTCATGTAAGTCCACTAAGAATTTTGGGGTTTTCCATGAGCACATATGTTTTCATGTGTTAATATATTTATGGACACATTGTTGTACCTTATATATTGAGGCAGAGCCCTTCACTAGGTTGCTCAGGGTATTCCATGGGCCTCTGCTTCTTCCTATGCAGTGTAACTGTTAGTAGACCACGGTGATGATTGAGATATTAGTGTCCCAGAAATACTAACACTCCCCCACACTTAAGAAAAAAACATGTACTACTGACCCATCTTCCTGGGAGCCTCAACTGAGTTTTGAAATCATCAGTCATAGTGAGGAGTCTTTTTCAATAAATGATGTAGGGATTGTTAAATGCATGAATCCAAAGACTAAGAAAAGACATACCTTATGATTTATTTTAGTATTGTCTACACATATCTTATGGTTTATTTTAGTATTTTCTAAAAGAGATCTAGATATATAAAACTTCTGGATAAAAATATAGGAAAAGACTGAGTGACTTGACTCTTGTGTAGGTAAATCTTAGAAGCACAGTGGTCCATGCACAGAGAAGAGACATTAAAGAGGGTAGGGCTCTCATTGAGAGGAAGGGATTCATTGGAGAGGGAGAAGAATTATAGGGGGGGAATAGAATATGAAAGTAGCTTAAATCCAAGATGTAAAACCACCAAAAATTTGAAATGATTTTAAAAGAAATTAAGGTAAATTTTATTTAAAATGTAGCATTATGAAAGATAAAAAGAATATGTATAGCTCTGTGAGATAAAAGGCCACATTTATAGCACAACAAATGCTTTCTATAAGTATCAAAAAACTACATAATCAATATGGTAAAAGATGTCAACAAATTCATCATGAATAAGAATACACAAAAGACAAAAGGGTGTGAAGGGATTTCAACATCATTTGTTGCTCTGTACCCCATTTTTTACTACAGTTGATCTTAGCCAAAAGGTCGAGAAGCGATGTACCCCATTTTTTAATAGGATTACTTGGTTCTCTGGAGTTTAACTTCTTGAGTTCTTTGTATATATTGGATATTAACCCTCTGTCGGATGTAGGGTTGGTAAAGATCATTTTCCAGTTAGTTGGTTGCTGCTTTGTCTTTTTGACAGTGTCTTTTTGCCTTGCAAAAACTTTGTAATTTAATGAGGTCCCATTTGTCAACTGATTTTAGAGCATAAGCTATTGGAGTTCTATTCAGGAAATTCTCCCCTGTGCCCATATGTTCAAGGTTCTTCCCTAGTTTCCTTTCTATTAGTTTCAGTGTGTCTGGTTTTATGTGGAGGTCCTTGATCCATTTGGAATTGAGCTTAGTGCAAGGAGACAAGAATGGGTCAATTTGCATTCTTCTGCATGTTGACCTCCAGTTGAGCCACCACTATTTGTTGAAAAGGCTATCTTTTTTCCACTGGACGGTTTTAGCTCCTTTGCCAAAGATCAAGTGACTATAGGAGTGTGGATTCATTTCTGGGTCTTCAATTCTGTTCCATTGATCTACATGCCTGTCATGGCTGAGAAGCACCTAAAGAGATATTTATCATCCTTAGTCATTAGGGAAATGCAAATCAAAACAACCCTGAGATTCCACCTCACACCAGTCAGAATGGCTAAGATCAAAAACACAGCAGACAGCAGTTGTTGGTGAGGATGTGGAGAAAGAGGAACACTCCTCCACTGCTGGTGGGATTGCAAGCTGATACAACCACTCTGGAAAGCAGTCTGGCAGTTCCTCAGAAAACTGGGCATGACACTCCCGGAGGATCCTGTTATACCACTCCTGGGCATATAACCAGAGCCTTTACCTGCATGCAATAAGGACATATGCTCCACTATGTTCATAGCAGCCTTATTTATAATAGCCAGAAGCTGGGAAGAACCCAGATGTCCCTCAGTGGAGGAATGGCTTCAGAAGATGTGGCATATTTGCACAATGGAATACTACTCTGCAATTAAAAACAATGAACTCACGAAATTCCTAGGCAAATGGTCAGAACTTGAAAATATCATCCTTAGTGAGGTAACCCAATCACAAAAGAACACACATGGTATGCAGTCACTGATAAGGGGATATTAACCCAGAATCTCAGAATACCCTAGACCCAATTCGCATATCAATAGATTTCCAAGAAGATGGAAGGAGAGACCCCTGGTCCTGGAAAGACTGTATGTAGGGGAATGCCAGGACAGAGAAGCGAGAGGGGGTTGAATGGGGGAAAGAGGGAGGGAAGGAGGCTTATGGGACTTTTGGGGAGGAAGGAAACGGGAAAGGGGCAATTATTTGGAATGTAAATAAAAAAAACTTAGAAAAAAAAACATTATTTGTAGCCTGGGAAGTGAGGAATAATCAGTAATGTCACCTAATTGGACTGCTATGTAAACTCAAACACCTGAAGTAACAGGAATCTTCACTTATTGTTGGTACGACGTGAAATGGCGCAGCTTTCTAAGAAGGCAAATTGGTAATAATTATGTATCTAGTTATTATTCAACTGCTTTGAAATTGATACTTATGCAGATGAAGATTAACATAAACATTTGTAACATCTTTACTCATAGTCACTAACAACTGGAAAGAGTTAAGATCTCTTTGATTAATGAAATGGAGAAATAAACTGTGGTATATCCATACAATGGAAAATTATTTAATGACAGACACATGTCGTTTAAGCCAAGAAAGGACATAGATGAATTAGGATTCCTCTTAAAGAAAGGAGGTAGTGTGAAATGCTTTGTGTATTGTTAGTTCAATTGTGTAATATACTGGTAAAGATGACAGAAATAGGACAAAGATCTGTAGTTCACAGAAATTGGATGCAGAACTAAGCTGAGTAAGGGAAGTTGAAGGTTTTTCCAGAACACTGAATGTATTTGTGCTCTGCAACAACAAGGATATCATGGTTTACATTTTAATAATCCTGTAACTTCATAGCACAAAGAGTGAGCATTTAGGCAAATAAAAAATCAAACATTGAAGAAGTTTGCAGATTCTAGAATAAAATGCTGATGGTAGGAAGAAATCATTAAATGACCGAGTTGCTGACAAATACAAACATAATAATTTTAAGAATGATTAAAATACAGGAGATTACAGACAAAAGCAATCATGTATAGCATTGCTCCATATTTGAAAAGGACATTTCTAACCTATGGGCAATTTAGTAATTTTGAAAGCCCTATATGTAGTTCCTATGAGGGAATGTTTACCAAATAGGTGGACAAAAGATATTGGAGCTTTGTCTTATGGTTAGAGAAGTGTAAAAAAAAAAAGACAAAAGTTTAAAATAACCTGCAAAGAAATGGTTTTGTATTAGAAATTCATTATCAGTTCAATATATGTACATAAATACGGTGAACATATATTAAGTATATATATTTAATATATATGTTTATACTTACATATACTTGTTTTATGCACAGATGAGTGTTAAAAACATGAACACTTCCTCTGTTAGCTCAGAGGCCTATAAAGTACAAGAGTCTAGTCATAATGAGTACAGCTATTACATAAACTTTGGTTTCTATGCCAATGTGCAGGTGAACAAACTAGGAAGCTGTGAAAACGTTTGATCCTAGTGATGGATCCATATACAGAGTGAGCCTAGGATATCCAATAGTAACAAAAAAAAATACAAAAGTGTGCTCAAAAGATAAAAATTAACTGAAAGTGTGTGAAGAGGCTGAGGGAAGGTTGAAGAATCAATTAACAGGATTTCTATCAGTCAAAGGCTGTGTGTGTGTGTGTGTGTGTGTGTGTGTGTGTGTGTGTGTGTGTGTGTGTATGTATGGTTATGATTACATGTGCAGAAGCCAGCAGAGGATGCTAGGATTCTTGCTCTATGATTTATTGTTTCATTCTTTTGAGCTAGGATTCCTCATTGAACCCAGAGCTAGGCTCGCAGCCAACAAGCTTCAGCAATCTTTTCATCTCCACACCAATAATGCTGTGGTTGCAGGGCACATGCATCCACACCTGGGTTTCTTCTTGTACGTTGGTATCCAAACTTAGGTCTTCATGTTTGCTTGCAGAGCAAACATTTGCCCACAGAGCCATCTCTTTATTGTCTGAGTTGGAACAATGTATGCAACAAAAGTAAGAATGTGGTAGAAAATAAATCAAGTGGTGACTTAAAAAAATCTTGAATAAGTAAGTGAAGAAATACAAGTCTAGGAAATGAGTTCCAAATACTTTGGTATTTACTGTTATCTTGAGGAAAAAGAGAATTACAATCCACTCCTCACTTACCACCTGTACTTCAAAATTGTTTGGCACAAAAGTGAAAGCTTAACTCCTTAGTAGATAAACTTCCTAAATACTTCCATCAGAAATGATGTTCACTTGTGAGAATAGAGCCTAGATACAATGTGCCATGAAAATGATTCAGCACCATACTCATTCCAATCAAGAGAAATACATTTTTATAAGCCTAAGTCATGATCACTCTCCAATGTTAATGACCAATCACCCTTTGTAAGTGCCTGTTCTTATTTACCAGGTCGTGGTCACCTGAAATGGATGCAGGATTAAATCAAGCTGGGTTGGAGGGGCCACAGGACAACTGAGGCTGTGACAATTTGATTGAAAGAAATCAGCCTTTTATATCTTTATAATGAACAGAATACAATGGCAACTGCCAGGAATAATTCAGGTGTAGTCTCCAGGAGACAATGACATTTCCAAATTATACAGGACTCATAACTCTCTAAGACCAACTGTCCTGTCAAGCTTTCATGCTTCCTTGACTTCTTTTTTTTTAATTTTATTTTATTTTCTAAGTTTTTTTTTAATTTACATTCAAAATCATTTCCCCTTTCTCGTTTCCTCCCTCCCCAAAAGTCCCACAAGCCCCCTTCCCTCCCTCTTTTCCCCATTAAACCCCCTCTCGCTTCTCTGTCCTGGCATTCCCCTACATACAGTCTTTCCAGGACCAGGGGTCTCTCCTTCCATCTTCTTGGAAATCTATTGATATGCGAATTGTGTCTAGGGTATTCTGAGATTCTGGGTTAATATCCCCTTATCAGTGACTGCATACCATGTGTGTTCTTTTGTGATTGGGTTACCTCACTAAGGATGATATTTTCAAGTTCTGACCATTTGCCTAGGAATTTCGTGAGTTCATTGTTTTTAATTGCAGAGTAGTATTCCATTGTGTAAATATACCACATCTTCTGAATCCATTCCTCTGTTGAGGGACATCTGGGTTCTTCCCAGCTTCTGGCTATTATAAATAAGGCTGCTATGAACATAGTGGAGCATGTGTCCTTATTGCATGCAGGTAAAGCCTCTGGGTATATGCCCAGGAGTGGTATAGCCAGATCCTCCAGGAGTGTCATGCCCAGTTTTCTGAGGAACTGCCAGACTGCTTTCCAGAGTGGTTGTACCAGCTTGCAATCCCACCAGCAGTAGAGGACTGTTCCTCTTTCTCCACATCCTCACCAACAACTGCTGTCTGCTGTGTTTTTGATCTTAGCCATCCTGACTGGTGTGAGATGGAATCTCAGGGTTGTTTTGATTTGCATTTCCCTAATGACTAAGGATAATAAACATCTCTTTAGGTGTTTCTCAGCCATTAGTATCTTGGTGTCACTCTAACCAAACAAGTGAAAGTTCTGTATGACAAGAACTTCAAGTCTCTTAAGAAAGAAATTGAAGAAGACCCAGAAGATGGAAAAATCTGCCATGCTCATGGATTGGCAGGATTAATATAGTAAAAATGACCATCTTGCCAAAAGCAATATACAGATTCAGTGAAATCCCCATCAAAATCCCAACTCAATTCTTCATAGAGTTAGAAAGAGCAATTCAAAAATTCATCTGGAATAACTGAAAACCAAGGATAGCTAAAACTATTCTCAAGAGTAAAAGAACTTCTGGGGGAATCAATATCCTGGACCTCAAGCTGTACTACAGAGCAATAGTGTTAAAAACTGCATGGTATTGGTACAGTAACAGGCATGTAGATCAATGGAACAGAATTGAAGACCCAGAAATGAATCTACACTCCTATGGTCACTTGATCTTTGACAAAGGAGCTAAAACCATCCAGTGGAAAAAAGATAGCCTTTTCAACAAATGGTGCTGGTTCAACTGGAGGTCAACATGCAGAAGAATGCAAATTGACCCATTCTTATCTCCTTGCACTAAGCTCAATTCCAAGTAGATCAAGGACCTCCCCAGAAAACCAGACACACTGAAACTAATAGAAAGGAAACTAGGGAAGAACCTTGAACATATGGGCACAGGGGAGAATTTCCTGAATAGAACTCCAATAGCTTATGCTCTAAGATCAAGAATTGACAAATGGGACCTCATTAAATTACAAAGTTTTTGCAAGGCAAAAACACTGTCAAAAAGACAAAGCGGCAACCAACTAACTGGGAAATGATCTTTACCATCCCTACATCCGACAGGGGTCTAATATCCAATATATACAAAGAACTCAAGAAGTTAAACTCCACACAGGCAAGTAACCCTATTAAAAATGGTGTACAGAGCTAAACAAAGAGTTCTCACCTGAAGAATATCTAATGGCTGAGAAGCACCTAAAGAGATGTTCATCATCCTTAGTCTTTAGGGAAATGCAAATCAAAACAACCCTGAGATTCCATCTCACACCAGTCAGAATGGCTAAGATCAAAAACACAGGAGACAGCAGTTGTTGGCGAGGATGTGGAGAAAGAGGAACACTCCTCCACTGCTGGTGAAATTGCAAGCTGGTACAACCACTCTGGAAAGCAGTCTGGCGGTTCCTCCGAAAACTGGGCATGACACTCCCGGAGGTTCCGGCTATACCACTCCTGGGCATATACCCAGAGGCTTTACCTGCAGGCAATAAGGACACATGCTCCACTATGTTCATAGCAGCCTTATTTATAATAGCCAGAAGCTGGAAAGAACCCAGATGTCCCTCAACGAAGGAATGGATTCAGAAGATGTGGTATATCTACACAATGGAATACTACTCTGCAATTAAAAACAATGAATTCACGAAATTCCTAGGCAAATGGTCAGATCTTGAAAATATCATCCTTAGTGAGGTAACCCAATCACAAAAGAACATACATGGTATGCAGTCACTGATAAGGGGATATTAACCCAGAATCTTGGAATACCCTAGACACAATTTGCATATCAATAGATTTCTAAGAAGATGGAAGGAGAGACCCCTGGTCCTGGAAAGACTGGATGTAGGGGAACGCCAGGACAGAGAAACGAGAGGGGGTTGATTGGAGAAAAGAGGGAGGGAAGGGGGCTTATGGGACTTTCGGGGAGGGAGGAAACGGGAAAGGGGAAATGATTTGGAATGTAAATTAAAAAAAAATAAAATTGTTTCTCTAGCTTTAAAGCTCTTCTAAAATTAAAAGAATAATGGTTTTCTTTCTAAGCCCCATTTGCACTCCTCCATAAATTACAGAGTACTTTTTTTTGAGGTAAAATTTTTATGTGATTACAAGTATGCAAATTAAACATCTATAGTTCATTGAATTCTGATAAATATTATAATTGGTGAAATTGAAATGTCACCAATAGAATATTTGGGGCTGAACAGTCAGTATGTTATTCTTAGTACTTTGACCAGTTACACATCTCTCCATTGACTGTTGTCCACTGGGGGAAATAAAAATATCTTCATAAGATTTAGAGCTGAGCTGGGTCTATGGGTACAAACATAAATAAGAAGAAGGCAATTTAATGGTATGACCAGTTAGCAAAAGAACAAAAGCAGTTTCACCCTAGGGCCTATGATGTTTCCAGTCATGTGCTTTTAACCAAGAATTTTGTGTTGGATGAAATGTACTCTTATGTAACAGTCCTTAAATGCAATGGTAAAGTGGTTAGTTAACCCATAATACTCATTCCCATATTGTGCCAGAGGGCATATCCTGCATGTATAAAACACCCAGGACATAGCACTGCATAATACTCTTGATGTCTTTTCTCCCCCAGCACCATGCATAATAACTTCTGGCATTATGAAAGCTAGCCATCAGAAAGTTTCCCTCTAAGGATTACATTGTTTACTCTATGACTTGCAGGCAAAGTGTGTGATGTCTTCAGAAATTGAGTTTTCTCATGTAATCATGATGGACAAGCATAAGAAACAGCTGTGTTGTAAAGAACTGTAGGTTCTTCTGAACAATTCGTCATGAAGAGTTACCCCATGCCTTTAATAAAAATTTTCATTTAATAACTCGTGCCCTCTATGAGTGTCATTGTCCACCAGCAAATCTAATTGCATTCATTTTTCCTTTTGTATTAACTACTTAATACAAATAATAGAATTTATTTATTTATTTATTTATTTATTTATTCTATTATTCTGAGGTTTGTTCTTCTCATATTGTCCCTGATATCTTAGATGTGCTGTGATAGGAACTTTGTAGATTTATTATTTTCTTTGACCAATGTATGGATTCCTTCACTGAATCATCTAAACCTGAGATTCTCTCTTCCATCTTTTGTATTCTGTTGGTTCCATCCGTTCTGTTCCTTTGGGCTTGGTGTAGTAGGATAGCTGGGCTCTGGTGGTACCATATTACCCTGGCTCTTTTCATTGTGTTCTTATGCTTGCCTTTCGCCATCTGGTTATCCCTGTTGTTAGCTGGACGTTCCTGATGCTGTCAGGACTCCTGGGGAGGCAGGCAGAGCCTTACCCTGACAATGGAGTTCAGGGAACAGCATGCTACTCACCTCTGTTGGCCATGCCCTGGTGGGGCTGAATATTCCTGGAGTCCTGCAGTCCTCCTTGAAAAGGAAAGGAGAGCTGTGTGCTTGATGATGGAGCTCTAGAGAACAGAGCAGCCTCATCTCTGCTGACTGTGACCCAGGTGAATTAGCAGGGAGGAATCTAAGCTGAAGTTTCCTTGGACCCTACATGCCTCCTTGGGAAGGTAGGTGATGGAACTCAAGGGGTATTGTGCAGCTCACCTCTGTTGGCTATGCCCCTGATCAATTAATTAATTGATTTACTTTACATCTAGACCACAGTTTTTTTCTCCCTCTTCTCCTCTGAATCATCTCCGTCTCATACATCCCTCCTCCTTTATCTTCAGAAAAGGGAAGTCCTCCTATGAATATCATCAACCAGCCTTTGCAAATCACTTTGCAGTAGGACTAGGCTCATCTCCTATTGAGCCTAGAAGAGGCAGTCTAAAGGCAGGTAATAGAGTGAGAGACAGCCTCTGTTCCCATTGTTAGGAGTCCCACATGAAAAAAGCTACAGAACCTTTACTTATGTGAAGAGGGCCTAGGCCAGTCCCATGCATGCTTTCTGTTTGGAAGTTCAGTCTCTGCTACACTTGCAGTCAGGAGCCTAACATAACTGTCCTCAGAGAGGCTTCACCCAGTGAATAATGGAAGCAAATGCAGAGACTCACAGCCAAATATTAGGCAGAGTTTGCTAAATCATGATAATGGGAGGAAGAAGGATTATAGCAGCCAAAAGGTGTCAAGGATACAAGAAAACCTACAGAATCAACTAACCTGGGCTCATAGTGGCTCACTGAATGCCAATCATTTTTTTAAGTTGTATTTTGAAACTAGCTTAACTTTTAGTCAGTTCTCATAAAGCTTTTTGATACAAACTTGGTAAACAGCATGCATTTAAGTATATATTTATGATCTGAAATGCCTATGAATAGATAACATGACACACAAAGCTGTTGAAAGGTCTTATACTACAGATGTCTGGTCCATTAAACTTGTACTATGTTCAAAGTGCAGATTGTATTATAATTTTATACCAAAGCAGAAGTCTCACTATCTTCTTAAAAGAATTTTAAAATGAAATGTATTCATAAAATAAAACTACTGGTTGGTCTTTCTTGTTAATTAAGCCTTGTAGTATCTTTGCTGCCATTTGTGCATGTGAAATTTGTTGCTCTCTTAGAGTTAAATTCACTTAGGCAAATAGATGACTTTGGTGTTGTATATTTCTACACACTAATAGAGTCATTTGCATGCTAAAGAAGTGGGAATTTTACTCTTCTGTGGCCACCAAAGATTAATTTAATGAATTAAAGAGGGTTTGGATTGTCTTCCAGGAGACAGAAGGTTAAAAGGTACATTTTACTAAATATTTAAAATCTTTAACCTTTGTGATATGGAACTCCATGATTTAAGATATGATAGAAACTTAAAGCATAATCACATCTTTCTTGAAATTTCCTCTTTTAAGTTCAGAAGAATTGTTCATGATTCTTTAGAATAATAAGCAATATTTTCAGATAATGTTCTAGTTCTGATAAGGAAGAATTTCTCATTATGTCTGTTTCCCTGTGAGTTCTCTTTTATTAGACAGGTGCACAGCATGGGGAAGTTTCCCATGTGTGCAGGAAGTACTAATGTCATATGTCTTTCTTCAGTGACATATGGAGCAATCTTAGAACTCACAGTGTCTGCTGCTAAATGAACAGCTTTAATGTTTCTATTTAATTATTAACTTGGTCACTCGTGGAAAATTAAAAACCATCTTTTTACTTGTGTTCTTGGAAGATCTGTATCAATTTATTGGTTGACATCTGGTGTTATCACCCAAAGCTTTCAGGCACAGAAGAAGAAACTAACATAGTAGATGGTTTTGAAAGCACTGGCACTGCACATGAAAATCAATTATTGGTTACATTAGATACAATTCTTTTTCTATAATAAATATGTTGCACATAATGTATTAAATATGAAGCACAATTGAGGCATCTTTGTAAATATGAAATGATTCTTTAAAAAAATTGAAATGGTCTCTGTAGGAAGATAAGAATCAGTTGAAATGGAAAATGATATTAAAGAAATTCACATCCTTGATATGTATAGAAATATGTGAAATTCCACCTGTGATAATTTTAAGTAGTATATTTTTGAATCACTAAAGCTCATTCAGTTCATAGTGTATGTATTCATTATTCTATTTAGTATTTAGAATAACTTTAAAATATTTTTTGAGATTTGGACTAAACTTAATTTTTCATCTTTACATTATTTATAAATTTCTTGGCATTAAATATATACATGTCAACACATAAGTAAGGGAAGACTTTAAGAACTTTTAAAATGATAAACTATACAAAATCTTAATGAGAAGTTAGTTACTGTACATATCCATGTGTCTTTCTATTAGCAAGCTGGGACCCTGAACCTCTGGAAAGTCCTTTAATTTTAGACAGATGACCTGATCCTGCCAAAAGGATATCTGTCTACATCTGAGATTTCCCGTTCTCTCTCTCTCTCTCTCTCTCTCTCTCTCTCTCTCTCTCTCTCTCTCTCTCTCTCTCTCTCTCTCTTCCTTTGCTCCTGCCCCTCATTCTCTCCTATCTCTCCATTTTAGGGACATTATTATAACAATTCTAGATAATGGTTATGGTGTGCCTCTCAAGAGTTTGATTTTATTGTTGGCTTCTTTAATTGTTTTATTTTTTTTTTACACTTATTTTTCTGAAGCAGGCTTACCTTATGATATTCTAGAGGCCCCAGTGAGATGCCTGGAGACTGAGAAATCAGGGTACTGGGTATCTTGGATCTCCTCTGGCCTGATCATACTAACAGCAAACAGTTGGTGAAGGAGGCACACCTTGAGATGTTCCAGGGAACCATGAACTTCTCCACCTCTACTTCTGCAGCATCAATGACTCCTAATACTTGCACACTAGAATGGAAAATTACAGAAAGTCATCTGAAGTTGTCACCTACAGAGGTAAGTCTGTTTATTTTGACTTCTGAATAGGACTAGTAGGAAAGGTTGGACTTGGCCCCAATTCTTGATGTCCAGGGTACATGTATAAATATCATTGAAACCTTGTTTAAGTTTGTGTGGAGGTCATCCAAGCTTGTCTTTGTAGTTTACCTCTCCGTGTCCCTCTGTCTTTTTGTCAGTTTTCTTGGTTTGGGAACAGATGTAAATGTGAAGGGTTAGGTAAACAGCTCAAAGACACCTTTGGATTATAGTAGAACACTCAAGGAGTTTTGCAGACAAGGACAAAAATAGTATCAGTTTCTCACCACAAAAATTCCAGATCTTCTGTGAAACCTTTGGCCCACTTCTGGAGTTGGGTGGCCCAGTGAAGGATGTCTGGTACCTCTAGACAGTTCAGGCAATCTTGAATCTGATAAATGGAGATCCAGGAAACCTGAACCAGATTTTCTGTACTGATCAGTGACTTTCTCTGGTACAAGACCCACTTCCGTGGCTTCAAGATCTGTGCCCTCTTATTTGGGACTTGAAGCCTCTTGGTTCAGCCAGGGTCATTAGAGAAAACCACCATAGGGAGTTGACTTTCCACCCCTATATGCCCCAGCACAGGCCCTGACTGCACCCCAGGAGGTAAAAAACTTTCCAGGGTCATGGAGGGGTCAAGTAAGCAGAAGAAATAGTCTCTTCTACTTTAGGCAATTTCTACCCTTCACACGAGTAGAGTTGCTCACACTGTGAAGGTTCCCACAAGGAAAGTTGCTGAGTCAGATGGGGTCCCCTTCGTCCATTTAAGGGAGGTGCCTCCAGCTATAGTAAGACATAAAGGTTCCCCTCTATCTTGGAAAATCAGAGCCCATTTTCTCTGAAAAACCTTAAACTCCATTTATTATGCCTAAACTTGTCTTTTATACCCACCAGCTTGCCTGGGCTAATTGTCAACATCTCCTGGAAAGTCACTTCAGGACTGAGAACTGGGTTAGGGTCCAGTTGGAGAATAAAGAAAGTATTTTTGGGCCATGCAGAGGATCCCCAGAGGACAACACAGCCCAAACAGAGCAGATTTTCCCCTCTTCCCCACCTGTATGGGACACCAACACCAGCCAAGGTAAAGAGACCTTGGACAATTATCACCAAGCTCTGTTAGGAGGATTGAAAGCAGCAGATAGAAAACCCACTAATATGTCTAACATGAGTGAAGTTATACAGGAACCCTAAAAATCATCCACTGGGGTCCTGAGGTGCCTCTACCGGGCTTACAGGGTGTTGGGTCCCATAGCTTAGACACATTAGATTAGAAGACCAGTTAGCAACCATTATTGCTTTTGTTATTCAGTCAGTCCCAGATATTAGTGGGAAAAACTTCTGAAGTTAAAGAGGTTTGCCAAAATAAATAGGTCCCAGTTATTGGAAATTGCTCAAAAAGTTTACAATAACCTTGATTCTGTAAAAACAAAACAAAACAAAAACTGACCCAAACAACAGTGACAGCACTCAAAGAGACCAATAAAAGAGATCCCAGAGGGGAAAGCCAGAGATGCCAGGAAACAAAAATGAGGCCTCAAAAGGATCAATGTGCTTATTGCAAACAAAAGATACTTAAAATAAAATGCCCAAATCGAAAGAGGAAAGAAGGATGTCCCAACATTCCTTTCAGCAGGGACTGATGGGTCCAGAGCTCTATTCTACTTAGCCCTGAAGAGCCCAGGGTAATATTAAAGGTAGGAGGCAAATCTGTTATATTCCAAATTGACAAAGAAGTTCTTTCAGTCTTGACAGAGCCATTCAGAGCAGTGATATCTTGACTCCATATTTTCTTCCTCATGCCAGACATTCTTTATCCCCTATTTGGTAGAGACTTATTACAAAGCCTATGGGTCACCATATCCTTTTGGGAGGTCACCACTCACCTTACTTTGAATCTTCCTAAGCCCCCAACTTGTATTCTTTTGACCTACCCTCTGTCAAGTCCTGTACCCAAAAATGATGCTTGAGCTTTGGGAAACTTATGGAATTTACAACAGCTATTCCCTAGAGTTTGGGCTGAGGATAACCTACAGAAATTGGCTCTCATAGATATCTCTTGAGTCATGACTATTTGTATGTGAGTTAGGTCCAAGGTACTGCAAAGGAGGTCCTTGCTCAGGCACTGGGACCCTGGTAGAGACCAGTCTCCTACCTATCAAAACGCCTTGATCCTGTTTCTCCTTGTTCACCAGCTTGTTTGTGGATAGTTGCTTCTATAGCCATGCTTGTGACAGAGGCTAGCAAGCTAACCTTGGGCCAGCAACTGTTCTTAACACCCCATATTCTGTAGTGGCCCTTCTGAAGTGGAAGGGATCCTAGAGAAATGGGTATCCAACACCCATAATCCAAATAACATATTATTAAGCAGTTCTTCTGAACTGGACCTGTATCTGATTCTATAAAACTTTAGCCATCAAACCAGTCAGCCTACTGCCATATGATAACCCCTAAAAGCCCCTCCATGGCTAATGCATTCTAGCTCATCAGACCTGACATAACAGATGTCACCACTCTACAAGAAGCAGAAGGAGAACTGTACACTGATGGAAACAATTTTCTCTAGATCAGGAATCAGTATGCCTCTTGGACATGAGCTATGGCAAATGTCTATCAAATGTAGATACAAACAGTAATGTCTTTGACCTTCCCTCAGTGAAGTGTGTGTGTTGTTACCAGAAGCTGAGCCCTGGGTGCTGAAATCACTTCAGTAAAGAACAGGGCCCAATTGTCTTTTGGCAAGAATAACTTCATCAAGAGAGAGGACTCTACACCTTGGCCAAAAAGATGTCAAAGGCAAAACAAAAAATCCTGGCCCTGCAATCATTTGCTAGTCATTCTCCATGACAAAGGGAATCAAAAAGAGGATTCCATGATCCCCTCCCTCCAAAATCAGGGCAAAAGACTTGACTACCTGGAAGGTAGCCCTAGAACTAAGGGGTCCTTTTTGGGTCTCTGTTACACTTCCCAAATGTGAATTGCTCCAACACCTAAACTACATACAGAGAAAAGATGAAAGAAAGAAAATAGTCAAAAAGGAAAGAAAACAGACAAAAAGGAAAGATGCCAAACAGGAGGCAAACGGATGATGGGTCTTGCCAGATGGGAGAGTCATACTTCCTGCTGCTATCTGAAGACAAATGGTTGATGCCCATCTGTAGGCATCCAAAATTACAAAAGTATAAAGTCAACCATAAAGGTCTATATCCTGTAGTCCTTCCAGGGTGAAGGTCAGCAATGTGACTCTATGATTTGCAACACCCTTAAAATAGGCTACAAAGAAAAAAGATAGATGGGTCTTCACCAGGTCCTCTGATCCGCTAAAGGTAAGACTGACCCAAGCCCTATGATTATGATTATTCCATTTTGTCTTAACTTTCTCCATGAAAAGGACACATAACCCCCATAAGCCAAGACCCTTGGTATAGAAATTAAAAACAAAACAAAACAAAACAAAACAAAATAAGGATTTCATAGCCAATCTATCCACTGAGATATAACTCACATTCCAGGTATATTTCTATAGAATATTAAATCCATAATAAATCCATAATATTCTGGTAAAAGAGGATACAGGAGGGTCTAATCATGGGGCAACGGATCCACTACTGTGTCTGCCCTGCAGATGCACTCCCCCAAAATTCTGCCAAGAGCTGAATGAATAGCATTGTACTTAGTGCAGCCATAAATCCAAATCCTCCTCTGTCATCACAGCCTCCATGTGTCCTCAGGCAATGCAATCCCATATCTGTAAAGGTCAAGGCATAGCAAGAAACCAAAGATCATTATTGGAAAACTGATAAACTCCAAGGAGTCAGGTTGAATGTAAATGGTTGAGTACCAGATAACAAATTTACTATTGAAAAAAACCCAACCAACTAAACAAACAAACTTGCCCAAACAAAAAATCTTCCGCCTAGCATCATTTGCTACATTAATCCAGACCAACCTATCTTGATATCTCTTGAATGAGTCCGCAAGGGTGATAACCACAAGGTTCTGATTTTCCCAGGAATTCTTCCACTATCTATGTGGGTAAAAATCTATATGACAATGAAAGCCAACACCTTGATTTTTGGGATGCTAAAAGGAATATATATATATATATATATATATATATATATATATATATATATTGCTTAGCCATTCTCACCCAAATATAGGTAGAGCCCTAGCTGTACCTGGAACCCTAGCCTTTATATATTGGGATTAAAATTAATCAAATAATTTCCAATCCTAGCAACTACAAATGAGGCTAACCTAAGCTCACCCTAAGGGACCTCCAAGTGCCTGCTTTAGGCCACCAAAATAACCCATAGATAATTCCCACCATACAGATTCTTTTAGCCATACATGGTAGGTTAACTCTAGGAATGAATAGTGATCAATGTATTTCCAGGTCCTAGAGACTACCTAGCTTGCTTGGACTAATGACTTAACCAAGTGTGCATGCTTTGAGTTATTTGCACTGGACTAGGTCCCCACTTTTTGCTTCCTCATGTATATAATTCCACAGGATGTTTGTCTATAAGGATAAGGAGAGCAGAGTACAATTCATGTAGATTCTGGGCATTCCCATGTGTGGGGGACTGTCACCATCTTGTTACCCTGTTGCTGGGGGAAAGTATCTCAGTTTCTGATGCAGTTTGAAGCTTAGCCCCAATTGTGGGAGATAAAAACTTGAAGGAACTCAGTGCCCAGAATGACCTTGGCCATCTGGAAAATTCTATTTCTTGTTTGAAAACCCAGGTAGATTCCTTAGTAGACTTGCTTAGCCATTCTTAGCATTCCTTAGCAGAGGTTGCAAGCTGGTACAACCACTCTGGAAAGCAGTCTGGCGGTTCCTCAGAAAACTGGGCATGACACTCCCGGAGGATCCGGCTATACCACTCCTGGGCATTATACCCAGAGGCTTTACCTGTAGGCAATAAGGACACATGCTCCACTATGTTCATAGCAGCCTTATTTATAATAGCCAGAAGCTGGAAAGAACCCAGATGTCCCTCAACGGAGGAATGGATTCAGAAGATGTGGTATATTTACACAATGGAATACTACTCTGCAATTAGAAACAATGAATTCACAAAATTCCTAGGCAAATGGTCAGGACTTGAAAATATCATCCTTAGTGAGGTAACCCAATCACAAAAGAACACAGATGGTATGTAGTCACTGATAAGGGGATATTAACCCAGAATCTCAGAATACCCTAGACACAATTTGCATATCAATAGATTTCCAAGAAGATGGAAGGAGAGACCCCTGGTCCTGGAAAGACTGGATGTAGGGGAATGCCAGGACAGAGAAGCGAGAGGGGGTTGAGTGGGGAAAAGAGGGAGGGAGGGGACCTTATGGGACTTTCGGGGAGGGAGGAAACGGGAAAGGGGAAATGATTTTGAATGTAAATAAAAAAAAATCTTAGAAAATAAAATTAAAAAAAAAAGAAACAGAAAAAAAAGAGGTTGTTCTTCAAAATCAAGGAAGACTGAACTTCATCTTCATGAAACAAGAGCTTCATATGACATTGGCTGGAAGTAGTTGACATAGATGCAACAGGCTTAGGCTTGGTCAAAAATTAGCCAAACCCAAATGAAACCAAACCAAACCAACAAAACAAAAACACCCAAAACCTAACAAAAGTTATCAGTCCTCATTCTCCTGGTCCCACTGGGTAACTACTCACAACCATTTCTGGGACAACAATCCTCTTGCTACTAGCCCTCAGTATAAGACACTGCTTGCTAAACTGTGAATTAGGTATGTAAAAGAGAGACTAAATTCCATTAAATTGTTAATGTTGAAAGGATAACATAACCCACTTCCCAAAGATGAGTCCATGATTTAACTCATGCCCATAAAACCAGTGGGAAATGTGACAGGCTCCCAGATCTTAACACAGCTGAGAGCACATTGTAACCTTAAATCCCAGCAGGTATGCCTGCAATACCTAGTAAAACAGGAACAAAGACCATGGTTCCAGGAAAGTCCCTAAATGTACAGACCTTGCCTTTTGGCTTCTGTAGTTCTGCTTCTTGCTAACTGAAGTGTCCCAGTCAGGATATAGTTTTTGTACATGAAAGACAAAGAGCTGTAAGGCCCAGGGCTGCATGATTTAGACAAATTCCCCATGCAGCTGCCAAGCAACAATAAAGATTTTTCTTTCAGCTTTTGAGGGTGTCCGTGTGGTTGTCTCTGGTGGGTTTAATTCACAATATCCCTTTACTGGCATAACCAGCTGATTTTAGACTTTCTAAATATGATCACCTTAAAAACTTTGTAGGAATGAATTATTATATAGCATAGATTGATTGTTAAATTAGTCTTTGGAACCCGTTGTATGGCTTTCTTATCTATTTTACTAGTTGCCATTGCTTATAAAACTGAGCAATAATTTTGCTCACTTCTCTCACAGAATTTATAATCACCACATAATTATTCAGACTCAAATCTCTCATGATTATTAGAATGATCTTAGTTTTGTAATTATCAACACTGTTTTAGATAAGATTTGTTGCCTGAGTGAAAGCTTAAGATTTTTGTCTTTATGAACCATCTTTTTCTTTGAACATAGCTCTCAGACTCCATGGGCTTATACTTCAGACATTTATATCTGGAGAGAGTGAATTCTAAAATGTCACTTTATAAAATTCTGAATCCCATTTTGGTGGGTATTTAGAGTTTATTGAATATTTTGTAGAGTAACTTGTCTTCTGTGATCTATTGTATCAATTCCTCTGGTCCTTTTTTTCAATTGTTTGAATTTCTACAAAGACAAACATTTATGAAGATTTTGACATATATTCTTCTCTCTTTTGTGTTACAGTTATAAATTTCTAAAAAAAACACTAAAATTAAGAATTTCAGTATTATATTAAATAGGAGCAAAGAGAGGACATCTTTTACTACTCTTTCAATGTTAATTAAATATTAATTTTACATGTCATTCATGAAGTTAAAGGAGTTCTTCATTGCTCTCAGTTTTCTAAAGGATATTTTATAAAGATTTGCATTTTGCCATGTGGATTGATGTTTCAGTTGAGAAGAGTATTTTTCCTCTTTGGTGTGTGTAAATGGTGTACTTTTATATGCTATAGTAGGTTTAAATACATGGAAAGATTCTTGTTTTTGTCATGATAAAGGTTTAGATGCTGATGATTTTATTTTCTTTTGCTTTCTTTACCTGGTTTTTATACATTAAATAATAATAAGTTCAAGGAGTTTTTAAAAACTTTTTTCTGCTTCTATATGGATCAAATTTATGTATATAACATCATTTCTTAATATTTGGTAGATGTTTTTTCAGTGGACTCCACTCATCCTGGCATCTATTTTGGGAAAATAAATGTTAGTTCCTGTTTCAATATTAATAAGAGATACATAATTGATAAATTAGTTATTTTTTCTTCTGTGAAATATGCATGGTTTGGATTTGTCAAGCAATTAATCATTAATATATTGTATTTGTACAGAGAGACATTTATGAACTAGTTATTATTTTTACTATAGTATATGTGAGGGGCTCATGGTTCATGTGTGGAGATAAAAGACTTGAAGAAGTCAGTTCTCTCCTTCTACCATTGTGTTCCAAGTCTGACCAACTCATGTCTGCAAGAGTTGAGTGTATTTACTCACTGAGCCTCCTCCCCTGCCTCACATAGACTGTTAGTGGTCTTCACTCATTTCTGCTGTCTTTGGGGTCAGTGATATTGATTCCATTTCTCATGCCTGAGGTGACCAACTTATATCTTTGAGCTATAGGTTGGTTGATTGTTTTAATAGTTTCAGGAAATGAAAGCTTTCCAATGTTATTTCTTTCTCAGTGTTCTATTTTCACTCCAATGAAATCTGCTTTGTATTTTATTTTATTTTCCTTATGTTGTACTTATGCTTAATTTCCTGTCTTACTAATTTCCTCAGATACAAGGGTATTGATTTTAGTCTTTTTTTTCCTATTGACTTATTACAAATTTCCCTTAAGCCTGGCTTTACCAAATTCCCCAAACTTCGATAAATTGTCTTTTCAATATTTTTCATAGGATTTTAGTTCAGTATAATTTTAATTTCTCTTGAGATGTTCTTGGCTCATGCCCTATATAAAAATCTGCTTTCAATTTGTAATTTTTGAGAATTTTCAAGCATTCTTTCAGTTTCTGGTTTCCATTTTATTTTTATTTTTATTTTGGATGTGCTTTAAGAATAAACTTCATATGATTGCTCTTCTGTTGATTTTATTGTGTTTTCTTCATTGCAGGATGTAATCCTTGTGAATGTTTCACATAAGCTTGAGAATAATATATATCTTTGTGCTGCTAGCACATATACTAAAGACGTTTCAGATGATTTGATTGTCAGTGTTGTATAGATCTATTGTATACCTATAATCTTCTGTCTGCTTAATTTGTCTGTTTCTTAAGGGCATGATGTAAAAGTCAACTATGGTGTATCCTTTAGTAGTCAGGTTTTTTATTCATGAATTTTATTTTGCTATGATCACTTGTATACATATTTAAAACTTCTAAATTACAAAGAATCACCTATCATTCACCATCATTTCCCCTTATTTAGTCATGCACTCTAAGTTCTAAAATAATTACTTGAGTATTCTTTTAGTTAGTGTTGACATGGCTTAGCTTTTCCCCACTGCATATATCTTCACCCAGCAGTGTTTTTATATTCAATATGAGTTTATTGAAAATGGTTATAGTTATGTTTTCTTTTACAATCCATGCTGAAAATTTCAGACCCGAAATTGTACCTTTCTGTTCATTCTCATTTTGAGGTATCATCGAACAAATGGATTAACTCCTCGTCTGTAGCCCCTCCCAGAGTGGAATTAGCATCAAAATACAAGCCCAGGGTTATCCACAACAAAATTCATGAAGTCATCAGTTTTAATAGCTAAGTAGTACTCCATTGTGTAAATGTCCCACATTTTCTGTATCCATTCTTCCTTTGAAGGACATCTGGGTTGTTTCTAGCTTCTGGCCTTTATAAATATGGTTGCTAAGAACATAGTGGAGCAAATGTCCTTGTTATATGTTGCAGCAGCTTTTGGATATGTGCACAATAGTGGTATAGCTGGGTCTTCAGGTAGAACTAGTTCCAGTTTTATGAGGAACCACCAGATTGTTTTCCAAAGTGGTTAAACCAGCTTGCAATCTCACCAGCAATGGAAGAGTGTTCCTCTTTCTCCACATCCTTCCCAGCATTTGCTATCATCTGAGTTTTGGCCGTAGCCATTTTGACTGGTATGAGATGGAATCTCAGGGTCATTTTGACTTGTATTTCCCTGATGACTAAGGATGTTTAGATGCTTCTTTTTTTTTATTTTATTTTATTTTTTTAATTTACATTCCAAATCACTTCCCCTTTCCCGTTTCCTCCCTCCCCGAAATTCCCATAAGCCCCCTTCCCTCCCTCTTTTCTCCATTCAACCCCCTCTCATTAATCTGTCCTGGCGTTCCCCTACATCCAGTCTTTCCAGGACCAGGGGTCTCTCTTTCCATCTTTTTAGAAATCTATTGATATGCTGATTGTGTCTAGGGTATTCTGAGATTCTGGGTCAATATCCCCTTATCAGTGACTGCATACCATGTGTGATCTTTTGTGATTGGGTTACCTCACTAAGGATGATATTTTCAAGTTCTGACCATTTGCCTAGGAATTTCGTGAATTCATTGTTTTTAATTGCAGAGTAGTATTCCATTGTGTAAATATACCACATCTTCTGAATCCATTCCTCCGTTGAGGGACATCTGGGTTCTTTCCAGCTTCTGGCTATTATAAATAAGGCTGCTATGAATATAGTGGAGCATGTGTCCTTATTGCATGCAGGTAAAGTCTCTGGGTATATGCCCAGGAGTGGTATAGCCGGATCCTCCGGAAGTGTCATGCCCAGTTTTCTGAGGAACCGCCAGACTGCTTTCCAGAGTGGTTGTACCAGCCTGCAATTCCACCAGCAGTGGAGGAGTGTTCCTCTTTCTCCACATCCTCGCCAACAACTGCTGTCTCCTGTGTTTTTGATCTTAGCCATCCTGACTGGTGTGAGATGGAATCTCAGGGTTGTTTTGATTTGCATTTCCCTAATGACTAAGGATGATGAACATCTCTTTAGGTGCTTCTCAGCCATTAGATATTCTTCAGGTGAGAACTCTTTGTGTAGCTCTGTACCCCATTTTTTAATAGGGTTACTTGCCTCTCTGGAGTTTAACTTCTTGAGTTCTTTGTATATCTTGGATATTAGCCCTCTGTCGGATGTAAGGTTGGTAAAGATCATTTCCCAGTTAGTTGGTTGCCGCTTTGTCTTTTTGACGGTGTCTTTTGCCTTGCAAAAACTTTGTAATTTAATGAGGTCCCAAACGATCATTCACCACGATCAAGTAGGCTTCATCCCAGGGATGCAGGGATGGTTCAATATAAGGAAATCCATCAATGTAATCCACTACATAAACAATCTCAAAGAAAAAAACCACATGGTCATCTCATTAGATGCTGAGAAAGCATTTGACAAAATTCAGCATCCTTTCATGCTAAAGGTCTTGGAAAGATCAGGAATTCAAGGCCCATATCTTAACATAGTAAAAGCAATTTACAGCAAACCAGTAGCCAGCATCAATCTAAACGGAGAGAAACTTGAAGCAATCCCACTAAAATCAGGGACTAGACAAGGCTGCCCTCTCTCTCCATATCTTTTCAATATAGTACTTGAAGTTCTAGCTAGAGCAATTAGACAACAAAAAGAGGTCAAAGGGATACAAATTGGAAAGGAAGAAGTCAAACTATCACTATTTGCAGACGATATGATAGTATACATAAGCGACCCAAAGAACTCCACCAGAGAACTCCTACAGCTGATAAACGACTTCAGCAAAGTGGCCGGATATAAAATCAACTCAAGCAAGTCAGAAGCCTTCCTATACTCAAAGGATAAGCAGGCTGAGAAAGAAGTAAGAGAAATAATACCCTTTACGATAGCCACAAACCATATTAAGTATCTTGGCGTGACTCTAACCAAACAAGTGAAAGATCTGTATGACAAGAACTTCAAGTCTCTGAAGAAAGAAATTGAAGAAGACCTCAGAAGATGGAAAAATCTGCCATGCTCATGGATTGGCAGGATTAATATAGTAAAAATGACCATCTTACCAAAAGTAATACACAGATTCAATGCAATCCCCATCAAAATCCCAACTCAATTCTTCATAGAGTTAGAAAGAGCAATTCAAAAATTCATCTGGAATAACAGAAAACCCAGAATAGCTAAAACTATTCTCAAGAGTAAAAGAACCTCTGGGGGAATCAGTATCCCGGACCTCAAGCTGTACTACAGAGCAATAGTGTTAAAAACTGCATGGTATTGGTACAGTAACAGACATGTAGATCAATGGAACAGAATTGAAGACCCAGAAATGAATCCACACTCCTATGGTCACTTGATCTTTGACAAAGGAGCTAAAACCATCCAGTGGAAAAAAGATAGCCTTTTCAACAAATGGTGCTGGCTCAGCTGGAGGTCAACATGCAGAAGAATGCAAATTGACCCATCCTTATCTCCTTGCACTAAGCTCAATTCTAAGTGGATCAAAGATCTCCACATAAAACCAGACACACTGAAACTAATAGAAGGGAAACTAGGGAAGAACCTTGAACATATGGGCACAGGGGAGAATTTCCTGAACAGAACTCCAATAGCTTATGCTCTAAGATCAAGAATAGACAAAGTTTAGATGCTTCTTAACCATTTGATATTCCTCAGTTGAAAATCCGTTGTTTAGTTCTGTACCCCATTTTTAATTGGGTTGTTTCATTTTCTAGAGTATATCTTCTTGAGTTCTTTGTATAATTTGGAAATTAGCCCTCTATCATATGTGGGGGTGATAAAGATCTTTTCCCAATCTGTAGGCCATTTGGTACTTTGGCAGTGTCCTTTGCCTATATTTTAAGTTTTTCAGTTTCAAAAGCTCCTATATGTCAATTTTAGATCTTTGAGGCTGAGCCATTTTTAATAATAATGCATTTTAAATGTTTTCTTAGTTGATCATGTCTCACAAATCCAATTTTGCCTTTAAAGTTGCACATTAGCTGAAATGAATTCAAATCTGTGCCATAATTAATTTATCACTAAATTCATAGGTAGTGAATGAAACATTTCAGATGTTGAGGGTGACTTTTGAGCTTAACAATGTTCTCTTCATCTTGAAAGGGTTAGGAATATATTCCCAGGTTAAACCGTGGTCAAGATTTATTTTAAAATTGAAACTGAAGTTTTTGTGGGACTGTAGATCTACTTCACTGATACTTGGAAAAAATTAAGAAAAACCACTGATAGTTTTGAAAAATTACACCACTTTAAAAAGAAAACAGAAACTTTACGTGGTAAACTCAATCTGTACAAATTTAAAAGAAACAAGGTAAAGCCTAACAAAATGAGGAATCAATGAGTCTTTCAATTTCATCAGAACAGTATTCAGGAAAATATTTTCCAAAATCTGGACAGTTAGAAGATAACAAGCAGTTATAGATAGCATCTCCTTGTGCTGGTGACCTCCTTGTCCAGTCTTTTGGCTGCTAGTTCTTTTCCACCCACTCTTCCACAGTGTTTTGCTTCAGGATAAAAAACCCTGAACACTTAAACCCTAGCACAACCACTAAAGTACTTTCATAAGAAAGGGATTTTATACACTAACATAAGGAGAAAAATGGAAATTTATTCTAGAAACTCAAAGGAGACAAAGATATAAGGAAGAGTTAGGAAAAAGCCAACAGGCAAATTTAATGGGTATAATCCTAGTACATCTTAATCCATTTGTTCAATGATCCCTCTAAATGAGAATGAACAGAAAGCTACAATTATGGGACTGAAATTTTCAGCATGGATAGAAAAAGAAAACACAACTATAATTATTTTCAATAAACTCATATTGAATATGAAAGCACTGCTGGGTGAAGATATATGCAAACCCCGACACTATTGCTGATGCCAAGCAGTGTTTTCAGACAGAAGCCTAGTATAGCTGTCCTCTGAGTTCTGCCAGTACCTGATTTAGACAGATGCAGATATTCATAGCCAACCATTGGACTGAGCCCAGGGACCTCAATGGAAGCATTAGTGGAAACACTTAAGGAGCTGAAGGGGATTGCAAGCCCACAGGAAGAACAGCAATATCAACTACAGAACTGCCATGGACTAAACTACCAATCAAAGAGCATACATGGATAAGTCTATGGCTCGTGCTACATATAGAGCATATATCTGGCATCAGTGGGAGGGGAGGAACTTGGTCCTGCAGAGACTTGTTGCCCCAGCAAAGGGGGATGATAGAGGGGTGAGGGGGAAGTGGGTGAGTCTGTGGGTGTGGCATCCACTTAGAGACAAAGGGGAGGGTGGAGGAGGTGGGGGTCTTGTAGACGGGAGATTGAGATGAACGACATTTGGAATGTAAATAAATAAAATAATTTTTTTAAAGACAGACTTCAGGAAAACAGATGTTCAGTGATATTTTGCAAATATAAAAACATACTAAAGGAATATATTTCAAAAGAATTGTTCTATTTTTAATTATAGGTATGATGTGTGTCCATGTGTGCATATGTGTATGTGTGTGAATGCTCATGGAGGCCAGGAGACGGTGTCAAATCCCTGAAAGTGGAGTTACAAGCAGATGAGAACCATCTGACATGGATGCTAGGAACAAAACTTAGGTTCTCTGGAAGACTGGAAATTCTCCTGACAAATTAAACATCTCACAGCTCACACATATATTCGTTACTTATGTAAAGCAGATGCTTAATAAACTTTTGGCTTTAAAGCATATTCCAATCATCTAAATATTGGAGCCTGAAATTGGCTTATTAGGAGTAAAATTAGACACATTTCTTTGGTTTCCTATTCTTATATATCTTATTTTCTGAGACTACATTAATAAATTTTATTCCTATTATCTAAATGTGAATTAAGCAAATAGATGGGCTAGGGAACGCTCAGATTATCTTTTGTGGTTGTGGAGGTTTTGTCTTATTTAGCTCTTTACTTAGTGATAGCTATCAGACTCTGCTGTGTAGTATTGAAGGCATTCTGCAATGTGCCATTAACCTATTGCTATGACACATGCTGCTCTGTGGCATTCTTCAAGCTGGGCAGTAACCATAGTTGCAGTGAATTGTATAAATAAGCCAACCTTTCCTCTGGTATTGGCAAGCTCTCTGTGGATGCAGCCCTTCCTCTGCTGAGTAAGTGTAATTTGTATATTAATTTACCTAAAACCTAAGCCATTATCTGTTGGCTGAAGGCTCCAGCATTGGCATAGAAGTACTATAGTGAGTGTATAAGCTATCAGACTTTCTACAGTTCACTGTTTACCAAGAGAGACAGGAATGGGAGTTGACAGTTACAATCCTCTAAGATAAATATTATGTTAGAGAATGATACAAAAATCTTCAAATTCTTATATTTAGATAATTTGATCATTTTTCTTTGCATATGATATCTTTATTTTACCTATTTTGCTTTATAGAATGATAAATTATTTTCATAATCTCTTAATTTAATATAACATTCATGAAGAAAAATAAAATATCTTATTCATTACTATATTGTCATAATAAGTAGCATACTGCTTTGATAACCATTGTTTGGAAAGCTTTGATAGAATGAACCCTAAATGTTTAGACAGTATTTAAATATTAAAACTGATATTTTGCTAATGTTTCTTACCAAAATAATCTTTCTGTTATAAAGGCTGAACAATTTTTGGAGTCTTTATATTTAGGACTACTACATGATATAGCTTTTATGTAAGTATTTATGTGTATTGTCTCCTAAGCTCTTTTTAATTAAAGATTGATATTTGTCAGTTTTAAAGGTACAACGCAGAACACTATCTCTTTTGCAAGGTATTTCTAAAGAATAAGATATAAAATATAAAGATGCCCATTAGTGTCCATTATGTTTAATACTTTAATACATAAACACAGAGAAAAGTCCAATTTAAAATGAGTATTAAAAGAAGCTCTTCTGAGATATAGGAGTAAGTAGATATTAATATAAATTATGGTGAATAGATTTGATTAATATAAATTATTATTTTAAAAATTTTTTATGAAGTTATTTGGAAGTATATATTACACTGCTGATTTTAAGGTACCATTATCATTTCTAGGTGCAGGCCAGTGCAGGCTACAGGGGTAAGTTTAGTGAAGATATTAATTCATATTAATTTGCATTCATATTTCTTTTTGTTCAAAGCAGTAAATTTGTCTTGCCTATATTGTATAGTAAAGGACAACAAACCTCCTGCAGACTGTGAAATATACCTACAAAAATAACCGAAGCTAAGAGATGATATTCAGCGAAGGTTTAGAACAGGAGAGGAGAAAGAGGGAATGGTTGTGTAGAGAGGCTATGATTCAGACCGAGCTGATTCCTGAACGGGTCAAATGCCAATCACAGGTGCAATGCATTGTTTGCTTGAATCACATCTTCATGAGTAACACTGAGTATGGATGAAATAGAGTTTATTAAGAGTGTTCAGATTAAAGCAGGGTTAGCTTGTGATGGAGTGGGAAAACTCATTTGTTATTTGTTTCCTCTTTTAGCGTACATATTATGAGCAAGTCAAATTATCTTATGAGAATAGACATAAAATATGTCCCTTCACCTCTTCCATCCTCCTTTCCATGCTAACATGGAAACATGACAGTATTTAAATATTAAAACTGATATTTTGCTAATGTTTTTTAGTCTCTGGATGACTTTTCCTCCAGTCTCTGCTCCACACTTTCCATATTTGCTCCTGTGAGTATATTTCTCCCCTTTCTAAGAAGGACTGAAGCACCCACACTTTGAAGGCTTGATAGATGCTCCAGTGTAGGGGAATTCAGGGAGGGGAGGTTGGAGTGGGTGGGTGGGTGGAGGAACACCCTCACAGAAGCATGGGGAGGATTGCCAATGAAATTACAGGGCAATATCAATATGAACAGAGAACTGGGTCTTGAAGTTGTTTGATCAAGGAAGGCATGGAAATAAAATTAGATTTAAAGTTTGATGTGGAGATATGCATAACACTATGTAGTGCCTCTAGTGCTCACATGCTTTGAGGGGAACTCTTGTAGTGGAATAAAAGTGTGGAGAGGACCAAGCACTGTAGACAAATTGACTGAAATTTCAGAACTGACTAATTGACCATGATCCCGAGGAAACTGATGGGCTTGATGTTTAAGACAAAAAAATGGGCCCAACATCAAGAAAGTTAGTGCTAGTTTATTTTTCTGTCCAGTCTAAGCTAACATTAGGAACTGGTAGTCGAAAATTAATATGGTGTGATGCCTAAAGGAAAAAAATAAGCATGATGTTGAAGCTTCTACCAAGCAGACAGTTAAAAAGACAGTAGACATTTTTCATGGCACATGATAGTTGAGCCATCTATATAAGGGAATTGCTTAGTCTATAAAATAAAAATGAGTTACAATGTATAACTGAAATCTGAAGACATGCATTGTACCAAAAGTTCATGTTCTTTGTTTAGCTTATGTTGGCTGGAGAGAATGAAGCCCCGTGAGACTGAAATATCACAGCATCTGTAAAAAGCATTTCTCCAAATATTTCTTCTGGCACTTAGTTCACATAAGCATTTAGTTTCTGAAGAAAATAGACAAATTTAAAACATATGGGCAGAGTAGGTTGTGTTTATGTATTTTGAATTATACATGTGTGTGTGTGTGTGTGTGCATGTGTGTGTATACTGACACACACATATAGTTAACAGCAATTAAAGTAAAGAGACATAAAATTCAAAGATTGTGGGGAAGTACATGGGAAACGTTAGAAGGAAGAAAGAGAAGGGTAAATGATGTGATTACTTATAAAACAATCTCAAAAATAAAATAAATGAAATAATTCTTTAAAAAAAGCTTTGGGATGACATTTTGTTGAGAGTGATCAACAGAACCGAGTGTCTTCATGGCTTCCAGGTAGGACAGCAGGAATACACTTCACCTATGGAAGCATATTTTACTAATTTTCTTTTGCTAAGTTTCATTAAGAATCAAGAAAAATTAGAGCATTCACTGAGCTCAACAGTTCATTAGTAGGAAATAGGCAATATTAAAGGGTATGGGGTGAATAGATGATGACACTCCACTGATTACCCAATTAAGTACAGAGACCCCAGTTCCTTAATCCCAGCAGTGCTGGATATTCTAGAGCACAATGGTGATCCTTATGACAGTTTCCTCTGACTTGGGAAACTGCCAGTCCCATAGCATGCTGTATTAATTTCATTCCTAAATCCAGAACATCAATTTAGAATGTGAGAAACTTGCAGTCACAGATGCTGACTATTCTAAAACATGCTGCTAGCTCCTCCCACTGCTCCTGAAACAGCCAAGGGTCTGAGGACACCACAGAAACCTGGAGGATTAGAAGAAGCTCTTTGGCTTCTTTCTGTAGCTGCATCTATATGCGTCTGACATGTATGAGCCATATGTGTTAGATAGCCTTCCCTGGGTCTAGAGATCAGTTTACACATTGTTCCTTGAGATTTGAAAACCACGAAATCATGACCAGATTGAAATTTCCCAAAAACCCTGCAATCTTTCAGGTGACCCAGGTCTACACTCACCATTTAGAACCATTTTCTCTCCACTGTTTTCTTATAAAGCTGCATTCTGGCCCCAGAATTACAGTATTTCACTTTTTCAGGCTCAGGTCTCTAGAAAAGAGGAGGCTGGGATCCTAATCATTTTCTTCTTGGTTGGATGTTTCCTTCTTTATGATATTTTTCATATATTATCCAGAAAATTTTGATTCTACATACTAAGAAATGTGAAAGAAAGTGGTTTAAACACACACACACTCACATACACACACACTCACACACACACACACACACACTCACACACACACACACACTCAATCACTCAAGCTCTGGGTTCTTGGAGTCTTACCTTAAATGCCAAGTACAATATGCAAAGATTCTTCCCAAAGACTTATTTCCTTGGCTTTGCTATCTAGCAGTATTAGTTCATTTTCAAGTGTGTGCTAATAACACTGACAACAGAGACTCATATAGGAAATCTTTGACATGTACTTTAATGTCGTTGAAAACAAAGGACATAAATGTTAGTACCCCAAATCAGTTTAGTCATTATCATGTTTTGTTATCAAGTTTGTCAATTAAACAGGAAAATATGGTCTAATAATTTGTTCCATTTAACTATTTCATCATTTGAAACCTTGTCATTCTAATTATTTTGTACTGTATTCTTAGTAAAAATGATTCTTTTAAGAGTGGAATAGAAAGGCAAAAGACAAAATATGTGTTGGTTCATGGGGTAGAAATTAACGTTAGAATTTTGACTTTACAAACACGTAAGTGAAGTCCAAGCTTAAATGAAGCGTTCTCTATTGAAATACAGACCATTTGTCTGCATTTGATAAATATATATTTATAATTGCTCAAATCATATTTCAAACTGTCTCTATGAATGCAGCCTCCCTAGGATATTTTAAATCTTTCAGTGCTTTTATTAGGCCCATATATTAAAAAGTGTGAAATGATTATTTAATGAACTTTCTTTTCTGCTTCAGTTGCTACTATGATGCACCCACCCACAAAACTGCATTGAAGCAAAAGCAGTGTATTATAAATAGAACATTTCTAAAGACTATGATACGGAATAATTTCAAAACTTGATGTTGCGAGCAGGTGCTGCAAGAGATTTTATATAGAAATAAGAGCACTTCGATTGTTCTATTAGGTGTCAGTGAGTGGAGGTGCTTTGACACATAAAAGCAGTGTGTAAAAGTAGAGTCCAAAGCTGCAGGTAGCTGTACAGAGCTGTGCTTTGTGTCAGCATTAAGACATTCATGCTGCCTGCATGAATGGAGTCCATGATTTCAGTTCAAACACAAAATTAAAATTTCCTGATGAAAAGAATAGGGATCGTAAAAACTTCCAATAAATGAATTAATGGGAAAAGCCAATTATTACAACAAAATTCAGAAATAGTTATTCGTGACACATAAAATCCTTGAATTTTTAATTTAATTAAATTTGCTGATATTTTCAAGCATGAATAATGTGTATTCTGTTGACCCTCACCCACAAATCTATTTGGTACAATGTGTTTTGTGTGTGTGTGTGTGTGTGTGTGTGTGTGTGTGTGTGTGTGTGTGTGCGTCATTGAGTTTATCCAATGCTGCACCATAAAACATGAGAGTGCAGACTTGTGGACATTCACTTTGAAAAGGCAAAAAAATCTTAGTAACATACCCAAGGTGTTGACTATTCTATGCCCCTCTTTTTAAAATTACTTTTCAAGAATGAGAATTTTGAGGGATAAAAGAACTGTACCCAGACAATTTGGAAAGTAGCCATTTGTGTCTGACTAAGACCTTCATTAGGGTGTTAAAAATAATATTTAGTGTAACTTCTTTTAACACATTCACTTATATGCAGTTAATAATATAAAATCAAAGATACTAATTCAAACTGGAATGTCAATTGCTAAGAAACATAAAATGAAGATGACATTTGTGGAATTATACTAGTTCTTGATGACCCATTTAACTTGTCTTTTAAAGAATCAGAAATTGAGTAGGGGGAAAATGATTTGTTGAAATTATTTTAGAAAAGTGAAATGCACCTTTTATGTGCATGAAATTACATGAAATTTTTACCTTCTCCAGGCCCAGAATCCACTTAGTTTCACCAAATATTAGACATTTGCTTTCTATCAAATCCTACACTAACCACTCAATTAAGAATGAGTAAACAACACTATGACCAGTTCTCTGTTTCTTCATGGTGCTGCTTTTGTGCGGAAATATTCAAGTGTGCAACTTGAATACTGTTCAAAACATAGCTTCTTCCTATCCATTTGGTGCTGGCATGTTTATAACCCTGCCTCCGAAGATAAAAGAAAAGAACTTCTCTAAGACAAGTCCTTCACATCACAAACTTATGTGAAATATAGGAAGGAAGAGATGCTGTAATTTGTTAATTTGAATGTTGGGCAGAAACAGACCAGAAGGAATAGAGGAGAGAGTGTTGGCAACAGATTTTTACAATGTAGCCTTATTACTCCAATCGAGAGTATACTAAGGTAATTGAAACACCTACTTAGTAAGGCTGTCCTCAATACCAACAAAACAACCAATATATTTTGATTAATGAGATACCAGGTAATACTCTGCTTTAACTCCCCTGTATTAAATAAAACTACATATTGAAGCCTTGTGGACTTTACTTTCCATTTCCCCTCTGTCCACGTGATTAAAAGGTGAACGGATGTTATTTAGCCCAAAGCAACATCTTGCACAGATCTTTGGCATACTTGGGGGAATTGCTTTATAGTTAATGAACTGCTGAAAACGTTTCTAGCAAAACAAAATAATATATCAAATTCATTTTCCACTTTAAAATATATGCTCATAATTTTTGATGCATGGGGGAAATGCCAAATTCATAACAGTCATTTGAAGTTAAAAATAGTTTCTAGCTGAGCACTGCTTGGGAGTGGAGGTGAAGTAAGGGGCAAAGAACTAAACAGGCTTGTCCTGAACAGAAGCACACATCTACCACTGCCAAATACTTCCTGGGCACCTCAGCAAGCAAATGGGCAAATGGCTTCAAGCCTCAGTAGAGAGTCTGAATGTCGATTTTAAAGAAATTTAATATTGTTAATGTTCAATAGAAAACATAATTAAGAAACCAACATTGTTTTCATCTTTCCAAATATAAATATTCTTGTTTTCACTGTGCATAAATCCGTGATGCCTGTTGTACAATTTTAAAAGATACAAGCTTGAGGAAAATACTTGTGCTCAACAATATTGCTAAGAGAGGTTGGATATGAGTCACAGCCTCAGCTTATCAAGCCCTCTTCTTCTAGACATTCTATGCATCTTAACCCCCAGTGCTTGTACAATTCATTCTCCTTGAATACTATTCCTTAGGTAGTTACTATATTTAAGAAAGGTATTTATTAAATACATATAAATTAAATTTATTAAATATATTTGATATATCAAGAAATGCATATTCTCTTTCTTAAACTGGGTCTTGAACCATTGTACCACACTACAGCTTATATATGAGATACTCACTGAAACCTGTCAAGCAATCTTGCTGTGTGATTGATCAGACACATTTCTATGTATGTGGGCTTTTACTCCAAGTACAATTTTTTTTTAAAAACAAAGTACATTCAAGGATCTTTAAATATATAGAACAAACCAAGTGTGTGTCTGTGTATAGCATTCTCTCTGTTTCTATAGCTCACCTCACATCTTAATTATTTTAATTCTGTACTTGAAATTTTATTTCTTCAATTGTATTGTGTGTGTTGTGTCCATGTGTGAATTCAAGTGTCCCTGGTAACTAGAGGTACAAGCTACTGTGTTTCTCTGGGACATGGATGCCGGCAAGTGAAACAAGTATCTCTGTAAAAAAATCTCTCTTATTACTGAACCATTTCTGTCTGCCTGATTATAAATATTTTAATCCATCCATTATTGTTACTGAAGCTCATAGTTCACAAGTATAGTTTGTAGAGTGTTTTTCATATAGCTATATGATTATTTTTCAGAGTATATTTTGTATATAAAATTGCATTTTAAAGGCATCATAACCCTTGATACAGATTTTTGACTACTAATTCTGTACAAGCTGCAGGAAGGCCAGAGAATGCTCTGCTTGCCTTGCTCCTTGGCAATGTCCTTTCCCTCCCTCTGGCTGTGCTTTGTCATCTCCAGGCAACAGGAAGGCTGGGCTGTGAGCCCAGCAGTATGCATTTACTCATCAAAGTGAGTGCAGTTCTGACCTTGTCATATCTTTGTATTCTTAGCCATAAAACTTTCACAAGTGGGTTAAACTCTGCCTTGCTTGTTCTGAGGTTTTATATTTTGTATATAACTCACAGTTTGCCATACGTTTCACACCCCTTTGCTCCTTTGGTTTCTTTGTATATTTCATTTTAGTTTATGGTGCTTGTTTTCTATAAATTTTTTCTCACTTCCTTCTTTTTTCTCTTCCTGCTTCTTTTTTTTTTTGTCCCTTCATGTTGTTGTTTTGTTGTTCTTGAAGAAGTTGTACACCAGGCTGCCCAGGAGGTTTAAATCAATAGGAACAATTCACATATAAACTCACAGGCCTGCATGAATCTGCACCAGATGGGGGCCTGGAGCTGAAAGGAGAAGTAGACACATGCCCTTATCCTTAACCCAGAAGCAAAAAAAAAATAGTTTTCTCTAAGGGAGTTTCACTGGGGAAACAAACTATGCTAAAGGGTAGGCTGCATGTCCAGTATTAAATAGCCATCAAAAAAAATAGGCTCTACAATGATGTTGCAGGCTTCTTGTCTTGTGAGGGCTTTGGGGGCTTTTCTTCTGTTTTCTATCACCTCTTTCTCTCTCTCTCTTATCTATCTATCTATCTGTCTGTCTGTCTGTCTGTCTGTCTGTCTGTCTGTCCGTCCGTCCGTCTGTCTGTCATCTATCATATATCTGTCATCTCTATCATCTATCTCTCTATCATCTGTCTATCATCTACCTATCTATCTATCATCTATCTAATGTATCTATTTATCTATATATCCATCATCTATCTATCATTATCTATTCTCTATCTCTCTCCCTTCCTTCCTCTCCTTCCTCCCTCTTCCTACAGGTCCTTTACATATACCTTATAGCTTCCAGTTTTATGTTCTTATGTGATTCCGGGGTGTGTTAATGAGTGGATCTCTGCATCGACATCCATTTCTAGTACCTTTTCTTTTTCTCTTTTCCTACTGTTAGTTTGATTTTGTCCTATTGCCGTGTTAGTTGTTGTTTAATTTTATTTTATTAGTATTATCCCTTAGAAGCCTGCTTGTTTTCTAATGATAGACAGAAAAGGGGTGGATCTGGATGGGTGGGGAGGTAGGGTGGTAGGGAGGAACTTGGAGGAGTAGAGGGAAAGAAAGCTTTAATCAGGATATGCTATGTGAGGAAAAAACCCTCTATTTTCAATAAAAGAAAAAGAATCTTTGCAATATGAATGTATTTTTTTTTGGAGTTTCATTTTAAGGTTGAACTAGAGAGAAGGTTATACTTGGTGTATCTTTTGATAACATGAAACCAAATGAAAAGTGAAACACTTTGTGGCATAGATTATGAATCCCTTTAAAATCCAAGTTTTGCAAATATCAGTGCTAAAGGGAGTATACTCAACATTTAAACATAGACAGCAATAAACACTGAAAAGAAAGCTAGAAAGTCAGATAAACATATTATTTCTTGGGTTTAAAAATAAAATAAAACGTTGAGCACAGTTTCTTTTATTCTTTTACATTGAATTAATTACCTATTACTATTAACTAACATTTCATATGTAGTTTATATGAGTGTAGACTTGACTCTTCTGGATTCAAATTCTCTCCTTTGTGATGGGTGGGTGTACATCTGCTCATTTTGCACTACTAAATTTGTAAAAGTCTTTTATTTTGGTGTCCAGTGTTGCTTCTTCAAATTACTTCTTACTCACAAACATCCTCCTTCTTTTGACCTTTAATTATGTGTATAATTCTGTGAGGCCGACAGGAGTCTCTTACCACAACATCCTTGTATAATTCAAGGAAAGAGTGTCCGGTCAGTTCCTGGCCTTCTTGTCCTTACTGAGAACAGGCACCAAAGGTCAAAACTCAAAGCAAAATTTTATCAATATTACTAATTTTTGTTGGTACTGAGAAACTTCAGCTGACTACTTGTCACCCATAAAACAAGACCACTATGACCTTTACTTCTGTCATTCACTTCTTCAGACTCCACCAAATCCATCCTCATTCTGGGTCTGTGGTAGTTTGAATAGGTATGGCTCCTGCAGACTAGTCATTTCAATGCTTGGCCCATGGGGAGTGGCACTATTAGAACATATGGCTGTGTGGGAGTAGATGTGATCTTGTTGGAGAAAGTGTGTCAATGTGGGGGTGACCTTTGAGGTCTTTATGCTCCTGCTCTACCCAGTGTGGATTAAATCATCTCCTAACTGTCTTCAGATCAAGAATGTAGATCTCTCTTCCTTGCCAGCACCATGTCTACCTACACACTGCCATGCTTCCCACCATGATGATAATGGACTAAACCTCTGAATCTATAACCAAGCCCTAATTAAATGTTGTCTAGTATGAGTTGCCTTGGTCATGGCGACTCTTTACAGTAATCGAATGCAAACTATATCAGGGCTCCAATAATATTAATGAGTTCCTTGGCATGTTTCTATCCTATTCCAGTAGAAATCATGACAGGCAAGAAATATATTAACTTTGGGTAGTCCCAGTCCCTTGATCACCAGAAGTTATGTACTAAGATGACAGACACAAAAGCTTATACCATCAGGTCCCTAAAACTACAGACTTATAGTTCTTAGTCTTAGAAGTCAGACACTGTCAGTTATAAGGACTGCAGTGAAAAGTTTGCTGCTTTGAGTTCTGGTTGCCAGCGACTTGACACTCAGCAGCTAGGGAAATCCTCTGGTCTTCCTCACATGTGGGAACAACAGCAGTCAGCAAGAATCAGCACCAACTAAAGCCATAGCTCTTAAGCCCCATGTTCTGACCCTCTCTTTATAACAGTTTATGTTCCCTCTCTTAAGCTTCAAGTGTTAGGACCTTCAGCCCTTAAAAAAGTTAATGTTGCAATTCCCGAGCTTCAACTGGCAGAACCCTTAGCTTAGCCTTCAAGATTTGGCAATTCCCAGGAATTCTCTCAGTGGACTCAATTCTCTCTTTCATCTTGCTTCACCTTAGATGGTCAGTCAGCAGCTTTGATTCTGTGCTTTCTTGCTGTTCAGTCTTTGTCTTTTAGTTAACTTATACACCCCTTCCTATTCTTCCCTTGACTGCTGTCTGAAACTCTTATGCTGCCATCATGTGACTTCTGCTACTGCTTCCATGGCAGTGGTTGCCAGCACCTCTGTGGCTTCTGCCTCTGCTTCAGCTCTACCAGCCCCTAACACCAGTCCAACAACTCTACCAAAGATAAAAGGCACAAGTGTAAAACAAAGACAAGTGGAAAATGCCTCTTATTGGCAATAGCAGGAAGGTGTTTCCAATTGAAGTTCAAACTGAGCTGAGCAACTACTCCTGCAGTCAGTAACAGGTGTATCATGAGTGTGGATTGCAAGTGAAACATTGTATTAGAAACAACCACAGCCAAGTTCCACCAATCATTGGCCCCACAGAAGGATCAACCACAGCCACATATCAGACTCTGGCTTGCTTTAGATTCATATCTTCCAAACATATAGGTTGTCTAGAGCAATAATGACAGGAGCATTACCTTTAGGAACAAGAGTTTAGGTATCGACTGTAATGATTAATTTAGTTGAAATGAAATCCAGTCATAGTGGCAGTGGATTATTTAACACACCAGAATTCTCTTGAAAGTAGTGTCATTATTTGCCATGTAGCTGTTTGTCTGGAAGCTCCACATTTGAGACTACCAGCCATAGAAAGTTATCTGACAGTTGATAGTTGATATCTTATTCTTCATAATTACCATTATTTGTAGGAAAAAATAACCATCAATAAAACACCTAAAATTTATGCACCAAAGAATTAATGTACCATTAACATACTTTGTGCTGAAAACTTTCATTTTTCTTGTGTGTGTGTGTATTTGTGTGTGTGTGTGTGTGTGTGTGTGTGTGTAGGTCAGAGGTCAGAGGCTGTGTTTCTTTTTCACTGCCTATCTTAATTTTGAGGCAGAGTCTCTCATTAAATAAAGCTCATTGATTGGTTAGACTGATTATGTAGTCAGCCCAAGGGATCCTCTCCCTTCCTTCTCCCAGTGTTGGGATTATAGTATGTGCCACTGAGCCTGATTTTTTTCATTGAGCACTTGGAAACAAACCCAGTTTCTCATGCTTGCTTGGCAAGACCATTAGTGAATAAGCCAACTTCACATATCCTAGTCTTTTTTTAAAATTATTTATTTATTTACAGTCCAAATGTTTCCCCCTCTGTGTATATCCCCCACAGAGTCCCTTCCCTCTTGCTCTCCCCATTTCCTCAGAGAGGGTGCCCCACCCTAGTCTTTCATTCTTATAGTGTTTAACCACCTTATCTCAATCCCAGGAAAGATTGGGACCCTCAGTCTTAGTAAAAATCTTTAAGTATTTCTTTTGTAGTATTTCCTGTCCTTAGAACACAGCCTTTAGTGATTACTGTGAATTAGTATAATGAAATTTATACCTGAAGAATTTATTTCTTAACAAATGACTTCAGAAATGACACAGAGAAAGTAAGAATCACTGTCCATTTTCTGTCCTCTCTGTAACTTTTCTAAGGTTAATTGCTATGTTCTGTACTCTAACATGCAACACATAGTATTTTCATTCATTGTTTAGCAAATTACCTCTCATACATTTTGTAATGCGCTTATTTTATATGAGTACATTCTAATATAGATTATTATTTTAATTCTCTGCATAAGTTGCAATAACATACACTATTTAAGTTAGCTTAATAATTTTCAAGAGATAAATCTTTAGGCTGAACTTGTCTTCATGGTGCATCAGTTGTTTTTTCTACATCCTTGGGTTGATGTTTACAAAGAATGCATACCAGGTACAGCTCACAATTTTATATAACCTGCTGATTTGTCTTTCAGTTTAGCCTTCTATCTGTAGTAAATCAGTAATCCATTCCCATTCTTTAACAAGCCACTCTGTTTCTAAATTTAATTTAAAAACCACATTTTTTAAATTCTGAAAGTTACAGGAATTTTTCTTTATTCCTACAAGTATTAGATTTAACAAAGATGATCTTAGCTGAGAGTCTCTAAAGAAATTTTTTCTATATTAAGAATTTGACCTTTTCTTCTCTTCCATTTTCTACTCCTTTATTTGTGAAATATTTATATTACTTGTGAAATATATAGTAGATAACTGTATCTTTTTAGATATATCTACATGACCTGAAAATCTTCATAATTTTAGCTTAAAATGTTTTGTACTACTGTGTGACTAATTTTATCTTGAGAATTATTTGTTCTTATATGCACTTTGTAGTAATTTCAAGTTAGCAATCATATTAATTTCACAGAATGTAAACTGAGTCCCTTCTTTGTTTGGTTTGCTTGTTTCCTATCATCCTTCCTTTCTCTGACTAGAGAATAAAGGTATTTAGGGTATATATATATATATATATATATATATATATATATATATATATATATTGTGCCTCTTTTTCAGCTATGGCCAATTGTTCCCTGGTTGATCCTTAGCATTTGATTCCATGGGTATAAGAACAAGGACCATGTTTTAAAGTTTTTCCTCTGATTCCATGGTATAAATATTTGTTCATAGCCAATTACCAACATGATGTAATTATGCACAATTTCAGGAAATCATACAAACCTCTTCTTCTCATTGAGTTGATATGGCTTGAGTATATACCACATATAGTCACAAGTATTTTTAACTAATGATAATTAAGCTTAGTTCCCATCTCCTTAGGAGACAATTCTCATCTTTGTATATTCATTTAAAATTTTCTTTTCTAGAGTATGAGACTGATGGTAGTCAGAAGATTGAGATGAGAGTGGTATGGCTGCCGCTTCTGAAATGTGTGGTATGGAAAGATATGAAAAAGAAACATCAATACCATTACAATTTTCTATAACATTTTTCATAAAAATCTTTTCCCCTTAGTTTTCCATTTTTGATTGTTGTTTTACTTGTTTGCTGCACTCTACTACAGACTGTGCTTGAATGCACCGCACATCTGTCACAACCATGTCAGTGCTGGGATATGCACGCTATTATACCCAGCTGAATATTCTCATCTGCAAGTTTCAGTAAACAAAATCACAACCACAGGTAGTCTTCAGTTTACATTCAAGTAGGACAAAAACAAAAACAAAAACAAACAAACAAACAAAAAAAACCATGATCACTTATGTTACAACATGCACACCAGACTTTAGTGATTGGTAAATTTTTTTTTTACTTTTTCCATGTGTGAATCTGGTTCACTTCATCTGGTATACAAAATAGTTCAGCCTAGTGATAAAAACTACATGATATCCAACAATTTGCCTGAAGCACATGTAATGCAAACAGGCAGTAAATTATACAAGTTATTGCTGTTACATCACAATTACAGTTTCATTTTAATAGGTTGTTAACTATAATCACATACTGTAAAACTGGTCTTTTGAATGTTGTTTAACTCAATCAAAAATTATGTTTTTGTTAATTAATAATTCATTTGGTGCTGGTGATCAAACACTGAGTCGGGCTGATGTAAGTGCTTTGCATTTGTGTCTTTGACCTTTTCCAATATGGGCAGTGACATGAGCTTGATTTCTTTTTGAGGAATTTCTCTCGACATAGAGATGAGGCTATGGTTGATTTAAGCAATTTAGCTAAATATTTAAAATGTTTTGTACTTTTGTATGGCTGCAACTTACATAACTACAAAATGTTTATCACACTAAAGTATGGAATATGTTTGTATTTTATTATGTGCATATGCTTGATATATACTACCTTAAGAAACCCTTCTTAGCCATGGAATTCCATATAAGATTTGATTTATCATTAACATTTTTATGAGGTCTTCAGTTTTGCATGAGCAAAACTTGAGTGAGACCGGTTGCCATAGCACCTACGTTGTTCTTGAATTCACCCAATACATTTGATTAACCTTGAACTTCTTGTTCTCCTGTGTCTATTTCCCTTGTTCTAGGATTACAGGCAAATAATACTATAGAAGGATTAAAGATCTGTCTTAACCATGAATAAAATATGTATCACATCATTTAATGCTAGTGTGATATAAGCATAAGGGTACATAGTACATCCTTTGATTGGAAATGGCCATTTTTAAGACAGCCTAACACTGAATTGACCTTAGGAGGAAATTAATTTAACTTTTGCATTTATTGGACTTGTATGTTCAGCTAAATCCTTTAAGGCTTTCCTTCACATGAATTGCTGTCAAAAAAAAATATCTCTGTGGTTCCTGTGCTTCCTTCGTTACAGTCCATAGGGAAGTGAGACTCCATTGCAAACTTTATAATTTTAATAGATAGGAGAGGAGGAGGTTCGGATTTGTAAATCTCTGGCTCTGTTACTTCATTATACCACTAGTTGTTTCTATTTTCCTTTTCTCATTGTAGTTTGCAGAGATCACATTGTAACTCATTAATAAGAATCTCATCTTCTCTTGTCTAAGTAGAAGACAGTTTTATTCTTTGCTTCAAGTCCTTTTCCTAATCACCAGCTTCTAATCAGCCATGCCCTGTCTTCCAGATCTTCTCCATCACATCCTCAGGTATTAATCCTTGTCAGGCCCTTGTCATCATAATCTAGTATAATTTAAAGTCTGTCTTTAGTTGATTTTAATTATGTGATTTTTGTTTAATCCTTATTTTTCAACCTTCTTTTTGAAGAGTCAGTCTTGCTGAGAAATAATTTATGCAATACGTAATTCTAACATCCCCATTGAGTTTCCAACCAGTGTAAACCCCTCCATGCCTTTTGGTGTGGGTTGGGTGTAGTAATTCATGTCTAATGAAGACAATAATACAAAGAAAATAAGCATTACTCTAAAAGTAAGGTGCAACAGCTGTCCTCTTTCTCTGCCTCTGTCTCTCTCTGTCTCTGTCTCTGTCTTTCTCTCCATATATATATATATATATATATATATATATGTCTTGGTCTCTTTCCTCCTTTTCTATCATCTCCCCACTTCCAGTAATGGCCGCCTAACATGCAGTAGCTAGCCTTGGGAGAACGCAATTAGGCAAGGATTGAGAAATCATCCGCAAAAGCAGTGAGTGCTGAGCTAACCTGGCAAAAATCATCAGGAGTAAATTGGAAGTGGTTCTTTGCACATTGAACCATGCAATGTGACTGGAAACCCAACACCGCAGCTGGTAAGAGGCACCGAGACAGAGGCTCTAGGTCAAATTGTCCCTGTGTTTCAGAACTACAAATATTTCTAGTTAAAAAATATTTCTTGTCACAAGATACTGAACTTGAGAAGAATTTGTGATACAGCAATAGATAACACTATTATTTTCACATATTATATTTCATCTTCTTAAGCTGTAATATTTTGAACTGTGCTGCATTATATATACATGTATATATATAAATTTAATGATCACATTAGAACAGAATAATCAAGATATAAGATATTTCCATCATTGCAAGATTCCTCCTTTATATTTGAAAATTTATTCCACCTATCTCCTGGCAGCATTAATTTGACTTCTGTCCACATGATATTGCACTTTCCAGATTTTCATATAATAGAAATAATTTAGTGTGTAGCTTTTAATTATGCTCTCCTTTGCTTTCTATACTATATTTGAGATGGAAATGAAATAGAATCCTTATTTTATTCTATGCATGTAGCACAGCGGTTTGTTTATTCTTAAAGGAGTGAGAGCAGGTGATAGAATCTGGTTAGATCAATCAGGTACCCCAAAGCAGAAGTTTTGAGAATATCTTTGTGCAGTTCAGGAAAGCAAGAGAATTCTGAGTTCTGTTTTGCTCTTATAGCTTATGTTTACCTGGACACTGTAACATGAGAACATGACTAAAACTGAGGAGACCTCTGAGTTCCTAGTGATGGCTAGTTTGACTGACCAGCCTCCTACTATTCTCATGCTTCATGCCCTGTTACCACTATAAGTCCTTGTAAAAATCCCAGACTAATAATAACGTGACAGTGTCGTTTTCCTAGGATTTGCCAGCAATCACAGAAGTTCTGCCTTCTCTTTAAAACTTACCCTCTGTAGTTTATGATTTTCGTTCTTTGAGCTTTGAGATGTGAACCAGTGTATCACTGGCTTGGAAAGGCTTTGATAGCCATTGCATTAGCTCACAAGGAACTGAGAAAGACTCCAGTTCTCTCAAAGACAACCCAACAGGTTTTTAATGAAAATATGAACATATCCAATAATTGCAGTTTAGGATGATTAAGTACAGCAACAAAAATATTTGTAAACTTTTTATTGCATGTAAATATATTTTTGTTGCTTACATTCAAATATTGGGGCAAGTAGTTGTATGGCTTCATGGCAATTGTAGTTTTGGTTACTAGTTGTGATGTATAGTCTCACCAGATTTATGTGAGACATCTAGGTGCTCTATCCAGATCAGATGCAGCTGTTGTTAGAACCATTACTTCTGCTTCCACCTGCTAATGATATTAACCATCTTCCAAATGTCTATTTGCTGTCCCCAGATATTCATTGGTAAAATATTTTTACTAGACTTCTGCCAAAATTTTGAGTATAATGAAGGATTGGGAGATGAACTATTGGTTCTATGGAGAAATGTTCTTCATTTTGTTGTTAAAACTTATGCAGCTGAAGTTTTAGTTTTAGGTATCCTCCCCTCATTTATGCCACTAATATGGTAGGAGGAAGAAGTAGGAAGAAGTTACATTGCTGTTATCTATTGATAAGGACTACATATATTATGTGATTTTTCTGTATTTATTAATTTATTCATGAAAAAAATCACAGATTTTCTTCATCTTTCCCCCTCATCTTTATTGTTGTTTTCAAAAACAGAGTCTTTCTGGGTTTGTATTATCTCATTCTGTACAATATTTTCTAGTTTATATGCTTGCAAATTTGATGATCTTAGCTTTACTTATATTTGTGAGCTATAGCACCAAAGTTATAGATGTAAGTGTATAGCTGGAGTAAACAGAGAAACCAGAGAAGTCCAAGGGATCAATGGCATTAAGATCTAGGGAAGGCATAATAGGACATAGGTGCTGTAAAGAATGGAATGGAAAAGGGAGGGCTTTAGTTGGTGAAGGGGAAGAAGGGCAATACAGAAGGAAATGGAGAGAAGAATGCTTGAAAAAGCCATAGCAGAACTTTTGTTTTATCTACTTAAAGATACATATAGTATATGTATGTCTATGCAAATACATTTAATTTAAATGTAGTTATACCATTCAGTGGTTACAGCCCCTTAGAACCATGGACTGGCTACAAACACTCCAGTGCCAGGCATGGCAATTCTGTCTTTGAGTTGATGGTCAGAGGATATCAAGCAACTACCAAGTCAATAAGCTATTTTTGTAGATCTTGATTGACTCATGAAATTTAAACGTAAGTCTTAAGGGATAGTTCTCATGATATCAGAGGGTGCTAATCAATATTTAAAGATAAAAAACTATGAATAATCCTATTCAGCTTTAAAACCTCCTAATCATGATGACCAAGAGAACAATAGTGCCTCTTATATCTATGGGAATTAACAGCCTTCTAAGTGGATTTAAGGCCCACTCAATATGAAGGAATTCATAGCCATGGTAAACCTAGGCAACTATTTGGTGAGTCTATGGAACCCAGAGGAGAGCCTACTATTACCACTTCCCTAAACAAGTATAATTTCTTAATGTAAGTACTTAACTTTATATCTACAGACAAGTATAACTCAGCCTCCCATCCAAAAATAAGCCTTACTTTGTAGCAGATAGACCATTACAGAAATCTATAATTGATAAAAATGTAACAAACAACTGATCATGGGATCTCCAACTTCAGTCAATGCCATCTATAATATAACTGCTCCATCTAAGACTCAAGGAACATTGTAGAAGAGGGCATAGCATAGAAAGATTGCAAGATTTGAATGTGATGAGGTAATATCTTTTATAAAGGACATGGAGGCTACCCCTATTTGACCTCATGAATATAGTAACCTATACAAGACTAACATAATGGTACCATCACTTGGCATGCCAACATGGCATATAACTCTTTCTCTAGGCATGGAGACTATTGATAGTGAAGAGCTACAGGAAATTAAGGTGTAAGAAGGAGAATCAGTGTTCTCGAGGGAAAAGAATCCAGATAGGTTATCCAGACCTTTAGCAGTGTGTGTGTGTGTGTGTGTGTGTGTGTGTGTATGTATGTATGTATGTGTGTGTTAGTAAATTAAAAAGAAGTGTCCACAAAGTGAACAGAAAGTGAAGAAAATAATAAATTGAAGGGAGAAACATCACTCTATGACCAGCATGGTTTTCTCATTATACTCTTGATATGGTAAATTGAACTGAGTTTCAAATGCTCAACCAAGATTACATTCCTTGGATAAATACATCTAGGTCTTGGTGGACTCGGTAGATTTAACTTACTAACACTGTTTAGAGTTATTTTCTATAAAAGCTATCTCTATGTCCCTACCATTATGGGTAGTGACAAATAATTTTCTTCCCTTGTAATATCTATGTCCATTTTCCTTTTGGGGGGCAAAAGGGTAGGTCGGTGGGGAGACAGGGTTTCCCTGTGCAACCCTATGTAATGCCTCCTGAGTGCTGGGAATAGTTTCTTTATTCATTAAAAAAAGAAAAGTAGAACTAGCAGAAGATGAGGAATCGAGAGTTATTCCCCCAGCCGTTCTTAGAGTCACTCTTGTTGAATGGGTGTTACTTGTACAAATGGATGCAAGTATTATTGGAGATCTCCACACATTTTTCAAAAATTTCCTTAATCAAAGGAGTCTTTCACAAACAGTTTTCCCCTCCTTGTTGTTTTTATACTCATCATGGATAAGAACATGAAGTTAGTGAGCCTCGTGTTCATATTTAGAATTGAATCTGGATCACCTGAAAGATTAGCAGTGCTCTTAAGTGGTGTGCCATCTCACCAGCCCCCTAGTGTACATTACTAGACACAGATACACATTCAGACAAAATATCCATACACACAAAATGATTTTAAAAAGAATGAAGAATGTGAGATTTCACTCTCGTTTCCTTTAGAGAAATCAGTAGTATACTATTCTAATAATCCTGGCTTTTAAGTTTAATTTATTAAATGCTTGCACACATGCACATACACACATACACAGGCTGTCTTCATTTGCATAGTGACAATATATTTGACCCATTTTATGTGTCGATTACCAGCTCAATAAAACAAATCTGTTATGAATGCCAAGTGTATGCTTTAAAAATGCTCCATAATCTTTGAACCCATTCATCATACAATTGCATAAAATTTAGACCATTCTTGGAGTAATTTGATAAGTTCTGTGCATTTTCTGTGTGTTTGGAATTGAACTCTGAAGTGAAATCATATAATTAGGTGAGCATTGCTTTGTTTCATATAAAACACAAGGCAAATTAATAGCATGGTAAGTAAAGTTGTTCTTATTTTGGCTTTAGATTATCTTTATGTTTTGATTATAAACTACTAAAATAAAATACTAAAAAACTAAAATTTTGTGTCCCATTCATTCTGTTTAGTGGGTTTTTTTCTAAATTTTATTTTCTAAGTTTTCTTTTATTTACATTCCAAATCATTTCCCCTTTCCCGTTTCCTCCCTCACCGAAAGTCCCATAAGCCCCCTTCCCTCCCTATTTTGCCCATTCAACCCCCTCTCACTTCTCTGTCCTGGCGTTCCCCTACATCCAGTCTTTCCAGGACCAGGGGTCTCTCCTTCCATCTTCTTAGAAATCTATTGATATGCGAATTGTGTCTAGGGTATTCCGAGATTCTGGGTTAATATCCCCTTATCAGTGACTGCATACCATGTGTGTTCTTTTGTGATTGGGTTACCTCACTAAGGATGATAGTTTCAAGATCTGACCATTTGCCTAGGAATTTCGTGAATTCATTGTTTTTAATTGCAGAATAGTATTCCATTGTGTAAATATACCACATCTTCTGAATCCATTCCTCCGTTGAGGGACATCTGGGTTCTTTCCAGCTTCTGGCTATTATAAATAAGGCAGCTATGAACATAGTGGAGCATGTGTCCTTATTGCATGCAGGTAAAGCCTCTGGGTATATGCCCAGGAGTGGTATAGCTGGATCCTCCGGGAGTGTCATGCCCAGTTTTCGGAGGAGCCTCCAGACTGCCTTCCAGAGTGGTTGTACCAACTTGTAATTCCACCAGCAGTGGAGGAGTGTTCCTCTTTCTCCACATCCTCGCCAACAACTGCTGTCTCCTGTGTTTTTGATCTTAGCCATTCTGACTGGTATGAGATGGAATCTCAGGGTTGTTTTGATTTGCATTTCCCTAATGACTAAGGATGATGAACATCTCTTTAGGTGCTTCTCAGCCATTAGATATTCTTCAGGTGAGAACTCTTTGTGTAGCTCTGTACCCTATTTTTTAATAGGGTTACTTGCCTCTCTGGAGTTTAACTTCTTGAGTTCTTTGTATATACTGGATATTAGCCCTCTGTCGGATGTAGGGTTGGTAAAGATCATTTCCCAGTTAGTTGGTTGCCGCTTTGTCTTTTTGACAGTGTCTTTTGCCTTGCAAAAACTTTGTAATTTAATGAGGTCCCATTTGTCTATTCTTGATCTTAGAGCATAAGCTATTGGAGTTCTGTTCAGGAAATTCTCCCCTATGCCCATATGTTCAAGGTTCTTCCTAGTTTCCTTTCTATTAGTTTCAGTGTGTCTGGTTTTATGTGGAGGTCCTTGATCCACTTGGAACTGAGCTTAGTGCAAGGAGATAAGAATGGGTCAATTTGCATTCTTCTGCATGTTGACCTCCAGTTGAGCCAGCACCATTTGTTGAAAAGGCTATCTTTTTTCCCCTGGATGGTTTTATCTCCTTTGTCAAAGATCAAGTGACCATAGGAGTGTGGATTCATTTCTGGGTCTTCAATTCTGATCCATTGATTTACATGCCTGTCACTGTACCGATACCATGCGGTTTTTAACACTATTGCTCTGTAGTACAGCTTGAGGTCTGGGATACTGATTCCCCCAGAGGTTCTTTTACTCTTGAGAATAGTTTTAGCTATTCTGGGTTTTCTGTTATTCCAGATGAATTTTTGAATTGCTCTTTCTAACTCTATGAAGAATTGAGTTGGGATTTTGATGAGGATTGCTTTGAATCTGTATATTACTTTTGGTAAGATGTTCATTTTTACTATATTAATCCTGCCAATCCATGAGCATGGCAGATTTTTCCATCTTCTGAGGTCTTCTTCAATTTCTTTCTTCAGAGACTTGAAGTTCTTGTCATACAGATCTTTCACTTCTTTGGTTAGTGTCACGCCAAGGTACTTTATATGGTTTGTGGCTATCGTGAAGGGTATCATTTCTCTTACTTCTTTCTCAGTCTACTTAGCCTTTGAGTATAGGAAGGCTACTGACTTGCTTGAGTTGATTTTATATCCGGCCACTTTGCTGAAGTCATTTATCAGCTGTAGGAGTTCTCTGGTGGAGTTCTTTGGGTCGCTTAAGTATACTATCATATCGTTTGCAAATAGTGATAGTTTGACTTCTTCCTTTCCAATTTGTATCCCTTTGACCTCTTTTTGTTGTCTAATTGCTCTAGCTAGAACTTCAAGTACTATATTGAAAAGATATGGAGAGAGAGGGCAGCCTTGTCTATTTCCTCATTTTAGTGGGATTGCTTCAAATTTCTCTCCATTTAGATTGATGCTGGCTACCGGTTTGCTGTAAATTGCTTTTACTATGTTTAGATATGGGCCTCGAATTCCTGATCTTTCCAAGACCTTTAGCATGAAAGGATGCTGAATTTTGTCAAATCTTTCTCAACATCTAATGAGATGACCATGTGGTTTTTTTCTTTGAGATTGTTTATATAGTGGATTACATTGATGGATTTTCTTATATTGAACCATCCCTGCATCCCTGGTGGACAATTTTCTTCCTGTGCATTAAATATGAATTAAGAATATTGTTTTATAATATGAATATTAATATATGAGTATGTATGTGTGTATGAGAGAGGGGAGAGAGAGAGAAACAAGTATAGGTGTTGCAGCACGTATAGATTAAAGGTCTTCTATGGTCCTTTTGTCCCCTTCTATTTTATCTGGCTTCTGGGGGTTGAAATTAGGCTTCCAAGCTCTTGAAGAAAGTGCCTTTGTCTTAAGTTATTTATCAACTGTGAATTAAAAATATGTTTGAATTGTCAGTAAAAATGCTAGAAAATGCATCTTGAGTTGTTTTATTATCAAATGCGCTATAGAAAATTTCATCCATTTGTTTGGTGCTTTCGAATTTGTTAAATGTCACAAAGGTTTTAGACACAAATGTTCAGTCTTGCATTCCAGGTATGTTCTATGTCTTTTTCTCATGTCAGTCATTTTAAGTGACAATGTTTTACCCGTGTCTCAGAAAATACCTCCATCATTATTTTTTCCTGTTCATTGATATGAATTACAATTTGGGGAAAAAGGAGTCTATTCTTTTTTAGCAATTCCTCTTGGAATCTATGTTAATTTGAAATCATGCACAATCCCTGCTTTATTACACCCATATTCATGCTGCTTGCTTTTTAAAAGTGATTTTTTTCTCTATATTGAACTTATGAAATTAATATTTCTAATCCTCAGTGTGATTTTGCTATAAAAGTATTACATATCATTTATAAAAATAGTAAGTTTATAAACCTATAAGTATTCACTTTCAAAATAATTTTCATATCTCTTGTAAAATATAAATATTATAAATAAAATAATAGCATATATATATATTCAACATACTCTATGAATTTGTATATCCACTAAAACATTGGCTTCTTATTTCTAAATTTCTTTGTTGAATGAGATACTGATATTTTAAATTTTGTTTACAAGAAATTGTGTTTTGTTGTTTATATATATTTTTCAGTCAGAATTAAGCAACACTTATATGTGGCTATTCATTTTTCTGAACTTCCAGGGAAGACAGTAAGCTATGCTGATAATGTTACTACTGTCAAGGGCTTGGCATTTTAGTACAGTATGGGATTAGGTGCAAGAGGAGTACTAGCAATACCCACTGACCTGTATGTTAGAAACTGGAAAGTCAGAGGGAAACTTTAATAGGATTATGAAGAAGTTATTGATCACATGGACATTTCTTTTGGATAGAATTGAAATAGCTGTTTGAGAAAGTAATGTTCAAACTGAAATTTAGAGGACAACGGGACATCCATGTAAAGAAATGAAGGAAGAGATACCAGGAAGACAAAACAACAAATGCAAAGTGTCCATTTTAAGCAAAAATAAAAATAATTTTTGATTAAGAAATATGATAAAATGACAGTAACTATAACAATGAAATCTGGGGACTGAGATAGAAGTGTTAAAATCTAAATGAGGGTGGGTTATTTAAGCCCAAATGAGAATGACATAGTTAAATCATTAAGTCAGCGTGACTAGCACAGGGACACTTTGTATTCAATACCAAATATATAATCATTCAACCAAAAAAAAATAGGTAAGTTTGATTTTTTTGAAATTAAAATATTTTTGTCCCAAAAAATACTGTTTAGAAATGTGAACACAAAATGAAGCACAGACTTGTTACAGATATTTGGAAACGTCTAGTAAAGGATCGTGGCATTCAAGTTACATGATATGCAATGATGGAAATGAATGTTATATCAATAATGTGATTACATAATGCATATATTACAGTATAAATTTCTAGAAAACTGGTATTACCAAATTAGGAAAAGACAAGTAAACAATCAAAACCAACAAACCAACCAACCAAACAAAAGAACCATGAAACTAAAGTATAGTGAGTTAATCTCATCCGACACTCTTAAACTACCACAAAGACACTCTTAAAGCTGCAAAGAAGTCTTTATGTCTTTATCACCAGCTGGCAGAAGGAACTTGCCAAACCATGTACATCTGAGTCTTACACTCCTTTGTCTTTTATGCATAAAACAGCTGCTTCCTGGTTGTCATACTTCAGTTAACAAGAAGCAGAACTGAAGAAGTCAAAAAAAAAACAAAAAACCAAGGTTAGTACACTTAGTAACTTTCCAGAACTATGGGCTAGGTCTTTGACAGATTAGGTCCTAGTTCTTGTTTTGGCAGGTACTGGCAATAATGTGATAGGACTTAAGGTCAGAATGCTGCCTTTAACATGGCATCAGTTGTGTTAAAGTCTGAGGACCTGTATCATTCACCATTAGTTCTAGAGGAAATATTTGAATCTTGGACCCACACTGAAGCAGAGAGTTATAGCATCCCCTCAGAACTATAACAGTATTCACTCTCTGTGTTACATTCTTATGTAGGCATTTGAGCAAGTAGGGTCCTTTAGTGATGGCTAAAAGAATTAGTGGCTCAGAAATGGCCATAAGTAGAGTAGTTAATTAGTGGGACCAGGAAAGCAAGTATTGATGCCAATTATAAAATACCTTGTATTTTATTTATCTTTCCTTAAGATTATTTCTGATAATGACTAAACTTTCCCTAATTTCTCCTGACTTCCTGCATAGAAGCAACAAGTTCTTTCCAGTGCCACAGAGACTTCATGTTTCATGAAGAGGAAGTCCAGTCCTCTGGGATTCTGAAGAACAATCTCAGCTAAGGAGTCTACCAAGGCTTCCATATAAGATATGGAATTATCCAAACAGCTGAGGCCTATATGCACTTGAACACTGACTTCTTTAAAGTTATTGTCCTTTGTAAATAGAACTTCCAACTACAGCAGAGACTGTGATACCTGCCCCCATCAGTAGGGGATGCAGGATGAAGTTGACTAGCTGTGCACTGGGAAGCTCAGAATCTAGATTTAGGTGGGCCACACTGTCTTCTCCATTATAGATGAATACTTGTAGCACAAGGATGCACAAGAATACCCAAAGGAGTGGGTCTTCAGTGCAAACAATTAATAACATGCACACTTAGTTAAGCCTTTAGTGCAAGCAAGCCAGATAGTATGTAGATCCTGGAAATATACTCTGGAATAAGCATAGAATGAAATATCTACTGTATTTTGATGGTTTTAAGCAGGCTTACTTTTCATGAAGGTCTATGGTAGGCTTAGATTGGTCCCATTTATAGTGTCTGGATTGGAAGTGGAGCTTATGACTTAATTATTTCAAATCCTAATATAATATGATGGTTATAGGTCTATCCTACAGGGACACAAGACAAAATAGGACAATCACAGTCATAGGGCTTGTGTCAGTCTTAGCTTTAGTGGGTCAGAGGTTCTGGTTAAGACAAATCTATCATGGTCTTCTGTAACCTCTGTCACCTAGTATGGTGTCTAGATAGGGTGACAGTAGGGATCTTCACTTTGGGAAGGACCACAAGGAATGGATCTTTTCTACATTGATTCCAGGCTCCAGGTCATAGTTCTCTTTACCCATATGAAGTCACTAGATTGGAACTTGTGGGCAGGGTCAAACACTGGTAAGGGACCAGTCTTTTAAACTATCTGATGAATAGTCCTCTGGGCTTGTAGAATGTATAAAGATTTGAGGCAGGAATGAATGGTTAATAATTTCTGCCTTATTAAAGTGTCTTAACTTACAAAAGAGAGCAGGGGGCCTCCCAAATATAGTTTCAAGTGGGATGAGACCTTATTACTATGGGGTTCACCTCGCCCTTAAAAAGTTGACTCAATTTTTATCAGTCTTAAAAGGATATTTAGTCAAAATTTCCTTCAAGATCCTCCCTAATTGTCCTAAATTTCCAATCAACATTTGGGACCTTTGACAGATTTTGGGAAATATGACCATGAAGTCAAGGAAATTGTTGTACACTTGGGTGAAGTGAAATCCAAACTTAGGAATTACCTCTGGAGGAGTTTCTTGGTGACCACCAAAGCTGTTTCTATCTGGTTAGGATATATGTCTATACACTCTGTAGAGAAATTTTAATCCAAGAATATGTCTGCTCAGGCAAGCGATCCCATTCAAAAACCTTCTAGGTCTATATGATCCAGTCAGAATTTAGACACATTCTGTATTATAGTATGATCTGACAGAAATACAGGCATGCTGTTAGTACACATTTTAATCCTTAACAAATTAAGGTAAGGTGAGTTTGCAGACACAAGTAGCCATGTTTGAAAGTGATATTTAAAGGAGGGACAAAGTGGCAAATCAGAGAGAAAATTTTCAGAGTGAGTCAGAGATAGGATATGCCCAACTCACATGAAAATAATGTAGGAAAGAGAGGCTACCAAAGGGCAGAGGATATGTGTGGAGATTTTACTGGGGTAGTTTTGCAGAGACCTTTTGCAGATAGAACAAGCTAGACACAGGTAAAGAAAAAAACAAGCAAGAGAATGAAAAGGACTGGAAGATTAGAACATATTGCCAAAGTTATTATGAAGTCATGCAGAATAATTCAGAGAGAAGCCAAACTGATTCACTCAGTTTGGAAGATTAGGTTGTAGGGAGGGTAGAAGCTTCCAGGCCTAGGCCTATGGGTAGTTAGAACAGAGAAATAGATTTTGCGCTGAGCCTAGCCCTGTATTCGCACAGCTTGGGTACATCTCCCATCTCATTGCTTCATGTGATGTAATAAAAACAACGTTTATACCATTCAAAAAAGGTACCTATGAAAATTAACAGATACTTATACCCAAGTACTGTGTTTATTTATCTCTGTAATCTACATCTTTTAATATTTTCTAGGGATACATCCTCAGATGTGGACTACTTTCAGGATTTTTATTCCCCCTTAGGCATTTATTTTTGTACAAATAGTACATCTGCATACGATGTCTTTGACATTGCATTGGCAAAGACTACTTTGGTGGGTAGAACATGTGGCTCCTAGCAGGGCCTAGATTTCCTCTGTTTTTGACTTCCTTTCTGGATGAAGTGAGAGTTACCTTTTTTGACAGAGGTCTCCCCCACTGACATGGTACATTGCAAATTTATAATGACACTGTATGAGTGATAGTTTTGACTTTCCCCCAACCAAGTCCCTTGGTGTTTGCTCAAAGTTCAGCCTTATATTTGAAGTTCCTTTGCTGAGGATCTGAGCTCACTGTGTCCTGTCAAGGATGACAACTGTGGTCCTGATTCTATTCTGAACAAAACTGCTCCAATCAGTGGACTTCTTTTGTTTTTCACAGAAGTACATCTGTTAGGTTAGTTATGACAGATTGAACCACATCAGCCACTTCCATGCAACTATTAAGAGACTCTGTTGTGTCAACATCTGGCATTAGACTGACTGAGTTATGGCTGAATCTTTACATAAGTGAATATGGTTTAGTCTAGGAGAAGAGCTTGGCAATGGTTTATTAGGGAGGTAGGAATCAACTTCTCTGGGTTTTCCCTCAGGAAGGCCTTGTCTGAGTGTTGTGTATTTAGGAGCAGTTTCTGTCCCAAAGTCAGCTTGTCAGCTTCCTTTACTAGCATGTCTATGTCAGCCACGGCCTGTAGAGAGGCCAGCAGGTGGCAGGTAAATTAAAGTGGGTGGTTAACTCTAGTTTACTAAGTCTTTCCCAGTTTTGGAAGAGAGAAGTCTGGTATGACTAAGAAGAAGTGGGTCACAGCACCTTGTTCCAAGTCCATCATTAGAGTTGTTGTCTAGGAAAAGAGAGCAGTCTATTCAGCTTCCCCTTGGATTGCTGTCTGTTGAGATATCCCTAATCCAAGCAACTCAGTCAGGACTGAGTAGTCAACAAAATCTGACTGCATCACAAGTACAATATTGCTTGCTTGCTGGTTTTATGGCACATCTTGATCTACAGGAGTGAATCCCTGTTAAGTCTCCCATAGGCATTCCAGGAACTCATTGTGTGACTCCTGAGGATTTTGTAAAACCTTACTCACCTTAGACAGATTGGTGGGTTTTCTAACACCTACCTTAGGTCCTCCTAAAATGTCCTGGCAAACACTGTTCAGAGCTCCCATTCAGTGTCAATGTTGGGGTCCCAGTCAGGTAGGGCAGAAAATTGACTGTATTTGTGCTACATTGTCCTCAAATGATCCTCCTCTTAGCCAAAGGCTTTCTTCAAGCCAGATCCTGTCCCACTCCATAGCTATGAAGAAAGTAATCAAGAGCTATTGGTTAGCCAGCTGGAATCAGCTGGTAGATATAAGAGGGAGTCTCCAGAAAACTGATGAAAGCCTTAAGAATTTCAGAGAATAGTAAGTGCCAAGTTTTCCAAGTATATAGATCACTGGTTGAAAATGAGGGGCAGAGAGAGAATCTTCAGGTATTGGACCCATGAGGTACACTTCTCTTAGAGGGGCAATGGGGGCTGACTCTGGTCTAGAGCAATTTCTGTCAGAACCTTCATAGTCAGAGACATTCCATTTCTGTAGGGTAGCAGGCACTCAAGGTAAAAGAGAGCACATCTTTCAACCAGAGCACAGTCAGAGAAATTACTTTTCCCTCCAGGAGTAGAGCTTGGCTAACTATTTTCTCCTTTCCAGGCATGGCCATAGGTATTCTGGGACACATAATTGTTGAGAGTCACTCTCTTCTGGTGTGGATGAAGGAACAGGGGAGGTATCAGGTTTTTCTGTACAAACCAGCCCAACCGAAATTATGTTGGTCTCCAGTAAGAGAACATAGGTCTTAAGCCAGAAGGGTACACCTTGAATCTGAGAAAGCTACTGATCAATATAGGGACATTGGTGGGGTGGATTCGTTACCTCATTTCAGATGGCTGAACTATTTGGGGGTCATCCTTCACTGAGTCCCCTAACTTCAAAGGAGACCCAATTGATTTCTAAGAAGGTCTGGAGCTTTCTGAGCCTAAATCATATGTTATATCCATCCTCATCCACAAAATCCTCCTTGAAAATGTTCTCAGTTTGGCAGGTATTAGATCATATGTGCTGGGCTTTAATGTCAGAATGGGATCTTTAATATGATATGTGTTGGTCTAAGTTCTTGGGCCCTGTTACAATAGTCTCTCATTCTTTCTAGAGTGAGCAAAAAAATGGTGCAGAATATTTGTAATAAATTTAGTCAGCATCTAGCAAAACTAAACCCACAACCAACATTTGCTTCAGTGACTGTGGAAGATAAAGGTAAAGGTCACTGGCTTCAGAATTCTGGAATAGAAGAGCAGAATAGATGAGTGAATGGAAAAATTTTTAAGGCATCAGAATTATTGGATGTGGCATTTAAGAAGCAGATATGTCACCAAGTAAATCTCAACATAATACATGCTCTTTGAGGAGTTATGACATTTCAATGGAGCTTCATGAATACTAACAAACATATCGCTCAGATGCAATGTGTGGGTCACATAAGAGGATATGTTCTTGTGGAGATAATGGGTAGACCATAGATTCCTGTCCTTTATGATCAATTTTGATGTTGACCTCATATTACTCAAAATGTAACATATATATTTACATAAAAATATAAAGATCAAGGAGAAGTTTGCCAACAGAGACTGAAAATTACCAAATTACTGAGAGCAAAGATTATTATGTCCTAAGACTTAAATGAAGAAAGTATATCCATGGAGTAGAGAGGTATTAACTGAATTGAATGCTGTCAAAGGCCTGAGATTGATGATAACTGATGATTACCCACTAGATTAATCAATGTCAAGAATAGTGTTTATGGTGTCCTGGAGACAGAAACCTGACTGACTTTAAAAGTGACAGGATTCCTCCCGTGTGTATTTTGTTCCATACTTTGGTTTTTCTTCTTTTTGAGTTTCATGTGGTCTGTGAATTATATCTCGGGTATTCTGAGCTTTTAGGCTAATGGTTCCAGCTGCATATGTAGCAGAGAATGACCTTGTCAGAAATCAATGAGAGGAGAGGCCCTGGGTCCTGTGAAGGCTCGATGCCCTGGTGTAGGGGAATGCCAGAACAGGGAAGCAGGAATGGATGGGTAGGGAAATACCATCATAGAAGCGGTGTGGGGGATGGAATAGGGGGTTTTCAGAGGGGAAACCAGGAAAGGGGATAACATTTGAAATGTAAATAAAGAAAATATTTAATAAAAAATTTCAAAAAAAAAGTTGCTAGTGGGAGAAGGTCTTTATTTTTTTAGTTAAAAGACCATAAAGGAACAGTTTTTGTAAAATTGTGCAACACTGAGACAGTATTGATTTTAAGATAAAGTATTCTGCAGTTGAGTGATTCATTTTTAAGAGAGGAAATAATCATTAATTAATTCATAGACCTTTTGTAGTACCAGAGGCAATGTTTTTCAATAGGTAAAACACCACCATCCTGGAGTGACATCTTCATAGTCAGACTATCCGAATCCTCAAAAATGTGGATGATATCTTTATGCAGGAGACACAGTTGGTTCATTCCTTACAACAAGGTAAAAGATGGAATATAAAGGCACAGGTGGAGGGAGAGTAGAAGGTGTAGTACTGGGAGGATGTGAAAGGGTTGATTGCAATGCTTGTTGTTTTTATAGTAAAAAGAAAAACAGCAGTATAGAAATGGGGATATTGAAGGACATTGATTTCATAGTGGCTTAGCAGTGTGAAATAATTGTTTAGTTACATGGAAAACCGAACTTCCAATGCTATATAGGTTGCTGGAAAACACCCAGGCATTGAGGACATGAATATAAATGTACGTGATTATTATGAGTGACAATGAAGGTTTGATGTGGAAATCAGAAATTGGGGAGAAAAATAGCATGCTTTTAGATCCAGTCCACTTAACTTCAGGTAACAGATGTCTGGATTTGAGTTTTAGAACTGATTCTAATTATTGGCAATCATGAAACAAGAGATACAGTATAGCATGAGGTAGAGTAGAACAATGGGGTAACTGACAGAGTAATGATCAGAAGGACCATCAGAATAAATGATGCTAAACTAAGTGACCATGACTCAGGAGCTAGAATCCTCAAAGCAGTATGTGTAGATTATGGCAATATGAAGGGGTCACTCATTGACTGGTTATGCTCTATCTCATGAGGAGTAGAGGTTCTTCTTGTAAACTTCTATAAATCTTATTGTCTCCAATAAGATTGTGTGGACTCTTGCTAAGTTGATGCACTCCAGAGGGACTAGGGGCACTAAGACTGGAGGTGCACAGCATGGGTATAGAGTGGAAGAAACCCTAAGCTTGATGGACCAGATAAAAGCACTATTGAATGGAGAGACCTTGAAACAGTGTGAATCACGACCTGTCACTGTTTGCATATAGATTTTTTTAAAGGAAATAAAGACTTTCTCTATGGCTGGCAGACTTCCTTTAGTTCCATAAATCTTTCCCAAATGCTAAGAACCTGCTTGAATTTGGCAAGCCAGATGAGTAAAAAGGTCATCTTCTTGCCTAATGGCAGATTCTATAGTTTTTACCACACAATTCCCTTTATGGTCATAATTGTCCCTTGCAAAAATATAGTGTTATAGCAGACTCATAAAACTGCTGCCTGTGGAATAAACAGGAAAGGGCACATTCTCATTTCCAAACAACTTTGTATCAATCGGGTTTTAGCTTGCATTTAAAATGGAAAGCAGTGATTTTCCTAACAATGCTGGGCTGTGATAGACTGTCTCTTTGACCTTTCAGTGTGTAGATGAATCTGTTTGCCCCCATTTGGGAAGGCATTCTCTTGTAGACTGTAGATACAGATCTGAGTCCCACATATTTACTGTTCCTAGGAAAGCAGAGGAAGCAGCTTTCCTTTGACTTGCCCAGCATCTAGTGCAGTGTTAATTCCAAGGGAGGACTTAATAATGGATATGTTTTGATGTAAACCCGGTTACTATTTTCAATCTGTAAAAAGAAAGGAAAAAGTAATCGGTGCATGGTAAAGTATGAATATGTCCTATATCCTGCAAGAGAATACAAATTGATCTCTAGACTTTAGAGTTTTCAAGTACAAGGTATGTGACAAAAGAAAGGAGAATTTAAAAAGCCACATACAACAACAAGGGAAAATGACAGTGGAGTATGTCATAGACATAGAAGTTAAAGCCATCCTTTTCTATGAGAAAAGAATGCAGCTGGTTTCTACATTCTGCCACTTGTAATAAGAAATAGAGATTTTTGGGTGATAGGTTAACTAGAGAAAGGAACCTCTGTTGAGAATAGTATATCTCACAGCTGCACAGGTGCAAGGCAGAGAGGTCATAGATCTGAGAAAATGTTGTTTAGCTTTTGAGTTTTAAGTCCTGTGACCAGTGACTGCCTGTGGTTTTCCATGTCTGCAGATGTTAGACTGTCAGCTACAAACCATAGCCTCCTTACAAACTCCGCTCTTGAGCAAGCTATACAACATTTATTCTCTCCTGTTTTATCTGTAAATAGGGAGAATCATGCTCACCACAAGGGGTATTTGTTGAATTTAGTGTGTTTACATGTAAATGTCTTATATTAATGCCTGGCGGTATATAAGAACTCAAGTGTTAATTGAAAGGAAACACTGGGATCAGTGATAGGATCTACAGTGGTTTCCTTGGGTGGCTTGAACACAGCAGTGTTCTTTCTCACAGTGTTGGAAAACAGCAGCCTGAGTTAAGGGATTGGCTAAGTTAGAGTATTCTGAGGGATGAAAGGAATTTGTCCCACTTCTTTCTCCTTGACTTGTCCTTCTCTGCATCTTCGCACCTTCTCATCTTTCTGTCGTATAAGATGCCTCAGAATCCTTCATGACAGCGGTCATGTTGTATTACAGCTCATCCCAGTGGCCTCATTTTTCTTTCATGCATATGCAAAAATCTTGGGTACACATAGTCACATTTTGAGGGACTGAACATAGAAATTCAGCATGTAAATTTTGTGAAGGCACACAGAGTCCATTACAAGAATCCTACACTGGGATACCCATCAGATCACTGCATCCTTCTAAGATTTTTTTTCCCTTACCTAATCTCACTTGAGGGTATTTTTCTTGCAACCGAAAATTTGTTTATAAGAATACTATATTTTAAGTTTGCTGTTGAGAAACATATATTTTTAACGTGATTAATGTATGGCATTTACAAAACCTGACATTTTGCTATTAATAAAAGTCCATTAAACAAACACCAAGATTCCAGGATGGGTCAAGAATTGAAATAGGTTGGTCTGATTTCAATTAGACTAGTGATTAGAGTGTGGATAGAGACAGTGTTTTCAGGTTTCATTAAACTTTTATATATTTCCTATTTTTTCATCCTGATTATAAAATAATTTTAACAGAATGATCAGTGGTTATCAAAGTTTTATGTAGACCCGAGAAAATTGTTCAGCATACCAGAACCTGTTTATCTTTCAAGCTCTGTGAACCATGCTGCATATCTTTTACAAAGAAATAATATTGCCCTGACATGGAATCCCATTAGCAAACCCATCTGTAATTGATCAAAGGTACAAAATATTGAAGAAGCTTTGCAGTTTGTTTAATGTCAGCTTTGAAAACAAGAATTATGATTTTGTTTTGAAATTCCTTTATTTATGTGTCAGAAATGGGGTCTAGGTCATCACTTACTGGCTCCCATAGAGATGAACTCAGAGCATCTTTTGTCTGTACCTATAAGAAAGACTCTTTTCACAGATAAAGACCAACACAGATAATTGTCTTTTTTATTTTTTTTCTTGAAAACTCAAGTCTTTAAGGAAAATTCTTTAAAGATAGTGACAAGAAAGAAACACTATCACACCCATACCATTTCCTTCCTTGCCTCCTATGACTGCTTTTTGAGGAAGAGACCTTCAAACTTAATGTACAGTTCGGGAGTGGAGAAACCCCATATCAAGGAAATAACAGATCCACATCCAATCTGAAGCTCTAGTGAGATTTCTTCCCTTCCCTTTTTTAGTTCATGTAATCATAAATTAAAGCTGAGCTTTCTTCCAATTCACTTCTTTATAATGCTCAAAGAATTAGTGTTCAGATGCATCCTAAACTTAAGATGTTCTTATCCTAAATGTTCTAGTATTACATCTACACATACTCTATTTCCAATGAAAATAACATTCATAGAAAACATGGATTTGGATATCAATACACTTTTGATTTGTGAGCATACAGAAAACAGTTCAAATCCTGACTATACTATGCACTGTGGTTCAGATAAAACTTAATCCACATTTTATAAGCCCCAACACCACACTCTGGCCAGGATAACTAAAACTAAATCATTAAAATATTCTATATTTAATATCAGTGTATGCTGAGAGGGGGGTAAAATTTTTTAACTGTAATATCCAGTTTTTTCCCCTAGGATTTGGAGACTTTTCTATTCTACTATCGTATTTCAGGGTTTTCTTTGGTTTATTTTGTTTTCATCTGGAATGGATAGTCTTCTGTGTACAGATATTGTTTGAATCATTATACTGAACCTTATTTCGGAAGCCACTTATACTTACCAAAAAATCTTTAGTGTATTAGATCCTCAGAGTCTGAATGGAGTCCAGGCAGTTGTGAGTCTCCTGATATGTGTGCTGGTGGTCAAACTCAGGTTGTCTGCAAAAGCAGTGTGAACTTTTAACTGCTGAGTCATCTCTTCAACCTTATTTCTTCTGACTTTTAAAATCTTTTTATTAGTGTTTCTGAGAGAAAGATATCTGTTTAAAATGAAAACAGAAAGTTGTATAAATGCCCTGTAAATCCTGTGAATAATAATTCCTTATCCACACTAATGGAAATGCTTTCAGTATCATTTTGCTTTAAACCTAGAGCATTTGTGATTTACTTACGGTGTTTATCACTTTATGCTTTTCTACTATAGACACAGTTCTTTCATGTTGTTTTCTTTTGCTATGTGAAAGCTCAAAAACTTAAAGCCATTATCCATCTTATATTTCAGGCACTGACCATCCCCCAGTGACCCATGTACTAATAAGTTATTATATACATGGGCTTTGGTCCACCAAATGTTACTTAGGAGAAAGATGTGAGGCTTAGTGGCAGTAGTAGGGTCACTAGGCACGGCTATGGTGGTGAGTCTTCTTGTTTTGCTTATTGCAAAATATGAGGAGAATATTTTGCGCTACAGGCTTTCCTGCCCTGATGTTTTGTTTCATTATAGGCCCAAAGCACTGTAGCCACCTAAGAATAGATGGAAATCTCTGCAACTGTCAGCAGGAATAAACCATTATTCTTCATAATTTGATGATCTTGGAATTTTGTTATGGTTATGGGATGCTAAATAATAAGGCTTGTATGTAATTGATCTTTTCAACCTTTCATGCTTTCCAGTAGATTGCTTATTCCAGTGAAAACTCAATAAGTGGTTTTTAATTAATTAGGGATGGTAAAAGAAAAAAAAAACCACTATTCTTCTATGAAACTGATCTTTAAATGTCTCATATTTAGCATTCTGTGCTAGATACCATAAATTATGCCTTTCAAAATTTTCATTTATTGCCCCCAAGTTTAGTATAAAAATGTTCTGTTAGATTAATATCTTCCTTATTTTCATCTTCTCTTATTAAATCTCTGGCAATCATAGTCCTTCAATATGTATCTGATGAAAGGAAGAAAGAGAAAGAAAGAAAGAAAGAAAGAAAGAAAGAAAGAAAGAAAGAAAGAAAGAAAGAAAGAAAGAAAGAAAGAATAAGGGTATAGTAGGTTACAGTGACTGTGACTTGGCAGGGCCCATAATACTGAAACTTAAGCTTAGAGGTAATAATTTAAAGTAGTTGGCTAAAATACAACATGCATTAAAGATGTCAGTATGTGAAGCAGGACATTTTGATCGTATAGTTTTAAAAATATATTTACATAAAAATGGCTTCCGGATAATATATGTGTCAATGACAAGAAGTAAAGCACAAAACTAATACATGACTCTTCTCTGAGAATTAGTAGCTTGTGTCTCTTTGTCTTCTTTCTGCTCTTGTCTGAGTTGATCAGATGGTAAATGTTATCTCAAGTTTGGGATAGATCTCTACTATCTCAATCTCTAGAAAAAAATAATTAAAGAGAAAAAAAGAAAAGCTATAATTTAAACATCTGAGAAATAATACCAAAATTCATGAATGAAATGAATTTATCTGGAGGCAGGAAGTGATCACAAAATGGCTGATGGCCCTAGCATTACTGAGTTAAATATCAGCATCTCATAGAATGAGATGGGGTCTTCTACCAAATCTAAAAGTGGCTGGTTATTCCTATAATATTTATGTCAGTACTGTACCAGTATATCTTGAAGACAGGTCACTGTTGTAGGTCACAAAATTTGTAACTGTGTGATACAGTTTTCTTTTCCTTTCTAGTAGTCTAAAAATACTTTTCAGCATCATGAACACTAGTCCATTGTGATGAAGCTTCTAGTTGGACATTGCCTTAATTATTCCATGTGTTTTGACAGAACTATGTGTTATCTTCAGCAACAGATCCATAAAATCAGGTTATGGAGCAAAATCAGCAGTCTTGAACGTAGCCTATGGTTTTTGGGGAGATCTATGGAAGCCCTTTGACCAACTACATAACTGGTTATCACTCACTCCTGTCACTGGATATTATATCACTTGGTGACATAAGATATCAAGTTGGGGCATTGTCTGCTCTATTATGTGGTAACTCCATTTAATTTACTTTCCTAAGCATATAAATTTTAGGAAGCATCTATAGTAGTAGGTTTCCATACAACTTCTCAAAATACTTTTAGTATTAGTTGTCTTTTTCCCTATTCCTTTCCTATCCTCCTCCCAATATAAACTTATCCTAGTTTCCCTTTTATCTTTTTATTACACTTATATATTATATCACTTATGTGACCAAAAACTTGAGACTGAGTATGTCGTGGACACAGGAGAAAAGCTATTACTTCTGCAAAGAGAAAAATGACCCCTGATGACAGTACTATACCCAGAGATCAGAGCATCACCATACCCTTTAAAGATATGTCTTCTTGTAGTAGATGGCAATTATCAAAGAGATCATAGTGCTCATAGTGTTCATGGAGTAAGAGACTTAGGAACACTTAGCCCTAAATGGAATACCTTTTTCAAATGCCATCCCTCATGGCTCAGGCTCAGGGATCTATACAGGAGATGAGTCAGAAAGTTTCTAAGAGTAAGTAGTGGTGAAGCACTCCAAGGAATAGCATCTTTCAGCCATAACAGAATCAAGAAACATATGAACTCAAGAGCCTGCGAGAGCATAGACAAGACCTATACAAATTAAGGTCAGATAAAATCCTAACACTGAGAAAAGGAAGTAGACACAAAGTTCTACCTTTAACCAAGAAGCTACTTGCAATGAATACTTTCTGGGAAAAGGAAGATCAGCTTTCTTCAATGAAGAGTTACTGAGCTTATCAACCTTACTCCAGGGCACTCCTCATAGTCAGGAGTAGTTGGCCAACACAAAACACACTGTATGATTTTTGTGCATTTTTTATTTTGTTTTGATTTGCTATGTTTTATTTTATTTGATTTCTTTTTTATTTTTTTGAGAGAGAGAGAGAGAGAGAGAGAGAGAGAGAGAGAGAGAGAGAGAGAGAGAGAGAGAGATCATAAATTGGGTAAGAGAGTAGTGTAGAGAATTTGGGGGTTGAACAGAGAAAAAATATTGTCAAAAATATTGAATACAATTTTTTAAATTAAAAAGAAAAGAGAAGAAAAGAAAAGAAAAAAGAAAAGAAAAGAAATGAAAAAAGAAAAGAAAAAAAAGAAAAGTTAGTTTGGTAAATACAATTGATTGAGACGTTTGGAGTTTCTTGTCTGACGTGTTGTTCGTACCTAACCAGCTCTTCAAGGCACTTTAGTAGAGCGCTGTGTGCTTTTTCAAGATTATTGAATTTGATTTGCTTTTCTCTAGCTATAACAAAAGAGATGAGTAGTTTAAAGACCTCAATTCACTGAGCTACAGGTATGTGTTTATTCTTACTAATAAGTTGAACTCCCTGATTCTGACTTCCTCCCTAGCTTCCATTACCACCATACCCATTTTTCATCATTATAAAAGTCACTGACAATGTAAAATTGAATGTAGGCATGTCATTATTGAAAGAAATACAAGAATGAAATTGAGACCTTTCTGTGTGCTTTGATGCTAAGATATATGATCATGTTGTGACATAATTCTCTGCCCTATTTTCTCCCTAAATCTTCTTTTTATAATAAATATTTTACATGAAATCTCATCGGTACAAAACAGGGAGCTTATCAAAATAATTGTCCTGTATATACAAGTAGAGAAAAATGCCATCTCTGGGGCAAGTATTTAGTCTGTTCATTTCCATTTGGAAATTTTTTTTTTTGTACAAGAGATCCAGAAATGAAAGGCAGGTCACACAAGGTACATGTTAATCTGCAGAGATTAAGTAGATGCTCAGCGTATTTGATTAAAATTTGTTTCCAGGAAGAGTATGGTGCAGCTGATGTGGTCTATATACCACTTCAAACATCCTCACCTGACATGACATTATTTCTTCATACTAAAAGGCACTGTGTCCCCTCTTTAGTCTTCTAGACATGCTTTGCTTCCCAACTAGACTTTTGGTCCTCTCCCTTCCATCTCTAATGGCTGGAAGCTGCTTCACTTGTGAATTTCTTCAGTTCCTCTTTATAATCACTTATAAACACATTGGTCGTGACTCTCTTCTCTCCCTACTTTACCAATATGGGCATTGACATGTATACAGGTCAAACAGTTCTTGTTGTACTTCCCCAGCTGAGGTCTGCTTTCTCCTCACGAGTGAGCATTTTCTTTAATCTTCTGGTGAATTTGTTGCCCTGGAACTTTCCCAAGACTTACTAAAATTGACATAAATGGTCTCCAGTGGTTTCTCTGTTGCCTCATGTTCTTTGCATATATCATTTTGTTAAAGTTAACTCTACTTTTTGGCTCATTTTATCATTTCACAAAGCATCATGAAACTGCTTCTTTATTACATATATGCACAATACATAACTGACTAATTTCTTACTTCTGAAGCATCACATCAATTGCAAGGTCACTTTGCGGATGTTTTTTTTTTTCTTTTAAATGTAATGGCAACATGCCAATGTTTTGGTGCAGTGTCCAATTCTAATGAAAGATTAAACATTTTACCCAGCAGTTCCAGTGTCCTCTGGCTGTTTGAAAACATTTGGTTGGATGCCATCTGTTCTTGGTGATTTATTTATGTCTTGTTTGTCAATTTATTCTAAAGTACTCTCTAACTATTGATCAGTTCCGCTAACCTGTGCACTATGAAAGAGAAGAGAGCAATGATTAGCAAGAAGATATGTGTTGAGCAAAGTGCTGGGCATTGTGGCAAAGATAGGATTTCTGAAAAGAATACTTATTCTTCAGAAGTTTGTTGAAAAGTGGTGCATTAGATATTTGTCTTGTTGCTGCAAAGAAAAATAATTACTCCCAAACATGATTTTGGAAGGAAGAGATTACTTTAGTTCATAGTCAGAGAGTGTAGTCTATAATGTCAGAGAAAGGATAGTTTCAGGAGGCTTATAGAACAGCCACATTGACTGTCCAGTGAGTGAGCAGAGATCCAGGAATGTTTATGCTCAATTCTCAGCTGACTCTTTTTATTCAATCCCTGCCCCTCTGCCCATGGAATGATGCCGGCAATATTTACAGCATGCCTCTTCATCTCTATTTACCTAAAATAAAAAAAAAAAATAAAAAAAACCCTTCATGGACATATGCAATCATTTGACTTTAAGGAGAACCTAGAATGTCTCAAGATGATAAGAATTATGAAGCATCACATTTGGAGCAAAGCAAAAGTAAACTTCTGGGTTTCATCAAGTTCAGAGGACTCCAACGGGTATAAAATGCATTATGCTCTGTTAGTCATTGCTTTAAGGGCTTCTTGTGCTGCCTTTTCTCCTCTTAGGCTAGCTCTTCCATGATGCTGAGGACTCTAGACCTCTCTCTCTTTCATATGCTGAAGAAAAGTCTTCTATATTATTTTCTAGTCCACTTTTTATTTTATTTATTTTCTGGAAATGTAAAAGAGAGATGGGACTTACTACAGAACCAAGTGAAGTACTATAAGGGTATAAGAGATGGAAGTAGCCAAAAAAAAATATTGTGCCACTTGCATTTCTGGAGACTTCCCATTATTTTTAACAAAACTAGAAACAAAACTTTCCATTAGGAGTGTCTTCCTGCTCAGGCAACTGATAGGGCCATTTGGGTTAATTATGGGGTGACTCAAAGAGAGGAATTACTACATACTCCTTTTTTTATGTGTTAAATTCTTCTTATATAAAGTAATGCAGTGAGGAAATGATGATGATGAAAATGCTCATGTTCTGTGCAGGTCCTCTGGCCCTAGCATCCTCTTAGGTATGTTCTTCTCAAAAGCCTTTCAATGGCAACACCTGGCCATGGCACTAAGTCAGTGCTCTTGAGATTTTTGCCATGATTGATCGTTCTGATTGTTCTTGCTTGAAATCATCACTCCTTGTGTGAGGAAGCGGGAAGAGTTTTAGTCTTCCTAGTTCTTTGTCCTTTGAGCCATGAAGAATCATTCTCTGACTGGTCTGCCCTTTTAAAAATGATGTCTTATTTGCTGCCCTGAGCAGAGCATCAGTTTCAGAACAAAGGGAGGTAGAGTGGACTTCATAGCTCTCTTTCCTCATCCTCATTTTTGCTCTTCTCAACATGAATTATCCTTTTCCCTCTTTCCTACAACCAAACATTAAAGCTCTCATTCATGTGAAAATTTTTGTACTGTTCCTTTGTTCTATATATCTAGTCTTTATTCAGTATTGAATGAATCCAGAATGTCTCAGTTACTCTTCTCTAACTCCCTACAAAGGAGACACTCTTATCTGTCTTCAAGGAGTCCATATATAACCAAGTATTCAGAAACCTGAGCTCAAGGCCATGTACCTAGTAAGATTTCATTCTTAGAAAGGCTAGCAGCTTGCTTCCTGAGTGGGAAATTCCAGCAATTCCACTGTTTTGATTTCTAATCTATTTGTCATAAAAATAAAAGTAATATTTTGATTACAGAGAAAGCAACAGGATGAATTGAAGACATGATAAAAGCATACGTTAAATTGTAGTGCTTGATTGGTCGCTCCCTCAGAATAATTTGTTTAAATCCTGAAGCTCTCTCAGCCAAATTTGAAATCAATAAACAATCCGTCCACTGCTCAAATCAGGCATCATCTGCTTCAAAACTTGTCATGTCTCCTTCTGATTGGCAAGTGAGTCACAGCCAAGTGCTTATTAGACCGTTAGGCTCCCTTCCAGTGCAGTCTTCAATTATCTTTGTGATTGTACAGCAAAGAACATTTGCTTGATGAAGTAGGGCTGATTTGCTTATTGTATGTCTCTGCATTCTCATTAATCTCAGCAATTCTGCAATTTGTATTGGTTTTCTAGTTATTAGTGTGAATTCATGAGAGCATGTTTTATTATTAGTGCTGTCTCTTTGCCGTACTTAACCCTTTGGAGTATGCAGAAAATGTGACTAATTCCCTTTCTGTGCAGGCTGAATATGAATGGCTACACACAGGATAGAGACTGGAGTTCTACCTCGTGGCTTTCAATAATCAGTAGGAATTCATTATCACTATTGTCAAACAGTTGCTCTTTTTCTTCTTCTCCCTATGACTTAAGCAGATTAAAATCATTTTCTTTTTTTCTTTGACTTTTTTTCTTTGAGACAGGGCATCATACTGTAGAACAAGCTTTGGCCTGATGCTTACTGTAAATTCCTGGATCCATTTCCATGAGTGCTGGGATTTCAGTCCAGTGTCCTAAAAACATTTTCTCTGTAACTTTGAGATCTATCAATTAGTTATTTTTGACTGCTTTTGGTAATATATTTTTTAATAATATTAGATTCGATGTCAGTTTTCCTGAAAAACTTTAATTGGAAATTCTCCTGAATCTCCCGACAAAGGTACAAAGAACTTTCCATTGCATGGTGCCTATGAAATTTCTAAATTATATTTAAGGGTCTTAAAAGAAAACCCATTTTATAAAATTGAAAATAATTAAGATATGGTACTGTCTATCTGGAGGAAAACCTATTTATTCAATCACTGGTTCTCCCTAAGCATTTTCAAACAACGCATCTCTAGTAGAGGAACCTATGCCTCCAAGTACAAAATTAAGAGAAAAAAAGAAATACTAAGAAAGTGTAATGTTTTCTAATCAACTGCTTGTGTGAGCTGCCTACTTTTATATAGGTCAGTATGGTTCCTGCTTCAAGGTTTAAGGCATTTAAGTTTGGTGCAGGATTGTCAGAGTCACAGAAAATGCAGGCTATGGCATAACATACTCAAATGCTGGATTCCTGGTAACACATATTAGAGATGCAATTCAAAGTTTCCACTACAGGATAGGTTTTTAGAAGGCAACTAAAGGAGAAAAATGAAGTGATACACAGAAGAAATGTGATAAAGCTAAAACAACCTTTTCTTTGCATCCATGGATACTGCCTTTCTGAAACATGGACCCTCCATCTTTCTAGGTCATCGAAGGGAGGGAGGTTTCTTTTGTGTGTTTGATATCTGTTGCATGTGATTAACCTTATAATCTTGTGTATTTGCTGTTGACTATTTTAGACCCTGTCAGATGCCAAAAGATGTGACCACCTCCCTGTCCCTGATCAACACATATAATTTATACTGTTAATTTCCCTGGGGAGGCAATAGTGTTTTATAGATGCAATTATTTCTCATTTAATTTTTCACTACTCATAGTGTGAACCCTGAGTGAAATTATCATTTTCTTTCTATAGATAAGTATTACTATCTATTCAATATTATGAATTTCTACCAGATACAAAATAACCATATCTCATTTTCAATGATAAAATTTTGAGTGAGAATATCTTCATTATATAATTCCTATTAGTTACTAATATTTTGAGTTCCTATTAGTTCAATAAATATTAGTTGTTAAATGAAAATAGTTAACTGATTAATTAACTAAAACATAACTACTAAATTTAACTTTATATAGGATTGAATTTTTATAAATTTCATGACACCTGTGTATTAAATGGATTTATATGTGTGCTTTACATTTGTGTGTTTTCTACACTACACTAATTCTTTCATAATTGTTCTTTACAGTGTTCTAGCCTTATAAAGTCAATATCTCAAAAATGTATCAAAATATATTGAGTCTTCTTACAGTGACCACAAAGCTTTCAATTCCTTTCTCAAATTCTTTTCAAATTCTATCACAAGCACAGCCTTACAACTTGATTTGTATTTGAGAAGATTTTCAACTTTTTTCCAATAGTTTTGTTTTAAATACCAAAATGCATTCATATATTTGTCCCAAGTAGTGAATAAATGATTCTGTGATGTGAGCAATTCGTTATAAACGTACAGAGTGAGTTTATTTGTATGTGGATCTTTCTTTATTAGTTTTAATTATATGTCACAGTTTATATTCCTCCTTATACTGATGTCATTGTCTTGTCACTTTAACATTCTAAACATCCTTTGTTCATTATTTTCCTTCTGACTTTAAGACAAACCTTTAGAAATTTTATCAACAAGTCTCTTCTTAGTAAATTTTTATCTCTGCTTGAATCTAACAAAGGAAAAAATGTCTTCTCTATATGTTTGTAAATATGTGCGTTAGATTGTGTGTGCATGTGTGGGTGTGAGTTTACGTGTGTCTTTCTGTAAGTATAAATATGTACTTTTTTCTGTGTATGTATATATGCCTGTGCTGAGCAGTATCTTTACACATGTTTTTTGATCACAAACGCTTATTCCTATATAAATGACCTGTTGTTATCTTCTGTTAATGTGTTCATTGAAGAGTTTTTCTTCTTAATGATTTTTAAAAAGATAATAATCTTATGGTGTTCAGACATCAATAAATATTCCTCTTCTTTCTTTATTCATCTTTTCATTTTGTTGACCATACATTTTCACACATAAATTTTAAATGGTAAAATTTACTAATATTTTATAATTTTAAACTAAGAGTTTGGCTAATAAGGTTAAATTAATATTTATGCTTCCTTTAAAGTAAATTTTTAGGATGTGATGAAGACTAAAAGAGCATGCACTTACGAGTAAGATTCATAACCTTATAAAAGGTATAGAGGAAGCTACATAGGCCCTACCCTGTCTATCTCTCTCTCATTTGCAATAGAGACAGTAGACGTTTAGTTTTTCCTCACATTTTTCTTCTTATTTAAAAATATACAGCTTGCTTTGTTCTTAAAATACTACTTATTGTATATCTACTTTATAACATGGCACTTATAGCCAAGAATAATTATGTGCTTCAAACATTAAGACAGTAGAGTTCCATGAGTTTTATTCTCTTTGCATTAATCAATAGAAAAATTATTTCTAGAGTGTCAGTCTCTACAGAGTGACAGGCAAGTCTCTGATTCCTAAGTGGTGTCCTGATATGAATTCCAAAGGAAATGAGTATTGAGAAATGTCACATTTAGGATTTAATTTTAGGATGGAACTTGACAATTTAGCAAAGGTTCAAACCATTAAATCAGGTTTGCTTAGGAAGTATACATATGTATACACTCACATACACAATAAACAAAAACCCAAAACCTTAAAAGAAACCCAGTTTGGGTTGTTAGAGTTTGATTATGAAATGCTCCCCCACAGGCTCATGTGTTGAATATGTGGGTTTCAGAGAGAGACCCTGTTTTTGAAGGTTCTGGAGTGAGGGCCATGTAGGAGGTTGCTTTCCCAACATGGGGTATATGCCCCCATCTCTATGTCATTCAGTTTGTGCTACTTTGCCACAAGCCCAAACTTAGATTCTAGGACTGAAACATCAGAAACATTGAACCAACATACATTTTTTCTTCTTTTCAGAGTTCTTCTCTGAGGTGTTTGTCACAAATTCCACCAAGTACAGACTCCAACAAAACATCATAGAAAATAGAACAAAAAAGAAAAAGACACAAGGTTTGGAAATGTGTTAATATGACTTTACCTTGTTGGTGGTACTAAGATCCTGGGTGCTTCCACAATCCAAATTCATCAGGTTTTGCATACTAAATATGTGCAGTTTCTCAAATAAAAATTCACCTTAATAAAACAGCTAAAAGCAAACCAATTGATCTACTGTGTCTCCACTCTCTTTCACCATTGACCTTGTGATTTGTACACAATTACATTAGCCTTTGAGAAAGCTTGATTGATTTTCCTCTTTTGCTTGTAATACTCATTTATCTTTTCCTTTTTATGCCACTAGCAACTTTATTACTCTGTTTCCAGAACAAATAAGAGTTGCCACACAGCAGTAGGCAGAATGATGGGCCACAAAAATAATGCTTATGCCTTCAATTTGGAGTTTAGAGACATTGAAATGCTACCACAGAAGGCAGCCATCATGGACAAAGCTTGTGTTGGAGCATTGGATAGGCATAGGATCATGACATAGAAAAGGGAAGCAGACCTGTCAGTCAGAGAGGCTGTCAGAAGAGAGTCAATGTGTGAGACAGGTTGGAGATGAGTATATTAATGAAGGAAGGCAGGTTGGTTCAAGAACTGAGTGACCTCTAGAAGTTAGGGGTCATGCTCATGTAATAGTTAGCAAAGGAATGGGACTTTGGGTTGACAAGCACAAGAAACTGAACTTTCTTAGGAAAGTAAATGAATGAGCAAAGAAATAAATTTGTCCCAAGATCCACAATGAAATGCAGTTATGTCAAGCTTTTGTTGTACCCTGGAGGACTGTCATGGCCTTCTTTGGTGTACAACATTTGTTCTTAGCCTTCCTAATGCTGTAACCCTTAAATTCAGTGTCTTATGTTATCATAACCCCTAAACATAAAATTATTTCCTTGCTACTTCACAACTGTAATTTTGCTGCTATTATGAATCATAATGTAAATACCTGATATGAAAGACACCTGATATGTAACCCCTGTGTGAGGATTATTCAACCCCAAAGGATCATTGGGAAATGCTGGCCAATAGAATCATATAGATATTTATTTCTGTTGTTTAATTTACAGTATATACTATAATTTTATAGCAGCTGCAGAATTCATAAGGCTTATGGACTTTTGTATTGGATGTATTTGAACTAAATACTGTCTAAGTCCTCTAACAGCTGAGTAAGTATAGTGCTCATTCATCAGGAAGTTATTAGTAACAACAAATTATTTATAATTCTAGCAATAATAATAATAATAATAACTTCAATAATATACATATATTTAAAATAATGTTCAATGGTGTTTATTGATTAACTTCTACATACAGAAGAAAATTTTTCTTAACATATAAATGATTATTTCAGATCTTTGCACTTTAGTGAAGTGTGATGGCATTAATTTAATTTTATTTGTACACATAAAAGGTATTTATAAAGCAGACACAAAGAACTGGAAAAACCGAGAGGGCAGGTCACTTTTTTAAGCACCCATAGAATGCCTGACTTAGGCAATAGGACATTTGAGTATGCTCATTCATTTTGCTATAGTTACATTATTATTACTGATGTGACAAATGTTATTGTTTTCATTATTATGCTGTACCTGCTTGATTACAGTTTATGTATTTTTTAATATCAATAAACAGCACAGAGATAACAGAATAGTAGTGGTAAATCATAAGTGGAATATTGACTCGGGACAAAGATTCCCCCAGACCGTACTCTGGTTTGATCTAGTGGCCACTTCAACTAATAGAGCACTTAGTGATTCAGGGCAGAAGCAGGAGACTGACTTATAAGTAAGGACAATTACTATTCACTCAGTGAATTTAAGCAGCTTACTTACTGTACATTCTCTGATTGCACAGTTAATCCTCTTAAATAATATATACTAGCTGGCTTTTTTAAAATCATGAATTAGATCAGATAAAAATGTCCAAAGAATAGAAATATGAAGTAGATTATTCCAATCTGAAGCTTTATCTCATCATAGCGTCTTAAAGGGATTTATTTCCATAAAGGATAGAAAAAAATGAAGTGTCTGGATTTTTCCCCTTGTATCCAGAGGGTCTGTATGTTTTGTTCATCTGAGTAGCTGCTTTCATAACACATCCTCTCTGGTTTTCACAGTATTTAGCCATGGGACTTGTGGCTGATAAAGCAGACGTGTGTGAGAAGTGAGACACTGAGAAGCAGTGACCAGCTGTTCATTATTATGATAGCACTGAAATGAATAAATCCGTCTTCCTGTGGGAGACAAAATGATCCATGCTTCAGAGAAGGGGTTGTGTGGAGCGGAGACATTCAGAGTGCTCCGGGTGTGATGACAAGGACAGGCCTGAAACCCACAAATGGATTCTCAGATAAGACTCCTACCCCCGACTAAGTAAATGCTGAACCCAGTTGGCCTTCAGCTCCCTGCAGATAGCTCTTCCTTTTCACTTATTCCAAGGGCAGCAATCACAGCATTCTCCTGGGGTCTGAACAAGATGAATAATGGGGAGCCATTGGGGCTTGTAAGATAGGTTGCAGGGCAGGAACAGGGAGAGTGGAGAATATTACAATTGAATTAGCCTTCTGGTGAGCCTGGGCTAAAGCAAGGAGTTTCACTTACTCCCACCCCTTTATCATTCCAGTTCTTGCTTGCCTTTTCAATTATCAAATCAGATTCTGTGATTACCACTCAGCTCAACTCTGGAATACAATTACAATGCATAATTCTCTTTAGTAGCAATGACTCCATAAAATGTCTAAATTAGAGATTTCAACATCTTCCCAATTCGTGTCTTTTACTAACTTCTGCCACTCAGGAGCCACTGGAATGTTTTTGTTCTTTTTTTTTTTTAATTATGTGTATAAGTGTTTGGGAAGGTATGTGGGGGGTGTGTGTGTGTGTGTGTGTGTGTGTGTGTGTCTATGCATGCAAGTACTCCTCATGAAGGCCAGAGGTATTGGATTCTCGTTTAGCTGGACTTTTAGGAGATTTCAAGCTTCCTGACATGAATGGTTGGAACCGAACTTATGTCCTCTGGAAGCAAAAAGTAGTCTTGATCAGTTAGCGATCTCTCTTCAGTCTTTTCCAGGATCTTTCTCATGAGCAGATCTGTTTCTGACCCTTTTTGCCCTCAGTCTTGCCTAAACCAAAATGGGAATGAAAGTTAAGAACACAGCCCAGTTAAAAAGTGCTTGCCACATAAGCATGTATACCTGAGTTCAAACATCCAGAACCCACATAAAATGAGAGGTAGAGGCATGTGAGCTTGACCCTACTGCTTTATCTCGAGATGAGAAACAGAGGGCAGAATCCCCACAGGATCAAGGGCCACTTAGCTCAGGATATGCACCAGTAACAAAAGACCCTTTGTCAAACAAAGTGAAAGACCATGATGGACACTCAGAATTGTCCTGTGATCGCCATATGAACATTATGGCATAGGTATGCATATATTATATATGAACATTAGCACACATACACACACTCACATGCACACACACACACACACACACACACACAAACAAGACTGGAGAATCAGAAGTGAAAGATCACCTTAGTTACACAGTATGATAGAGACCACATTGAGATACAGGACACTATACTATATCAACAAGAACAACAGCAACAACTAGAACAAGAACAAGAACAACAAGAACAAGAATATATATATATATATATATATATATATATATATATATATATATATATATATAAAATTATAAAAGAACAAGAATATATGTATTATATAATATTCATAAATATCCTAGAGCGCAAACACATAGCCTTTTTCTCTTATCACTATCTACTGAATTATCAGATTCACACATTCTGTTGCAAATATCCTACATTTAAATTTTTCTCTGCAATGTATTCAATTACCAAAACAAGTTCCTCCTCTCCATTGGCCCCTGTTTGCTCCTTTCTGATAGCTGTGGGTTTTCCACATTGGACACATTCTCACCATCAAGTGTGCCCTTTTACCTGACAATTGTGTCTTGACCAGACACTCAGAAGACTCCAAGGTTCTCAACTCGATGAGCATCATGAGGCGGCATTCCTCTCACGCCTTCATCTCCCTACTATACCACATAACCAAAGTGAAGAGCACTGGCCTATTGTTTGTTTCTCTTTGACAGTTAGCTCTCTAGGATATGGTCATTTCCTGCATGGGTGACTTCATTGTCAAGTAGTGCTCTGGCCATGGCATCCCAAGCATATAACTTGTTACCTCATTCTAATGGGATGCCTCACTGTCTTGTCCAGAGGGTGTGAAGCAATTTTACTTCATTAGTAAATTTAAATCCACATGTAAAAAGCCTAAAATTACACTTTATTAATCCCGTTATCTCAATACTAGATATCCTAATAGAAATTTCAAATTGTCTTTTCCTGTTTTTTCGATTCTAATTGCCTCATGACTGTAAAAGTAGCGACTTCAAAACTTTCTGATTGGGCAGGAAGTGTCATCACATCATACCTTTAGTATTTTTATGAACTAAATATTAGATGTCTTTGCTTTAATAAGAAGGATGTTTTTACCTACATAAACATGTTTGCACGCCTGCATCTGTTTTTAGTGTGAACCTTATACCTTCCATATGAGTCCGTCAAAAACCACTTTGAGGTAGAGATTACTCTTTCCCATTATCTCTATTTCATTGCACATGAATGGGTTTAGCATGTCTACTACTTAGACTGCGCCATCAGCCATCAGTAAGAGTATAGGGGTTCACTATGTAGGGTATTGAGTTGGTGGGGTTTATTGTCACTTCTCAAGTGGTTTTAGAAAGTTGGGGCTCAAATACTTAAATTTTAAATCTCACAAGAGTCAGATCTATATTTGTCTTTTTCACCACTGTGTTTTTCCACTAGACTAGATAGTATAGATATTTAATAATTCTTTGTTAAATGAATGAATGCATGCATGAATGAATGAACCTGCCCTTCAGGTTTTTAAATGCTACAGTGAGATGAGATTATTCTTGGAACCGATGTGGATGTAGGGCTAGGAAGAGACTCAGTGTTGAATCTTGTCTCTGCTATCTGTTTGTTGAGTGTTGTCGCCCATCTCAGGTATATCATCCAATGTTCTATCAACTGATTTAATCATAAAGAAAACAATTACTTCTTGGGGTTTGTTGTTGGAAATAAATAAGATATTGTAACATGTTCTTACCATAGACCTAGCATGTACTTGATGTTAGGTAAATATTACCACTTATCTTCCTGTTGTAAGAAAAAAAGTTTCAATTCATATTCATTTAGGTCAGTGAGAGATTCAATAATTTCTGGTTTTTTCTGAAATCATCATTCCATATATATAATTCAGGCTGCTTGATTTATATGCACCCTGTTAGCTGTTTCTAAGTGGTTTCCAGATTTTGCATGTCCCTGGATTTTATCTCATTCTGCTATGTAGGTTGCAAATAAATTTTGAAAATTGTACCAATATAACTCAGCAGTGTTTTATGCTAGAGGATTTAGTTGTGAGTTTTACTTAAAAGATGACAGAAGTGAAATGTTTAGTAAATCCATACCTGATTGAAGAGGGGATATTAGAAGTTAAGCTCCTGATTTTTATATATCTGGGCATTAAGTTCCCTTTGTATTTTGCCTGGTATGATAATCCACATAGAAAGCATCACAGAATTTGGAGTTTATAAAGCCCTCTCTAAATAATTCTTTTAACCATGTGATTGCTGAAATATATAATTTTGTTTTGTAGTCTGCATTCAAACTATGTAAGGATAAATAAAACATTAGCTTTACTATTAAACAAATACTATTGTAGGCATGACTAATGGGGTTAATAAAAGCTAATATTTCCTTATTTAAATTATTATTTGTGTTGTTATTATTTTAATTCATTTTGTTTCTTTCCCTCAAACATCTTTTATAAACTTTTAAGTCATGTTGGAAAGTACAACCTTGACTATTTTTGTGATGGAAGTTACTGCTTATCTGAGGACTCCTTGCCTTAGTGAAACTGCATGTGGGCTTTTGGAGCAGTGGGAAAGCTGTATCAGCTGTTTTAGGCAAGAGTTTAGACTCAGACCCAATAATGGGGCTGATTTGTTACTTATGTTGCTTCTTCAACTGGTATTTATCTCATTTCCCTGTTAGTCTATATTATATATCTGCCTAACTACTTGCTTGTGTAAGGAAAACACACACACACACACACACACACACACACACACGCACACACATGCATGCACACATACATGCACATACACACACTCATGCACACACATATAAACACAAGAATACACGAATGTAGACACAAATGGAGCAGAAGCACCACAAATAAGAATCTTTAGGTTTTTGTGAAATGTTTTATTTTGCTGCTGTACACTGTTGATCATTTTGTTTGGCAATAGTATCACTTTGCATTCATGTACAGTTCTCCCATGCTATCTTTTTTTTTAACCTTATAACTCAGTGAGAAATGGATGGAGGCACAGTGAATATTGTTAGTTGTTGATGGAAAGATGAAAAACAAGTATGAAATTGTATCTTCATATTCATTAGGAACTATGTGGTTTCTTTTATTCCTCAAGCTGAAGCCAATTCTTTGCAAACATTGAGTAATGTGTATGTAAATATGCATATGTACATACATACCTACATATACATACTCACATGATGTAGTTTTATATATGTATATACTACTGTGGTGCTTGGATGAGAAATAAGAAATCCAAGGTCACAGAGAAAGATAAAAAGCAATGCTAAAACAGGACTCCCAGTGATCAGAGTTTTCCATTGGTGAGTATCATTTTTTGCTTCCCACAAAGGTCATTTCAGGAAAAAAAAATGGATGTATTGATGTGCCACAAAGTTTCCAATTAAAATGAAACTGGCTTTATTGAGTCTCAAGGAAAAAAATATATTATTTCATCTTAGATTACTTTGTCTGTGGTAGTAAAGTGCCAGTGAGAAATATTAGCATTTCTTTCTCCACTGAAATGTTAATATCTGGGCATATTTGAGAAGGAGCCACCCAGCGGCTGCATTCCAATCACTTATCCCTTATATTTGCAGAGTTGTTGAAGGCTCACAGAGTGCTTTCAGAGACATTATCTGATGATGTTCTTGAAACAATCCCAAGACAAGATACTATTACTGACCCATACTCAACAAGGTTATACTAAAGATAGAGGAGAGGGACTTACTTAAGGTCACAGAGCCAGTCGTGTGAGAAGCAAAGCAGGGCCCAGCTTTCCCCATGTGTGGAACATTTGCCCTTAGATACTGTATGTAGATGGAACACAGCTATCTCAACCTACCTCTTTTTTCCCCCAAAATTGAGTATTTTCCACCCCTTCAATGTCTATTTACTTGGGAATTTTAAGTTGTTTTTTAAATGAAACTGAGTTCAGAATAGCATGGCATGAACCTTTCCAACAGGAGTGTTACCATGCAACTGTGAAGACTTTGTGTCCTAAATTCTCTGCTTTGCATGGGAGAAGGCTACAATGAGAACTACACTGGAAAACATTAAAGTAAACTCTGGTGGTCTTCAAATTGGGCCCCGTGGCATTGTTGAGTGAATCATTTGAATAATCCTACTTTTAGTTAATGCAAAGGATGGTGACCCAAAGATTTATTTTTTGAAAACTTAGAAAGTAGAGTTCTCATAAGACAAATATAGTAAGGATTTTGGAACTGTCTGTTAAGTATGTGTGCAGTCATCTTTCGTTCCCATCTTTATCCTTCTCACTTTATCTGTATGCATTTCTTCTTGAGTGTTCTTAACTTACTATTAGGGAAAATGTTAAAACATGTTTGTTTGATCTGACTGTCCACAGTAGGCTAGTGAAATAAGGCTTTACTTTCTACTCTTGCTGGAGCATTTTCCAAGCATCTTCAGAGAGGAGAAGGCAAATGGAGGATCTGGAGAGACACATGAAGGTTTGTGTAACTTGTCAGAGCTGGGAAATACAAGAAGTAAGTGTATGCTGCACCTGAGGTCTGGCTTTCGGGTGATGTAACTGTTTTCTGCACATATTGTTACACTGCAGGTCTTTTTAAGACTCATCAGTGGTTTCTTGTTTGTAACAGTCACATGACATGTGTATTAATTTTGAACAGGTTTTAAAGGTGTATGTGTGTGTATGTGTGTGTGTGTTCATTTGACTGTAAAGTTTTTTACTCCTTCATTTATATTTCACAGCATATCTGTCATAAGTGACCCCATTTTCAAATAACTTAGAAGATTGCTAAGCTATCTGCAGCTGTTATATTAATTATACCATTTTGCAGGGAGACAATGCTTCTGGGAGTCTATGTTGGCCGCAGAATAGTTGCTATTCTTGAGGAAACATAGACTTGCCTTCTTCTTGACTTTCTGCTTTCTAGCCTAATAGAAATAACAACTGTGTGGCTTTTGTTATAGTCATGTTGCTGGCTGACTGATGAAGTCCACATTTAGTGGACCGGGTTTTTCTTTTCATTGATTTAAGAATGCTGTTGAATGTGAAATTAGATCCTCGAAGGCTGGTGCTGTTTCAGTGGTTGTGAGGATGGATTTAGGCTGTGGTAGGGAGGTCACCTTAGATTTGGGCATATGTAGTTTTCTTTTGTCTTTTATTTTCTTGATTATGCAAATCAAAAATATTTCTGAACACTTTAACTCCAAAAGTACAAGCAGGAGATATGCCAGTATATTACTTTAATTCTCGCTTCACAATGTGCTGTTTGGGAGTTCATCTTCTCCTACAGTTTCACCATTCTAGCAACTGTGTAAACAAAGCTTTTTCCCACTATGATTTTGTAACATCCAAATCAAAATGCTGAAATCCAGACTTTCCCAGTGAGATAATTAGTATGATTAATGAGAAAAGCTTATGTTTTCCTTCTAACTGTATAGTAACTTAGCAAGTTGTCTTTAGAAAAATGCTTCAGCCAAGTTTTAATTTCTACAAATGCTATAAGCACTTATTTACTGGCCCAGCATAATCCTAGTTACCTTTGCAATGCTCAGAAATGACACTACAGTAGTTCCAACTCATTTCTTGCTCTTTCATCTTTTGGTTTACCCCAACAGGCTCCTATGCTTCAATTCCCTTCTGAAGCAACTTTTGATTCTCTTCATTATAAAATATTAATTGCTCTTTTATGGCATGCATATTAGTGTTTCAGACAACTGGTTACAAACATGCGATAAATAGAGACATGACACCTTCTGTATCCACTCATGTGTATGTGTGTGTGTGTGTGTGTGTGTGTGTGTACATGTGTGGGAGTGTAATGTATATGTGGTACATGAGTAGATGGACTAATGTGCTTCTGTGAATATATGTAGAAAATATAGCAGGGAATCAGACATGCTTTCTGACATGTGACCTTAAGGATATAATCTTTAAACTAGAATCTTGTCCTTTGGGCTAGGTTGACTGGCAGGCAGGCCTTGGAATAGGCCTCTGAAAATTCTAGGGTTATAGGCAAACCCTTTGTCTCTGAAAATTTTGGGGTTATAGGCAAGTCAGCTATAAAAGGATTTTATATAGATCATAAGGATTGAAGTATTGTCCTCATGCTGCAGAAAGAATACTGTAACCTATATAACCATAAAATTCTTAGCCCAATATCCATTCATTTTAAGTGTCCTTTAAAGTATAAAACAAACAAGAAGTGCACACATCAAGCATAAACTTACTGAAAACCCTTCAGAATGAAAATATCTACATAACCACTATCCAGACAAAGAAAGATCATGGTGCGTTCCTATGTGGTCCTCTTGTTCTGCCCAGGGACAGTTCTTAGGATCTTTTCACCACAGATGAGATTTTGTAAGTCTGTGTTCTTTTGCCCAATATTACATTGTCAGTGCATACATCTAGTAGTATATTTATTAACATTGTTTTGAAATCCCATTTGTTTAATTTTTTAGTGTGACTGTGTGTGACTGTGTGTGTGTGTGTGTGTGTGTGTGTCTTGGTGCACTGTGCCATAGTTCACATGTAGAGGTAAAATGATAAGTTGGAGGAGATAATTCTCTCCTTCCATCATGTGTGTCCAGAGAATGGAACTTTTTTTTCCAGTTGGAAAGAAAGGGCTTTCAGATGCTGAGCCATCTCATGACCTGTTAGCATTGTTTGTATACAATCCCATTTTAGGGGTACATTGCAATTTATTTACTCATTCAAATGTTGAGAATTTAATTTTACTTGCTTGCTCTGTTAACTAGTTTGAGGCTATGAGAAAAATTGCCTCTCTGCAGATTTAAATACAGGTTTTGGGGAATTTATATATACCTTCTATTCACTCAATTGTTCTTGTCTTGTAATATAGCATTGTCAATAAGAAATTAAAATTTGGTTTGAAATTACTAGTGTATTATACAAATATCTATATTTTAAAACAAATAAAGGACACCTCTGAAATTACTCAATTTAACAATACCTAACAGTGGAATATTTTTATCCATCTTATTTGCCAGTAATAATAATAGGTGCAATAGTATATGCTAATAATTTAGTTATTATATATCTGAGGCCCCCTTTTTATTTGTGCTGAGTGCCTGTGCTACCAGTGTTCTGTTCAGAAAGTTCTTCCTCTGTGAGTCAGTTTACTTTCTCTTCTAATAAATTCAATACATCTGGCCTTATGTTGAGGTCCTTGATCCAATCGAAGTTGACTTCTATATATGGTGATAAATATGGATATTTTATATTCTACTTGCAGCCATCAAGATAGAACAGTACCTTTTGTTGAAGATGCTGTCTTTTTTTTTCAGTGTATATTTTTGCTGTGTGTGTTTGTGTGTGTGTGTGTGTGTGTGTGTATGTATATGTGAAAAATCATGTGTCCATAGATGTGTGGATTACTGTCTAGGTCTTCAATGTAATTTTATTAAATGACATGTCTTTTTTTTATGCCAATACCATACTGGTTTTATGAGAATAACTCTATAGAATAGCTTGAAATTTAGTAAAACAATACTTCTAGCAGTTCTTTTTTTGTTTGTTTTATTCTCTCTCTCTCTGTGTGTGTGTGTGTGTGTGTGTGTGTGTGTGTGTGTGTGTGTGTGTGTGTGTGTGTGTGTGTGTGTGTGTGTGTGTGTATCTGCTGTAGAAGTTTCCTGATGGAGATTTGGTGTTTTTAGGATCACTTTGTATACAATTATATCTTCTACAAATAACAATATGTTGACTTCTTTCTTTCCTATTTGGATTCCTTTGCCATCCTTCTGCTGCTACTTTAGTTAAGACATAAAATACTATCTTGAATAGTATTGAATGAACAACCTTGTCTTGTTTTTGATTTTGGTGTAAATTCTTTGATTTTCTATCCATTAGAAAATCATGTGCTTTCTGTAAATTACCTTTATTAAGTTGAGGTAAAGCCATAGTGACTTTTATTATGAAGTGGTGTTGGAATTTGAAATTAAGTATGGCATTTACCTTTTAAGTGGATCTTCATAGTGCTTGGTTTTTTTGTTGTTTTTTTGTTTGTTTGTTTTTGTTTTTTTTTATTTTTTTTGAGACAGTGTTTCTCTGTGTAGCCCTGGCTGTCCTGGAACTCATTCTGTAGACCAGGCTGGCCTCAAACTCAGAAATCCTCCTGCCTCTGCCTCCCAAGTGCTGGGATTAAAGGGGTGCACCACCACAGCCCAGCTGATCTTCATAGTGCTATCTGCTTAATATCTGTAAGAACTATAGTGTTATGCTCTATTCCTAGTACATTGAATGAATGTGACACCATACTCAAAAGCTATGATTTAACTGTAATTTACAAAAAAATGTATAGTGAGTAAAAGAAATCAAGTGTTGACTTCAATAGTTCAAATGCAAATACCTTATTTTATATTTTTAGCTGGATGACAATGTCATTTTCTCTCCACTTCTTAGCACATTTTTCATGACTAAACACCTGTTTTTATCCAATTGGATCATTCTATTACTCTCTTAGAAACATGTTTTTTAACCATTGCACCTTACATCCAAAGTTGTCTCAACAGGACTTGGGATCCATCCATGCTGAACTTCTTGTATTTAAATAAAATATACTCCAAAGTATAGGTAAAAAATTGTACTGTTAATGAATATACACTAAATGATGTTACTGTCTTTTTAAAGAAACAATTGGATTTAATTAAACCACATGGTCAAGGTGCAGAATGTGGTACTGAAAATAAATTAAAATGCATAACATCACATTATAAGTATACTAGTAGATAAGTTCTCTTTCATCACCTAACTACAGAAGTAAATGAAAAAACAAAAATAAAGTAGAAATTAATGGATTTCACTTAGAAGATAAAGATGAATAGAAGTGTCAGAGGCAAGAGCAAAGCTGGGAAGAATTCTAATGGTTTCCAGGACAATGTGAAAAAAGAGTGCTCCAGTATTACCAAGTGTGCTGTATATATCAAATGATTAATTGTACTGTTAAGAAAGACAAAGTGAAATGCTGAAGTCAGAGCAATAAGTGGGACCAGGTTAGACTTCTAAGTAAACAGGGCAATAGAGTACTTTAAAGTATCTATTAAAAGTAGTGGATCTCAGATTCAGTTGATTACACAAATAAACACATTAAATATCCTGAGAAGTAAAAATCTACATATGAAAACAAGTAAAATACAAGTTTAAGTTTTTTATTATTCTGTTTTTCAAATATAGCATTTATATAGACATTTTCTCTTGTTATAAAGCAATTTACTGATCTTATTATATCAAAACTTTCAATTTTAGGGAATAGTATGCTCTCAGCTGTCTGCCCTGACTTTATAAATGAAAAGTGAATAACAGAAAAAACGAAATAAGCCAAGCATTGAGCTATAAACAGCAAATAAGGATAACACCAATCTTCAAATCTTAATTATTTTTTTAGAAGAATAGCTAGAGAAGGAATGTTTTCAATAAATATTGGTCAAGGAATTTAGCTAATCACCTTTACTTTACTTTTGAAACATTAATCACATAATTTGGACAATCTTGGAGTTAGTAACTTTAAATCCCCAGCTTCTGATTTAGGGTGATTTAACTGACATAAAATGAAATCATGAGCCATGGTGCTAATGATGACAGAATCTTGGTACACTTAAACTTAGTGGCATAACAATAAATCAGTTCTGAGTTGCCTTGAATGGAAATCCCTAGAACAAGATATAGAGTGCTTGCATTTTATGCATTTGTGTCTCATCAACTTATTTGTGAGTATAAGAGAAGAATTCTCCTTGAGACAGAGACTTCTGAGATTGTATTTTTATTTGTGCATATCAATTAGAGAAATCCTAGGAGTACTTTGAAGAAATGCACAATAACATGGGAAATACATCCTATACATTGAGTTCTTGAATCATCTTTTGAATGTTTGTCACGCTTTCTTACATCTAGCTTAATGCATAATTTAAATGTCGTAGGTATCAGTTCCTATCATCATCTGGCTTTAACTTACATCTTGACTATTTCCCTGGTAACACATGCATTTGACACTATCGTAGATGAAAAGTTTTCTATAACCTGCCATTTCCCTAGTGCTTTGTTTTAGTATGTTGAGAATGGTTCTATATACAATTCGTGCCAATATACCCAAACCTAGTTGAATTGCCCTCCAAAAATGTAGGCTATGCAACTTAATCAATTCCTTTGAAGTATTGATATGCTTTTGTTCATCAAATAGGAAGTGAGTTTGACAAGCTATTTGTTATAGAGAGTCTGAGACACTGCACATTTAACTTATCTTCACTGGTTTTGCTGTTATGTTCTCTGTAGTCAAAGTATATCAGATTTACTAGTGTTCTTTCTGTTATTTAAGTCCTGCTCCCTATCTGTCTCCTTTAGCACAGTTTTATTTAAATTCACTGATATCATTTCTGAATGTGCTTACATATCTATTGGTTCACTCTAAAAGTGATTCGGAGTAGATCCAGTCCTTTCTTTATAAGGTATAAACCTTTTCCTATTAAAATACACATCATTATTCTTGGTCAGAAAATCTTTTTATAAGGACTCCATATAAATATAATAGGATGCAGGGAGCTTACACTGAAGACAAGTAATTACATCCTGAGAATTTAACATGTAAATGAACAGTAAAAATTGGGAACTTGTGGTGGGTATTGTTTGTTGCAGGCAATACTTCCTTCACATTTTCATACTAAAGAAAATCATTTGTATATCAGGGAACAGATATTACAGGAAGTAGCTAGTAACTAAGAACATCCAATAGCACATACCTGTGATTTTTCTCAAGTGTGTCTGTTATGTGATGCTCTGTAAATTATAGAGTGTCACATGGACTTTGTATACATACTTATTGCTCATTTGTTTGTAAAAATCAGTATTCCTGAATTTTTTTTTGAGAAAGAGGCTCTTGGATTTCATAGTTTGTCTCATGTTTGTGTTTGCTTGTGTGAGTGCCTATGTATGTCTATGTATTTGTGTGTGTGCGCGTGCGTGCGTGTACGTGTGAGTACGTGTGCATGTGTGTGCGTGGGTGCATGTGTGTGTGTGGGTGCATGTGTGTGTGTGTGTGTGTGTGTGCATGCGTGTGTGTAGTTTTTCCAATATTGCTCATATAGTCTTTGCTTTTTAAGCAGATCTTATACCAGTAGTATCATATCTTTTAGTTACTGTCAAATCTTCCCTGTGTATTGATATATTACTGGTAGAAAGGATGTTATGTCATGCATGCACTTTCATTGTAATCCTGTCTATTAACCTTGGGTTTTGTTCTCTAATAATTTTGTACATTTTATGTTAGAATGTGAGTAGCTGCTAAACTATGATATAGTATTCTAAAATATGCATGTTTAAACAAGTCTGCAGAAGATTCTCAGGAAATCTGTTCTTTACCACTGGGAGCTACTCCTAGTGGGGAACCCAAACCATGCTCTGCTTTGCTAACTGTCTACTGGTGATTACAGCATGGTAAGGACAATCTGATGAAACTCATCATGAAACAGTCACTAGCAGGCAAGACACACTTTGGAGTGGGACTAGACATTGTAGATTGGCACAGAACAAAGATATGAATGATACTTATTATAATTCTAATAGAAGATCTCTTTCAAATATTAATATATACTTGAAAATTAAGAAAGTTTTTCCGTGTTCTTGAGTCTGACTGAATTCTCCCAACATTCTATATCTCTGACTGTTCTATACTTTGCTTAGTTTTGATTCTTCAAAGCCATCTCTGATCCACCCGTTCCTTCCATCTGAGTTGCCTCCACCCCTTAGAATGCTTATTCTGAAAGCATGGAGACTCAATTTTGAGTCTCTATTTTACTCCCATAAGAAGTCAGGCAAAGCCGCATGTGCTAATAATCTCAATTTTGGAGATTGAGAGTGGAGACAGGCAAATTTTTAGAGCTCACTTTCCAGCCAATCTAGTAGAAATGACTGAGAGTTTTTGTCTTAAGGCAATAAGATAGAGAGCAATGGAGTTTGACACCTGTCTTAGTAACTATTCTATTGCTATGAAAAAAAAACAAAACAAAAAAAAAAAACAAAAAACAAAAAACAAAATACAAAAAACAAAAAAAAACATGATCCAGGCAATTCTTTTTTCATTAGATATTTGCTTTATTTACATTTCAAATGTTAATCCCTTTCCACGTTACCCCACCGAAAACCCCATATCCCATCTCCCCTCCCCTGCTTACACGCCCCTGCCAATTTCCTGACTTGCATTCCCCTATTCTGGGGAATTGAGTCTTAACAAGATCAATGGCCTCTCCTCTCATTGATGTCTGAAATAGTCATCTTCTGCTACATATGCAGCTGGAGCCGTGGACCTTCCACATGTACTCTTTGGTTTGTGGTTTGGTCCCTGGGAGCTCTGGAGGTACTGGTTGATACATGTTGTTGTTCCTCCTATGGAGCTGCAAACCTTTCAGTTCCTTGGGTCCTCTCTCTAGCTGTTCCATTGGGGACCCTATTCTCATTCTATTGGTTGGCTGTGAGCCATGAGTGTTTTGATTCACTTTCCAATAAGGATCAATGTATCCACACTTTGGTCTTCCTTCATCTTGAGCTTCATGTGATCTGTGAGTTGTATCATGGGTATTATGAGCTTTTGGGCTAATACCCACTTATCAGCGATTGCATACCGTGTGTGCTCTTTTGTGATTGAATTACCTCACTCAGAATGATAGTTTCTAGCTCCATCCATTTGCCTAAGAATTTCATGAATTAATTGTTTTCAATAGCTGAGTTGTTCTCCATTTTGTAAATGTACCACATTTTCTGTATCCATTTCTCTGTTAAGGGACAACCTGGTTCTTTCCAGTTTTTGGCTATTATAAATAAGGCTGCTATGGACATAGCATGTGTCGTTATTGCATGTTGGAGTATCTTCTGGGTATATGCCCAGGAGTGGTATAGCTGGTTCCACAGAAGAGAAAGCATTTAAATGGGGAGATTTTTTACATTTTCAAAGGTTTAATTCACAATTTTCAAGGTGGTGAGTATGAAGGCATGCAGGCGAGTACTCAGGAAGTAGCTGAGGGATATATCCTAATCCATAGACACTTTAAAGCTAGTTCCACTAACACAGTTTCTCTGACAAGGCCATACCTACTAGAAAGAGGCCATATTCACAATCCTTCTAATCCTACTCAAATAATTCCACTCCTTGATGAGAAATCATTCAAATATATGAGCCTTTAGATGGCATTCTTTTGTTCCATTTTTTTTACTGGTTATTTTATTTATTTACATTTCAAATGTTATCCTCCTTCCCAGTTTCCTCCTCCACAAGCCCCAGATCCCCTCCTCCCTCCCCCACCTCTATGAGGGTGCTCCTCATCCACCCACTCCTGCCTCAGCGGCTTAGCATTCATCTATCCTGTGTCATCAAGCCTCCACAGGACCAAGGGGCTCCCCTACCAGTGATGCCAGATAAAGTAATCATCTGCTACATATCCAGCTGAAGACATGGGTACCCCCTGTATACTCTTTGGTTGGTAGTTTAGTCCCTGGGAGCTTTGAGGAGTCTGGTTGGTTGATATTGTTGTTCTTCCTATGAGGTTGCAAACCCCTCGGCTCCTACAGTCCTTGCCCTAACTTCCCATTGGGGTCGCCACACTCTGTCTAATATTTAGCTGTGTGCATCCACATCTGTATTGGTCCAGCTGTGGCAGAGCCTTTCAGGGAGACAGTTACACCACGCTCCTGTTAATAAATACTTCTTGGCATCGTCAATAATGTCTGGGTTTGGTCTCAGCAGATGAGATGAATCCCTAGGTGTGGCAGTTACTAGATGGCCTTTCCTTCAGTTTCTGCTCTACTCCTTGCCCTTGCATTTCCCTTTGAAAGGAGGAATACTGGATTAATATTTTTGAGGTGGGTAAGTGGCCCCATCCCTCAACTGATGGCCATACCTATCCACTGGATATGGTCTCTACAGGTTCTATCTCCCTCTTGTTGGGTTTGGCTAAAGTCCTCCCTGATGGGTCCTGGGAGCCTCTTGGGTCCCTGATGCTAGGTGGCATTCTTATTCAAGTCATCACAATACCTGAAGTCATGAACTAACCTGTATGCATTTTCATCATTTGGACACTTCCATATATATACACACATCACATATACCCCATCCCTAAAACACTGCTAACAGTCTTCTTTTTTATGTGTGTGATCTCTATTATCAAATAAAAGTCTAAAAGGAATTTCTAATGAGTAATTGATGAATGGTGAATAAATTTATACAAGCAAATTATGAATATTTTTACCATGTATCATTGGCTGTCTGAATTTTAATTTTAATTATGCCCTATTTCTAGGATATTCACATTTTAATCCACAGAATTTGTGACTCAACTTCCTAGGACAAAGTAGCTTTCGAGATATAATTACAGATTCTGTCTCTGAGAATTTCATCTTGCTTAATCCAAATATTCTAGCTGTAGTTCTAATTAATCTCACAATGAAAGAGGAAGAGTAGCCATAATAATTAAACAAGCAACCTTGGGAGGTAGGAGGTGGGGGTACCCTCTAGAATGTACCAGAGAACTGGGAGGTGAGACTCAAAGGAGCGACCTTGGAGGAAGTACTCTGCAGTGAGAAACTTGAGGCCCCAGGGAGTGGGGAGGTCTGGTAGGGTAGTTATAGGAGAGTGGGGATATTCTTTTGGAGACTGGGAAGAAGGAATGGGAAGAGGAACAGTCAGAGGGAAGACTAGGTGGGGGATAATGATTGAACTGTAAAAAAAAACAATATAATAATAATAATAATAATCAGAGAAGTAGGACATGTAAAAATACAAGAATTTGCCATCATGTTTGTAAAGTTCCACTAAGAAATGCAGTCAGATATCTGAGTTAGGAAAAGCAAGGAAAGAAAACAAAGCAAAAACACAATGTTACTGAAGCCTGTGGGAAGAATTCTACCTTGGCAGAACTTAATGCTTTTAGTCTGACCTCCAGCACTACAGGAGAAAAAAAGGTGTTGTTTTAAGCAATTTGAAATGATAGTCTATTGTTTAAGATGATCAGAACTTGTTAATTGTCATAAGAAATTTAATGAACATGAGAGAAAAAAGTCAAGACTGCCTTGAAAGTCATTGGTAAAAGTTATGATTGTTAAAGCTGTTTCTAGAGACACAGAGGAAGAAAAATGATGGCCAAGAAAATCCATACCTTATTACAGAATATCTAAGCAAGTACACATGCTCTAGGATATATTAACAGTGAGAATTCCAAAAGGAATTTAGATCATGCTATGGGAAATAGTTGGGAAGGAGCTCTTTTTGTTCAGGGCTAGTATTCATAAGCCAGAATTACATTCTACAGCTGAATAGAAAGAAACATCTATAAAGAACTCACATTTTTAACTGAATAATTTAGAGGTAAACTATTGGGGATACAGCTTGATTTTTTTCTAGTTTCTTACAACAATGGAAGACATGCAAGCATATGGAGCGATTATTTGATTAAGGGAGTTCTCGGGATATGCATGTTATAAAAAAACACTACAGCAAAAAGTCGTCACGAGAGCATGTGCTCTTAAGATAGGGAGACTCTTTGCTAGGGCCTTGAATGTATGTAGTGCTTAAAGCGTTGGTCTACATAGTTCTCTTTTTGAAGAGATTATTAATGTGCCTCAAAGATCCTCTCAACCAGCTCAGCAGAAAGCCTAGACAGATCTGTGGAGAAGTCTTTCATCTGGTAGAGAGAATCCTTGCAACAAACACAAAAGACCCAGTGGGGCTTAAAATATTGAATCAGCAGAAATAGTGTCAGCTTAGAACAAAAATAGCAGAGAGAAGAGAAATGAGAGGATGCCTTCGGAAGTCCAGCATCCCACAAGAAATACACAGGCTCATAAAATGACTTAGGCACAAATGCATGCTTCCTTCCTTTATTTATTTTGTAAAGTTAGAAGTAAGTGAAAAGCCCAGAAGGAAGAGCTAGAAGGACACTGGGTAATATTGTGATCCCAGACCACAGTGTCCTGAGCACAGTAGGCAGAAAGTTCCATTCTGGAGTTTGCTGTAGGTCTTACAATTGAAGGGAGCTGGCTGTATTTGAATTTCAAACTGTACATGGTTGTTTGGAAGAAGATAGCTTGTTTTCTTTTCAACGGTCCACAGATGGAGAAACTGTCCTGAGATTGATTAAATGAAGGATCTTTCTCATATCAAATTTCAATTCAAATAATGAGGTTTATGATTTTTGAACTCTACTGGCTGGTTTTGTGTGTCAACTTGACACAGGCTGGAGTTATCACAGAGAAAGGAGCTTCATTTGAGGAAATGCCTCCATGAGATCCAGCAGTAAGGCATTTTCTCAATTAGTGATTAAGGGGAGGGGAAGGGCCCCTTATGAGTGGTACCGTCTCTGGCTTGGTAGTCTTGGGTTCTATAAGAAAGCAGGCCGAGCAAGCCAGGGGAAGCAAGCCAGTAAGTAACATCCCTCCATGACCTCTGCATCAGCTCCTACTTCCTGACCTGCTTGAGTTCCAGTCCTGACTTCCTTGGTGATCAACAGCAACATAGAATGTGTAAGCTGAATAAACCCTTTCCTCCCCAACTTACTTCTTGGTCATGATGTTTGTGCAGCAATAGAAACCCTGACTAAGACAGAACTGTATATTGTGATTATTATAGTCAAAGCTGTGAAGTTTTGGAACTTTCCGGGCAGGGGAATATATTTTGTAGATGGGCAAAGGCTAAGGGATACAGCTATAACATATTCAACCTTTTTTGCCTTCCGTAATTTTTGAAGATAACTACCTGAGTCTTTGGTACCTGTGAATAGGCTAGGTGGTTATGGGGAGGGACTGTAGTCAGAACGTAATAAAGGATTTCTACTGACATATAACTTTAGACTATTCACCCTAGGAGAACTTAGATTAGTGGTTTGGTCAGGAAAAGGGCTGGTATAAAATTATCTTTTAAGAATGATCTGTATTAGGAGAATAGAACACAGTGGGAGGATCCATATTTGGGCTCTAATGTTAGTGAGAATTACTAGAGAACATTGCATTATATGTCCAAATCATCATGGCAGAACCTTAAAAAGGAAATGTTACTTTTCTTTACAACCTAGAGAAGAACTTTTAGTTCAAAGTTAACAGTTCAAAGTTAGAAGAAGAGAAAGTGTTACTGCCAGGGTGACTTTGGGAAGCTTAGAGGAGAACCTTTAGAAAAATATCCTAGGTTAATATCCCCTTATCAGAATTCGCATATCAATAGATTTCTAAGAAGATGGAAGGAGAGACCCCTGGTCCTGGAAAGACTGGATGTAGGGGAAAGCCAGGACAAGAGAAATGAGAGGGGGTTGAATGGAGAAAAGAGGGAGGGAAGGGGGCTTATGGGACTTTCGGGGAGGGAGGAAACGGGAAAGGGGAAATGATTTGGAATGTAAATAAAAAAAAAACTTAGAAAATAAAAAAAAAAGAAAAATATCCTGAACCATGAAAAATATCTGACTTTTATATATTTTTTGGGTGTGCTGATATATTCTACCTCAAGTATCTCCCTTTAGCATGGGATAGTCTACATGATACAAAGTATCAGGGAGACAGATATAGGGTAAGACAGAATTAGAATCTATAAAAACTTCAGCATAGAACAGCTTCTTAATTCTTTTTCCCAGGGAGAGAGCTGCTGGATCATGGAATGAGTGAGTTCTTCAGGTTGTGGGACCAGATTTCTTAGAGTGAACTGTGTGTTCCTGGAGCAATCCTATGACTTACCAAAGAAGTGACAGGATAAATCTGCAATGTGTTATGCTTTATTCGTCATCTCTGATCAACAAAATATACTCCTAAATTGTGCAAAAATTATCTGACAATTGTTTCAATTTGTGCTGACAATGTATTTATTTCCACTAACCACTTGAGTAACTATATTTAAGAAACTATTTCTCTGTGATGTATTTTACAGAGTGCATGAGGATATATTTCAGTCCTATAAATCTGATAGTCACCACCAGATGTTTCTTTTCCTATGAAATGTTTTGCCACAGGCAAGCTTTTATCTTCTTCCTCTCTGTTACTTTGTATTCTCTCTGCCTCACCTTCAGAAATTGAGGCGTCTCCCAACATCCATTAGACCACACCAGGGCACTTAATCATGTAAACAGAGAAATCAGTGTCACTGCTAATCTGTCATCTAATGGCAAATTTCTTAGCTCCCTGTTCTTTGATGGCTATGATGAAAGGGAATACATCTTTATTTTATCTACTCCAGAGTGCACGTTCCAGTTTCAGAATCCCAACATATTCTCCTTGTAATTATAATAATAATAATAAAATCGTGTTTCTCTTTTTTCTTTCTTGATTGCAAATACATTATCATTACTTTGGAATAGAAGTCCATTGGCATTCTAGTTTCTCTTTGGAATGCAGTGTGCAATGTAGGACAGGGCAAAAAATAAAGGGAGAAATAATGATACTTGTATACCAAGTAATATTTTAATCATGAAAAGGACATTAGTGTTTCCTCTTTGCTTTTGTTAATATTGAGGGTAATGGATTATAGTGAAGCCATCTTCACTGTAATTCATTAATCCTGAAGGATGGGGTGGGGTCACATGTAGTCCTTAATGATTGGTCTCTAAATGAAATGGCCTTTTGTGCCATCCAAAAGCAGATAGCTCCTTGATAATTACATTTAGTGAGAAGACAGGAAATGTGCCTGTTGTTCATAATGACTTGACAGAGAAGAGGGGGAATTATTTAGGCTTCCTCTTTGTTCAGATAAAGTGGTTTGTCCCATATTCATATAGGTAAAGTAGTGCCCTTTCTATAGAATTAGAATTAAAAGACCAGAAGGTTGTGATTTGGAAGCCTACTGTTTATAAGAGCGGCCAGAAAGAATTGCTTGATTGTGTTCTACTCAGGTCAGCCAGGCAGGAAAACCTTAGCTCCCAATGAGTTAAAAATTGCCTTGTTTAAATAAATGGATAATTGACAGTATTATAGCAACAATGAGATTGATTCTTTTGTTAATATGTTAATGTCCCCAATATTTAATGACAGTGATTATCACACTTGAGCGACTCAGTCTCAGAACTCCACTGGACTTTGCTGTTTTCTTGGACTTTCCTTCATCCTGTAAGTGGACTCTCTTAGCAATACACTGGAAGAAACCAGACCTTATAACTAGCATGCTTAGAACACCTTTATGTTGCCCTTAAATCCAACAACCAACCAACTAACCAGTCATCCATTGGAGTTTGGATAGAAGATGAAAATTTCCTCATCTTCAACACAGGAGTGATCCTTGAAAGAACTGCAACTCCTCTTTGGATAATTTCTAGTGTTTCGATTTCTGTAAAGTTTCCGGCCTTTTGCCAAAGTAGTTCACATAGTCACAAGTTTCCTGTTTATGTTTTGTATAAAGTTTACAAAAAAAACAAAAAAAGAATAGAATATCAGAGAAAATTGGGGTACAATCACTCAGTGTTCCTTACCCGCTCTCACCTCTACTGGCAGTGTGATCTCATTCTTCCAAAATCTTTAAAATTCAATAAAATTTCTTGATTGCCCATTGAAACACAGGGAAGATATGTTAATTAGCCATTTTTAGAAGGAAGAAGTCTCTATTCCTTGGGAATTCTAATTTTTTCGTTTGAGTAGATAATGCATAATTATGCGATATTTCTCCTAGGAATGCACGAAAAGGGTAGAACTGTTGCCTAGCCTGATGAATATCACAGCTACAGGAGACCGAACCTTCTATGAGTCTTGTTAGCGTTGTTGGATAAAGACTGCCGTTCATCTTACTGTTGATCCTCTTGGTTATCTCATTATACCTGAAAAGTTGGACAAGCAAGTGATAAATTATAAATTTAATAATAATCTAGTTCATTTTTAGTTATGCAAATGAAAAAATCAAAACAACTTAAATCCAGGAGTTTATAAAAATCTGAGTTACAAATGCATTAAATGATTTTTAACTATGAGAACAAAGTTTTCCTGACAATATAAGTCATAAATCTTAAAAGATCAACCAATCAAATGCCAAGCCAAAAAAAATGCATAAGCAGCAAAAACTCAGAAATAGTAAACAAGGCTTTCTATAGATTTCAAAAAGTACAGAATACACACACACACATACACACACACACATACACACACACACACACACACACACATTAAAGCTTGTTCACATTCAAAATGAGGACTTGTATCCTTGAATATTTGTATCCTTGAATATTTAGTGAACAAAACATTTTCAGATACAAAAGTCAATATTATTCATATTGACTTAGAAGACAAATAGTTGAGTTATTAACAATTTGGCTTTAGATTTAAGCAGACATACCTTGTCGAGATTCAATCCTTAATTTAGGAAATGAATTTTTCTATAAGAGAAATAATCAAAAATAGTTGTCTTCGTTATGTCTTCTGAAAATCAGCTGCAATAAACCATGCAAAAGTCTTGATCCACATTCTACCACAAAACAATATTTGGTGTAGTAGAAGTATTTATTATTCACATGAGCACAACCTATAATACTGTATTGCTATTCTAAATGAAGTATCAAATGTAGAATACTCACAGCTAGTAAACTGGAATTAAGTCTCTTTTAGGTTGTTATGTGAAAGTGAAATTTCCTGAAAAAGGTAAAATGGAAATCTATTGGATATCTTTTTATAATAATAATAATAATAATAATAATAATAATAATAATAATAAATTGAACTCCAAACTCTTTTGAGTGATTAATCTTTCAGTACCCGTGAAATAGGATTTAGTATTGATAAGCTGAATTCTGAGACGTGTTCTGCCATTCAGAATGTCTTGTACTGGTAGACTGCTTTGTAGAACAAATTGATGTTTTTTTCTTTATATATTAATTAATTTATTTATTCTCTTTACATCTCAATTGCAGCCCCTTTCTCCTAGTACCCCTCCTAGTACCTACCAGTACCCAGTACCTCACATAACCCCTCCCTAACCTCTTCCCTTAAAAGGTTGGTGTTTTGCAAGTTGTTTCACTAGTGGCATTTCTGTTGGATTAGAGTTAAAACCTCCACATAAAACTTATGTACGTTTTTGACTTATTTGAGACTCCCAATTTTCCAATCTTTAAAGCACACTGAAGATTTTCCCATACTCTCCAAAAATGAGGAGGCTGATTGGCAGATGTGAGGCCAGTTTTCTTACTGATTGTGATTCTCTTTCCCTGTGAACACTGGATGCATTAACTTCTGTGCTTAGAACTGCAGAGCCTCTCTTATTCCCTGCATCACCCTTCAGTCTATACTCTGCATTTTATACAACCTTAATGTATTCTTACTCATTGTCATGTTTCCATAATAACAATTTAAAATTTCTTTGTGGCTATTAGTTTTACTACTGCAAATGTCAGTATTTTTTAACTTGCAGTTACTGAAAGCTCTGGGGTTATTACTTTATGTAGTATGTAAACTGAAAGAACAAAGAACAGAACATGTACAAAATTCTTTTTGAGCCAAATGTTAGAAATTTTAATTGCCTTGTGAATTGCAATGATTAACATATTATGATAAGATAATTAATTTGTCCTTTTTCAGCATCTGTTTATAAGACATGAAATGATGAAATCTTTGATTCAAAATTCAAACTATCTCCAGGCTGTTAGGAGATACATCTAGTCATATATGCATATAATTCTCAAGGCTTCTAAATTTAGTCTTGTGTACCAAAACTTTATTTCCTTCTATTATCTTCAAAGTTTACTCCTCAAAAAGTAGTTGTTTACACCATTCATATACATAGGATCTTAAAATTCTCCTTTGATTCCCCAATAAGCATAGAATTTATTTCCATTCCATACTAATGGCAAGCCTGAGCTTTGCTATTCATTTATCCTTTTGCTTTATAGGTGTATTGATGTTTACAAATCCAGAATACATTAGTACATTTTCCTCTTTCATGTATATTTGTAAACATGTGTTCACACATGATTTTATCACTATGATATATCTATATATACATATATATACACAATTTTTATATATTTCTTTATATTCTTCTAGCTTATATTCAACTATTCTTGATATTATACTGGTCCCTCCTTAATTAATATGTTAAATAAAACATTTTCTTAGAATTCACACACAATTTCTTTAAGACATGCATTTATCTTCCTGATGGCTATGTTCTACAGATGTTGTGTGGGAAATATTGGTAGACATTGTGGTCTGAATATGAGATGTTTCTTACATGCTTCTATTTATTCATCTTATTCCTTGGAAGATGATGTATTTGGGGGAGATTCTGGGAACTTCAGAAAGTACTTAATTGGAGGCAATTCATCACCAAGGCAGTGATGGAGGTATCTTATTCAAGGTCCTTTATCCCTGTCTTCTACTCTATGCTATCCACAATGCAGAGATCACATGCTCTGTCGAATGTCCCTGATGACATAATGCTTTTCATGAGTACTTTGGCCAGAGTAAAGCATGGACTCTCTGAAAACCATCTGACAAAAAAGTATTAAAACTCCTTATTTAAATAAATAACCAAGTAGTTTGAGAACACTGAGGTAAAGCTAACTGATGCAGTAAATTAACTGCCATGGAGAGAGAAAAGAAGCATACAATTTCTTTGACTCCAAGATGTTTCAGGCTATGTACAAGAGACTTTCTTAGTCCATTTGTATCTTCCTAGAGTGGAACCTTGTTTGAAATCATCACAAGATATTCTCCTAAACATGTACATGTTTTAAATGCTAAATAGTCAGTAAGTAAACAAATAACGATATCAATAAATAGGCAAGTGAAGATTGATTTCAAGAATGCTTGAATTAGGGATGTGGTGGTTTGAATGAGAATAGCCCTGACAGACTCATATGTTTGAGTTCTTGGTCCTCAGTTTGTGGCTGTTGGGTGGATTGGGCAGTTTCCTAGTGAGGAAGTTCATCACTAGGAGCAAGGCTTGAGGTTTCTAAAGGTTCACACGATTTTGCATTAGCTCTATCTGCCTCCTTCTTGTGCATCAAGACATAGGCTACCTTGAACTCTAACTTTCTGAAATCATAAGCCCAATTAAAGGCTTTATTTATTGCCTTGGTTTTAGTATTTGTCTCAGAGATAGAAAGATAACTGAGACACAGGAGAGACAAGTTAAGACCAGAGTGTAGAGGCCTTGAATATCATACTGAATGACCTGGGTTTTTATTTTTTTTATAAGGTATTTTCTTTATTTACATTTCAAATTTTATCCAATTTCCATGTTTCTCCTCCAAAAATCCCAATCCCCATCCCCCTTCCCCTGCTCACTAACCCACCCACACCTGCTTTCCAGACCTGGCATTCCCCTACACTAGGACAATGAGGTTTCATAGGTCCAAGTGCCTCCCCTCTCATTGATTCTGACCAGGTCATCCTCTGTTATCCATGCGGCAGGAGCCATGAGTCCCTCCATATGTACTCTTTGGTTGGTGGTTAAGTCCCTGGGAGCTCTGGGGGTATTGGTTGGTTCATACTGTTGTTCCTCTTATGGGGATGCAAGCCCTTTCATCTCGTTGGGTCCTTGCTCTAGCTCTTCCGTTGGGGAACCTGTGCTCAGTTCAATGGTTGGTTGAGAGCATCCCACTCTGTATTTGTCAGGCACTGGCAGGGCATCTCAGGAGACATCTATATCAGGCTCCTGTCAGCAAGCACTTGTTGACACCCACAATAGTGTCTGGGTTTGGTGACTGTATATGAGATAGATCCCCAGGTGGTGAAGTCTCTGGATGGCCTTTCCTTCAGTCTCTGTTCCACACTTTGTCTCTGTATTTCTAATAATGGGTGCTTTGTACGCCTTCTAAGAAGGACCAAAGCATCCACACTTTGGTCTTCCTTCTTGAGCTTCATATGGTCTCTGAATTATGTCTTGGGTATTCTGAGCTTCTGGGTTAATATCCACTTATCAGTGGGTGCATGCCATGTGTGTTCTTTTGTGATTGGATTACCTCACTCAGGATGATATTTTCTAGTTCTATCCATTTGCCTAAAAATTTTATGAATTCATTGTTTTTAGTAGCTGAGTAGTACTCCATTGTGTAAATGTACCACATTTTCTGTATCCATTCATGAACATTTCTTTAGGTGATTCTTAGCCATTCTGTATTCCTCAGTTGAGAATTTTTTGTTTAGCTCTGTTCCCAATTTTAAATAGGGTTATATGGTTGTCTGGAGTCTAACTTCTTGAGTTCTTTATATATACTAGGTATTAGTCCTCTATCAGATGTAGGATTGTTAAAGATCTTTTCCCAATCTGTTGGTTGCCATTTTGTCCTATTGACAGTATCCTTTGCCTTACAGAAGTTTTGCAATTTTATGAGGTCCCATTTGTCAATTCTTGATTTTAGAGCATAAGCTATTGGTTGTTCTGTTCAGGAACTTTTCCCCTGTGCTCATGTGCTTGAGGGTCTTCCCCACTTTATTTTCTATTAGTTTCAGTGTATCTGGTTTTATGTGGAGATCCTTAAACCACTTGGACTTGAGCTTTGTAAAGGGAGATAAGAATGGATCAATTTGCATTCTCCTACCTCTTCACCTCCAGTTGAACCAGCACCATTTGTTGAAAATGCTGTCTTTTTCCCACTGAATAATTTTAACTCCTTTGTCAAAGATCTAGTGACCATAGGTGTGTAGGTTCATTTCTGGGTTTTGAATTCTATTACACTGATCTACCTGCCTGTCACTGTATCCATACCATGCAGTTTTTAGGATGATTGCTCTGTAGCACTTCTTGAGGTCAGGGATGCTGACTCTGTCATTTCTTTTATTGTTGAGAATCATTTTTGCTATCCTGGGTTTTTTTGTTATTCCAGATGAGTGTGCAAATTACTCTTTCTGGCTCGATGAAGATTTGAGTTAGACTTTTGATGGGGATTTCATTGAATCTGTAGATTGTTTTTGGCTATAGGACCATTGTTACTATATTAACCCTGCCAATCCATGAGCATGGGAGATCTTTCCATCTTCTGAGATCTTCTGTTTCTTTCTTCAGAGACTTAAAGTTCTTGTCATACAGATCTTTGACTTGTTTAGTTAGAGTCACACCAAGGTATTTTAAGGATATAACTGCTATGTACAATAAAGACAAGAATCCAAAGCCTGTAAGTAAAATCATAAATATGCTGTGTTGTAACTTTTATTTACTTCCTTTGGAAGTGTATATTGTTTAATATTTGGTAATAACTTGCTTGTTTCTGCCTACAAATTATAAGTATACAAATGTATTAATTATTATTGACAGTCTCATGCAATTATCAAGACTTCCAGTCAGGATGGCTAAGATCAAAAACACAGGAGACAGCAGTTGTTGGCGAGGATGTGGAGAAAGAGGAACACTCCTCCACTGCTGGTGGAATTGCAGGCTGGTACAACCACTCTGGAAAGCAGTCTGGCGGCTCCTCAGAAAACTGGGCATGACACTTCCGGAGGATCCGGCTATACCACTCCTGGGCATATACCCAGAGACTTTACCTGCATGCAATAAGGACACATGCTCCACTATATTCATAGCAGCCTTATTTATAATAGCCAGAAGCTGGAAAGAACCCAGATGTCCCTCAACGGAGGAATGGATTCAGAAGATGTGGTATATTTACACAATGGAATACTACTCTGCAATTAAAAACAATGAATTCACGAAATTCCTAGGCAAATGGTCAGAACTTGAAAATATCATCCTTAGTGAGGTAACCCAATCACAAAAGATCACACATGGTATGAAGTCACTGATAAGGGGATATTGACCCAGAATCTCAGAATACCCTAGACACAATCAGCATATCAATAGATTTCTAAAAAGATGGAAGGAGAGACCCCTGGTCCTGGAAAGACTGGATGTAGGGGAACGCCAGGACAGAGTAATGAGAGGGGGTTGAACGGAGAAAAGAGGGAGGGAAGGGGGCTTATGGGACTTTCGGGGAGGGAGGAAACGGGAAAGGGGAAGTGATTTGGAATGTAAATTAAAAAAATAAAATAAAATAAAATAAAAAAAAAGACTTCCAACTTTAAACAAACTATGTACATACAATAGTTTGGGTCGTGTACTGAAAGCTTACTGTCAGTAAACAATGGTATATGTGTCATTACTTTGGTAATTTCTCTGTACAGAAGCCATTCCTGATTGCTTTGCACCTATGTTTCATTGTTTCTCCTCAATCTGACATCACTATCTTTTTTTTCCTAAATGGTCAAAGGATTATATTCTTTCATCTTGCTAGGTGCTAACAAGTATTCTCTCCTAAGACATTTTTGAAATTGCTTTGATGGTCTATCTGTGTCAATACTGGCGTTCTCCCATTGGCACATCCTGTAACTCAGTGATGTCCTTGAGATGATATCTTAGGATAACTCTATAAGTGCATTGGCTTCTTATGGTTTAATGATCACAGGTTGGAATTCAGATTAACTTTGGCCTCTCTTCAGTCCTGTAAACAGGCATTTGTTGCCCATCTAAATGTTTGAGCTAAAATGTCTCAGACTATTAAGTGAGTCCTTTAGGAATGGACAAAGTGACTCTTAGAGTAACCCAAGATCTGAGAACACCATAGAACTTGTACCAGAGACTACTTTCCTTTGTTAAGTCTCATCTTTCCAATGTTAACACTGTTTTATTCTGAAAAAAATCTTATGATTTTATTTACTTTGTTACTATAAGAACTCCACAAAATGGTTTGCACATTTGGACCATCATTTTAGAGTACCATGAAGCCATAGTCACTTGTATTTAGTTCCAGATTCAACTCTTATTCTCTTTGAAGTAAGAACTATGGTATTTCATTTTTGACAAGACTTGTACTTTGAAAATGTAGCACCTATGAAGCATAGTATTTAAACTACACAATAAATTCTTGATTTTGTTTATTGACATGATTGTTCCTTTTTTCAAGTTTTGAAATATTTGTAACATGAGATAACAGCCACAAAAAAGAAATAGTTTTCTGTCTGCAAAAAGCAATTTCCTGTTTCAGCTAGTGCTAACTAGCTTAGCAGTGATTCCAAATGCTTAACAATGACAACAAAATCCAGCATGAAACTCTTTGAAAGATTCTAAACATTTCTATAAAATGGCTTTGCCAAATCACAGCTATTTTCTGGCAGAGTCATTTCAAGTTATTACACATTTTTGATTTTTTATTATCAAAATGATTGGAATTAATTTTGTTTTCTTTTTTTTTCCTCAGTTCCCAGACACCAACCTAATTGGTACTGTTTCTGCTTCAGTTGATTAGTTTTGCTGTTTATGTGCAATTTGGGGTTTGCAAGGAAACAATGATAAGCAGATGAGTGTCAGAAAATTTGTCAACGCGTGGCTTTCCTGTCTAAATTGAATATGGAGGGTAAAATTTCATCAAATGCACCTTTGAAACTTACAAATAAGCAATTCTCAAAACTATCTAATGTGAAGTGGCAGGAATACTCCAAATACAATGATAAACATCATAATATTTGTTAAAATAATACAAAATAATTCACACTACGTTTTTACCTGAAAATATTTCCATGGTCACGGGAAGGTGGTTTGGTCAGTAAAGTGCTTGCTATGCCAGTGGGCAAACATGTTTTGACTCCTAGCATCCACAGTCAAAAACTAGAAAGGTGGTCTTTATTGTCATACTACTGGAATTCTAGGTTCAATGGACATTGTCTCAAAAATAAAGGGTTGAATGATTGAGGAGATTATCTTGTGCTGCCCTCTTACACTAACAAGTTTAGGTATCGTGCACAAGTACACATGCACACACACACACACACACACACACACACACACACACACAGAAAGAGTCAGAGACTGACAGAGACATATTCATACCTCTCTCTCTCTCTCTCTTTCACACACACACACACACACACACACACACACACACACACACACACCCCACCCACCTCACAACACACTATTAGAATTAAGTTGATAAATATTCTCAGTATGTATCGAGAATCCCCCCTCTTTAATTCTGAGGGCAGGAAAGTGGGCGGAGACCACGCTGCTGTGTAAAGCTTTCTGTTTTCTTTTATTTTTTCACCTTCATTTTTATCTTATTTTGCCTTCTTTGCTCTGCCACTCTTCTCTAATTTTTGTTTCTGCCTTCAAACTCCCACAACTAGAACAATATATTCACATCCTTGAAGCAAATAGTATTCAGATAAATCATCACCTATGTGATTACTTTTGGGGAAGTCAAAGGCACTTGTCAACACTGGCTTTTCCATTGTTCTGGTGTCTCAGCAGCGAAATAAACCTCCCAACCATGAGACAAAGTGAGCAGTTGCAGCTTTTAAACTCATAATCAGGCAAACAAGCAGCAAAGCTAACACAGGGAGGAAGCAAGTAACAAACCAATCACGATTCAGAACCTGGACCCTAAGCATTTTTCCTAAGGAATTAACTTAAATGCTTTCTTACTGGCTCTCTATATTCCTTATTGTGTGATATTTGTAAAATAGTGTCCAGTCATGGCTATTTCAAAATACTCGGGGAAAATACTCAGGGAAAATCTTGTTTCTTTGTTTATTTTTATTTTTGTCATGTTAAAAATCCCTTTATTTATGTATTCATTTATTCATTTTTTGTGTGCTTTTTTCAGGGGAGAGGAAGTGGGGAGCAAGTGCCTGCCACTGTACATATGTAGAAGTCAGAGGACAATTTATGAGACTTGGTTCTCTTCTTTATCATGTGGCTTCCAGGAACCAAGCTCTGATCATTAGTATTAAAAAACTGGTTAATTAATCATATTAAAGGATTCTACTATGAGCAAGGAGTATATCAAGAATGGCTTCATATAAATTCTTTCAAACCATGCTGCTAATTGCTTGTTGGGCCTACAGTTTTCTTTAAGGCAGTAATAAGCATTTCTATTTTCTCAGGTCATCAGTGTTTGATAACCTGTGGCCTTAAGAGCACACAGCACATATGATGTCTAGGAGACTCCCCTTGCCTTAGTGGTCAGCTTCTCTTCAGTTCCTCGCCCTGTTGTTGCTCATGCACATCCATCAGTTCTCCATTGTAACCTGCCTCATTCTCATGAGTCTTCTCATGACTTCCTCCTTCCTTTCCCAACCTTCACTTTGATTGTTGATTATTATGAAACCCTTTTCTATTACCTTTTTCTTTTTCAGACATCTATGAAAGCCTCTCTCTTTCTTACCTTAAATATAGAAAGTAGAAGCTCAAATCCTTTTGTAGATACTGTTACTCATGGTACTCATTTGAAGAGTACATTTTATCCTTCAAAAGGAATACTCCACTGCCTTGTAACTTTCTTGTTAGTGTTTTAGTTGTATTCCTGGGTACACCATCTGACTGCTATAGTTCAGTAGAAGTTAAACAATGGGTAAAAGTACCATATTTCTAAAATTCAGTTTTAACTTTATTATCTCACATTGTGTTAGCATTGAGTGACACTAGAATTTGGCAGGTCTTTATTCATGAAAAAGAATTCCCTGAATATTAAAATTGGGAAAAGAAAACACAAACCTCAGGCTGTCTGGATTATTTTGTGTTATTTTTACAATTCTTGTTCCACATCTTTTGAAACTTTCCTCTGCCTTCTTAGATCTTTGGACATATGTGATAGCTACGGAGTTCCACAGATTTTCACAAACTCAGAATACTTGAGTTTATAGCCTTCTGATCACAAAACAAAACAAAACATCAATAGACCACAGGCCCCTAGCCCAAGTCTCTGAAGCAATGTACCTAAACCCATATCTACAGACTGCGAAGAAGACTCCTCAACCCCCTTATGTGTCAATCATACTTCTATTGACAGATTCTTCTGTAGAGATACACTGGCCAATTCCCACTGCCTAACTGCAAATGTCCTTGGAAATCTTAACGTCCTTTGCTGGTTCCAAATACACCTAACTTTCTATACAAAACCAAATAATTTATCAGGCTAAGAAAGTTGACAGAAGAGAAAAACAATAAGATTTGCATGAAAGTTTAATTATCTGACTCTAGACCAATAAATCTAAATCAGTGATTCCAGACCAGTGATCGCTGATCACATGCTCTAGGCAAATTATTCTAGAACAGTTATGCCTGGTCATTTTGACCTTTGGGATTGATTATTAGAGAATTTTATAAAAAGGTAGCTCAGATTAACCTTTGGACTAGCCGCTTTATCCTCAGACCAACAGTCTGAGAGCAAAGAAAACCAGTTAGATTTCAAAATATATTTATAAGACACACCCTTCTCCACTTTACCCCTGGTGCACACAGCCTGGAACATCAAGACCCAGGCAACCAAAACCTTTGCACAGGGGCTGTTTCATATGCTTCCTGTTAGATTTTCTATCTGCTCTTCAGTTTGTTCAACAAAATAGTTATAGTGAACTTGATGCAATGTGCAAGTCAAATCATATAGCTATTATTCCTTTTAGTACTTAAACACTCCTATTGGCCTTTGAATCTCACTAGGAGGAACATCCAAATTCATTAAGATGACTTTAAAGTCTATAATATGTATGTCCAGCAGAGCAGCCACATCTGCTTGTGGATGCAGAGCATTGCAAACTGGCATAATACAAATGGAGGTGAGCTGCAAGTGACAAATGTGTAGCAGCTTTGTAGAGAAACGTGGTAAAATTAATATGAATATCTCAAAAATGATATTTGATTATAAGCTAAAATATCTTTCATAATGTTATTCTATATAATTTAATATTATAATTAATTTCATGTGCCTGTTTTACTTTACAATATGACTTTTGGAGAATAAGTGTTTCTATGTGTGATCAACCCTATGTGTCCACTGGACAGCACTCCTGTAAACAGTAGAAGCTCTAATGTATTATTCTTAACCACATCTCCTGCTAGTCCTTCACTGTTTCTCACTGAACTGCCTTGCTTGTTCTTTGTACATACCAGGCATGCTCCTGCCTCAGGGTCTCTGTGGTTCAATTTTTCCTTGGTTTAGAGATTTCTTTCCTCTGACATCCTGTGGTATCTTTATCACTTCCTTTAGGCTTTCTCTACTGGGTGCTTTTCAGTGAAACCTTCCATGTTTGATCTAAAATTGAAATCCATGAAATTCTGTACTCTGTCTTACCTTTTTACTTTTCTTCTTATCTGTGTAACACAGCTATATATCATACAGAGCAAACAGAATACTAAAAAACAACAAAAAATACCCCAAAAAATCCTCTTTAATTGCAGCATAACAATGAAAGAGGATTTCTAGTCACAGTAATGTTTACTCAAAAGTTCCAAAAACTAGGCAACAGTTCATCTACAACTTCAGACCTTACAGCTAGAGATTTAGGAATAAAGTTGTGTCCAGGGGTTCATATGGGGCTGACATTCATAATTATGAGTTGAGTCTCTGAGTATATGATGTCAGAATTTTACATCATACATTGTGATTGTGTTCTCATATTTCCAGCCAATGAGCAGATTAGAGCAGAACAAATAAAGGAATTTAAAATTAAGACTGAAGTACAACTGAAGACATTTGCTGCAGTGAGTACTTTTTTTTCCCTTGCAAATCATGGTTTGTTGAGACTGAAAAGTGTGAAAGTAGGCCTGTCTGGGTTGTCAGTAACATGGGGTACTTATTCTTAGTAGCATATTCTTCTATCAAAACTGTAACAGGTACTACAGAATGAGATCTTAAAATATCATTGTTGTCACACTGTGTACTTTGACTTAATGATAGCTAGTATACAGCATCTCTGGGCACTACCTATGATCCTGAAAAACAGGATGGAAGGTCTTATAAATGTAGGAGTGTTGACTATGTTACTGTCACTTGAGTTGTGAGAAGTAGTCCCTGTTTATCTCCATCACTCGCTATATCTACGAGTACATACAGAATAAGCTGATGTTGAACAAATGTTGTTGATACATTGTCTTATTTAGGGTCTTATTGCTGTGAACAGACACCATAACCAATGTAAGTCTTATAAAAGACAACATTTAATTGGGGCTGGCTTACAGGTTCAGTTGTTCAGTCCAGTATCATCAAAGTGGGGACATGGCAGCATCTAGGCAGGCAGTGCAGGAGAAGCTGAGAGTTCTACATCTTCATCTGAAGGCTGCTAGTGGAAGACTGACTTCCAAGCAGCTAGGGTGAGGGTTTTAAGTCCATCCCTACAGTGACACACCTACTTCAACAAGAACACACCTCCTAATATAGTCACTCGCTGGACCAAGCATATATAAACCATCACATACATCTTGCCCAAAACAGTTGCAAATGAAACATCTTTCTATCTTTGGTTGCTTTACTTTAACATTAGTGTTATAGTAAGATGTAATTCTGTTCATTGTACCTGAATCATTGACCACCAACGTGGTGATGCCAACTATATGTGGAGAAATATGGAGGTTTTCCAGGTCTAAACTGCTTGTTTTATTTTATCCTAACTATATACAATAACAGAAAATCCAAGACAATAATTGTTTAATCAAGCCTTATATTTGTATACAGTTTCCTTTTCCTAATAATATACATAATAAATATAATAGTAATAGTAATAATAATAATAATGAAAATAAGAATACCACACAATAAAATGAACACAAATATAGAAAATATAATTGTAAAAATCCTAAAATATTTCAAAACAAATCCAAATGCATCAAACAAATGCAGCTTGTACAGACATTTATTACAAGCATTGGGCTTTTGGCATCCACATGATGACAACAACCATCTGTGATCCCAGTTCTAAAATATCCAACAACTTCTTCTGATGTCCAGGAGTACCAAGCTCATGTGTGGTACATACAGACAAAATAATTACTTTAAATAAAACTAAATAATGACATGAAAAGGAGGCATGGTTTGGAAAAAGACCAGGGAAGAGATAAGAGAGGGTTAATGAGGGTGAATATGTTCAAATTACATTATATGTATTACATCTTCAACAAAAGAAAAAGTGACGTAGGTAGACACACAGTGAAAGGGAAGGAATCACCAAAAGGTGTGGCAAAGCCTATTGTGGATAAGACAAACTGAAATGTTTGTATTCTATGAAGTAGCAAAACAAATGGAAGGACAGACTCACTGATCACTCTCCCTCATCTTGCTTAGAATGTGTGACTGTGAACATGGCTTTTGACAAGAGCTTTTCTTCAGTGGAGGTGATGCTGCTACGTCTGTTAATACGAGTGAGTCAGTTCTCTCATGCTCAGCAACACTCTTCCATAGTCATTCAAGGAGCCTCCTCTTTCTCTCTGATGCTCACACGGTAACATTTGTTGGCTTTTAAGTTTTGCACACTTGAAAATTATAATAAGCCAACCAGCTTCACCAATTATTGCTACTTTTCCTTCTGTGCTCACAACAGAGATACTTGGAGAAATAGTTTTTAATTCTCTACCTTTATATTTTTCTTCTTTACAAGTCTGTCTTCACATATATCTGATTTCTGTTTGGGAAAACAAGCAAACAAAACAAAACAACAACAAAAACCCTACTCTATAGTATCAGCTCCAAGCCACTATTGACTAATTAGATGCCTTAATATCTTTCCACTAAGAAGACTTTACCTTTACCATATTTCATCCTCTTAAAAACTCTCCCCTGACTTCTTGTCCTTTTGGGTTTATTCTAGAAAACTGGATGTCCACTGAGGTTCACCATTGCTCTTTCTTTCCATTAACCTATACAAGTTCTATTTCCATGTCTTTAACTTGAGGGCTCCTAAGATTTATACTTCACTGTTCAGAAGAACACCCTGTTCTCTCATTGAATGACACAAACCTAGCAGTTTTCAGTGTTAAGGAGTAATTATCTGAATATTCTTGAATAAATTACTAGTTTCCTCTGTTGTATAAAATAATAATAATAATAATAATAATAATAATAATAATAATAATAAATATTATTTAGCAAAGGTCATGATGATAGTAGCAACTAAAGTCTTAAAGTTTTTCTTCTTTTGATAAAACACCATGACCATATCTATTCTCTTACAAATCTCAGGTCACCGAAGTCAAATCCGGAACCTGAGGCAGAACCCAGAAGCAAGAGCCATAGACAAGTGTTGCTTGCTGGCTTACCTCTCATGGCTCTCTCATTTTACTTTCTCAAAGCATCTAGCACCACCTGCCCAGGAATAACATTACCCCAGTGAGCTGGATCTTCTCCCATCAATCATCAATCAAGAAAATGCCCCACAGGCCAATCTGTTAGAGGCATTTTCTCAGTTGATGTTCTTTCTTCTCAAATAGTTTGAGATTGTGTCAAATTGACATCAAATTAGCCACTACTACTGATAACCTCAGGTTTTTTGCTTGTCTTGTTTTAAGTAAGGAGAATATAGGATAAAATGTTAATACGTGTCTACATTGCTAATATTTATCATCACTTTACCTTGTGTTTTTTCCTAAACTGAGTCATCCATCCAAAAGCTTCATCTTCTCTAAGTCAGCAACCCAGTCAATCCTACCTTCATTCATACAGCTCTTCAAGTTAATGATTTGAGAACCATTCTGGGTCTTGTTTGCATGTTTTGATTTTAGTGTTGGAAATCAAACCTAGATTTCTGTACAAGTTAGACAAAAGAAAACACTTTGAAATGATTGTGATATAATATTTATGAAATATGCAACAAATTGTTTATACTGAACAGATTATATTTAGGAATATGTAGCTAAACATATACATAAACATGATAACTATAATAAAAGAAGTTATGGATCTTATAAAGAATGAGGAAATGTTGAAGGGAAGAATTGGAAGGAAGAAATTTTGTAATTACATTATAATCTCAGAAATAAAAAAAAATGCATGAAGAAGGATGTCTAGGGATAGGAGAGTTGTTATTCTCTGTTTCTCTACTATAGGAAGTGATGTCTATATTTGGAAGTATAAAATAGCCTCTGAAAGATTTTAATTAATCCGTGGTGGAAGACTTCAAAATTGCTTGTCAAAAATGTTAACTTGACTCCTTTCTTTTGAAGTTGTAGGTTATCAAACATGTAACAAATTTGTGTTATGTGTAACCAGTGAACAAGCATGGCTTATTTTAAAATAAATTTTAATGTCACCATTGCTATATTCAATAACAATTTGGATATCTTTTGTAGTTGACAAAATCTAATTTAAATAAAAACAACTCACATCAGGCCTTAATATCATACTTCTTTTATATAACTCACAATAAGGACACTGAGGCGTAACTGTTATTGTTCTATACCCTGGTATTTTATATGCAAAAGAGCAAGAATTTAAAGGTATGTATCAAACATGAATTATACTTTTGCTTTTACTATTTTCTTACAAGGTTATAACTATCTATGGGTGGCCTTCTACTTAAAGCTACTATCTAGAAATAACAAAAGTGTATATACTCAGTCAAGCATATGAAAAAGACTTTATCTCTGTGCCCATGGCAAGGACTATAAGAAGTGGAAGCCTTATACTGTGGTTAATTGAGTAGAATATAAACCAATGCAGACCTGAATATCAAAGTCATAGAGAGCACTAGTCCATGATCCCCTACCCAGAGGCCGTGCTTCTCACATAGAGAACTTGTTTCACAGCGATACAAAGAGTCATGGGAGAGTGATGTTTACCTCTTTTCTGCTTTACCAAATTAAGATTTGTTGGAAAGCATATAAAATGGTATGTGAATAAATCATAATAAATGCAAACTTAAACTGAACCCTTTCATTGAAGTAGGAGAGACTTTGTGATCTGTACATCACAGGAGGCAAATTTTCAGATTTTTGCTTTGTTTTGTTTTGTTTTTTGAGACAGGGTTTCTCTGTATAGCCCTGGCTGTCCTGGAACTCATTCTGTAGACCAGGCTGGCTTCGAACTAAGAAATCTGCCTGCATCTGCCTCCCAAATGCTGGGATTAAAGGCATAGTCCACCACAGACTGGCTTAAATTTTCAGTTTTTATACCAGCAAATTAAAATCTTAAAATAATCAGTACATAAAACTTGCTGTGGTGCACATCATGTTTTAGACCCCTTTAAGCTCCATCCTACCCAACTCTAAGGGAATCAGGATCTTTGATATCACTAAACTAACCTTATTCAAACTCTTTATTCTATGCTTGTAGGGAAATAAAAATTAATTTTAAGGACCATTTTTTCCAAAGAAAAATGCCTTAGAATATTTGCGTGGGAAAATTATCACAGAACAGAGCTATCACAATGCTAAATGAAAAAAATGTTAAGCATACTATAATTAGGTTTCTTTGGAAACCAGAATAGTCATAATAATTTCAAATTATAACTGTGGCCAAGTGTCATTTCCTTAATGTTTTTCAGAGAATGTTTCTTTAAGGATTTGACCATCTCACCCTAGATTTTAAGAAAAGGACAAATGCATATATTTTTTGTTTTGTTAATGCTATGAATCAATGACATTTGTGAGTATTTTGCTACTTATTCAATTGTTTTTAATTGGATAATAGTAATTATCTCAAGTTTATTAATAGAAAGTGCTCATTATTGGTATCTTTATGTTTGCAGAGTAACTACATATAGTACTTGTAGTTTCCTTCCAGGAAATTGCTATTGATTTGAGCACATTATCTATTTTATGTATGGATAGGTATGTATATACATGTGTGGGATTAAATAGTGTAAATGTGTTTATAGAATTTTTCCCTCAAAAAAAAATCAGGTCTATTATGTTGAACTGTATTTAGACATATGGGTGTTTGTAAATTCAGGTTGCTAAAAAGCAGTTTTGTGTCTTGCTGAATAGCCAGGAGAAAGATTTTTCAGCTTCCTCTGTGTATTGCTTTGGTTGAAACCATTTACTATTTGAGGTCTGATCAGTTCATTTGTTTTTATTAAATAATTACAGTGTTGTTTCTGATTCCTATGAAGAGAAAGGAATTGGCTTTGTGATTCATCTCATTTCTAAATTACATATTACCACCCTGTGTGTTCTATTCTGATATAAATCTTAACTTGATGATCAAAGTGCCCCTGTGATATTTGGCTTCAAAAATGCATGTTTTTGTTTTTGTATCTTATATAAAATATCCATCCCTAATATAGAAACAGTCTGTAGTGTTGAAAGCATGAGATGAACACCTCAGTGCAGGAGGCCAAGAAGTCAAACAAAAGATTAGGGATTACCCACAACATTTCCCATTTGTCTGTCTCAAAAACTAATTCAACTGTTTGAAAATGATTTCTACAGTAAAATCAGCTCATTTAAGATTTAAGTATAAAATTTTAAGTACAACTATTTGAAATTCTTATCAGTTTGCCATTCTCATACCTAGAAATTCTTAAAATCTACATGGTAAAAAGCAAGTGAATTTTGTTGCTTCTACTGAATATTTCCTATGTAGTGAACACAAGGAACATAGCAGAACTAAAGAAACAGAAACACTGTACACTGTTAAGTGTTCTGTCCTGGAGACCCACAAGCTCTGAGGGTTCTTATGCAAAGAAAGAATGAGATTGTCTAGGAAGAAGACACACAAGCCTCAGGAAATACATTCAAAGCAGGTGTCAGTATGATATTTTCTAGTTCCATCCATTTAACTAAGTATTTCATGAATTCCTTGTTTTAAATAGCTGAGTAGTACTCCATTATATAAATGTACCACATTTTCTGTATCCATTCTTCTGTTCAGAGACATCTGGGTTGTTTCTACCTTCTGGTTATCACAAATAAGACCACTATAAATATAGTGGAACATGTGCCCCCGTGGCACGGTAGAATATCTTTTGGGTATATTCCCAGGAGTGGTATTGCTGGGTCTTCAGGTAGACACATTTCCAATTTTCTGAGGAACCTCCAGATTGATTTTCAGAGTGGTTGTACTAGTTTGAAATCCCACTAGTATTGTATACGTGTCCCTCTTTCTCCAAATCCTCACCAACATGTGTTGTCACCTGAGGTTTTGATCTCAGCCATTCTGATTGATAGAAGGTGGAATCTCAGGGTTGTTTTTATTTGCATTTCTCTGATCACAAAGGACTTCGAACAGTTATTTAGATGTTTTTCATCCATTTGAGATTCCTCTGTTGTGAATTCTACACCCCATTTTTTTATTCTGTTGTTTGTTTTGTTCTGTTTTGTGGTTACCTTCCTGAGTTCTTTATATATTTTGGATATTAGCCCTCTATCAGTTGTGGGGTTAGTGAAGATTTTTTCACAATCTGTAGGTTGCTGATTTGTCTTATTGATTATGTGCTTTGCCTTACAGAAGCTTTCTAGTTTCATGAGGTCCCATTTATCAATTCTTGATCTTAGAGCATGAGACAATAGAGTTCTGTTTAGGAACTTTCCCCCTGTTCCAATGAGTTCAATGCTCTTTTCCACTTTCTCTTCTGTTAAATTCAGTTTATCAAGTTTTATGTTGAGGTCCTTTATCCACTTGGACTTGAGCTTTGTGCAAGGTGACAAATATGGTTCTATTTTCATTTTCTACATACAGACAGCCATTTAGACAAGCACCATTTATTGAGGATGCTTTCTTTTTACCATTGTATATTTTTGATATCTTTGTCAAAGATCAAGTGTTGGCAAGTGCGTGCTTTTATTTCTGGGTCTTCAATTCTGTTCCATTGATGAATATGTCTGTCTCTGTACCAATACTATGCAGCTTTGTCACTATTGCTCTGTAGTATAGTTTTAGGTCAGGTATGGTTATTCCCCCAGAAGTTCTTTTATTGTTAAGAATTGTTTTTGCTATTCTGTGATTTTTGTCTTTCCAGATGAATTTGAGAATTGGTCTTTCCATATCTTTGAAGAATTTTGTTGGGATTTTGATGGGCATTACTTTGAATCTGTGTATTGCCTTTGGTAGGATGGCCATTTTTTACTATATTAATTCTGCCAGTCCATGAGCATGGGAGATCTGTCCATTTTCTGAGATCTTCAATTTCTTTCTTGAGAGAGTTGAAGTTTATGTCATACAGGTCTTTCACTTGCTTGGTTAGAGTTACCCCAAGATATTTTATATTATTTGTGGTTATTATGAAGGAACTTGTTTCTCTAATTTCTTTCTTAGCTTGTTTGTATAAAGGAAGGCTACTGATTTTTTTGAGTTAATTTTATATCCAGCTACTTTGCTGAAGTTGTTTATTAGCTGTAGAAATTCTCTGGTAGAATTTTTGGGGTCACCTATGTATAGTATCATATCATCTGCAAATAGTGATACCTTTATTTCTTCATTGACAATTTGTATTCCCTTGATCTCTTTGGAGACAGGGGGTAGAGAGGAGATATAGGATGTCGAGCACTCATCCACCAAGGGTGGACTTGGGGGGTGATAAAATCTGGAGTGTAAAAAAAAAATTAAATCAATAAAAGAGAAAAAAAGAAAGAAAGAAAGAAAGAAAGAAAGAAAGAAAGAAAGAAAGGAAGGAAGGAAGGAAGGAAGGAAGGAAGGAAAGAAAGAAAGAAGGAAAGAAAGAGAAGCACAGAAAGCCAGATCAGGGAATTATAGTGATAACTTAAATATGGCAAGTATATAAGAAAAGTTTGTATATACCCAGCAAACCATAAACTTTCTACAGACGATGGCCTTTCACTTTAAACCTTTCATGTGCTCAGTCTGATAGTTGGCCCTGTAGACAGGAAGTGTAGAAAGTGTATTTTGTGATGTCTTAAGGCTGTAGTTATGTTTGAGCAGATAATTCTAATAACTATTGTCAGCTTTTATGATGCTGGGTGTGTGCCATGAGAAACAGCAGAGAAATGAGTCCTATTACCTGACCCGAGGGTAGGTAGCCCTTGAATCTTTCTGTGGCAAAATGAGTATAAGTGAAAGATGCAACATATCTCAGAAAGGAGGTTAGGGAAGGAAGTATACAGCTTAGGTAAGAAAAGGCAGGTGTGAAAAGGGAGCACCAGGAATAGTTTTAGGAGGGTAGATAATATAACATTGGTGGTAAAGGAGAAAGTTGAGGGCTTGCTTTAGAAGCGTGGTGGTTTAACCTTTAGGCAGTGAGTCAGACATTAGAAGTTTCTCCGATGGAAAAGAAGTTAGTCAGATTTTTATTTCCAATGTGTACAGGATGCAAATTGGGAACACAGGTCTGAGTTTGAAGGATTGGTCAGGATCTTTCCTGAAAACCAAAGGAAAACAAAACAAAAGTACAAAACAAATTAACTAGATATATTTCCAAGGTAACATTGGTACAATTTTGAGATTGCATGTAGGATTATAAAACTGAGAAATTCCCCAGTTTGTGTTCAATAATATAACTCCAACCATACGTACAACTAGCCACAGAGAATGCTTGATATGTAGCTAGTCATTTTAAGTACCTTTTTAGTTTTATTTAAAAATTATTTAAATTTAAACAGGTGCCTTGTAAGTATAGTATCTACCATTTTTGGCAGTCCCCAACTTTTATGCCTACAGGTTTTTATGTATTTCCTAAATACATTTCTAGTTTCCTATAGTGTCTCAAATCAGATCTGTAATCAACAATCTAGAACTAATAGCGGGAAACCTTTTCTCCTACTGAATTGCTTCACGCAGACTTGAGATGAGGGATTATGCCTCACTTATTGCATCTTGTTATACCATATTTGGTTGATATCACTGAGAGGACTGCTCTTTTCTGGAGGAAATTGGAGAAACTGTAGACTTGAGGGAGAGAAGAGTTGAGGCAGAGTAACTTGTAAAGGAGGGAGGCAAATCTGTGGATAGAATGTATTGTATGAGGGAAGAAAAAAGAAAAAGAAGAAAGGCTAAATTTAGATTTAAGATAAAGATTGTTGTTTGTTTTTAATTCAACTTCCCTTTTCAACTTGCTTCTTCTCTGCCTTCTTTATTTTAGCATACGTAAACTCCACTTTTCACTTCTCTCTCAGTTCTTTTCTTCCAATGTAATGATCAGATTTGTCAAAAGGCAGAACAGAATTGAATTTCTTCCACACACATCTCTGTCCATAATAATTCTGCTCTCCTCATCATTACTGAAATCGTCTTCTATCTGGCCTCCCCTACTTCAAACTTTGTCCTTTGTGGTTACCTAGTCAGAAGTTTAGCTCATGGTGGATTATTTATTCTTCCACATGATGTTTATGCTAGAAGTGAAGAACTATAAAATCCTTGCAATGATTTAACCCTCAGTTTTTGTCATCTCATTTGCTTATGTACTCAAGTTCACTGTTTCAACCAAAATGTTTTTCTCTTATTCCTTAAAACCTCAAAGAGACACCCCCTGAAGAATATTACATTTCCCAGAGTCTCTTCCTTTGTGCTTCTGCCCAGTTTGCTCCTTCATCTTCTCTGTGACTGTCCTTCAATCCATATCTCTTTGAGGATTCATTAAGGACTGCATGTATTATTTCACAAAATGGACACATGTAAGCCCTGATCTCATGATTTTTCGGTTCTCCACAGTCCTTAGAATCATCCACCAAAATATTTTTTTTTTGTTTTTTGTTTTTTTTTGTTTGTTTGTTTCTGGATCGCGATCTCTTTAGGTAGACTGTGAGTTATCTGAGATGGATATTTAATCTACAGTGTTCATGACTTCTCAACAAGAACTGAGTGTTTTCTAAAGTGTAGTAACTGATACCTTTGCTGAGAGCAACCATTGATATTCAGAAGAATTCATGCAAAATAGTGTATTTTTAGAACGGGCATCAACTAAATGTATCGTTGCATATAGGAGGTAGCCCATAAATATTTATACACTAAATTATAAAATGAGCTCGAGGGAAGTAGCATGAAGCAGCTGATGTCATTCATCCTGTGTAACAAGAGAAAGATGTAATAGAGGGAATGGAGGAGGTTCTGGAGGTGAGGCATTTATTATGGCCCAGAATTAGCTGTGATGTCAGCATGGTTTAAGTTTATTCTTTATAGTAGTGGTACATTCAATATTTTAATCTATGAAGTGACAACTATGGATTGTGTAAAATCAATAAGCTCTGTGTTCATCTCCACTTTGTAACCCAGTATGCTCATCTTCCTAAAATCTAGATTAAAGTCTCATCATTTTTTTATCAGCAACCATTTGTTTACTAGTGCCTCCCCTTTACATTACCCGTATTTATTCTTCACATGATGAATATTAATATTCTGAAATATATATTGGTACACATATTGTTGACTCTTTGACCAAAGGACTTCCTCCATTCTCATATGTAAATCTATGACTAATGAGTTATGAATCAAGAGGAGTAATTAACTGAATATAGCATGAATATATTATGAAATTTTGTGATTGTGCAGTGTTGGTGTTTACTAGAGAGTGAGAGATGTTATTTATAAATATATATTAAAATATACATTTTTGTAGGATACCTCTTTCTAAAAATATACTACTATAATTTTCTATTCACTAAAAGTCCTTCAAGTGTAGGCACTTGCCAAAAGTCACCCATATTCTCTAATGGTTTCACTTCACAATGACAAATGCTTGACATTTTGTAGTTGGGCTTTAGGGGGAAGCACAAGGTATACCATTAGTGCATGCATAATGGGTACCTTCACCAGCTTCACTGTCAGGGAATTTCTGACAAAGCAGTATAATTAATGGAAATCTAGTTTCAGCAGAATATGTCAGTAATTGGGCAACAATGGAAACATATGCCTTGTTTGATGAACCTGAATGTGAGAGGAGGTAGGAGCAAACTCAGTAGAATGCTTATTCTAGTTGACAGTCTACCTGGGGTGATATTAACGAGGTCTTAAGTGTGTTGATATAAATCAAGATACATCCTACAGCAAGGCTAAGACAGATTGAAGAAACTGGGAAATTAGATATATTAGTTTTCCGGGGACAGAGGAAGCAATGAGGCACTGGTAGAACTGAAGAAGATACCAACCACCTCAGATAGTCAGTCAATGAAAAGGAAATCTAACATTTTCCTTTCAAACCTGATAATGCAGACATTCAGGATAAGTGAAGAGAATTCTCTAGAGCAACCTTTAGTTGCCTAAATTAGAAATTTGTGAATAACCCTCTTTAGCTACCAAAATACATTTAATCCCAAAATTCTAAAACTTTTAGTCCTATATACTTCACAAATCGGAACCAATTTTTCTATACCATCCCACCTACTCTATATTTGAGAGATACCAAATAATTTACAGACTCTGCCCATATTCAGACTATGCCTTCTTTAAATCAGGCCACTGCAAAGCTACCTGAGAAGTACAAGAACAGCAAGTAAAGTTTGCACAAAATTACTCAGGCGCAGGATAAAACTCACAGTTAATGTGTTTCATTTGCTTACAGAAAAGATGCAGCCTAATATGTTTTATTTTTTTCTAAACAATAGATCCATGAGGTAGATATACTGTCTCTTACTATACGAAATTAAACTGAGGTACATTGCATTTAAATAAATTTTCATTATTCAAGTTCTCTGGCTCTTGGTGGTTTATCTCTACCCAGAATGGATCAAGATATCCCGTCTTTGGATGGAGACTAGAACTCTCAACATAAGTTCTGCACCTCTGTCACAAGTCCCTTCCAAGAGCCAGCTATCTTCTGCGGTTTAGCTACTTTCTCTTATAATTGCAAGGGAGTACCTTGTACTTGTAATTTGCATCTCTGTCTCTCTGTTTTTTTTTCAATCTCTCTCTCTCTCTCTCTCTCTCTCTCTCTCTCTCTCTCTCTCTCTCTCTGTGTGTGTGTGTGTGTGTGTGTGTGTGTGTGTGTGTGTGTGTGTGCCTTCACTCTGAGTGTTTTCAAGTTCTTACATTCAACAGACCTAGGATCAAAAATGTATTTTAAAAGTATATCTGTAGCAAAAATAAACAGACTTCTGATATTATTCTCTAAAATGTTTTAGGGCAGCCATTTATATGAAATGAACAACACATTAGATATTACAAATAATGTTAGATAACTTAAAATCTTATGAGAAACTGCATGTAGGTTATATGATATTAAATCATGTATATGAGTGACTTAATAGCCATGGATTTGGGTGCTCATTAGAGTTCTGGAACTCATCTTTCATAGGGGTGAAGACAGCTTTGTAGACCCATGTTATATAAACAGATTCAGAGAAGAAGAGGGAGCAAGAAATACATTTCTGAGATTCATTCTAGATTCACTTGAACAAAATATCCTAGAAGAATCATTGCTTTTAAGAAAGACTTGATGAAATAATGCTCAGTCTCTAGATGTGAACAGATTCAAGTAACACTACAGCATTCTCACTTACTCTATGATAACACACCAACTACTTAAGCTGGCAAGACTTTTCTTAAGGCATAAGATGAGGCTAAGAATATTTAAAGCCAAGGGCATTGATGAGAGTGAAATCCATGTCAAAATCACAGGAATAGGAACAATAACTATTGTCCTTTGTTTCACGAAGACCGTTTGAAATTAGGTTATTTCTAATATTTTTTTAAATGTTTTACTCTTTCCTCAGCTCTGTGCTCTCCAAAGACAACATGGTCCTGAATTCATACTATCTGTTTAAAATATGCTGTTGAATGCACATCTAAATTATTTAAAAATTTAAATGCATCATATTGGTCTAAAGATATTTTCAATCAAATTTAAAATACTGCTAAAGGATAGAGAAAATACTTAATTCTTTGTGTACCAATAGGACATTCACTTAAAATATGGTATCATAAATTTTACTTTATAGCATATTTGTTTTGTGCATAGTTGATTAAAGCTACAGGTCTATCTTTACTGATTTTCAGCTCTTGATCTGATAAGTTTCCAGAATTCCTTGCAACTTCTTTCTTTCAGGCCTTCAGGTATAGTTGTTGGCCTAGTCTGCTGAGAAGAAGACCTTCAATGGACTAGCCCAACATTTCTGTTACATTCTATTATTTAATCAAAGCATTGGTCTTTATTGGATCCAGAGTCGGTATGAATTGTTGAAAGCCAACTGAAAATTATGCTTGCATCCCACATGGCATATCACATAATCAAATGGGAGAGAGATGTCAAGTACATTGAGATCATGCAGTAGGAAGCAGCCATTGCTAGGTTGCTGAGCAGACCAAGAAGGAACCATTTTCCTTTTTGTTGTGGTCATGTCTGCTTTACTCATTTTCCTACTGAGTTTAAATATATATGAGGTAGCAATTAGATGATACAGAGACACAACTAAATATTGGATCACTGACTTAAAATAATTATGACAAGCATAGGGCTGTGTTAACCATCCTGACAAATCTGAGGTTGAAAGAAACAGCTAACACAATAAAACCAACATAGAAATCAATCTCACACAAAGGCAAGAAGTGCAAATGAGCACTTTTCTCCTCAGGGAGTTCCATTCATCAGCTAAGAATGTGGCTTGGTTCTTTTATTACTTGTAATTCATCTCAGAAAGTTCTCTAATCCCAGGAGGAATCCTGCTTTACTCATACCCACTCACTGTGGGATTGGGTCCCTGTGAAGCAGTTATTTTTACTCAACGATTTATACTCTTAATTTGTTTCTTAAGTATTACCATTGGTTACCCTGCCGATCTTCACAAACTCTATTTATATCCCAATCAAATTAAATTCTCAAAAGCATTAGTGTTAGAAGAGCGAACTTCTCTTCTCAATAAGTTTTCTGTTTGAAATGGAAGAGCCTAGAAGCAGCAAGAAGTTTCTGAGTGGGATGTTGGCATGTTCTCTGTTGAAACCCTGTGAATGCCTCAATGAATATCAATGAACATAGTGGAATCCAACCCCCCCCCTCAACATTCCACTGGTTTCTGAGTTTTAAAAGAATAGTGACTATTCTTTATTTCCTGTTTTCTTGTTCATTTTTTTTAACTCCACAAGAAGATAACCTGATACAGAACAAGAGAATTAAAAGAAGGTAGGACAAAGTCAATTTGTTAGCAATTATTTTTCTTCCTTAGTTTTGAAAAGAATGTCAGCACCTTGAGCTAGAAATGAAGCTTACATAAAAATTCAGGTATGGTTTGCTGAATTATAGAGTATCAAAACCTGATACTTATCGGTATACTGAGCAGAGTCAGATAAAATTTAAAACATCTTTTCTTAGAAAACATACAAAGTGCTTGAATCAAGAACTACCTAGTTAGGCACTGATGTCTTTGAAGTTCTAAAATTATGTATAAAATTCATGTAAAAGTTTGCACAAATGTATTTACTCATATATATATATATATACATATATATGTATATGTGTGTGTGTGTGTGTATGTGGTGGTGTGTGTGTGTGTGTGGTGGTATGTGTGTGTGTGAATGACAGATCAACTGACAGATGGTAGATGGATAAGTGGATATTAGAATGACAGAGTCGGGCAGTGGTGGCACTCTCCTTTAATTCCAGCACTTGGGAGGCAGAGGCAGACAGATTTCTGAGTTTGCGGCCAGCCTGGTCTACAGAGTAAGTTACAGGACAGCCAGACTATACAGAGAAACCCTATCTTGAAAAACCAGAAGAAAGAGAGAGAGAGAGAGAGAGAGAGAGAGAGAGAGAGAGAGAGAGAGAGAGAGAGAAAGACAAAAGATATAGCAAAGGTTAAAGCTCAGAGCACTATCAGTACCAGAGCTTCCAGTTAGATAAGAGAAACTTCCCAAGTTATAAATTCACAATCAGATTGTTTTTAATATGTAAAAAAGAAAACATTTGGAGTATCACCCTGATCCTCTCTTTTTACTGGTGAATATATTTTAGTGATGTACCTTTACTCCGTGGGAGGTGTCAACTATTTTTAGTGAGAACACAAAAGTTAGACGCATGAAAGACCCTGTATGCATGATCTTCTTCAGTTCATTCATTCTCTCCAATGTGAAGTCAGTAAAAATTTATCAACCCAAAGGGATGTAGATGGTCCCCAGTTAAACTCATGTTCTTTCCTCTCATTCCTTCCTCCTATCACCTCAACACTGATCTTATATTACAGGTTCTGCAGTTACATGACTAAATTCTCTGTTTCTCCAGGTTTCTCTTTGATCACAGACCTACCAGATTCTTGTTTTTTAAAAAAATATACTTTTATTGCCACATTTTCCCTCTTTTGTTTTTGAAATTATAACTTGATTATATTATTCCTCTGTTCCTTTTCCTTCCTCCACACCCTCTCATGCATTCCTTTCATACCAATTCATGGCATTTTTTATTAACTCATTATATGTTACATGCATATATGTAAATATATGCAAACATATGCCAATATAATGACTATATATTCATTGATGTCATATATGTGTGTGTATATATATATATAGTATATATACTATATATATAGTTGCACACACACACACATGCGTGCGCGCGCACGTGCAACTTAGTCCACATATTGTTACTCCTGTGAATTTCAGACCTGACCATTTGTCATTGGACAACCAGTTTATGTTCTCTTTCCTGAAGACTATTTCGCCTTCTCTCAGAATTCTGTAATTGGCTGTATTTTCTTGTATAGGACTGAAGCGTCATTGGATTTCCTTCATTCACTTTGACATGTCTTTTGTTTTCCTTGTTTAGCTCATGGTCATGTTGGTGAAACTTTATAGATGTAGCTTCTGACACTACTGAAAGATATAATCTCACAGCAAGCTCACTGATCTTCTGGTTCTTACAAGCTTTCCAGGCAGTTTTCTGGAATGCTGAGGTGTAAGAGTTGTACTTTAGATGTATTCCCTGGAATTAAGTGCCACAACTGAATTTTGGTTGGCTGTGGATTTCTGCAGGGTCTACATCTGTTGCAAAGAGAAGATTACAGGATGATCACTGAAGCCTACACTTACCTGTGCATATAACAATAATTATTAGGACATAGTTAGAAGTTAAAAAGGATTGGTAAAGTGTGAGGCCAGAGAGCTGTGTGGCCAGGAGGAGTAGGCTGGAACAGGACTGGGGTCAAGACATGTCCAAAACCCTGGAAATCATGTCCCGAGACCGGCAGGAGTAGGATTGCTGCCTCCACCCTCTACCCCAGGCCTGCTTGTCCTGGCACATATAGCTGTGTCCCTCATCCTTACCTTACCAGATTATGTCACATAGCCACTTGCCAGGTAAAACTTCCTTTCCCCTTAAAGGCTCATGTCCAGCAGCATCTGGAATTCCAACATATGTAAATGAGGTATCCCCAGGACCTTGGACCCAGACAATGATATATACTCTCCTGGATATCTCCTACTCACTCCCAAATGTTTAAATAGTGTTTGTTCCCCCTCAATAAACTGCACAAGTTAGCAGAAGCTGTTCCCAAGTGTGTGCGTTTTTCACCCAGATACAGATCATGATCTTGCCTGTACTTACTCTTCCTGGCTAAGCTTTCCTCCCTCCAGTCTAGTCCTGTTTGCATTATCAGTCCAGATGATGAATGCTCATTTAAACTATATATGTGTATTTATTTTTTAAAAGTTATTTATTTTTATTCTTTAATTCGTTTTTACAGTACAGACTTCATCCACCTCCCGTTCTGCCCCTCCCTCACTGCTCCCCATTCCATACCTCCTCCCCCTCCCACAGTCTCCAAAAGGATGTCCCCACCCACCCACTCCTACCCGACCAGACCTCCCCACTCCCTCAGGCCACAAGCATCTCTAGAGATAGGTGCATCTTCTCTCACTGAGGCCAGATCAGACAGTCCTCTGCTGTATATGTGTCAGGAGCCTCATATCAGCTGGTGTATGCTGCCTGGTTGGTAGCTCAGTTATACAGACATTTACTTGTATTGTAGAACTTTTTATATAAATAGTTAATAGTATGCTTTCTTATGGATTTTCCAGTCATACTTACTGCTATTTTAGTTTTCATTCCTCCTATATTTGCCTCCTTGAAGCTCCCCCTTTTCATTTCCCTGGTCAGACCATGTGTACCTGGATATTTTCCTCTATGTTGCTCTATAACTCCCCTAACCTAACAATGATCCCTTTTTACTTTTTTGCTTTCTACAGTTGCTCCAGAATATGTAGTCATATCTAAAGATGTAGAGCCAGAAGTCTTCAGAGAGAAAGAACATGTGAGTTTCTCTTTCTGAGTCTAGGTTATTTTATTCAATATAATCTTTTTTTGTTCTACTCATTTACTTACAAATTTCATTATTGCATTTTTCTTTACTGATGAATAGTATTCTATTGTGTTTATGTACCCTATTTTCATTTTCTATTTGTTGGTTGATGTTTAGATTGTCATGTATATTGTTTCTCCAGATTGCTCTTTAATCACAGTTTCATTTCATTCATCAATTTCTTATTTTCCTACCTCTTTTCCTGTCTCTTATTCATATCAAGTTGAGAAATAGTAAGTTATAAACCACAGTTTGTATGAGATATCACTTTACTGACAGTCTACATTATAGGAACATTTTATCACCTGCATGTGTATGCTTACTTGTATCTTTTATATACAAAATTTATAGATACAGCATATATAAATATATACATAGAGATGCACACACACGTATGTATGTATGTATGTATGTATGTATACCATAAATACCTATTAGTATAAGAGGATTTTACTGGAAGGGACGTTTTATATTTGCAAAACATTAAGCAGGGGAGGCAGAGAAATCACAGTGGTCAAGAGTGTATACTGCCATTGCATAGGACCTGAGTTCTTTTTGTAGTATCCATTTGTGAAAGCTCACAACTGCCTGAAACTCTAGCTCCCAGGGATGGGACATCATCCTCTGGACTAGGCATACATGAGCACCTAGACTTACACATGTATACTTACTCACATAGACCCACACTTGAGCTACTATTAAATATCTCACAAATCTTTACAATTTCAAATATATAATACTATCTCATTTAGGAGAGTCTCCATTCAAACACATCAATTGATTATCTAATACAATTTGTCTGCTTTGAAAGCATCCAAATAAGTAATATTATACAGACTGAGAAGATTATATTAACATATTTAGGAAAATATGTGTACATGCACACACACAGACACACATGCACACACACATGAAAGAAAGAGAATTTGTTCAAGTACTATAAAGTCATCTACATAAGACTGAGGTTTTGACCTTTTGTTGTTACTGGCCAATGTTATATATTTTGGAGACTGATGTTTCTTGCTAGATTAATATGTCATAACAGATTCTTTGTTGGTGTTTTACTAAAGTATTTTTTATGTAACAACAATTTTACTGGTAGATTTTGTACGTAACAATTAATGAGAACAAAAGGCTATGAATTTGAAAATGAACAAAGGGAAATTTTTTTCAATGGAAGAATTAAGTAATATTTGGTAAACCGAGAAATTTCTTTTGCTTATTTATTTAAACTGTTGTAGATATTTTTATCTAGTTGTTAAAAATCAGGGAAATTGGAAAGCAATATTCATTTAGGGAAATAATATATGTCTTTAGCCATTTTTTCCAAGAAATAACATGTATCTTTCCTTATTTTTATATTGTAACACATTCCCATTTCACATTGAGTTCATTTACAGAAGTGAACAATAGAAATGAATCAAAGTAACTAATTTTTAATATTTTTATCAAAGAAAGTTGATCTTGTTTAGCATAAAAGATTCAAGTATATAAAATATATTTCTTAGATTGAAATTGGTAAGAATGTAACACTTTACAAATTTAAATATTTCTGAAATTAATCTCACATTTGATATTTATTATCCAAAATTTTTCTGCCGATTGTCTCTGGAATTACCACAAATTGCTCCTTATTCAATTCAATGTCTAATTCAATTTTTTGTGGTTATCATAATGTAAGTTCAGGATGTTCTCTCTCAGACATGCTGTCTTAGTTTCCTTTCTATGTCAAGGTATAAATTAAGTACTTTATTACTTTCTGTGCAATTGATTATGTCTTTTCTGAATTCCCATATTGAAATCTTAGTTCACATTTCCACAGTATTTGAAGATGGAGTCATTTAGAAGATAAATACATTTTGATGAGATCATGAGAGTGAACTCTCATAATGGAACTTATGCCTCTCTTAAAAGGACACAGAAAAATAGTTCTAACCCTATCAAGTCAGAACAATAAAAAAGTGGGTGTGTCCAAGCCAGGAAAAGAGACTCATTAAAAATTAGCCACCTAACACTTTTTTCTTGGGCTTTGCAACCTTAAGAGTTGTGGAAATTTACTGTCTATTATTTAAGTCAAACATTTTATAATGTTTTCTTACGGTACCCAAACAGAATTTTTTCTTTAAAAATATGTATCTCAAACTTCACTTATCCTTATCTTCCCAAATGGATTCCAATTTTAGCTATGCATGGTTACAAATTGTCTGTTTTTGTTTTATTCCTATAAAGTACCCTTCATGAGGTCAGATCTTTCTTTTTAGTTATTACTGACCAGTGCTAGGTACTTAGAAGGCTGCAGTTTTGAGGCAGTAGTGTAACTTGTCAGATTACTATGTCATACTAGATGCTCTTAGTAATGTATTTTGTTTTTTGATAACTTCATACAGGTATATAAGGAATTCTTATTACTGTATCTCCTCTTCTACCTTCAAAGCCATTTTTCTAACTTACAAATCTCTTTACTACACTCATACATTCATATCTATTTCTCTTCTCTTCTCTTCTCTTCTCTCTCTCTCTCTCTCTCTCTCTCTCTCTCTCTCTCTCTCTCTCTCTCTCTCTCTCCCTCTCTCTCTCTGACACACACACACACACACACACACACACACACACACACATACCCTTTGTGTTTGTGAATATGGCAGAAAGTGAGCTTATGTCTTCATCCATGACTGACTACTAGAAGAACATGACTTGTGTGAGCCCAGTGCAATTATGCCCAGCTGCTGAGAGTTCATGACTGCCATGGCCACATCATGCTCAGATTATAGCCATTAGGACCTGGCTAGGATGATAGTCATTAGTCACCTTTTGTGACTCTTACTTCTTTTCATCAAATCTTCTGAAACTTTCCCGGAGGTAATGGTACGTCTTGTTTAGAGCTGAGCTTTCAACTGTGTTTATGCTCAACATTTTGGGCAGCTATTACCTTTGCATTTACCCATATTAACTACGAGGAATGGCATCTCTGACCAAGGCTGTAGTTAGCTGTTGTCAATGAGAATAAACATAAATATTTAGAAGGTAGCAAAATGCTGTGCAGATTAAGTCAAGTAGTAGTATTAGTTCTCCCCTAAGGAAACCTTTTCAATCATGAGATTTAGACTGGAATTATATAAAAGTGACTTTTATTTGCTTCAAGTAATTGTTGTCTCTGAGGCTTACTGCTGAATAAGCTCACCCTTTATGGCTCTTTTTGAACTCTGGTTGGCTGTTTCAACTCAGCTGTTCTGGCTCAAATTCCTCGCCAAGCTGACTGATTTAAACTAGCTTCTCTCCACTTCTGACTTTTTTTGCTCTGCTTAACCTCAAACTAATTTTAGCAATTCGGTTCTAATCTTCTGTTTCCATATTCTCTGACTTCATCTGCCTCTGTTGGCATACACTGAATTGCCCAGACTCAACTCCACTGCACTGACTTGACTCACTGAAGTCAACTGCCTCAATTTACTGAACAAAACTGAACTCAGTTACACAGCCTACATTCTACTGCACTGACTCTCAATTCCTTAACCCTGAACTGCACTGAATTTACTGATTTGAACTCAACTGACTGAACTCAGGACTTCATGCTTCTGTCTCTTTAGTGCTGGGATTAAAGGCACATATCATCATGTCTGTACTTAAGGTTTTCTTACCTGAAACTTGTTCCATACCAGGCTAACCTTGAACTCAGACAAATCTTTCCTCTGTTTCCATGGATTAAAGGTGTATCTGTATTCCAACTGGATCACCCAGACCTAGAGGGTCTTTCAATATGATCCATTGCCACAACAGCCATGGTTCTGGATTAAAATTCATTTGCAGGCTTATTTATAGTGCTATGAAAAGATTTTCATTGATATGGTGGGCCTCAAATACAGTCAGGCAGTGGCTGGTCACCCCATAATAGTCCTGCCACTATTCTACCATAAAACATTCTTATTTGTGTAAAACAATTGCAATTTTTAAAATCATTAGTTTTGCTATTCCTTTTAAATATCAATTTTATGCATTTAATAAAATTTAATGTACATGTAGAGCCCATGGGAACTGGTATACATTTGATTTTCTTACTTAACCAAAGAATTTATTACAGAATATATATATCATATATATATATGATATATATACACATATATATCAGAATATATGTATAACTTATTCTGATAAGTTGTTTAAGTTCAAGAATCTGTTAAAATATATTTTAATTTATGTGTATGAGTGTTTAGCTTGCTCATATTCATTTATGGAATGTGTGTGACTTGTGCTCAGAGTCAGAAGGAGTCATTGGATTGTTTGAAATGAGAGTTACAACACAGAGGGTAATGGCCACCATCTGTGATCTATGAACCAATCTGAGTCCCCTGAAAGAAAAGAAAGTTCTTTTGCCTATTGAGCCATCTAGAATCTTAATTTCATCATTGCAAGAGGAGCAATAATGCCCAAAATATAAATATTTTACTAAAATAAGGTTAATCATATATATTTAAAATGGCTATCTAACTTTGGTCTCACTAGATCTTAGTTATTTTCCTTAAATTTTCTCCAAGTATTAGAGCCTTAAAAAATATTGGAACTGATAAATACTAATCATAGCATTTGCAAGAAAATATTACTTCATGTACTATGTATTGTCCATATTACACATTTGAGTATCTATTTTAAAATATGTGATTTTATAACATAAATGTTATCAAAACCATAATCTTTGAGAAATGTCAAAGATGGTATTAAAATTGCTCTCAGGGCTCCAGATGAACTGTTGAGCAAATTAAAACTTGTGGAGTAGAATCTATCTTCTGGAAAACCTTAAATAGTGGATTGATAACATCATGTGAAGTTTATGTCAAAGCTGAGGAATGGAAAAGTGAAGTGCATCACACCACAAAGCAGATCTTCAGTGAATCCAGTAGAAGTGATTTTAGCACACTGATAAATATGTATGCCCATCCAATGAATATGTATATTAAGAGGCATCACAGTCTAACAGAGGGAAAGCAATCAATAATGAACACACTGCTGAGATGCAACTGAGACAACACAGAGAGTAAAGAAGGAGTGAGACTTTCAGAAACAGAAACATGTATATTCATTTTTTGTTGCTCTCATCTGGAATAACCTTCCAGAATTCATAACCTTCCAGAACTGTAATACTTCATTCAATTGTGAAGATTGTGATGTTGAAAACTGGTAAGTAGTGGTCCCTATTAATTAGGTTATGGGCTTAATTACACATTGCAATGGGGAAAATACCAGCTCAATACATGGAAATTGATAGCAAGACAGCCCAGCTGCTGAAGTCACTACTTTACAAGTCTGAAGACTTAAATTCAATCCCTGGGATCCACAAACTTCAAGGAGTGAACCAAGTCTAACAGGTTTTCCTCTGACCACTGTGCATGTGCCCTGGCATGTGCATGCATGCGCATACACACACACACACACACACACACACACACACACACACACACACACACACACAAACACACACACACACACACACAAACACACACACACACACACACACACACAGAGAAACATATATGATCCTGTTGCATGTATATTGGCAGTCATAAATTCAGATCATATCTAACTCATTGCTTAGAAACATTCTGTTACATGATATTTTATGTATCTCAATTTCGAACTAAAACTACTACAATGTAACACATGAGAAAAATTTAAAGAATGAACATTCACTATGTTTATCTATGCAATATTCCAAGATGTTTGTTCTATTTCTCATTCTGCTCCAATAAAGACTTCCTGTTTACACATGTCTTCTTGTTCCATTGTGTTAGACAGTCTTGCTATGAACTGAAAGAATCTGAAACATCATTAGAGAGGACACTAGCCTTCTCTACTTTTACCTTCTCAAATGCCCTATTTTTAGTTCTGAAAACAAGTCCTTTGGATATTGTGCAGTCTCCCACTCAAGTATATTTCTTAGTCTTCTGTGTATCACTATGTCACTCAAAGTTGTCTATTCTTACCTCAGTTTAGGTTTGCCAGACATAAATCAATCATGTCCCTTGGAACTTGCTGCAATTTTGTCGCTTCTTTGTGGGTCTCACTTTCATCCTGCATAGCAGTCTTCCTTTATCCATAGTTTTTTCCCTTTCTTTTCTTTTCTTTTTCTTTTCTTTTGTTCTTTATTTATTTTAAACTCCAGATTTTATTTCCCTCCCGGTCCACCCTCAGCTGTTCCACATCCCATACCTCCTCCCCAACCCCCTGTCTCCATGAGGATGTCTCCACCCCCCCCACACACACACACCCAACTAGACCTCTAAACTCCTTGGGGTTTCCAGTCTCTTGATGGTTAGGTGCATTTTCTCTGATTAAAGTGAGACCCAGCAGTCCTCTTCTGTATGTGTGTTGGGGGCCTCATATCAGCTGGTGTATGCTGCCTGGTTGGTGGTCCAGTGTTTGAGAGATCTCTGGGGTACAGGTTAATTAAGACTGCTGGTCCTCCTACAGGGTTGGCCTACTCCTCAGTTTCTTCCAGCTTTCCCCTAATTCAACCACAGGGGTCATCAGCTTGTATCCATTTGGATGGGTGCAAATATCTGCCTCTAACTCTTTCAGAGGCTTGTTGGGTCATTCAAAGGGCAGTCATGATGGGTCCCTTTTTCTGAGTGCTCCATAGCCTCAGTAATAGTCTCAAGTCTCTTTGGGCTCCCCTTGAGCTGGATCCACTTTAGACCTGTCACTGGACCTTCTTTTCCTCAGGCTCACCTTCATTTCCATCCCTGCAGTTCTTTCAAACAGGAACAATTCTGGGTCAGTGTTTTTGACTGTAGGATGGCAACCCTATATCCCTTACTTGATGCCCTGTCTTTCTGCTGGAGGTGGGGTCTACAAGTTCCCTCTCCCCAGTGTAGGGCATTTCATCTAAGGTCCCTCCTTTGAGTCCTGAGAGTCTCTCATCTTCCAGGTCTCTGGTGCCTTCTGGAGGGTCCCTGCAACCTTCTCCTTCCAGAGGTTGCCTGTTTCCATTCTTTCTGCTGGCCCTCAGAGCTTTAGTCCTTTTCCCCCACCCAATACCAGATCATGTTCCCCTATCCTCCCACTCCCCGACCCCTGTCCACTTTCCCTCCCAGGACCCCCCCCCGCCCAATTTTGTTTTTAAGAGTTTTCAGTTTTGTCATGGGAGGCCTGAATGGAGGAAGAGGGTATAGTCTTTGAAAGAAAGACTTTTATTTTAAATGGCATGCTGTTCTGAGTAATGATATCTTATTCTGTCTGGCCTAAAATGAGAGTCAAGTGCACCTTTCTTCATGTGGTACCTGCCACTTATCTTCACTACAAATTGATTCAAGATGATACACTGAATTAGACATCTTCCTAGCAACTCTGTCACTAGAAAGTCTGTAGAACTCTAATGCTACATCACAGTTTCTGTCACTTACTTAATTTTATCTTTGCATGCAAGCATTTTATCAGGTCACATTAGAAGATGATGCATACAAGCAGATATGTTGAGAATGAGATTAGGTTCATTATAATTCTTCCATTTTGGTAGCTGTTATTGGTACTAGTTCTGGTTTTCTGTGTCAAAGTCACAAACAAAACCTTATATGTATGTGTATGCATGATTGTATCGAAAAGACATGAAATATATTAAACTATGGCATATATTTTAAAACATATAAATGTCTAATACAAAATAAGAACAAGTTTATGGCATAAATTGGGATTTTACACCATAACAAAATTGAAAAGTCCTTTAAATATATGAGAATATAAAATATTTCTCTATTATGCAGTGTTATATAACCACTGGAAGTCTTGGATATACCCCTGCAGATAAGTTTACTAAGTGTAAAACAAAAGCCTTTGGCTTTGATCGTGACTGACCTACTTGGAGATTTATTACACTGGTGCTATTTATTATATTTTTCTGACTAATTCCCTATCTATATAAGTAAACATTCTTTCTTGACAGTAGTTTCTTTTAAATTTTTCATTTGTTTTAGATTTTGTCTCTGTCCTTCTTTGCCCTAAACTCTCTGGTAGTTCTTGGTAACCTTACCAGACAGATTTTGCCCAAATTCTATGCATTTGACCCTGAGTGGATAAGACTGGTTCATCAGACAAAATGTGATGTTGGATTTAGAGTGTAATTCCAATTCCTTACAGATGAATGAAAATCAATGTCTACATTGATGAGAAGCACAAACATCCTTCTAAGTCTAAGAGAAGTTCTGTGAAATTAAATTCCAAGTTCAACTAACTTCCTCTTGCATCATATAGAACAGAACAAATGTAAGGTAATTTGTTGACATTATGCCATTTGTTTTTCTTTATATTTTACTTAAAGTTGTAGTTTGATTTCTATACTGAACCTAAAAGTAACACTGAATCTCATGTGGTAGTACATGGAATTACAGTGTTATTTTTCTACCACATTGAGGTTATTAGTATATCCTAATTTTATCCTATATGGATAATAATATAAAACATTTTATTTTATAAAAAAAAATAAAAGAGAACCCTTTCATCTTTCTTTTGAAGACTTAACCACTGACGTTGTGGCCACACTCCCATCAAGCTTTAATTTCAGCTTTGTTCTTTCAGATTTTATTTATACCTTCCTAGTAGCCTGTTCTTATGTCTAAATCTTCCTAATTCCTTCCAGACTACTGAATTGACCTATCCTCTAGAGCATCTTACATTCACTTTTTTTTAAAGCCTATAATATTTTTCTGATCTATCATAATAAACCCTGTAATTATTTTCTTCTTACATGGTCCCTGGTGTCCTGCTGATTGCCAAGCTGTGTCACCTAGGATATGTGGCTCCCAACTCTACCCCAAATTAATGCACTAGACTCTGCTTTTCTTCCCTCCATTGCTTTAAATTCTACACAAACATTTTGGATATACTTGCAAACTTTTAACTTTAGGATTGTGAACTAGTGCTAAACATAATTTTAAAAATTAAGTAAAGTACAAATGTATTTAACTCACAGAGGAACCTCTTTGTAATCATACTCCTCAAACTTATGAATTCTCTTATATATAACTCTATTAAGACAGTGTTTTCTAAACCTCATTTTCAAATATCACAATTTCTGAGACAAGAGATGTGTGTAAACAAAATGAACAGGGTCCCTAGTCACACCTGATATTAAAATCTGCTTACCTTTGAAGTATGTTTCGGCAAACATACTTTGGATTTTCAAATAGGCAACATGTTGAGAAACATGGAAGACATAAAAAAGTGTACAGGTTCTGAGTCTGGAATTACAAAATACTGAAAATATTCTTCCTTTTCAGACCATATTCAGTTCTGTGCAACATTGCACTTTTCCCATTATATCTCATTAGAAACTACTACCAAGGAGAGGTTTCAGATTGGTACCCTATAAGTCCTTTGGAGAACTGGAATCACCTGGGATGGCTAATGTTGGGCCTTATTTCAGAACAAAATCAGCATTGTAAATATGACAAAATAATGACATGTATAAGCTGACATTGTATACATTGATCAGCTAGGGATGGACAGTTACTTTGAGTGCTGTAGTCTATCATTTTAGTTTACCCTTGACATTCCAGATGAGGAATGTACAATTTTATCTGCATACTTAGGCAGTATAGATGACAATTGTATGATCATGAACATTTAAAGTGTGCTAACAGTATTTTCACTGTAGTCTTTGAATGCCTTAACCTGAAGAGACACACAAACTTTAGGTAAAAGAGGATCAAATAGAAGTATCTTGAAAATTTTGATTATAAAGTAGCCTAATGCACATATTAGCTGAAAAGGCAGCATTTTGAAGTTTGTGGGAGGAATGCACAGCCTGGGAGTTGTCATTCAAATGAAGACAATTTGAGAAAAAAAAGATAAATTGATCATATATTGATATTTACATCAGCTGTTATCAAGGTTAACCCCAAAATATCCATCTTGTGGTCATTTTATGCTTATACTATTGAAAGATATCTGAAAAATATTAGAATTGTTTTAATGCAGAACACACGTCTGAGCTTATTATTTACCAATTATGTGAAATATTTGCATTGAAAAGTCAAAAACATTTTAAAATTTATATGTAGTTCATTTTGTTACCCAATTAAACAATGAGAAAATAATTGATATTCAAGCTTTTTACTCCAATTCTATTAGCAATATTTCCTTCAAATTATATTAGCATCATTTTACATTAGTAATTTAGATAAAAAATTATTACCCATTATCTTCACCTCATTACACAGTTAAAGTGAGAGGAAAAATAAATTTTCTTGAAGAAATAAACCAATATACAAGTTATTAAAATATGATTTTCATACCTTTATGCCATTGTTTATTAGCAATTAGCTTTTATAACTCATTATAAGACACTCTTTGGATTGTGTAAATTTTCTTTTTATAGTTCTTCAGGTTTTTGTGTGTTACACATAATAAGTATTTCTCCTTACCCAAATAACAAAAAGAATCTATACATTTACCCTTTTAGATTATTTAATATTGTAGAACACATCTTGGCCACTTAATGTTATTATTGAATTAACAAGATAGATTAAAATTCAACATTTTGATCCTCAACTACACTAGCTGTGCTCAAGTGTCCAATAGTCTAAATGGCCAGTGGCCTCTTTATTAGACGATGTAGAATAGATAGTTTCCATTGGCAGGTACTCCATCTAGTGCCAACATCCCATATTCTTCTTTCATTGTCATCTATTCCTTTGTTCACAAAGTTTCTATTCCTCCCAAATTAGATTAATTTCTCTCCTCTACTGGGTTGTATGTTCATTCTATGGTTAACACTGTGCCTTTGAACATCTTCCTTATTACAAGATCCCATTTAGCATTTACATGACCAATATCAATATATGTGTCTGTATATATGCCATAAAGTCTGTTATTTACTGAAAACATAAATGCAAGTAACAATGACTTTGTTATGCAAAAGATTATAATCTAATAGGGGAAATTAGCAGGTAAACAGGTGAGTACAGATGATACCTGCTAGGGTAAAAGTGGAAAGAGTTTCATGATTATAGTAAGCCTTGTTTTAGTAAGTCGAAGAGTCAACAAAGTTAGCAAGTAAAAATGATAAATGAATGAGTATAGACACATTATAAGACATAGGAACATAAAATGTAGGAGAATGAAGTAAAATAGGATAAACTTAGGAAATAAAGTCTAATCAACATTCCTATACTATTTGCTCTGGAAAGATTTCTAGAAACATGTATCTCAATACTGTTTTAGCCCATGACACTACAATCATGAAAATCCTTTAATGCTATAATGGACTTAATCTGGAAACAGAAAACACTGATAATAGATTGAATGCAAGGGTGAGAAAAGGAAAGTTTTGTGTTTCTGCAAAGTTCATTTTCACAAAGAAGAGAGAGCAGAAAACCAGTCAAGAGAAATCCTTTTCACTAATCTGAGTGATGGAGTATAAGGTACTTTGTAGTATAGTAGTTGTTAGATAGGAAGGGAAGTTTAAGAACTTAAAATATGTAATTTACTAGTGAAAGTTTTTGAATGAGTTTCTGATTTTAAATTTCTAGTGATTCTAACAGTTACTTATTATATGCCATTAATAAACTGGCAATCTCTACCTGCAAATATTTTTGTTCACTGTTATTTACTGCAAATTTTTATGATTAGGCTTCTAGACTCACACTCATACATGTACACATCACACACACACATGCACACACACATATATAAATATAGTAAGTGGATGTGTGTTTGTGTGTGCACGTGTGTGTGTGTTTGAAGTTCTATATCTATATCCATTCCATATCCATATCCATGTCCATATCTATATATGTCTTCAATCAAAAGTAATATTATTAGAAATGTTTCTTAAGTGCCTACTAGTTGAAATGGGCACTGGAAAGAAAAACGATGGCTGCAAATTGCATGGTTTTCATATCACACTAAGCTTATTTTATACTTTTTACAGTTCTTTTTCTTTTTGTTTTTTTCTCCAAGTCAACATGAGGTCTTTATTAACTGACTGGTAATTATACTGGGTGTTCTGAAATCAAGTGCAGTCAGTCCTGAGCCTTCCTAGGGATGGGCTTTTAAGCTCAGGGAGTTGTGTGGAAGAGCAGAAGCATTGAAGGATCCAGAGAGGTCAATGATACCACAATAAAACCTACAGAATAAACCAAGCTAGGCCCACAAGGACTCCTAGGCACTGAACCACCAACTAGAGAGCATACATGGGATGGACCTCGACCCCCAATACATATGTAACAGTGTTTTCTCACAGTTTCTGTTCAAGAATAATGTAACTATTGAGCCTCAGTCTTTGCAATTGAAAAGTAGAATTTCTTTGCCAAATATATTATTTGTCTTGTGATATTATCATGCTAGAATACTACCAATATCTTATAGTGTACCAATCAATTTGAGAGAAAGAAAATGAATATAGAATTTACAGACAAAAGAGCAGTTATTTGTGAATGCCTGACTATCCTGGATGTATATTTTTATAAATGCTATTATTTTCATTTCTCAAAATAGTAAACTACTAGTATTACTGAAAAATAGTATTAGTTTCCAATAGTAGAGTTTGTCTCAGAATACCTTGGTGATGTTCAGGAGGGCCAATGAATAGCTAGCTCTTCTGAAAATGTAAAATTAATGTTCTTCTTCTGAAGTCAATGTGGTTGGCTTGGATGTTTTGTGGCTGCTACAAATTGGCCTAGTCAGAAAGAAATTTTATTTAGGAAAGGATATTTGAAATCCATAACTATTTCTTGTTTGTTTCTAGAACAATATTTGGTTTTATCACAAGTTCCTGAAGTATCTAGCCTCAGGTTCTTGATCACCTAAGCAGTAGGGTCAGGTACACATTCAATCTCTTGAAATCCTTAAGTCAAATCAAGTATTGGTTGATTATTCTCACAAGCTTCGTGCCACCATTGAAATGGCATATCTTTCAGGCAGATTACCATTGAAGATCAAAGTTTTGTGGTGTCTGGGTTGGTGTTTAAATTCATCCTCTGGTCGCATTCAGAGTACCTTCCTATATCAAAAACACAATAATGTATGAGTGAAAGCTTTTGTAACCCACAAGCTCAATCTCTCCGTGATTAATGAAGATCTTCCAGCTTCCACTGAGGCAAAAACCAAAACTTAAACTTTATAACAGCATTTGAATTTCTTTTTCACCAACTTTTTTCCCTAAGAGACTTGTTTAGTGGAATCTGAAGGGGTGCTACCAGTGGCCCACTTAGCCAATTATTTCTCTGCAGTCTCATTTTATTCAATAAAATGTGTTGATTTTTTTCCAGGTTACATTTTTTTAAAGCATCCCCAAAATTTGACACACTAGAGATTAAGCTTTGAAACATGATCATTTGGAGAAGAACTCCATAGACATGACATAAGAACATGGAAGCTGGAAACCACAAGTTGAACAGCAATGAGATCTAAGAAAAACAGCCTTGCCCAGTACTATAAATTAGCAGAAACATTAAATGACAAAATTTGGGTTGGGGAGATATTTCTATATGTAAAATACTTGTTATACAAACATGAGGATCAATATTTGTATTTGTAGAATACACAATAAAGCTGAATAGATTGATGAATGCCTGTTACTCTAGCCCTTAAGAAGAGGATATAGAAATGATTAGGGCAGCGAGCTAGCTAGACTAGGTAACTATTGTTTTGTAAACAAGTCTGCCTCAATATGTCAGGCTTAAAGAGATTATGAAAGATATCCAACATCCACCTACAGTCTTCCTCATGCACATTGATGCAGAAGTCCCCCCCACATGTTTGTCCATATACATTTGAATGCATACACACACATTTTCATAACCGCATACATACAAAAAAGGACAGTATATATCATAGAAATCACAAAAGTAGAAACATTTTAAGATGAAAAACTTTGAGGAACCGTATCAAAACCAGAGGTCAAATAAGATAGGAATTATCAGGCATGTCTACTGAATTTACTAAAATAGCTTAAAACAATTTGAGCATTCATAGCTTTGTCCAAGGACAATTAATATATCAAATGAATAAGAGAGTACAGAGGGATTTTGATTCTGCAACATAGATCACATCAAAAGAGATCACATCAAAAGATGTTTTACGTCTATATGACCTACTGAAACAATCCATCCTTACTACCTCTGACTGGAATACAGAAATGTCCTTATTACATACCTTTAATCCCAATGTAAGTAGCATTTGTTTGTTGAAGGAAGCAGCCATGTTTGAAAGTGACATCTAATTGAGGGGCAGACAAAGTGATTAATCAGAGAAAGATTTGACAAAATGAGGCAGAGATAGGATATGCCCAACACTCATGAGAACAGAATAGAAAGATAGGTGGCTTAAGAATGCACAGAATGAGTTGGAAGTGGAGGTAAGTTCAGTGAGTGCACTTCATTTGAGTTCTGGCAATGCAGTAAAGTTCAGTTGATGCTAATTTCAATGCAGTTCCCTGTAGTCATTGTGGTTTAGTTTATGGAATTCAGAGGCAGTTTTTCGAAGCAGAGCAATTCAGTAAGAAACCTGGAGAAGCCAGTTTGAATCAATCATCTTGGAAAGGAGTTTTGAGCCAGAAGAGCTGGGTTGAACTATCTGGCCAAAATTCACTAAGAACAAGAAAGATTGAGCTTATTTAGCAGTAAGTTTCTCATGTGACAGTTATATCTTTTGAATAAAACATACCTTTACAAGAGATCTGAAAGCAGAGAGCCATAGAACCCAGTGCTAGAAGTCCTTCATGATCTCTAATATGCCCAGCAAATTCTTTAATGATTAATTTGCAGGTTATAAAAATATTAGGGATATTTTACAATTTCCACTAAAGCATATGGCAATTCTGAATTTTGCTTTATCTCGCGTAAATTTTTATTATATCTTGATGATTTTGGCTCTTATTTTAGATAAAGTAAATATATCAATGTTGCTCTTAATGTAGTTATTGGTAAGAGGGCATATTTGTTTAGATATTTTCTAGTAAATGCTCTATGCTTACTAGTAACTTTCAGTAAATGTGGTTATAAAGTTCATAATTCTCAAGTCATGTATCTATGTTGGAAAAGTTGCTAGCTATATAATAGAAGTATGTAACAGATATTCTACCTCAAAATATATCAGGATATTGGATGAGGATATATAAAGAAAAATGTTTGGAAGGGTCCTGATGGACGACATGTGTGATGCAAATAGAGGTATTGTTGCTCAAAATAGTCTTTTCACTCTTCTGAGAATAACAATGCGGCTAAGCCTGTGCATGTGTAGTCAGATAAGACTTGAACACAAAGCTTTATATAACTTCTTGTGTGCCTGTCAGCAAGTTATTCTATGCCTTTAAACTTGATTACTCATCTATAAAATTGGAAACTTTGTAGTAGTGTTTTGAGAATTATTGGACTATTTCTTAGAGTATGTTTTGTAAGGTAATTGGCATTGAAGGGATTGAATAAACACTCAATGAAAGGTACTATTAAAACTTACAGTTTTTATTTCCCTTTGCTGTGTATTTATAAACACTTGTGCTGTTTTATGGGCATTTCAATTTCATTCCTAATCCCCTGTAAAGGCCTTGTAGAAAACAAATGGCAAGGATTGGGATAAATTGAGAAAATAAGTCAATTATGAAGCTCATAGTGCCTTAATTTAGGAGGCAGGACACTGGGGAACCACAGGAGACCTTTCAGAGTTCAGTGTTTTAGGGTTGGAAGACAAGGGTAAAGGCTGTATTTCAGAACCTGAGAGAAAAAGTGAGTATTGAGTAAATGTTCCTAGAATTTGTAGATACCAACCAAAGGAGGAAAAGGAGAATAACATAGATGTCTACCCTTCCTATTTCCTTTAATGGGCTTCAGTAAGTTGTACACAAAGATCAAGTGAAATCAGAGATCTCAACAGCTATTAACTTAGTCACTTTCATTAATTATTGGTCATAGAGTGAATATTTTAAAGAAATAAAATTTCTTAGACCTAAATTCATTGCCTAGCTCTGTCTTTCCTCATGTAATTTCTTGCTATGTATCTAATCTAACATTTATTTATTGAAATTTGAAAACTTCCTTATACTTTCTGCTACTGATGGCACAAAAGGGTGATATCCCTCTAACCTTCTTATGTATATACACAACTTTCTAATTTTGCTAATATATTCTTAAATTATTTAGTATTTGATGCATTTTAATATTTTTTCTCAAGAATATAGTTTTATAAGTATATTTAATTTGTTAAATATAAATTAAATATAAATTCTTATTTAGAGGATTATGACTTTGATTGTGTAAGTACTGAAAGGTTGAGACCTAGAATTAGAAATGATTTTTTAAACCCCAGCCCAACTTGGGATCCATACCATGGGTGGGTATCAAAGCCTGATGCTATTACTGATTCCATGTTGTACTTGCAGACAGGATCCTAGAATGGCTGTGCTACAAGAGGCTCTACCAGCAGCTGACTGAGACAGACGCAGATACTTACAGACAACCATTGGACTGAGGTCAGGGAACCCTATGTAAGAATTAGGGGAAGTATTGAAGTAACTGAAGGGGATGGCAACCCCATAGGAAGAACAACAATTACAACTAACCTAGATCCCTGGGAGCTTTCAGATACTATGCTGCCATCCAAAGAGCAGACGTGGGCTGGTCCATGTCCCTGTACACATATGTAGTAGAGGGCTGCCATGTCTGGCCTCAGTGCGAGAGGATGTGCCTAATTCTGTAGAGAGTTGATGCCCCAGATAATAGGGATGCTGGTGTGGTATGGGTGGGTGAGGGGTGGGTGGGGTTGAAGTAAAGGAGCACCATCTTAGAGGCAAAGAAGATGGGTGATAGGATGAAGAATTCTTGGCAGGGGGTACTGGTAATGGGAGCAACATTTGGAATATAAATAAATTAAACAATTTAAAAAACAGTCTAATAAAAATTGGGAGACATAAATTACAAAGAAGAGAGAGAATTTATGCACATATGGGGTATTGTCAAAATAAATCAGGACATCTGTGTATACCCCATCTTGAATATACAACCCTCCAATCTTAGCCTCTCCAATTTTGGGATTACAGGATTATCTGTGAATATCAATTGGAGTCTCTCATTGTGTAGACTTAGTAAATACATTGATTTTTGCTTAAAATTCATATTAAAATTCACCTTCTAAATCTCAGCTTTTCTAACTATAGACCTGGACTTTTGTTTTAAGATCATCTAAAATGTCCAGCTAAGGAAAATGACATCCTTCCTTCCTTTCTCTCCATTATTCTGTACTCCCAAGATCTGCAGACTTCTTTCATAGCACATTCAGCAGGTCAGTGGTTATATGAATGATCCTCACAAATTTCTGTACTTTATAATTAGCACTAATTTCTCAGCTTCTGGATTATGGGCCAGAAGATCCATTGTTAGCTGCTAGGGATAATGGAAATAAAATAAGCATGATTTAAGTGATAACTGAAGAGAGGGATCTTCTCTGGGGCTGAGACAGAGTAGTCATTCCCAGTCATCATTCCTAGTGATGTGCTTTTTGTAATAGAAGTCAGGAAGAGTGAAAACCAGCACTAAGGTAAGTATCTGCAAAGACTTGACATTTGGTAGATCTTGCCTTGGGGAGTAACTATACATTTAGAGAAGTGATAATCAACAGTGGAGAGATAGTTCCAAAGAATTGGGGACTCAGAGATAAATGGATCTGTGCAAAGTAAGAAAGGAAATGCTGTTATGAACAAAGAAAATGGTAATCCTGTCAACCTTCTGCAGCTCTAGTCTTTATGGCTCCTGTGGAACTGTAATCATTATGAACATGTAAAATTTCTTCCAGATGTTATTTCATTTGCAGCAGGCACTTAATTATAATGGCTGACATCCTAGGTGGTGTGGGTGGGCAAGGGTACTGAGCTGGAGGAATAGGGGTTGCCAGTGGGTGACAAAGTGACTAGTCCGGGGCCCTGCCTGACTGGCAGCTTCCATGATTAGAATCACAATTTATTATGCAATTAAGTGTGACAATGATTTTATCTCGAATTTAGATTGTACCTAACATTTGACTAGTAATCTATTCAAATTCAGGTAATATAATTAAAATACATTATTCCTATGACAACTAATTTTTAAAAATAATGAATCTTATTCATAGTATCAGGTATCAAGAAAATAAAATTAATCTAAATCCTATAAAAGGTTTTCTCTTGTATATAATTTTGAACAATAAACTTTATTCTATTTATTTTATATGGTATATTTTTAAATAAACACAAGAGTTTTAGGTAGAAAAGCAAATTATTTTCATGATAAGTACAGATTTATTTCTAATTTCTACTTTGAAAATTAGGTGTATATGTGTGTGCATTTATATAGTTTTATAAGAGACTTTTCAACATTTAAAATATTACAAAGTTATACCCTTATAAAAACTTGATAATAGAGCCTATAAAATTGCAAGTTTTAAAGCTTATTTTATTATATTCCTTATCTTAAAACTCTAAGTTTTCATTTAATCAATATGTAGATATATTAAGGGATATTGTAATTTTTTAAATATGATTTTAAGAGTTAAACATAAAATGTACATTAAATCATATTAATGAAAATAATTAGTTAAAATAAAATATTTCAAGGTTGATTTTATTCTTGTCATGAATTTAGAATTCTACCATTTATAGATGTAGATCACATTATTACAAAGAGTAAATGGCTTTCTAGTAACGATTAATGAATAGAAATATCTTTTCTTTAAATGGTATTTTGAATATCACTCATTATTAATTAACTGATGTTCTCAGACCAAATGAGAATTCTTCTGATGCATGAAAAGATTTTTGGTTTTGTGACTTAAATGGATTCTCCAGTTATGTTGAAACATGAGCAAGCCTGTCTTTTCTGACTTATACTCTGGTTTTCCTCTTTTTGATGTGCTTAGCTTTGGAATGAGTTATGTATTAGAAGATATTTGTTGTTCATCTGTAAATGATGGAATAAGAGGAATCATTTTAAAAGTTGCTGTATTTTTTTTCTGACTTTTTAGATCCAGTGATCAAACTCTAATCATCAGACCAGGAATCTAGCTTCTCTGCTATCAAGGTTCCAATCAGCCTAGGATTCTGTACTTCTAAGCATCGAGGTCAAGCTGCTAATACTGATGTGTGATCTATACATTTATTCATAAAGCATCATCTTTCTGTGTGATTCCAGTTCCTGATACTGGTTATTTAATTGTTACAAGCACATTGTTTATTATGAAATGTAATATTTAAGTCAAATGCATCTTTCAAATGCTTGCAATTATTCTGCTTGAGTTCTTTATCCCAATTATAATCTATTTGAGGCCAAGAGCTACAATTTTATATTTTCTTTTCTCTCAAATAATCTGGTGTACTGGGTATTAGGGAAACTCCCCCATAGATAGTTGATAGGTCAGTCATATGTGATAATATAGTAATAAGGTTGAGTAAAAGGTTTTGGGAATATTACATGATTCCTCAAAAGCCTTAATGTGACCATATTAAAGATCAAACAGACTTGTAGATGACAGTTTCTACATTAAGATCACTAATTACTTCAACTGCCCAACACACCAAATATCAGTCTTTCTTTTTTTTCTTCCAGATGTAATTCAGGCAGCAGACATGCTCAGTAAGCAATACCAGTTGTTCAGTTGAGACCCCTTTCGCCTTCAAAACCCACCTCTCAAAGCAAGCACCTATGGCTTCAAAATGTTTGTGGAGAGGATCCAGCAGTGAGACTAATCTGCAGAAAATGTTTGTGGGCAAATACAGGCTCTGATTATTTTCTCATGCCTCCTCTGAACAGAAGTGGGAATTATGGGCTTCATTTTATTATTTCAATTAGCCTTAAACAGCCCTTTTCAGATCCCGAAGAGACCAGAAATTCCTAGCACTTCCTTGTGAGAATTTTGTAGTCTGGAAACCATGGTGATAGGCTTTTAAATTTTAAATAATCTTACGTCTGAGCCTTGGTTATTTGCTTCAGAGGAAAGTAAAAGAAAATCTTTCCCAAGCCTACCTAACTTTCAGTTTTCACTACTTTGAGAAATGGTTCTCACCTGTGGACCATTTGGGAATGTGCTCCTATGTCATGCTGCCTTCTGGAGGGACCCATGGCTCTAGCTGCATATGCAGCAGAGGATGGCCTTGTTGGACATAAAAGGGAGGGGAGGCCCTTGGTCCTGAGAAGGCTCGATGCCCCAGTATAGGCGAATGCCAGGACAAGAAAGTTGGAGTAGGTGGATTGGTGAGCAGAGGGAAGGGGGATGCAATAGGGGGTTTTTGGAGGGGAAACCAGGAAAGGGGATAACAATTGATATGTAAATAAAGAAACTAGCTAATTAAAACAAAGAAAAAAGAAGACAGCCTTCCTCATGCAAATAGTGTGATTTTTGCCATGCTGAAAAGATGCCATTGTCTTTGATACAGAAACTTTTTCAGGGCTTCACAGAGGATAAGTGATGCTTTGGGTCCATCACTGTCACCTGCAACTTTTCCCTTCTCAAGAGATTGACTCTGTGTGGCAATGGCAATTAGTTCTCAATACCCAGTGACTCACAGAGAAAACACAAATGACCAACATTCAGGGATGAATGTTCTGTTTGAAAGAGAGTAAAGCTCATTCCCAACCAGCACTTGTCTGTTTGTTTGTTTTTGTCACAGTTAACTCACACCAACAGAACTGTTTCATACACACTGCCTGCAAGAGAGCTGATCTTGAGAGCTGAGTCAATGGAGTGCTCTTTATTTGGAAGGCAGATTATGCAGCTACCTCAGCAAACTGCAGAATCAACTGGAAGCTTGTCTGCATTTAATTAAGCAGGACAAAAGAAAGTCCCAATAATAACAGTGTGAAACTGCCAGAAAAAAATTATGACTACAAAGAAAGAAATCATCAGTAATTAACCCTGACTGGAGACTGCAGAGGAGCCTCTGGAAGGAGGGAGAGCACATGCAAAACCTGTTATCATTGCGTGTCTTGGAGGATTTAAGTGTGTTTCATTATAAATTCATCAAAATGGTCACTCAGGTTTCTAGAGAAGAAATGCTAGAGTGAGGTGTAAGATTCTCCCAAACTCCACCAGGGCAGATGACTTTAAACAGAGTTTTTCTATTGCTTAATAGTTGGGTTTCTCTAGTAGTTCTTTTTCGTGGAACTGCTGAGATCTTGGGAGGAAAACCAAAGAATACCAGATATGTTGTTCTGGGGCCGACGAAGAGGGTGAATTCTAAGCATGTGTATAAAGTGATAGTCAATAGTACACTAGGAATCTGAGTCTTTCCTGACTCCTTTTAAACCCGCAAAGCTCATTAAAAATATGAACTGTCTCCTGAAAGGCTCTGCTAGAGACTGACAAATACAGACGTAGATGCTTTCAGCAAACCATTGGACTGATCACAGGGGCCCCAATGGAGGAGTTAGAGAAAGGATTGAAAGAGCTAAAGGGGTTTGCAACAACATAGGAAGAACAACAATATCAACCAATCGGATCGCCACCCCCCCCACTTCCTTCAAGCTCCCAGGGACTAAACCACCTAACAAAGAGTACACATGGAGGAACTCATGACTCCAGCTGTATATGTAGCAGAGGATGGCCTTGTCCTGCATCAATGGGAGGAAAGACCCTTGGTCCTGTGAAAGTTCGATGCCCCAGTGTAGGGGAATGCCAGGGCAGTGAGGTGGGAGTGGGTGGGTAGGTCAGGGAACACCCTTATAGAAGCAGGGGAAGGGGAGATGGAATGGGGGGTCGCAGAGGATAAATTGGGAAAGGGGATAACATTTGACATGTAAAAAAAAAATAACCAATTAAAAAAAGAATTAAAACAAAGAAGTAATGTGGGCCTATTCACCTTTCTTGTCCATATACAAATACAAATCCTTTTTGTATTTCTCACTAAATTAGGATTATTAAATGTAGTGATTTTTTGAGTTCCTTCAGAGAATAGCCTGGAGGTTTTTTTTTAACTTCTTTTTATTCACTGTGTTTGTGTATGTGTGTATATATGTGTGTGTGAGAGAGGGAGAGGGAGAGGGAGAGATAGAGGGAGAGGGAGAGATAGAGGGAGAGGGAGAGAGAGAGAGAGAGAGACAGAGACAGAGACAGAGAGACAGAGAAACAGAGAGACAGAGACAGACACAGAGAGAGACAGAGAGGGGGAGGGAGGGAGAGAATCATAGCTTGCAGAGTTTACAGGACATTTGTGAGTTGCTTCTCATCTTCCTCCTCAGTGAGGTAGAGTCTCTTGCCTTTTCTGTAGCTTTGCTGCCTGCTTAGGAGTAGCTCCTGGCTATCTTGCTGTGATTCTCCTGTTTTCATCTCTCATATCTTGACAGTAGTGCTGGGATTACAGATGCACACTGCTGTGTCTAAAACTTTTTTATGGGTTCTATTCTAGTCATCGAACTTATATTTCAGACTTGCAAGGCAAGCACTTGAAATCCCTGAGCCATCTCAACAGCCCTTTAGATTTTTTGACTTTCCCTTGTTGTCCAGTATATAGGACAATACCTGATCATATATTACAGTCTACTTGAAGCCTTTCATTTTAGTCACGGAGATTCATACTTTAAGTAGTAAAGATATAGATGAAGATAGGTGTGCATATAGTAGAAGTGGATATATATGATGTGACTTTAATAAAATTAAAGATGGACTGATTTTCAAAAACCTGAGGTTATCATCAAAATAATTGACTGAAATTTCAATAAAATAAAATCTTTCTGTTTTGTTGTATCTTGAGACAAACAAATTGAGTGGCTCAAGGTGATCCTGAACTCACCATGTAGCTCAGGTTAACCTCAGGAGTAACATTCTGCTATTCCTGACCGGACTCCCAGTGCCAGAATTATAGTGCTATCAACCCTAAGGAATCTTACTAAGAATGTTCTGAGCAGAAGAAATTCTAGCTTTTTAAACCCTGGCAGTACTTTTTTTTTTAGAGAGTCTGAGAGTTCAGTAACTAGTCATTAATCACAATGAGTATCTCATACATGCTGCCTTTGTTATGGCCATAAAGACAATTAGAATTAACAAATTTTGCATTTAGAATTTCGAGATTTAAGAAAGTGAAGCTTATTAAATGCACCTGCATTTCACAGAAAAGATCCACATAGTAAGCTATATGTTAATGTTATCAGTTATACAGCTTTATGTAGGTTTTTATTCATAGCATTTATATATATTTTAATATCCCATGGAATCTACCCTCATGCTTGATGAATCTCAATCTGTGAACTTTTTTAGACTTATTACACACTTTAAAGTATTGGGAAATATGGAGATAAATTGACTTTTTGGTTAAAATAAAATTATGCAGAGAAATTGGGTTTATTTATCTTCCTCAATATGAATGATACATAAGCCCTTTATAACTGCCTGACCATAAAATGATAGCTATGCTTTCCTGATATTAACTCACTCCATAATCTTATAGTGAAGATGCTTCTTTAATGATTTTAAACTTGACTTCTCTGGAATTCCAATTTGCTGTTGGCTTGTTATCTGTTTAGCAAATGCACTTGTTTCATAGTTTAAATAAATAATATAATGTTATGTTTCATAATGAGTCAAATTACATTTTTAAATGAAAATGTTTTAAAAGTAATATCCTAAAACATTGTTAAAATAATCATTTTGAAAAATGATTTGGCATAATGGTTATTAGAAAAGATTCGTTTGCTAAAGGCACTCTACTATTGTAAATATCCATTTGAGTGACATTGCATACTTCGTTGAAAATAACCCATGAATACTGCTTGATTCTTACTTCTTATTCTTTGGCTAGTTACAAGTGAAGAGTAGTTACAGTTTTTTGATATTACTTCCTGTGTACATTTTTAAAAACTATTCTGTCTATCTACAACACAGAATACCCTTCATCCTATCCCTAAATATGTAACTTCCAACCAGTTTCCAGTTGCATATTAATTATTAATTGTTGTTAGGTACTGAGCATCACCATAGCATCATAGTCCATAGTTCACTCAGAATTCACAACGTTTGTTTATGCTTCTAGCAATTGCATTAAAAATTCACTTAATGCAGATTTAAACAGTTTGCATACATGGGCATTAGGGAGAAAATTCAGATTTTACAGAGAAGGTGGTTTCACAGACCCATCTCATAATCTTCTCCTTCCATGCAAAGGAAACAATCTGTTGTATCTATAGGTTCATAGTCTGGTTTCCTTAAGTTCTTTTGCATTCTCCTGCCAAGATGAGAGATCTTGCCATCATGCTTGATTCATTTAAAAAGAGGCCTACGCAAAAACTTGTGGTTTATTTTCTAATCTACTAGTGAAGATGCAATGAATTACAGTACTGAAAAGAACCTGATTGACAGAACTAATGAAAATTTCAGTTTTAAACAAAGTATCTTATTAAAGTTGTTTCTGGAAAGTTTTAACTTATTTACAATTTTCCTCTGATGCACGGATTTTATATTTTAATTTCATCTCTTATATCTCTGTTGAACTTTAAGGTCCACTGGATTAAGGCTGTCAAGTTCTATTTGTTCTCATTAATATTATATTTCCCTCTACTCTGTTTGATAGCGACGAAAGTTGACTTCCTCATCCTTTGATGTTGGTTTTGATAGCTTTGTCTTATGTGTGTTTATGCTCCACTAAGAGAACTATAGGGATTTTGAAACAATGTTTTCACACAAAATAAAGATTTCTGAACAGATCTCAATTGAGCATTTGGGAGAACTAAGGAGCGTGACACTAACCATCTCAGCAAGTCACAGATGGGGTGACATAGTTTTCTCTTCTATTTAAATATACTGTTGCTGCTGCTAGCAATTATAAAATGTAATCAAAGAGCATAGTTCCTATGTATATTAAAGGAGTGACTACTCTGAAGATTGTTTGACATAGGAAAAGTGCTCAACAAATATTACTAGCATTGTCACTAGTGTAAAGCAGAGGAGTACTTCAATATTAAAAGATATATTAAAAAAAACCTGTCACTCTACTTACAGCAGACACTGAGTTAAATAATTTTCTCAAAGACATTCAGCTTGCAGATGGGAACCTGGGACTGAAGCAGAGAATTGCTGACTCTAGACTCCAAATGTAACGCGACTGTGTTCTGTTGCTTAAACACAAGGAAAGACAAGAAAGAACACAGGAGTGGTACTTCAACCTTCTGACTTATCACACAAAGACTGTGTGGAATGTAGCACAAGTAACTGCTAATATGAAGAATAAAAAGGAAGACAAATAAAAGAAAGAGAAAGGTATCTCAAAAGCTTTGTCAGCAAATTTAGGATTATAGAAGGTGATTGTGCTCCTAGCATTTTGAGAAGTATGGGCATAACCACAATTAGGAAGATTGCCCTTGAGTTCTGGCCCTTTCAATGTGATTCTCATGAGTAAGATAAAGCAATATGGAGGATAAGGTTCTTTCTATACTGAAGTTCTTAAAATATTTACATTTCTGTATATATACATGTTTCAAACTAGTAGGTAAAGAACAAAAAGAATTTGAATTATTATTCTCAGTAGAAAGTAAAGAGGTTGAATTTCTTACAAAACCCAAGTCTCAGTTTTATAAAATACAACCTTTCATGGTACAACAAGATAAGCGAAAGAAGCTTCAAGTACTGTGTGTTTTCTTGAGCTACATCTTATGCAAACAAAAGCATAGTGCTGTCTCTTCTCAGAGGAGGAAGAGCACACATCTGTGCTAGGATTGTTGGCATTTCCACAGTAGTTCATACTGAATTTCATGGATACCATGGCTCATGATAGAATATCTTGAAGAGTATGTGTGTGTGTGTGTGTGTGTGTGTGTGTGTGTGTGTGTATATATATATATATATGCTTTTACATTATATTCTCCCTAAACAGAAGCTCAGTACCTAATTATTTTATTCAGGCAATTTTCACATGTCTAGCACACTAGGATGTTTTATATTATCCTCTCTCCAGAAAAGGGAATTCCACAGCATTAATGACATATTGTCTGCTGTTGAAATCAATTAATTTTTTATTAGATATTTGCTTTATTTACATTTCAAATGGTATTCTCTTTCCACATTACCCCCCTAAAAACTCCCTATCCCATCCCCCCTCCCCCTAATCATTGCCCCCCTCAATTTCCTGACTTGCATTCCTCTATTCTAGGGAATTGAGCCTTCACAGGACCAATGGTCATTTCTCTCATTGATGTCTGAAATGGTCATCTTCTGCTACATATGTAGCTGGAGCCATGTGTCCCTCAATGTGTACTCTTTGGTTGGTGGTTTAGTCCCTGGAAGCTCTGGTGGTACTGGTTGGTACATATGATTGTTCCTCCTGCAGGTCTGCAAAACTCTTCAACTCCTTTGGTTCTTTCTCAAGCTGCTCCATTGGGGACCCTATGCTCAGTCTATTGGTTGGCTGTGAGCCATGGGTATTTTGATCCACCTTCCAATAATGATCAAAGTATCCACATTTTGGTCTTCCTTCTTCTTGAGCTTCATGTGGTCTGTGAGTTCTATCTTGGGTATGCCGAGATTTTGAGATAATATCCACTTATTAGCGAGTGCATATCATGTATGCTCCTTTGTGATTGTGTCACCTCACTCAGGATGATATTTTCTGGCTCCATCCATTTGCATAAGACTTTCAGGAATTCATTTCTTTTAATAGCTGAGTAGCACTCTATTGAGTAAATGTACCACAATTTCTGTATCCATTCCTCTGTTGAGGGACATCTGAGTTCTTCCCAGCTTCTGGCTATTATAAATAAGGCTGCTATGAACATAGTGGAACATGTGTCATTATTACGAGTTGAAGAATCTTTTGGGTATATGACCAAGTGTGGTATAGCTGGGTTCTCAGGTCCAGTTTTCTGAAGAACCACCAAACTGATTTACAGAGTGGTTTTACCAGCTTGCAATCCCACCAGCAATGGAGGAGTGTTCCTCTTTCTCCACATTCTCTCTAGCATTTGCTGTCTCCTGAGTTTAAAATCTTGGCCATTCTGACTTGTATGAGGTGGAATCTCAGAGTTGTTTAGATTTGTATTTCCCTGATAATTAAGGATGCTGAACATTTCTTTAGGTGTTTCTCAGACATCTGGTATTCCTTAGTTGAGAATTCTTTTTTTGACTCTGTACCCTATTTTTTAATAGGGTTATTTGGTTCTCTGGAGTCTAATTTCTTGGGTTCTTTGTATATATTGGATATTAGGCCTCTATCAGATGTAGGATTGGGAAAGATCTTTTCTCAATTTGTTGGGTGTGGTTTTGTCTTATTGACAGTGTCCTTTGCCTTACAGAAGCTTTGTAATTTTTTGAAGTTCCATTTGTCAATTCTTGATCTATTTTTTCTTTTTTATTAGATATATTCTTTATTTAGATTTCAAATGATTTCCCCTTTACTAATTTCCCCCTCCCTGAAAGTCCCATAAGCCCTCTCCCCTCCCCCTGTTCCCCAATGAACCCCCTCCCACTTCCCTGTCCTGGTATTGCCTTATACTGATACATTAAGACTTTCAAGGACCAGCGGCCTCTCCTTCCTTCTTCTTGGGCATCATTTGATATGTGAATTGTATCTTGGTATTCCACGCTTCTGGACTAATATCCAATTATCTGTGAGTGGATACCATGTGTGTCCTTTTGTGATTGGGTTACCTCACTTAGGATGATATTTTCCAGTTCCACCTATTTGCCTATGAATTTCATGAATTCACTGTTTTTAATAGCTGAGTAGTATTTCATAGTGTAAAAATATCACATTTTCTGTATCCATTCCTCTGTTGAGGGACATCTGGGTTCTTTCCACCTTCTGGCTATTATAAACAAGGTTGCTATGAACATAGTGGAGCATGTGTCTTTATTACATCTTGGGTAATCCTCTGGGTATATGCCCAGGAGTGGTATAATGGGGTCCTCTGGTATCATGCCAAGTTTTCTGAGGAACTCCCAGACTGATTTCCAGAGTGGTTGTACCAGCTTGCAATCCCACCAGCAGTGGAGGAGTGTTCCTCTTTCTCCACATCGTAGCCAACACCTGCTGTCTCCCAAGTTTTTGATCTTAGTCATTCTGACTGGTGTGAGGTGAGATCTCAGGGTTGTTTTGATTTCCATTTCACTGATGACAAAGGATGTTGAACATTTCCTTAGGTTATTCTCAGCCATTTGATATTCCCCAGGTGAAAATTCTTTGTGTAGTTCTGTACCCCATTTTTTAATAGGGTTATTTGGCTCTTGGGCGTCTAACCTCTTGATTTCTTTGTGTATATTGGATATTAGCCTTCTGTCGGATGTAGGGTTTGTAAAGATTTTTTTCCCAATTTGTTGGTTGCTGTTTTGTCCAATTGACAGTGTCCTTTGCCTTATAGAAACTTTATAATTTTATGAGGTCCCATTTGTCAATTCTTGATCTTAGTACATAAGCTATTGATTTTCTATTCAGGAAAATTTCCCCTGTGCCAATAAGTTACAGGATCTTCTCCACTTTCTTTTATGTTAGATTCAGTGTATCTGGTTTTATATGGAGGTTCTTGATCCACTTGGACTTGGGCTTTGTACAGGGAGATAAGAATGGATCAATTTGCATCCTTCTCTGTGTTGACTGCCAGTTGATTCAACACCATTTGTTGAAAATGCTGTCTTTTTTTTTCCACTAAATGTTTTTCGCTCCTTTGTCAAAGATCAAGTGACCATAGGTGTGAGGGTTTATTTATAGGTCTTCATTTCTATTCCACTGATCTACCTGCCTGTAACTGTACAAATATCATATATTTTATTCTAAAACAAAAACATATACCTTCTTTTCAGCACCTCATGGTACCTTCTTGAAAATTGACCATATTCTCCATCATAAAACAGACCTCAATAGATATAATAAGATTGAAATAATTCCATGCACCCTATCAGATCACCACAGACTAAAACTGGTCTTCAAGAGCAACTAAAACAACAGAAAGCCCACATACACACGGAAACTGAATGACATTATACTAAACAATAACTTGGTCAAGGAAGAAATAAAGAAATTAAAGACTTTTTAGAATTCAATGAAAACGAAGACACAGCATATCCAAAGTTATGGGACACAATGAAAGCAGTGCTAAGAGGAAAACTCATAGCTCTGAATGCCTCCAAAAAGAAACGGAAAGAGCATACAGTAGCAGCTTGACAGCACAGCTGAAGGTTCTAGAACAAAAAGAAGCAAATACACCCAAGAGTACTAGGCAGCAGAAAATAATCAAACCCAGGGCTGAAATCAACCAAGTAGAAACAAAAAGAACTATACAAATAATCAACCAAACCAGGAGATGGTTCTTTGTAAAAAACCAACAAGATAGATAAACCCTTAGCCAAACTAACCAGAGCGCACAGAGACAGTATCCAAATCAGCAAAATCAGAAACGAAAAGGGAGACATAACAACAGATATTAAGGAAATCCAAAAATATCATCAGATCATACTACAAAAGCCTATACTCAGCAAAAGTAGAAAATCTACATGAAATGGACAATTTTCTAGACAGATACCAGGTACCAAAGCTAAATCAGGATTAGAGAAATGAACTACACAATCCCATAACCCCTATAGAATTTGAAGCAGTCATTAATAGTCTCCAAACCCAAAAAAGTTCAGGACCAGATGGGTTTAATGCACAGTTCTATCAGATCTCCAAAGAAGACCTAATACCAATACTCTTCAAACTATTCCACAAAATATAAACAGATGGAACACTACCCATTTCATTTTATAAAGCCACAATTACTCTGATACCTAAACCACACAAAGACCCAACTTTAGACCAATTTCCCTTATGAATATTGATGCAAAATACCCAACAAAATTATTGCCAACTGAATCCAAGAACACATCAAAATGATCATTCACCATGATCAAGTAGGCTTCATCTCAGGGATGCAGGGATGGTTCAATATATGTAAATCCATCAATGTGATCCACTATATAAACAAACTCAAAGGAAAAAACACATTATCATTTCATTAGATGCTGAGAAAGGATTTAACAAAATCTAACACCTCTTCATGAAAAAAAGTCTTGGAAAGATCAGGAATTCAAGGTCCATACCTAAACCTAGTAAAAGCAATAAACAACAAACCAGTAGACGTCATCAAACTAAATGGAAACTTGAAGTAATCCCACTGAAATCAGTGACTAGACAAGGCTGCCTTCTGTCTCCCTACCTGTCTAATATAGTACTCTAAGTCTTAGCCAGAGAAATTAGACAACAAAAGTAGAGCAAAGGGACTCAAATTGGAAAGGAAGTAGTCAAAGTATCACTATTTGCAGATAATATGATAGTATACTTAAGTGAACACCAAAATTCCACCAGAGAACTCCTAAACCTGATAAACAACATCAACAAAGTGGCTGGATATAAAATTAACTCAAATAAATCAGTAGCCTTCCTATACTCAAAGGATAAATAGGCTAGGATAGAAATTAGGGAAATGACACTTTTCACAACAGTCACAAATAATATAAAATACCTTGGTGTGACTCTAACCAAGGAAGTGAAAGATCTGTATGACAAGAAGTTCAAATCTGTGAAGAGAGAAATTCAAGAAGATCTCAGAAGATGGAAAGATCTCTCATGCTCATGGATTGGCAGGATTAATATAGTAAAAATGGCCATCTTGCCTAAAGCAACCTGCAGATTCAATGCCCAGGACCAGATGCCAACTCAATTCTTCATAGAGTTAGAAAGAACAATTTTCAAATTTATCTGGAATAATGAAAAACCCAGAATAGCAAAAACTATTCTCAACAATAAAAGAACTCTGGCAGAATCACGATCCCTGACCTCAAGCTATACTACAGAGCAATAGTGAAATCAATTTACTTAAAGGTAGACTTTGCAGTTCTTATAGTCAGCTGGTGAAAAAGCTACTAGTTTCAGGATTTCAGTGTGTTCATTGATATATCTTCACCTGCATATTTGGTGACAGAAAGATTTGGCCAATATTCATAAATATGCTGTACTGTTTTTGTTGAATAATGTTGATTTGTGGAATCTTATACATAATTCTATAAGAAGAATACCCATCCCAAAAAAATTCAATGTCCCTAGTTTGAGTCCAATGTAGTGAACCTTTAGCCACTAAGCTCCAAAAATCTAGGGGATATTATGTTGGAGAAATATGATGAACTATGCCTGTCAGACTATGTACAGACTAGAAGGGTAGTCTACTCCTCCTTCTCCTCTACTCCACAGTAGAAATAGAGAGAAACAAGGTCTAGATCTTCACAGTTTCCCAAAACATTTTGTTTGCAATTCAAATATTTTGTCACCTTCTGAATCTGGTAAAACATTTAAAATTTGAAGTTAGTATTTGAAATGATATATAATAAATATTAAATACTAATGGTCTTGACTCACCATTCAAAACATAAGTCTAGCTGAATGGATTTAGAAATAAAATCCATATTTCTGTTGTCAGAGGAAACTCATTTTATCTTTAAAAATTGGGATTACCTTGAAGTAATATGTTATATAATATTGTTCCAAGCAAGTGTGACCAGGAAGCAAGCAGGTGATACTATTCTAATATATGGTAAAATAAACTTTAAACTAAATCAGAATAGATAAAAACAAACACTTCATTCTATTCGAGGGAAGGGTTAACCATGACATTACAATTGTAAACATTATACACTAAACATTGGTACTCCCAATTTTATAAGAAAATGCTTACTGCTGGAATTAAAAACACAAACTAATATTAACTCAATATGAGTAGGTTATTAAATATACCACATTCTTAGATAGACAGGTCGTCTGGGCAAAAAAATAAACAGAATCCTCAAAGTTAAGTAGCATTATGTGTCTAATGGACCTAATGAATATCTACCAAATACTATACCCGCATATCTTGGTAGCCATTTTCATTTATGACAAGTCTGGGAACTCAGGAATATTGTGTATAAAAGACAAAGGCAGTACCCTTTTTATATTGGATTCTAAGTGGGCAGTGTCTCTGACATCAGTTGTGGACATAGGTCAATGCACACTTCCAATTTTTGACCCACTTGAAGTCTAAGAAAAGGTTTGAAGTCTTGTCAGGTGTTGCTGGTACTGATTCCCTGAGGACACACTCTAAGATGTTCTTCAACATGGCCTGAAGATATTATTTCTTTCTTGAGGCAAATGCTTTCCCTGTTTCTTATCTCACAGGATTTAGCCTTATTTTCTGTAAGAGTAAAAAGTGTCATATACCAAGCATATATGCATACCCTGGGAGTATGAAGAATCCAGAGTTCTTAAAGTTAGCAACCCAGAAAAAAATTGCAGTATTTATTCCTATAATGAATACTGCAAGCATTGGAGTCCACATTTTAATAAAAAAAATTAAACCATTTCAGCTGTGTAGTAAAAAATGTTGGAATGAAGAACAGGGAAAGAATCTGAATTTTTACCATGTCAGGCCAGAAGACTCTAGAGAGATGTTTTCAGAGATTAAGGGAAAACTGGAAAAATTGTTCTTTTCACCTATATAACATATTTCAAATTTCCTTCATCTTCTGTCTTACAGATTTCATTATTTATTTCCTTCCATCTTTGCCACAATTCTTTCTGTATGAAATGACTAGCATGCCCTTAAAATACTCACAAAAATTATCACAAATTTTAAGACATAAAAAACACCAGGAGGGATGTAACTCAGTAGATAGAGTACTTGCTACATGTGCATAAAGCCTGAGTTTGATCTCTTACACTACATATGGAAGGCATGATCAGCTCAGGCCTTTAGTCCTTTAAAAACATTTTTTCTCTTATACGGCACCCCCCAAAGGTAGCTTCTGATTCTTTCACTACTCTCAGTTTGTCTTCACCTCCTTTCTCCTACAGATCTATTGTCACCAGAAAAGAGCAAGTCTCCCAGGGGCATCAACTGAACAAGGAACAATAAGATAGGATAAAGACTTTAATCTTAGCACTCAGGACTGAGAAGTAGGAGGATCAAAAATGAAGGTCACCCTTAGTAACATGTCTGAGTTTGAGTCCAGTTTGCCGTACACAAGACCCTGTATTAAAAAATAATTAAATAAAACTGTTTGTTCCTATCAAATTTCAGCCACATAAACATGTACGTTTAATAAGTAAACAATGGAAATTTGTCAGAGAAAAACTGCTTCTTTCAGCCTTCCATTTAAAGAATACTTAAAAATATATCTCTTTCCTTTCTAAGTAGGTAACCATTTAACTTATAACATAAAATAGCTAATAACTATCACTTCTTTTGCAAATGATTTAAATCACTGTTGAAGGCAATGTTAATTTTTAATGTGTTTCTTTCCCCAAAAGTTAGACTAACTTTTAAAAATCCAAGGCAGAAACTGAAATGGATGTTATCCCATGGACAGATGACATCAACTGAAACTTTTTTTCCCTTCAAGGTGATTGATGTAATTTTCTATTAAAGTGACCTTTGCTAGAAATGTTTTCCATGTAATGATTTCCTGTCCCTTTGGCTCAGCAGCCAGTACAGAAAAACTGGCTTAAGTCTGTTTGAGCCACTTGATGTTAAACCAGGAAGAAATGTTGACTGTGCAGCAAGCATAGCTGAGCTGTCATGTGATAGGTAAATCATGTCTTCTATTTTGGTCTTCATATAGAACAGCAGAACAGAATGATAACAGAATCTGAATCCCATATATTTTGTTTACTGTGAAGTATCTCTGGTCATGGAAGAAAGACTCAAAACTACGGAATAATATCACATGATCTGTACAGCTCACAAGATTTTTTATTATTATTATTATTATTATTATTTTATTTTCTATATTCTTTATTTACATTCCAAATGATTTCCCTTTTCCAAGTTCCCCCCTCCCCGAAAGTCCCATAAACCCTCTTCCCTCCCCCTGTTCCCCATTTGCCTAATAATTTCATGAATTCATTGTTTTTAATTGCTGGGTAGTATTCCATTGTGTAAATATACATGGAAAATATCTCTGATAAAATTGAAGAAATATGTAAAAAAACGTTAAGATTGAGTATTTCATGGAAAAATTATACAGATAAATTGGTAGGCATAAAAATATTCCTAAGTTGATTGAAAGTGGAATTATAAACATTTTCTGATAAAATTGAAAATCTACAAGGAAAATATTTCTGATAAAACTCACAAGATTTTAAACAAAGGATTGGAACATAAAGAATTGGAAAAAATTAGACAAGGAAAAAATTGATGGATGATGTGGGGAATGTAGTGGGCATATAATCCATAGCACTTGAAATAGTTTATAACTCTTGGGTTAGTCAATTGTAATTCCTACTCCCTACCCTTCAAGTATGCATTATGCATGCATTCATATACATAAAAGTCCATTTTGTTTTGATACTTTTGCTACTCCTTGTCAGTTATTTTCTTATGCTAGGCTCTGTTTGCTAGATTTTCCCTCTTTTTTTTTTCCTATCACTTCTCTAGAGATATAGTCCAGACTATTTTAGAATTCATGCATCTAACTTTACTGATAATCTACCACTTACCTTTCTTCTCCATGCGATGTGCTTAATATATCAGATAATTGAGTTAGATAATTGGAGGCAACCTGCAACAGCATTGTTTTGATTTTCAGAATGACTCTAGTTTTGATTACAAAGTTATTTCCTTTTTAATTTTTCAGATTAACCCATGTTCACTGTTTTCTGAGAGAAAACAGATTTCTGTTTTTTCATCCATGAGAAGTGACTAGGAAATGATTTTTAGCTTTTAGAGAAGTTTACCTAGAAAGTGAGACAAAAGTTATGAGTACAAGACAATAACAAGATTTGTTTCCTAGTAGAGATCTCTAAAGAAAGTTATTATGATGTCCACTTACATGAAATACCTATGGGCCATAATTTAAACATTTACCAATGGTCTCTTAGAATACTTTATGCAAGAAGAACTACATGCATTTTGTCTTTTTAACATTTTTTAATTTAAATATTTGAATTTTGTTCACACAATATATTCTGATTATATTCTTCCCCACTATAAATACACTGTGTATTCTCCATACCCCCTCCACAGTCAACTTCATGATTTCTCTCTCTCAAAAAAAATCAGAAATAATAACCACAGCAACAGAATCAAAACAGATGAAAAAGATGGATGAGGAAGAAAAAAAGAAAGAGGAGGAGAAGGAGAAGAAGAAGAAGAAGAAGAAGAAGAAGAAGAAGAAGAAGAAGAAGAAGAAGAAGAAGAAGAAGAAGAAGAAGAAGAAAACTGATGAGATAAAAACATTTAACAACAACAAAATACTATGGATTTTGTTTTGTGTTGGTCATCTACGCTAGAGAATGAATGTGCCCTGGACTTTAGTTGATATTAGAGAAAATATTTTAAAAAGCTGGTTTTCCCTTTCTTGTTAGGTATCAATTTCAAAGGGCTTTTTGGTTAGAGGTGGAGTTTAGTATCTGCTTCTACCCTAGTGCTAAGATTTTGCTTGGTCCTATCTGGGTCTCTGTGTGCTGCCACAGTCTCTGTGAGTTGTTTCTAGAAGATGCTATTTTGGAAGAGTCATGTACCATCTTTGGCTCTTATAATCTTTCTATCCTCTATTCTGCATAGATCCTTGAGCCTTGAGATCAGGGATTTGATAAAGACAGTCCATAGGGGGTTGAATGTTTCAAAGGCTCTCACTCTCTGCACAAAGTCCAGTTGTGGATCTCTTCACTTAGTATTTGCTGCAAGAAGAAAACTTCTCTGATGCTTAAGAGATATTATGCTTTAAAGGTACAGTAGTATGTCATTAGAAGTAGTTTTGTTGCTATATTCCATTAGTGAAATAGTAGCAGTAGGTTTTCCCTTATGATCCAGGACCTATCTAATCTCGGATTCATGGTCACTTTAGCAGAGTCATATGTAGGTTCTATCTCTTTGAATGGGCCTTCAATTCAATTTTAAAAGAGGGTTGATTATTCTCCTAACATTTCTACCACTATGGTACTACTATATCTTGCAGGAAAATCTCTGCTGTAGGTCACAGGTTTTGAGAAATTATATAGTATCTTGGTGAAATTGGTGATTAGGTTTTTTTCTATTAGTATAGATAGCAACTTCTCTCATCATGAGCTTTAGTCAGAAAAGACTGAAGCCCCTGCACATTATTTCATGTTCTTCCTGTTTGATGATATAAGCATGATATATGTAAGTTGTGTCTGTAGCTGTGTGGCCTTCCAACCAGGTTATGGAGAGTAATCAAAGACTTTGACAGTATTCTTTGATATTTGGAGCAGTTCTATGAGACTCTTTTAGCAAATGATTCAATAAAATGTAACTCACTCTTGATACTAGTGGATTACTCTCTAATTTGTCTTTTTATACATGCAAACACACATGTGAGTGATTGCTTACACATAAAGGTATTTATGTCTACATATTATCTTTCTCTTATGGACAAAATTCCCAACAATGAATAGAAATGATTTTTACTTACTTGAAAGCACACTGAAATTTGAATTCTTTCTTTAAACCCTAGCTTTACTCAGCATGCCAATCTCACTGTATATATTTATCTATGATGTTTAAGTGCAGATATTGAGTTTGAGTATAAACTATAGTACACAGAAATGTGATTAAGTTATCACACACATACATACATACACACACACACACACACACACAAATTCAGATTATCTACAGTTTACGTATATGTCCTAGCTCAGGTTTCTGTTGCTGTGACGGAAAAACAATGATCAAAAAGCAAGTTGCAGAAGAAAGGGTTTACTTGGCTTACAGTTCTACATTGTAGCCATCATTGAAGGAAGCCAGAACTGGAACTCAAAAAGGGCAAGAACCTGAGGTCGGAGTTGATGTAGAGGCTACTGAGAGGTCCTATTCACTGACTTGCTCCTCATAGCTTGTTCAGCCTTTTTTCTTATAGAAACCAAGGGATAGTTCTACCGACACAGACTTGCCTACAGCCCCACCATATGGAGATGTCTTCTTAATTGAGGTTCTTAACTCTCAGATGTCTTTAGTTTATGTCAAGTTGGCATAAACATAAAGTGTATGTATATATAAAATATCCAAATTTTATAATAGAAAATTATAAAGATGTTAAAGTTGCATTAAATATTTTCATACTCATAACTTCCTGTATTTTTATTGACACTTGGATGTCCCACTTCCCTTCCTTGTAGTCATATCTTTATGTCTAGATCTCTTCTATTTGTGACAAAGCAATAAATTGGATTATTTGTATACTACTGGTGACATATTCCTTTAGTAAGTACATTATAGCTAGTAAGGCACAGAACAGACACTCTTGCTCACTATTTGACTTGTAATTGGACTGGGTGGGAGACAGGATGAAAGTGTGTTTAGACACGAGCCACCTTACCACTGAGTAACTGACTATTTTGAAGACGTGATCGTGATCTTTGTAGAGTAAATGGAAGGCTTGGAACAAATAATTTTAATAATATAAATTAAATGTATACACATGAGTACCTATAAATAATTTACACAACAGTGATATTTTTATTTTAATTCTTCACATTTTGACTTTGGTATTTTGTGTTATCTATTTTTAAAAGAATTTTATTTTTATGATTCAGTGTATATCATAAATTTCCCTTTTGGTTGTGTTATTTCCATGAAAGATTTTAAGATTAGTGTTTACTTCATTTCGTGTTGCTGTTTTTAATTTTTATTTTTGAAAATAGATATTTTTATACAATGCACTCTTATTTATAGTTCCTCCTCCCGCAACTCCATTCCCCATCTTGCCTTCCAAACAAATACATATTATTTCCTTCTCTATTTTACTAGAAAATAAGCAGACAACTTAAAAAAATACAGAAAAATATATAAAATTAAATTAAAACAAATCTGAATAGGAAAAAAATAAACATGAATAGAAAAACAATGATTTGAAAAAAAGTACAAGAAACACGTATAGACATAGATACACAGACATTGGCAAACACAGAAATCAAAAACAGAAAATCAGAAAGGATAATATATAATCAAAAGACATGTAGTAGTAGTAGTAGTAGTAATAGTAGTAGTAGTAGTAAAAAAATAAATATAAAACAAACAAGAAAGACAATCAAAAATACTATTGGGTGTGTTTTGTTTTGTCCCTCTCCTGCTCTTTCTTGTTCTGTCTTACTAGAAAGACACTCACACATTAGTACATACCCTAAAAATATTTATTAGGCCCAGTAAATTTTCATTGGAGAAAATGAAATTTTCACTTCCCTGACAAATACAGTATTTAGTTAGTTCCCTTTGATATTTTACAGGGACACTTTTCTAGAAATAAATCTTTGAATGAAACTTTTTATTTAGAAATATTTCTTGAAATAAATTATCATAACTCTTAAGATATTCAATATTTATTCCTCATATAAACAGAAATATTTTTTATACACATTCCATTTTCTGGGTTGGCAGCTGGGTTCATTACAGAATACTAAAAACAATAATCTTACAATTGGCATTAAAGAATTTGGATTTTGTCTGATATTTTTTGTTTGTTTGTTTAGTTTTTTGGTTTTTTGAGACAGGGTTTCTCTGTAGTCCTGCCTGTCCTGAAACTCACTCTTTAGACCAGGCTGGCCTCAAACTCAGAAATCTGCCTGCCTCTGCCTCCTATGTGCTGGGATTAAAGGCCTGTTCCATCACTGCCTGGCTTTAAACAAACAAACAAACAAACAAAAAAAGCAGGACGTGATTAAAATGGGACCTGGCACTGGCAGTGGAAATGGTAGCCTGCAGAAGGGGGCGGGGAGCAGGGCAAGAAGGGCCCCAAGGGCACCAGAGGGGGCTCTCGAAATCCCCGAAGCATCTAGAGCAGCAAAGGAGTCTTTGAGTCTGAGGGAGACTCAAAAGTCTGGGTTTTTTGTTATTCCAAATGAATTTGAGAATTGCTCTAACTCTGCGAAGAATTGAGTTGGAATTTTGATGAGGATTGCACTGAATGTATACACATTGCTTATGTCTGCTAACTCTATATTAATTAGAGCAACATGTAAGCCTTTGGTCTGTTTTTGTTGTAAGGAAACAATATTAGAAATTTGATTTGTCTAGTGTCAAAGTTCTAAGAGGCAGGTGTTAGAATTTCCATGGCTAGTTCTTTAGCTTCTTTACAACTATTGAGTAAACTTTTCATTTTATTACCTCTCAAGACTCTCCTTTAGCACATCTGTCTCAACTTTTAAGACATCATCATTTCTCCAATTCCTTTCTTTTCAAGGATCTATTCAGATGTCATAGATCCTAAATTAGGGTACTTTGTCATTGTTTATCCCGTTGTTCCCATATTGTGAGATGCCATCAAAATCACCCTTTCAATTCACCATATAACATAAAAATGCAATTCACTGCACTTTGGAATTTGTGTCAGACAAGACTAAATAAGCAGTGGTCACATTTTAACTTCTACATTTCCCGAAATACAATCCTAAAGCAATACACATTTATTGGATAGACACATACAATTTTTGACTTTCTTGAAGTGCCTAGCTCCCTTCTGTGGGACCAGATAACTTAATACTGACTGACCTCTTATTTCAGTATTTCCCATGAGCATCTTTTCACATACCACTTACACAGAGTTGATTTCTCGTATTCTGTTACAAGATGTTCTACTGCAAAAAAGACTACCCCTTTGGGAGTTGACCTTGGACAATATTTCTCTTGACTTTGCATTCTATAATGTGAAAAATGCCCTTATGTATGCTATTTAGATGTTAATTATTTAGACATTATCTCCTACATATTTTATCTTGGATGGACAGAAGTATGAAAAACAGATAAATAACAGCAGGATATATAAAGTGCCTCTTATTCTTAAGTCTGTGTATCAAATAAAACAATGTATGTGAATTGTTGAATTGCATATAAGTAGAATGCTTGTCTGAAATATCATAGGAAGCTGCCCCATGTTGAAGGTCATGCTACAGCTCCAAAGAAGAATAATTTTATACCCTAAATGGTGGAAACCCTAGACAACATGGAGTCTCACCAGCATTACTCAGTACCTGCATTTATTACTTATATAATCTTTTTCTGTACCTAAACATCTTAAAATAACTCTTGTTTTTGGCAAACAGGGTAGTGGTTAAAGTAGTGGTTTACTCTAATATTTTTTAAAATGTTAGACTTTGAATAAATCTCATTTTATATTCTTGCTAAGTGTTTGCCCAGGATGAGCTATCAGGTAGTAAACAGACTGTTTCTGTTATGACTGTGCTGCTCACTTTAAATATTAGATTAAGGCTGTCAGTCTCTTCTCTTTTACTGGATCTACTATGAGTGTGTGTGTGTGTGTGTGTGTGTGTGTGTGTGTGTGTGTGTGTGTGTAAGAACAAGCATGAGAATCAGAGAGATACTGCTTGTAGATATTAGACTGAATCTGTAGCCATCTTTTCTTCAGAAACCTAAATTGTTGCTCTGTGGTGGCATTCAGCTGTTATAAAATTGTTAACATTATCACGTTTCATCCAAATTTGCTCCACTATTTGTATAAACTATTGGGATTTCTCTTTTTAAATAGTTTCTTAATATAGCCCATTTTAGCACTGATATTGGCCTAACTATCTGCAATTCAGCTTTAAATATTTGATTTTCTTTTGTATTTAAACTTTTTTATGCTTTGGTAAAAAATACCCATATAAAAATGTATTTAGAGCATATCTACCCTCAGTGCCCACACCAACTCCTTCTGACGCTGCCCTCATATTCCTCTTCTTCCTTTTGTCTTGATTCTTCCTTCTCCAATGTCCTTCCTTCTACCCCTAACTTTAATTAATCGTCTACTGGAGTATAGGAATGGGAAAACTAACTTGGGCAATACTGCTGAAAAAATTATAGACTCTTCTTACCCTGGTTGCCATTAGTTGTAAACAGTTCATCAGGTAGGGCAGGGTTTATTTCAGTCCTATTTCTCTCCATACTGGATTGCTGGATGGCTTGATTTTTTTTTACTGGTCTTATTTGCTGAGCCCAGTTGATTTGAGTGTGTAAGTGCCATTATCTGATCATGCCCAGGACATATTATTTCGCAGCAATTTTCCCCTCTCTCTGTCTCTTTTTTTATATTATTATTATTATTATTATTTTCTAAGTCTCTCTGACTTTTACAATATTATTTTCAACTCTTCTGTGATATTCTCCAAATATTTAGGAAGAAGAATTTTAGACAGATCTACTATTTAGAACTGAGCACTCAACAGTCACAAATTCCCCTAATTTTGATAAGTTATGAGTCTCTGTATAGGCTGCATCAATAAATTTCCCTGATGAAAAAGGAGATTTACATTGGTCTATGGGTTTAAGGAGAAATATTTAGAAGGCAGTTTGATACTATATCTTTTAAAAGAAATAACAGTAGTAGGGCCTGTGACTTTCTAAACTATGGGCCCATAAATAGGTATACAGTACCAAGCAAGAGTTCCATCTTTTGAACTGGGCCTTTAGTCCAATTAAAGATGTGTTGACTGTTCCAATAACACTCGTGTTACTACTTTAGCAATGAGCATAACTTGTCTGAGTGGTCATTATTGTAGTGCACAAGATTCACAGCTGTTGAACTATTGAGAACTTTTCTCTCAGAGCAGTCTTCACAGTACTTTCTGGCACCATAATATCTTGCCAACTAAGAAGACACCCCAAGGTCAGTAACAACTTGACTTCTTCATGTCCTGTGGCTAAACATACCCAAAGCCACATAGCCATCAGTTATAAGAGCCCATTTTTATATTCAGCATTTTTGCCTGTATTATAATTATCGCCATTAAGCAAAATAATGGTTTTTAATGTATACTATGTCTATTAGGAAAATCAACTTCTATTTTCTTGACAGATTTATTTTACAGATAATTTCTTTATTTAGCATATAGATTTATCTTTCTTTCCTTCTTTCCTTCTTTCTTTTTTCCTTCATTATAGTTTTGGCTATCATAGTTAAATATCAAGTAAAGTTAGAAATAATCCAAAGTTCCTAAAGGACAGTCTCTACTAAATCCAATACATTGTACAGAATGTATAACATAGTATATTTGGTCATAAATACCTAATTATTTAATAAAAATACTTTCTAAACATTGCCACAATAATTACCTATTGTAATTACATTAGTAAAGCAACATAATGTGATTCAGAAAACTTAGAAACAGTTATGAAAGTGTATTTTCATCCATTTGTATTTTTTCAATCCTTACTAATTCTGTTTTTAAAATTTCATGTGTCATTGCAAATCTCTTCTTCTTTCTCTTCATCTTTCTGTATTCCATTCTTAACTCTTTTTTTGCGGTTATTTGTTTTGTTTTTGTTTACTTGTTTTTGTTTCCACTAAATAAAAACTGGCCAGGGTCACAGGACAAGCCAGACTTATAATCTACATAAATTTTTTTTATTAAGTTTTTTGCAATGTTATTTTTATTACAATTTTTACAATCACAGAAATGTTCATTAATAATGAAAACTGTCATGATGCATAATTTAGTCTTAATATTATAAGGAAAGGCATGCAAGAAGTTTATACTTTAGATACAAGTTATAATCTACATTTAATTTACATCCAAAGGTACCTTATTTGTGTTTTTTCTTCTTCTTTCTTTCTATTTTTTTTTGTTTTGTTTTGTATTTTGTGGCAGGCTATCTCTATTAGGTAGCTCTGTCTGTATTGTAAATCTTTTTATAAATCTCACTAACCTTGAACTTGACTCACCTGTCTCATTGTAGGACTGAAATTAAAGACTTACCTCACCACTCTCAGTCTCAAAACTTTCTTTTTAATTAACAAATGAGACCTCTCAAGCTTCTGTAAGACAAAGGCCATGCCTTTCAAACAAACTGGTAGCCTATAGAATGGAAAAAAAATTTCACCAGCCTCACATTCCATAGAGGACTAGTATCTAATATACAAAAGAACTCAAGAAGATAGATATAACCCCCACCTCCAAATAATCAAATTTAAAATGGGCTATAGATCTAAACAGAATTATCAATAGAGGAATATCAAATGGTTGAGAAATAACTAAGGAAATTTTCAACATGTTAGGCCATCAAGGAAATGCAAATCAAAATGACTGAGATTTTTGTCTTACACAAATGATAGCTCATGTTGGCAAAGATGTGGAGCATGGGGAACATGCTTCCATTGCTGGTGAGAGTACAAACTTGTACAGCCAGTACGGAAGTCTATATGGTGGTTCTTCAGAAAACTGGGAATTGCTCTATTTCAGTACCCAGCTATACCACTCTTGGTCCTATACCCAAAAGACACCACATGAGCACTTGTTCAACTTTCTTTATAAAAGCTTAATTCATAATAGCCAGAAACTGGAAACAATCTAGATGTCCCTCAACGAAAGAATCAATAAAGAAAATGCAGGAAGGAGTATTACTCAGATTGTTTTAAACAATGACATTATGGAGTTTTTAGGCAAATGGATTAATGTTGGGCTGAAAATTCTTAGAGTCATGAAGAGCTGGCCTGGAGCAAGAATACAGTTGAAATATATCCAAAAGCCGAAAAATCTTATGTTGAGTTCAGCAGGAACAAGATGGCACACTATCCTCAACATGGTCATCCCATGCTTTTTGAATACTAGTGGACATAGCCCTGCACCCCCAACTTTGCCCCTCTGAGGAGGTCATATAGCCAGGTAGTCAGGTTAAACTTCCTTACCCCTTATGAGGTCATATCTAGCAATGTCTGGAATTTCCCCTTATGCAATTGAGGTATTCCCAGGACCCTGATTCCAGCCGGTGATGTGCACTTACCCCAAAAGCCTCTATCCACCCTCCAAAGGTTTAAGAAGCACCCTCTTAAATGAGCTGTCTCACTAAAGCTGCTTCCTGAGAGTCTGTTCTTGACACACTCTCCACTACCTGGAGTATCTTCCACTAGAAAGAGACTCAACCTCCTGCTCAACTTCCCAGCCCTAGGATCTGCTGGTTGATTTTGCAGGCTTATCACACCACTATGGGCTGAGATGGAGCCAGAACAGCAGATTGACTAGAAAATATTTATTATGGTAAGACAGACCCTGTAAGACAAATATGGCAGGTACTTACTTATAAGTGGATATCAGTAATTAAGCTAATCATGGTATGATCCACAGACTTGTAGATGATAAGAATCAAGGTGATCTCAAAGGAGAATTCATGGGTCTTTCTAGAAGATGAAATAGAGTAGAGCTTGCAAGTGGTGTGAGGGTGGGTGTGGATGGAAATGGGAAGGATCAGGCATTGGGGGATGGTATGAAGGGAAAGAGTATGGAAAGAGATGGTTGTAATTGGGAGTTATTTGGGGGAGGATGTGGGACCTAGTACAGTGGAAACTTCCTGGAATCTATGAGTGAGATCCTAGTGAACAATCCTAGTAATGGGTGAAACATAATTTCAACTGGCCATTACTATTAGCCAGGCTAGTCACCCAGCAGTGAGACAGGGTTGTATTCAGTTGAGTTATTGGCCAAAGGGGACCATGGAGATCCACAAAAATCCATGCTAGTGGTCAGATAGGGGCTTACTTGCTGTAAACTGACAGCAAAGCACCATTGCCAAGAACAACATACACAGTTCATAGAATATGGAGAGGTGAAGCTGGTGCCTGCAAGGAGCCTGTACCCCTAAGTTCTGGTCTCTTTAGTGCAGTAAAGTACTATTGAGGTTTGGTCTATTACTATGTATTATAATGCTAAACACTGGCCCTGGTTGCTTCTAGGATAAGGAGGGATCCTCACATACACCAAGTGATACTATGTAACTTTGTTCCCCAAGTTATCTCTGATTCATCAAAAAGATGCATGTAGCTTATAGGTGGGTAGGAAAGAGGTAGGTGGAGTTTCAATTCCTGACTTTGGAGTCTGAGGAGGACCATGGGTGTTAGCAAGGGGGAAGAAGAGAAGCTGGAGAAAGGAGAAGATGCTACGGGTAAGCAACAATCATGAGAATTGGCCATAATGACTGACCAGTGAGAGTAAGAGAGGCCTAGACCAAATATGGCAAGTCATATTTCTAGGTTATTGATAGGATAATAGATATTAATAGCTTAGAGGATAGATATTGGCCCAGTTCTAATGTTGTTTAAAGGCTTATTATAAATATAAAGGTTTTGTGTCATTTATCTGATAACTGAATAATCATAGGTGGGGTAGAAGCCCTGACTGAAATTACATATTTAGTATGACAAGGTACTTTGCAGGCTACAGAAAGTGAAACCTGGTTACCTGCCCAGCCACCAAACCCTCTACTTAGAATACTACCTATCTACATATGTGTGTACAATTTTGGATAGAAAATTATGGGACTGGTCAATCAATGTCTGATTTAACTTGAGGTCCATAACTTCTCAGATGGCCAGGACCTGGAGACTGGATAAGCCTAAAGATCTAGAGTTGAAGAAAAACAAGAGGTCTAAAAAACAGTATCAATGAGATGATTTCTAGTGATATTCTGATATAATCATATAGCAGTGTCAGGTCCATTTCTAATCAGATAGGCTTATCCTGCATAGATGGGAGCAGATGTAGAGACCCACAAACGATGTTTCTCAGAGAGAGGGTCTAAATTGGAGGTTTCCATCAGGTGCCTCTCCTTTGAAATCAGTGAGATGAGAAAATGGGAGAAATAATGTAGGATTCAAAGGGAATGGGAAACCAACTAAGTAGGATTCATATAAGTCCTCAGGGACTGAGTTAACTAGCACAGAGACTGCAAGGGCCTTCAAAAGGTCCTCTGCATACATATGAGTGTTAGCTTAGTACTTCCTAACTATGAAAGTTGGTGAGCATTTGAATCTTTTGCCTGCACTGGGATGCTTTTCCTCTTGTTGGAATTCTTTGTTCAGCCTCAGTGTGAGGCTTCGTCTTAGTCTTATTGTATTTTGTTTTGTCTTGTTTAGATGTTGTCTCTTAGAAGTCTACCCTAAGTAGTAAGAGACCTTTCTGAACGAGGACAGAGGGAGGTGGGGACATCTAGGAGGAGTGGAAAGAGTGAAAACTCTGACAGGAATGTATTGAGAAGAATCTATTTTCAATAAAAACAAAAACAAAACCCAAAACCCCCACATTTCAAGCCACCTGTATTTCTGACAAGAATGACTATGAACAGTCTTATTCTGTTTTTGGAGTAATGCAACAAATATTAAACAAGTATGAAACTACTGTTTAATAAAAAAGGATGAATTTTTAGTTAAGTGGACTTATTTTAGAGTATACAGCTTAGGAATATCAAAAGCAACTTCATAAATCACTGAAATATATTGCGATCCTGTACATGTTTTTTTGGTTTTGGTTTTGGGTTTTTTTTTTTTTTTTGTGACTGCTGTTCATGTAATCAAACACCTTCTAATAGGGCAGTGACACAAACTGATGGGATTATCATTTGCAACATCCTTTACAAAACCCTACCTCCAAGGAAACCTTTGTTTCCATAGGCAATGAGGATGCTATGGCTCATGGATCCTAAGGCACTGATTGCCTCTTGTGCCCTGAGGTAAACAGTTGCCTGCTGGACTACATAAATACTGAAAGCAGAACTCTCTTGGTAAAAAAAAAACCTGACCAGCATGAATTGAGGGTTAACTGCAGTCTGCTCCAAAAACCTCACCTCCAACAGCTCCTAGATAAAGCACTCCCAGAGAGAGTGCTATATTCCCTGTGGTTTCAATAATTTCTGCCACTTAGGGATGGGGGCCTTTGTCAGATGTTTGCAGCTTTTTGTATTGGTTTGACATACAATAGAATGCCATTAATGTCATCACTGCCCTTCAAGTTCCAAGGAGAACACAATTTCTAGGAAATTTGTTTATTTCTAAATCAAGGTGAGCTGAAGGAATTTTCTCAAGCATTGAAAGCAACAGCTTGAGGCATGCATAGATATATAATCATATATTCTTTGCTATACACAGAAATAGGTATAATTAATTTAGCACCAATTTCCCCAGTTAGTCTTTCTCATTATTTGCAAGTTCATATGTGCTCCTTGGTGTAATGTTAGGGTATTTCTACACAGTGTTTGATAAAATTTACAAAATACAAGTGATAAAAGAAATTCTTTGTGCAACTCTGTCTATTTTATTAAAAGCTTGGACAACCTAACTATTCTCTTTCTAAAGCATATACTTTAATATTTAATTTTATTTTGTTTTGTTTTTTATTTCTTAACAACTTCATATGTGAACACTATATATACCTCATTTTTTGTCTACTATCTCCAACTCCTCCACTGTACCTGAATTCTCGAATTCATGACCTCTTGCTCATTAGTTATTATCCTTACATATACATCAACATATAAATTTATATATACACATGCATATACATATAAGTGTATAAAAACCACATGCTGAATATATTTAGTGTTTCATTTATATGTGTTTAGAGTTGACTGTTTAGGATTGGATCACCTATTAGGGTGCATGCCCCTAGAGGAAACTTTCACTCTCTCTCTCAACAGGCCTTAATTGCTCATAGCCTTTCAACTGGGAATATGAGCTTGTGAGATTTCCCCAGTTTACATCATCATGTTAAATGGGATTGTCGTTTTCAGTACTTTTTTAGGCACTGTATGGTTGATATTTCTGAGGTGTAACTTTCCTGCCACACATAGAAGACAAAATCTCACAATTGCCTTAGTCCTCTCTAAAGATATTGCTGCTATCTATTTTGTGATGTCCCAGAGCAGTTAGTATAAGGGTGTGCTATAAATATATCCATTGATTTTGAGAGCACCTCACGGTCATTTCTTCTATGAATATTGAAAAAGTGGTAGTTGTCACCATTTGTTGCAAAAATGAAGTTACTTTGATAGTGATTAAGAAGAACACTTGTCTGTGGGTAAAAGTATTTAATGTACAGTTAGACATTAGTTTAAGGAAATGGCCATAATAGTAAAAAACCTGACTTTAAATGTCTAGAGTACTTGACTAGCCATTATGGTAGGGTGCTAATTTGTCATTTCAAACAGAATTTCTTTTTATTGAGCAGTCTTTAAGTACAATTCGGCAGCTTTTAATTACTCTTATCTTAACATATCAAACTATGTTAACAGGAAAGCAGAAATAGACATGTTTGAAGTTGTATAACTTCTTTTCAATTATAGCATGGTTTCCTTATAGTCCAAATTCTGTTGTTTATTAACAAGTTCAAGAGTATTAAGGACTGTCTTTACAATATTATCTTGGTGATCTTTTTCCATGAAGAAAAGAATACAGCACTTGGTACCCCTTTAAGACTAGTCCTCGATCTTTGCTCCTGTGACTGAGCAGACAGGTACAGCCAGGAACTCAGGGAACACCCGACTATAGGATCACTTGGGACACAGCCCGCCAGGGCCCCACCTGCAGCCAGGAGCTGGGCAGTGCCACAGCCATCTGTGTAGCTACCATGCCAGAGGATATCTGCCCTGCAGGGAGACCCACTGTTAGAGAGAGTCCAGTGTTTAGAGGTGAGGCCACCATCTTTGCTTCTGTGACTAAGCAGACAGGTGGAGCCAGGAATTCAGGGAACACCCAACTGTAAGATCACTTGGGACATGACCTGCCAGGGCCCCATCTGCACGCAGGAGCTGGGATCCCCATGGCACTCTGTGCCAGGGGAAGGCCAGTCACCCAGAGTTGCAAAGATAGGCTTGCAGAACCACAGGAGGGACAAGTACCAGCCAGTGACAGCAGAACCAACTAACACCAGAGATAACCAGATGGCAGAAGGCAAATGTAGGAACATTACTAACAGAAATCAAGGCAATATGGCACCATCCGAACCCAATTCTACCACAACAGCAAGTCCTGGATACCCCAACACACCAGAAAAGCAAGATTTGGATTTAAAATCACAGCTCATGATGCTGATAGAAAGCTTCAAGAAGGACATAAATAATTCCCTTAAAGAAATACAGGAGAACATAAGTAAACAGGGAGAATCCCTTAAAGAACTACAGGAAAACCCAAAACAGGTGAAGGAATTGAACAAAATCATCCAGGATCTAAAAATAGATGGAGAAACAATAAAGAAATCACAAAGGGAAACAACTCTGGACACAGAAAACCTAGGAAAGAAGTCAGGAGTCATGGATCCAAGAATCAACAACAAAATACAAGAGATAGAAGAGAGAATCTCAGATGCAGAAGATACCATCGAAAGCATTGACACAACAGTCAAAGAAAATGCAAAATGCAAAAAGCTCCTGACCCAAAATATCAGGAAATCGAGGATAAAATGAGAAGACCAAACCTAAGGATTATAGGTATAGAAGAGAGTGAAGGTTTCCAACTCAAAAGGCCAGTAAATGTCTTCAACAAAATTATAGAAGAAAACTTCCCTAACCTAAAGAAAGAGATGCCCATGAACATAAAAGAAGCCTACAGAACTCCAAATAAATTTGACCAGAAAAGAAATTTCTCCTGTCACATAATAATTAAAATGCCAAATATACTAAACAAAGAAAGAATATTAAAAGCAGTAAGGGAAAAAGGTCAAGTAACAAATAAAGGTACACCTGTCAGAATTACACCATATTTCTCACCAGAATCTATGAAAGCCAGAAGAGCCTGGGCAGATGTCATATAGACCTTAAGGGAACACAAATGACAACCCAGACTGCAATATTCAGCAAATCTCTCAATTACCATAGATGGAGAAACAAAGGTATTCCGTGACAAAAACAAATTTACACAGTTATCTTTCTACAAATCCAGCCATTCAAAGGATAATGAATGGAAAACACCAACAAAAGGAAGGAAACTACACATTAGAAAAAGCAAGAAATTAATCTTCCTTCAACAAACCAAAAGAAGATAACCACACAAACATAAAAATTATATCAAAAATAGCAGGAAGCAACAATCACTATTCCTTAATATTTCTTAACATCAATGGACTCAATACCCCAATCAAAAGACATAGACTAACAGACTGGATACCTAAACAGGACCTAACATTTTGCTGCATACAGGAAATGCATCTCAGTGTCAAAGACAAACACTACCTCAGAATAAAAGGTTGGAAAACAATTTTCAAAGCAAATGGTCCTAAGAAACAACCTGGAGTAGCCATTTTAATATCCAATAAAATAGACTTTCAATCAAAAGTCATCAAAAAAGACACAGGACACTTTACACTCATCAAAGAAAAAAATCTACCAAGAAAGAACTCTCAATTCTGAACATCTATGCTCCAAATACAAGGGGACCATCATTTGTAAAAGAAACATTACTAAAGCTTAAAGCAAACATTGCACCTCACACAATAATTGTGGGTGAATTCAAGACCCCATTCTCCTCAATGGACAGATCAGGGAAACACAAACTTAACAGAGACACAGTGAAACTAACAGAAGATTTGGACCAAATAGATTTAATATATATCTATAGAATATTTCATCCAAAACCAAAAGAATATACCTTCTCAGCATCTCATGGTACCTTCTCCAAAATTGACCATATAATTTGTCACAAAACAGATCTCAACATATATAAAAAGATCGAACTAATCTCATCTCTACTATCAGATCACTATGGAGTAAGGGTGGTCTTCAATAGCTACAAATACAACAGAAAGCACATATAAACATGGAAGGTGAACCATGTTCTACTCAATGACATTTTGGCCAAGGAAAAAATAAAGAAGGGAATCAAAGACTTTTTAGAATTTAATGAAAATGAAGGCACAACATACCCAAATTTATGGGACACAATGAAAGCAGTGCTAATATGAAAACTCATAGCTCTGAGTGCCTCCAAATAGAAGCTGGAGAGAGCATACACTAGCAGCTTAACAGCATACCTAAAGCATTAGAACAGAAAAAAGTTAATACACCCAAGAGGAATAGAAGGCAGGAAATCATCAAACTCAGGGCTGAAATCAACCAAGTAAAAACAAAAAGAACTATACAAAGAATCAACAAAACCAGGAGCTGGTTCTTTGAGAAAATCAACAAGATAGATAAACCCTTAGCCAGACTAACCAGAGGGCACAGAGATAGTATCCAATTAACAAGATCAGAAAAGAAAAGAGAGATACAACAACAGAAACTGAGGAAATTCAAAAAAATCATCAGATTCTAATACAAAAGTCTATATTCAACACAAATGGAAAATCTGAATTAAATGGACAATTTCCTAGACAGATACCAAGTATCAAAATTAAATTAGGACCAGATCAGCCATCTAAATGGTCCCATAACCCCTAAAGAAATAGCAGTGGACATCGACAGTTTCCCAACCAAAAAAAGCACAGGACTAGATGGTTTTAGTGCAGAATTCTATCAGACCTTCAAAGAAGACCTAACACCAATACTCTTCAACCTATTCGACAAAATAGAAACAGAAGGAACACTACCCAACTCATTCTATGAAGCCACAGTTTCGCTGATACCAAAACCACACAAAGATCCAACAAAGAAAGAGAACTTCTGACCAATTTCCCTTATGAATATCAATGCAAAAATACTCAATAAAATTCTTGCCAACCAAATCCAAGAACACATTAAAACTGTCATTCACCATGATCAAGTAAGCTTCATCCCGGGGATGCAAGGATTTTTCAATATACAAAAATCCATCAATGTAATCTACCACATAAGCAAACTCAAAAAAAAATCTCATGGTCATTTCATTAGATGCTGAAAATCATTTGACAAAGTTCAGCATCCTTTCATGTTAAAAGTCTTAGAAAGAACACAATTCATGGCCCATACCTAAACATAGTAAAAGCAATATACAGCAAACCAGTAGCCAACAGCAAACGAAGTGGAAAGAAAATTGAAGTAATCCCACTAAAATCAGGGACTAGACAAGTCTGCCCTCTCTATATATATTTATTCAATATAGGACTTGTTCTAGCTAGAGCATTTGAACAACAAAAGTAGGTCAAAGGGATATGAATTGGAAAGAAAGAAGTCAAATTATCACTATTTGCAGAAGATATGATAGTATACTTAAGTGACCCAAAAAACCTCCACCAGAAAACTCCTACAGCTGATAAACAACTTCAGCAAAGTGGCTGGATATAAAATTAACTCAAGCAAATCAGTAGCCTTCTTATACTCAAAGGATAAGCAGTCTGAGAAAGAAATTTGGGAAATGGCACCCTTCATAATAGTCACAAACAATATAAAGTATCTTGGTTGACTCTAACCAAACATGGGAAAGATCTGTATGACAAGAACTTCAGGTCTTTGAAGAAAGAAATCGAAGAAGAACTCAGAAGATTGAAAAATCTTCCATGCTCTTGGATTGGCAGAATTCTTATAGTAAAAATGGCCATCTTGCCAAAAGCAATTTACAGATTCAATGCAATCACCATCAAAATCCCAATTTACTGCTTCATAGAGTTAGAAAGAGCAATTCTCAAATTCATCTGGAATAACAAAAAACCCAGGATAGCTAAAACTATTCTCAACAGTAAATGAACTTCTGGGGTAATCAGTATCCTGGACCTCAAGCAGTACTCCAGAGCAATAGTGTTAAAAACTGCATGGTATTGGTACAGTGATAGGCAGGTAAATCAATGGAATAGAATTGAAGACCCAGAAATGAACTGACACACCTGTGGTCACTTGATCTTTGACAAGCGAGCTAAAACCATCCAGTGGAAAAAAAGCCTTTTAAACAAATGATGCTGGTTCAATTGGTGACTAGCATGCAGAAGAATGCAAATCGATCTATTCTTATCTCCTTGTACTAAGCTCAACTCCAAGTGGATCAAGGACCTCCACATAAAACCAGAATCTCTGAAACTAATAGAAAAGAAACTGGGGAAGAGCCTTGAGCACATGGGCACAGAGGAAAATTTCCTGAAAAGAACACCAATAGCTTATGCTCTAAGATCAAGAATTGACGAATGGGACCTCATAAAATTAAAAAGTTTCAGTAAGCAAAGGACACTGTCAATAGGACAAAACGGCAACCAAGACATTGGGAAAAGATCTTTACCAACTCTACATCTGACAGAGGGCTAATATCCAACATATACAAAGAACTCAAGAAGTTAGACTCCAGAGAGCTGAATAACCCTTTTAAACAGAGCTAAACTAAGAATTTCCCCTGATGAATACCGAGTGACTGAGAAACACCTAAGAAAATATTCAACATCCTTAGTCATCAGGGAAATGCAAATCAAAACAACCCTGAGATTTCACCTCACACCAGTCAGAATGGCTAAGATCAAAATCTCAGGAGACAGCAGGTGCTGGCAAGGATGTGGAGAAAGAGGAACACTCCTCCACTGCTGGGGGGATTGCAAGCTGGTACAATCACTCTGGAAATCAGTCTGGAAGTTCCTCAGAAAACTGAGCATGATACTACTGGAGGACCCCATTATACCACTCCTGGACATATACTCTGAGGATACCCCAGGATATAATAAGGACACATGCTCCACTGTGTTCATAGAAGCTCTGTTTACAATAGCCAGAAGCTGGAGAGAAACCAGATGTCCCTCAATGGAGGAATGGATACAGAAAATGTGGTATATTTACACAATGGAATACTACTCAGCTATTAAAAACAATGAATTCATGAAATTCATAGGCAAATATGTGTAACTGGAAAATATCCTCCTAAGTGAGGTAACCCAATCAGAGAAGAACACACATGGTATGCACTCACTAATAAGTGGCTATTAGCCCAGAAACTCAGAATACCCAAGACACAATTCACATAACAAATGATGCATAAGAAGAAGGAAGGAGAGGCCCCTGGTTCTGGAAAGGCTAGATGCAGCAGTGTAGGTTAATACCAGGACAGGGAATCAGGAGTGGGTTGATTAGGGAACAAGGGGAGGGGAGAGGGCTTATGGGACTTTTGGGGAGGGGTGAAACAGGAAAGGGGTAATCATTTGAAATGTAAATAAAGAATATATCTAAGAAACAATAAAAATAAAAAGACTAGTCCTCCAGCCCAACCTGGTCCTTCAGATGAATGTGCTGAGTAATTGAAATGCAAGTTATTGGAAATAATTAAGCCACACTCATCCCCTATGGTGAGACACACATAAGTCCATATATCTATTGGTAACAGCCTTTATATTCAAGGTGTAAATGGTGTAGTAAATATTTGCATTTGTATAGGATTCTGTTAATGTAGAAACAGAACCTCAAAAGAGTGGCAATCTTACCTATGCATTATTATTTATAGAATATATCTTACATGATTCTTCTGTTATGTACATTAGTGAAAAAATCTCATCTAATGGTAGTTAAATTAAACGGAATTTAGGGAACTATACGTTGTAAGTTTTCAAGAAAGAGTTTTAGATCTTATGGTTTTTCTGTTCATACATAGTCTGTTTATCCTTGTGTCCTTAGTGTTTCATGATAAAAATATAAAGGTAAAAGCTTTCAAGCTGATAGATGAAATTGACTAATTATCATCATTTATTCAAACAAAATTGAGACAAAATACATCCAAGTATTAGAGGACTGATCCATATAGAGAACTAAAGATTCATTGACAAAATTTAGATCATATTGCCAAGGTGTAAAATGAGAAATGATAATGGAAAGATGATTTCCAGCAGGATATACAAAAGTATTAATTACAACATTTGTAAAGTGCTTTCAACTTAATGACTTTTTCTCTCAATTATCTCATTTGATTTTCACAGAATTCACATAATTGGGAGGTGTTGGAACGATTTTCAGATGACTCTATATCCTGTGATCTTTTTATTCTTAAACTAATTGGCAAAATGTCTCAAAGTACTTGGCAGTATCTCTTCTGCTAAATCCCCACCTGGACAGATTCAGTTTCCAGGAGTTCCATAGGCTGTATCTAAACAGTAGCCTCTGCAGTTACATTTCCAATTCTGCCAATGAGAAAGAACAGTTTGATGCAGTCCAAATCCATCTCATATAATGAAAAAAAGCAGCAAAGTGATTACTGAATATTAGCTGTTGTGCAGTGCTGTAGAATTGACTTATTATTCTCTGACAGCTAAACAAAAAACAAAACAAAACAAAACAAAACAACCCAAAAAAACAAAGGAAAACAAACAAAAAAGAACAAAAAAGAAAGTGCCTACCCTTAAGCTGATTTTCAACCATGCAACAATTTCTTCAGTTTCTACATAAAGAAGAGAAGATAAAGTTACAATAATTAAAAATGTTGTGTATGAATTTTCCACAGAACTAATTTTCTAGATGAAGTCATGACTGGTAATGTTATTATTAGATTGCTTATCACCTAAAATTCTTGTCAGAAGAATTTAAATTTAGTTTGCAGGTGTTAAGGAATTTGTTATTTAAAGGTACAGTTTAGTGTGATGATGTCTTCTATAAACATTTAGGTCATTTTTCCCATTGACAAAAATAGTTTATATTGGTTACTCAGGAATGTCTAAACTGGGAACTGATGTCATGGAGGGTCTGAGGATCTGTGCCTCAAATTAAAACAAATTCAGGTTGTTTAGTAGCTTCCTATTTTCTGGCTGTTGGGAAGTTGATTTTATAATATTCTATTTAGTACTTTTAAAAATAAATTTCTTTATGTTAGAATCTCAGGTTTCTTTAAAAACCAATGAAATTTACAGGGGAAACCATAAATATCAGAGTAAATACCACAAGATTTTGACCCTCAATTTAATATAGGATATACAGTTGAGAGTCAGTTCATCTTTAAACTTATTCAGAGAATGTAGAGATACAGTATTTTGCCTTTTTTTTTCTTGGTTATTTTGTTTATTTATATTTCAGATGTTATCCCCTCCCTGTTTTCCCATCTGCAAACTCCCTATTCCATTCCCCTCCTATTTCAAGTCATAGAGCTAGAACCATAAGAGCTGCAAAGAGAATTTAAAATAATAGCCCTCATAGTTGTTTGTAATCTCTTTAAGATATATTAATGGTCTTTGCACTGATAGATCCTGGCAATTATGGGAAGTTTGGAATGCTACTGCACTAACCAGTGCAATGAGTCCTTGCTTTCCTGAATTGGTTGAATCTAAACTTAAGGAACATCTCCACAGAAGACACAAAACAGCAAAACGTGTGGTTTAACCTGCTTCAGATATTTTATACATCCTATTTCACTGTCTTTGCAAAGATATCATATGCATTTTCTCTTCCATTTGAAGCTCCTAGCTTGAAATATTCAGATGTGAGTTCATAGCCTGGAGTACTTGCAGAAACCAGGAAAGAGAAAGAGGACATTTGCCAAAGTGAAGCGAAGTGTATATTTTTTCATGAAATAGTCAAACTTAACATGTTTTTCTATATAATTCTTCAATTTTATCAGAGATATTTTCCATGTATATTTACACAATGGAATACTACTCAGCAATTAAAAACAATAAATTCATGAAATTCTTAGGCAAATGGGGAACAGGGAAAGGGAAGAGGGCTTTTGGGACTTTTGGGGAGAGGGGAACCAAGAAAGGGGAAATCATTAGGAATGTAAATAAAGAATATAGAAAATAAAAGAAATAAATATTTAAAAAAATGACATGAAAAGTGATAACCTATAATGCTAGTGGTAACAACAACAACAGTTGTCAGAGATGATTTGGGAGGTAACACAATAGGCAGATGCCCTGGTTAGTTTTGTTGTCAGCTTGACACACCTGGGAAAGGGGAATCTCAAGCGAGAAATTGCCTTCATATGATGAGTCTATAAAAAATATATGTCTGGCATTTTCTTGATTGCTATACTGTGTGGGAGTGGAAAGCTCACTGTAGATGGTGCTGTCCCTGGTCTGTGAAACTCAGGCTGTTAAATAAGGTAGCTAGGCTTGCCAAAGTTGGTGCAGACCTTTAATTTCAGTACCCAGGAGGCAGAGACAGGTTCTTTTCTGTGTGGTTGAGGCCATGCTGGTCTACAGAGTGAGTTCAAGGTAAACCATGACTACACAAAGAAACACTGCCTCAAACAAACAAACATAAGCAAGCAAAGAAACAATAAAAACAAAACAACAAAAACAAAATTAAAAAAAAGCCAAAGAAACCCAACAACAACAACAACAAACCCCAAAACAAAAGTAAGAAAATAAGTAGCTGAACACAAGCCTGAAACAAGTCATTAAGCAGCACCTTGACTTCAGGTTTCTGGTCCAGGTTCCTACTTGTGTTCCTCCTTCAGTGTTGTTTAATGATGGACTGTAATGTGACAGAGGATGGCATAAACCTTTTCCTTTCCAAGATACTTTTTGAGTCACGGTGTTTTTTTCATACCAACAGAAAGGAAAGTTTGTAAACTCAAGGAAAATGCTGTTGATTTTGTTAGACATCTATGGATATTCAGCATGCCAAAATTAAATAAAATGTCCTGCTCTGCCTAACTCAGTGACTTGAGAAGTAAATCCCTAATTATATGATGTTTAGGATGCTGGTTGTGAGCTATTTTCCTGTTCTGGATAAGTTATGTTTGACAACTTAAAAGGCTACTTGGACAACCCATTGTTTTGAAAAATGGCATAGGATGGAAAGCTTACAGACACTGAAGTCATATAAGTTCTTGTGGAGGTTTGGCCTAGATCTGACACTATGAGCTTTCTAGCCTGGCAGACAGCAGAGATGAGGAAAGGATTCTAAGTAGAATGTCTTCAAAGAGGTGGACAGAGTTGAGGAATTACAGTATGCCACACCATGGTGTTCTTAGACTCATATTCAATAAAAGTCTTCTTACCAATGTGAATGCAAGCAGAGAAGCAGTTGCTAGGAATTTGAGATCTCTGCTGGTCAGGTAGTTTGAAACAAAAGGACATAGGTTATCTACAGTGGTATAGCAACGAAAATATTTTGAAATATAGATAGAATAAACTCCAAACCTCCTTTTCCTCTGACTTACATAACAAAGAGGAGAGAAGAGAAGAAAAGAGAAGAGAAGAGAAGAGAAGAGAAGAGAAGAGAAGAGAAGAGAAGAGAAGAGAAGAGAAGAGAAGAGAGTGGGGGGGAGGGGAGGTCAGGGAAGAGGGGACCGGAGGGGAGGAGAGGAGAGCAGAGGAGAGGAGAGGAGAGTTGAGGAGAGGAGAGGAGAGGAGAGGAGAGGAGAGGAGAGGAGAGGAGAGGAGAGGAGAGGAGAGGAGAGGAGAGGAGAGGAGAAGCAAGCACAAGGAAATGAATTTAAGCAGTCATTAAAGTCAGCCCGTCTTCACTGGAACTGGAATATGGTTTATAATGAGGAAGAAGTGTTTCATTCATTATGTTCATGGATCGTAGATCGATTAAGAGAAATCTCCCATCATTAAATATAAGTGACACATTTATATCCATTGACAATCATTTGTAGTCCTGTCCTTATTTTACACATTAAGAATAAAGGCATCATTTGTACCCCCTCAGCTTTGTGGCCAGCAGGAAACACTAAAGTATTAGTCATCATTCTCACAGTTTTATTAGCAATAGGAACACAATAGTAATAATTATTTTCATGTTAAATGTGTTTCCCATTTCTCATCATAGTTCAAGTATACTTTTACTCAATTCAAATATAGTTCTGTTACTTGCTAACCCACAAATGTGCTTGAACAGGTGACTGGTATTTCATGTGGTTTTTTTCAATAAATACATGGATTATTTAAATATATATCAAAAATTTTTGGCCAATACATAAAAGACTTCATTAAATTATAGCTATAAATTCTATGCAATATATGTGTGTGTGTGTATAATCCCAACAATCTATCTAATTTATAGTGAGTTATATAAATTGTTTACATATATAATAACCAATTAAACAATGATCATCATTTCTTATTACAAAAATGAAAATAGAATTTTCTTCAAGGTATTACTATAAATAAATAATACAATATAGAAAGTCCTTTTGAATCTTCAATATGCTCATATAAGTATGGGGTTTTGCCATTACTACCAAAAATGAACTTTTTCCCTTTGGTAATTGGCTTTCCACAGTGGGGACAATGGGATGGGTAAATGTTTTTGTTAACAAAGCCTCAACATTTACCTCATAGCATTTGCTCTAGGATATGGTAAGTAAACAGGGGGGCTGACTTAAGATCTCCTCTTTACAGACTGAGAAAATGATTGGTGAGATAAGGGAATGAGAAGGAAGCTTTATAAATTCACTTAGTAAATATTTTTTATCAATAGTTGAACCTAACAAAGCAAGGTACCATTTTTTTTCTAAATATCTACTTTTAAGTGACTTTTGCCAGCAAAAAGAAAATGAACAAGGGTAACATAAGAAAGAGAAGGATAATAAGTACATTTATTTGGCATAGATATTAAAGCCTAGTGGCAATGCAATTTTGATTTACTATTCTCCCTTAATGGAAGTATTAAAATATGTATATGTTATTTATAATGTACAGAAAGCTATATAGTTTGTAATCTCTAAAGAGAACCCATATTTTTCATAGAACAATATCCAGAGGTAAGCCTATGTATTGAAATACTTTTGGTTTATAATCTATACAAGATTATAAATTAAACCTGTCATAAATTCCATAGTATATGTCTAAGATACACCACCTGTTCATGTGTTCTGTATTTGTGTGTATGTATATTATGTATGAATGTGTGTGTTGTATGAATACAAATATAAGTGTGTGTGTGTATGTGTGTGTGGGCACTTACATGTAAGTTACCATATTGATTACTATCAGAAAATTCTTTAATAATGTGGGAAATGTTGATAATTTGCAAAACATAGATAAATAGAGGATGTGTGTCTAGGGTTACCTTGCATCTTGGAAACTTTGAATGTCCTTACTTGCAGTTTGTTCACAGGGTGATAGAATTGCAAGGACATTGTTTAGTTTTCCTTGGCTTTTGTTCTAATGCAGTCAAAGATAAACCCTGTGACCTTGAGCAACATCATTTTCACCTCTCTGCATCCTAGCTTATTCATGTCTGAAGCACAGAAGCCGAACTCTGTGAACTCTGGCTTTCATGAGAGGTAGAATTTTATGATTCTCAGTGACTTAATTATTGAGGTCTTCTGTGGTCAAGTTTGCATATTTCATTGTTTAAGGCAGCAATAAACAAGAATAACCTCTGCTCCAAAATTAGAATATTCAGTAACTTATTAGAAGTAGATGAAAATATTCTACAAAGAGTCATCATGTGATTTGATCTAGGCATGAGGCTGAAACATTCAAAACAAAGCCTATTTACCATTTCTTTAAGTACTTCTCTTGTTCAAAAACATAGCACCACAGAGACTCATTATTCTCTGTAGTTCAAAGCTCTGTAATGCTGTAGGTGCTTCGGTTAATGCTTTTGCTGTAATCTGACTGTCTTCAGATCTGCCACTGCTCCTTGTCTGTGCCAGTGACAAAGCATGCTTTCTCTTACAAACACAGAGTGCATTTAAAGAAAGGCATGACAGCATTTTTCCTGTTGATTAGATTTCTTTGGTTGCATGTTGTCTCTCATTTCCCCAGTATGAGGCCACTGGCCTGTGTTTCAACTCTAATTCCCCTCACAGATGTTAAAGAAACTAATAATATCCCTGGGGCCTGTCTTAGACTAGCAGAAAAGACAGTCTATCTTTGGGATTCTTTAACCTTTGTTTTTCAGAAGCATCACCGAGTGCCTAGCTTGTGCCCCATTCTCCCAGGGCTAAATTTCAATATTGTCTACAGCTGGCAAATATTTAGCATTGTGCCTACTCAAGGACTCTGCCTTACAATAGTGAATTCAGGGGTATAATTTTACCAGATGTGAATGTCACAAAGACCTCTTCATCTCAGGACAAAAAAGGGAGTTAAAAATCACTGTAGATACTAGAATATCTACATGGAGATTGTATAAATCCTATATATAAAGATTGCATAGAATATGGAGTGTATGAACAAGCAGACGTTGCTTTAAGGTTTAGTCTTCAACAAGGTCATTTTCATTTCCCAAGCCTCAGTTTTCTAATCAAAAAGAAGAAAGCTGTATAAACTCTACATGTCCCCCTCCCCTTGATGGTGTTACCTGGAGTGATTTATGCATAGGCCTGGCAAACTGCCTTGCAACTCAAATGGGTTTTCTAAATATTAATTCCTTTCTCTGAGAAAATTATTATAAGGATAAGCTGAGCATTTGTAATTCCAATTAACAGAAACCACAATTAAAAGCAGCATAGCAAACTTGTAGACCTCATAAAAGATCTGGAAGCAGTACGGGCAAGCAAGAAGACAATGTTAGAGCTAGAGGTTACACTTTTTTTTTTTGGCTTTTGCTTCTTGATTTTAAAACAGTTACAACTGTTCTGCCTCTTTCATATTCAGAAGATACAATTTTACTCCAGTTCTTCCCAAACTCTGGCTCTTGTGTTCTTTCTTCCCCCTCTTCAATATCTGTTCTTGAGCCCCAATGAGAGATGGGATAGAGATGCCAAATTTGTGGCTGAGCCCTCCGCTGACACTTATTCTTTGCAATTTGTCAAGTTATGAGTTTCTATCTTAACCATCATCCACTGAACAAGGAGATTTTGCTGATGACATTGAAAGCTTCACTATATACAGGAAGAAAGCTACAAATTTAGCAAGCAGTTTGATATTATACGTACCTTTAGCAGTAGATTGTAATATGTTCACCCTTGGGGCCTATGAACTTCCTAAATATGCTTGGGTGTTTTAGCCAGATTTATAGTATTAGGCATGTGTTTCCTCCTGTCCAGCCAGCACTGTAAATCGATCAGAAAGTGGTTGATAACCCCATACAATCTAGGCTACTCTAGCACTTGTGGGCATATCTTGCCACACTGTTCATATGACAGTTCACAGTGTGTGCATCTGGGGAAGACCTTTGCTGACTTTTACCCCAGCAACCTGCTAACATCTTCCAGTACTATAACACTGAGCCAGAAGGGAGGAAGCTGCTTGGTCAATATCAATTTGATTTCTTCATGTTTCAAGATCAATGTGTGTGTCTTCAGAAACACAGGCTTACCATCAAGTTCTGGTGAGCAACCATGACCAGTGACAATAATCTGTACTCTTTTGGGTTCTCTGGAATACCTCTTTCTAGCAACTCAGCTGAAAAAGGCTGTATTGTTTTAGATGTCTAGGAGACACCTTTTTTTAAACTACTCAGTGGCAATAAACTGTACTATTTTGTGTGTCTAAAATCATTTTATAACCATGTATATGTATTCATATGGAATATATATTATATTATATTATATTTCCATGTGAATTTTTCAAACACTCAGTATTAGATGTTCATCCTCCAAACCACTTTTCTGCCCTACTTTTACATTCCTCCCTCTCTCCATATTTGTGTTAGAGTGAGTTAGATAGTGCTTCTCAATGCTGTTTTGAGGAAACAAACACTTATGATAGACTCTGTGTGTGTTATAGCAGACCTCACTAATATTTTCCTGATATCTCTTCAAGCCACAGAACCCAAAAATCAGTTGGTACTTGTTACAAATCTTCCCGAGTTAACATAATGCTATCCCTTGAGCATCTTACAGATTTGGAAAAATACTCCTAAGAATGGAAGCACAGCATTCAAATAACCTGACAGAAGTTATATTACATAGATAGGAAATGTCACCTGGACTCACATGGGGGTTGAGTACAGTTTTCTGTCCTAGGTTTAGACTACTTTTCATTGGGGTGTTGATGAGAGAGAGCTCAGTGGCCTCAGAAACTGTAAGGCCTATTGCTACTGCCATGTCTTACATGCTATACACTCAGTCAGTGGTTCTCAATCATTTTAATGCTGTGACCCTTTAAAACAGTTCCTCATGTTGTAGTGACTCCCAAATATAAAATTATTTTTATTGTTACTTCATAATTGTAAGTTTACTAGTGTTATAAGGTGTAAAGTTAATATCTGTTTTCTGATGGTCTAGGCAAAATCTGTGAAAGATTCATTAGATGTTCAAAAAGGTCACAACACACAGGCTGAGAACACCAGCACTAGGTGCTCAGCCTTTAATGAGGAATATATTCTATTTGATTTAATAATGTGGAGACATCAAGATGTGATTGAGATAGAAGCTTCTCCCTGCTGGATAGCTTTCATAATACTGAAAAGTATTTTGGTTTTTGGGAGAGAATAGTTACTAACAGTTCTACATAGTTAGGTATCAATATGCTATCAAATGCTAAGTTATCTCCACTGGCACAATAGCAGAACAATTTTGGGGGGTAAAGTCAGCTACTTTCCAACTTAGAAAAGATGGAAAACATTATTGGATAGGGCAAAGACTTGTGGGTGAGAACTTTATAAGGTTCAGTAGGTAGGTCACTGCTAGGGTTCAGTTAAGTAGAAATTATGTGACTACGGGATTGTATTTAAAACATCTATGATAATATTTACAGATTACTGTCACTCACTACTCTTGTTTTCTAGCGGAAAGAGTTTCTGTTTTGGCTGTGGACAATGGTGTCTGTGATAACTCATAGTTGATTAAGCTGCTAAGAATACATTGTTGTTTTTTAAGGCAAAATAATTCAATATTAAACATAAGTTGGAGACAATAACCCCATATCTTAGTTACTCCTTCTAAAGTTCAGAGAGACCTGGGGAAGAGGGGAGAAAAGAATGTAAAGCAAGAGTAAAAGCTATTGCATTGTGTAGTAATTTCCTCTGAGGTGAAACGTTAGCAGGAAGTAGTAGTAATTTCATAAGATTTAGGAGACTAAGGACTACCTCCCTCCCACACACACACCTTTTTCTCAGCCTACCCTGTCCAGCTGAAAGGGTCATGTTATGGTTCAGAAGAGTGCCCTCATCACATTTAGCATTTCTGACTCTGACTTCCTAGTCTCCTGAATTGTTAAAACCCCTTCCCTTCCTTTATAAACTGCCAATCAATAGTATTACATTTTAGAATAAGAAAATGAACCAAAGACAGTGGTTAAGTATGCAATAAGACACTATGTTACAATTCTGTTAATAATAATGATCCAGAGCCTGAGATTAACATGATTTTCATTGTGGAAAAAGGATTTCGAGGTATTTCCTAATGGAGAGCTAGTGTCCTGCTGTATTGAAACTTAAGGGCATAAAGAAAAACCATGGGTTAAAAAAGAGAGTTCTTCCCTGTTACCACACCATACTGCTGCATATTTCTATTCAGTCTCTTGGCCCTCTGGGCTTCTCTGCTGTCTCCCACATACCAGATTCCATTGCCCCCTTTCCCCCTTCCCTTCTAAGTGGGATTGAAGCATCCTTATTTGGTCCTTTCTTCTTGTTAAGTTTCACATGGGTCTGTGAGTTCTATTATGGATAATCTGAATGTTTTGGCTAATATTCACTTACTAATAAGTACATATTATGTGTGTGCCATTTTGGGTCTTGGTCCCCACAATCAGGATGATAATTTTATTTCCATCCATTTGTCTGCAAAATTTGTGATGTATCAAAACCCAGGGGATATGGGAGGCTCCCAGGACCCAATGGGGATGACATTAGTCAAAATGACAAACAGCAGAGAGATAGAACCTAAAGAGACCACTTGCATTGGATAGACATGGGTCCCAGTTGAGGGATGGGTCCACCCACCCATCTCAAAAGTTATAACCCAGAATTGCTCCTAAAAATGCAAGGGAAAAAATGGAGCAGAGACTGAAGGAAAGGTCATCCAGAGAACTCCCATTTTGGGATCCATCCCGTATGTGGACACCGAACTCCATCACTATTTCTGATGCCAAGATGTACTTGAAGACAAGAGCCTGGCATGGATGTCTTCTGAGAGACTCTGTGCTCACTTGACTGAGACAGATCCAGAGCCTCACAGTCAACCATTGAACTAAGCCTGGGGACCCCTATGGAAAAGTTAGGGGAAGAACTAAAGGAGCTGAAGAGGATTGCAACCCCATAACTTCCTATGGGGAAGTTAATAAAACAGTAACAACTAGTTGGATTCCTCAGAGCTCCCAGAGCATATATGGGCTGGGCAGTGGCCCTTGCTGTATGTGTAGCAGAGCACTGACCAGTTTGGCCTCAGTGGGAGGGGATGTGCTCGGTCCTGTGGAGGCTTGATGCTTCAGAGAAAGGGGAAGCTAGAGAGGCGAGGTGAGAGTGGGTGGGTAGATGAGGGAGCACCCTCTTAGAGGCCAAGGGAAGGGGGGATGGGGTGGGAGCTTGTGGAAGGGGAACTGGGAATGAGAAAAGCATTTGAATTGAAAATAAGTAAAATAATTAATAAAAATAAAATAAAATAAACTTTAAAAAAGGTCTGGAGCTGGGAGATGGCTCAGAAATGAAGAGTGCTTACTGCTCTTACAGAGGTTCCTGTAACCTAGGGTATCTGATGCCTGCCTTTTGTCCCTCCAGACATTCATGTGCACGTGATTATATTACATCAAAGATACCTGGGCAGTTAGAATTTGCAAAACCTGAAAACTACTTAGGTATAGCTATTGATGTTACCAGCTACTATGTACCTAAATCATTGTCCAAAGCAAGATAGTTTTTGACACTCACAAATGGTAACTAAAACTGGAAACCAAATAAGTTTTCTACTGTTCTCTTTGTACTTTCCATCATTGCAATTTTCTTTCTGCCAAGAATAGGCAATAATTTCAAAGAATATAAAAGTCTAATTGAAGGGCCTGGAGAGATGGCTCAGCAATTAAGAGCACTGACTGTGCTTTCAAAGGTCCTGAGTTCAAATCCTAGTAACTACATGGTGGCTCATAACCATCTGTAATGAAATCTGATGCCCTCTTCTGGTGCTGTCTGAAGACAGCTACAGTATACTTAGATATAACAATAAATAAATCTTTTTTAAAAAGTCTAATTGAGGTATAGAAAAAAGGTATACTCTGATCTTCTCCAAGTTAAGTATTCTTTTTTTTTTCTTTTTTTTTTTTTTGGTTTTTCGAGACAGGGTTTCTCTGTATAGCCTGGCTGTCCTGGAACTCACTCTGTAGACCAGGCTGGCCTCGAACTCAGAAATCCGCCTGCCTCTGCCTCCCAAGTGCTAGGATTAAAGGCGTGCGCCACCACCGCCCGGCCAAGTTAAGTATTCTTAATAATTGTCCAACAATGTAAGGAAAATATACTACTACAAATGTTTCATATTTCTACAGGCTAAAGCAAGAAAAACATACTGGCAGAACAGGATTATTTAGATGTTCTGAAGTTTTTCTATTTCTTCTAGTGTAGTTCAAAATATCAGCCCATTTGCAGATTATTATAGTTTGTGTAATATAACCCTTTGTTATTCCCTTAATGATCAAGATATTTATCACAATGTCTACTCTTTCATTTCTGTTATTAAAATTAGCATGTCTCCTCCTCCTGCTGCTTCTTCCTCTTCTTCATCTTGTTCTCTTTTCTTGTTCTTTTTGTTCTTCTTCCTCCTCTTTCTCTCCTTTTCTCTTCCCCATCATACTTTCTATCTTTCTTTCTCTTTTACCACAATTGTTGTTGTCAGGGTTTCCTGAATCCGGGGTTTGATGGATGACATTAAATTCTAGGGAATACTCAGACACTGTTATTTAATTTTTTTATTCCTTTTTTTCTTCTTGTGTTTCAATTAGAATAATGTAACATATATTTTAGCTGTCTATTGTTTTTGGATTTTCTCTTCTATTTTATTTTCTCTTTTATTTCTTCCTGCGATTTTGATCTTTGCTTTTCAATTCTTGAATTTTCTAAAGCTAAAAATGTCTTCTTCTATTATTGACTTATCTATATACAAGAGTATAAATAATTTTTTGAGTAATGTGATTTGAATCTGATGATTGTGTTTCCTTCTTATGACTTCTATTTTAGCCTTATGTTTCTCATCAATTATTTTATACTGCTTTATATTTTATACTCTATCTTCTAGTCACTTTAGCATAGTTTCAATTCCTAAAGTCATAATTCCAACAGAATTGCCCTATGTTTTTTCTGGTGTTTGTTCTGTCTCTGTGTTCTTTTCTCCATTTAGTTTGCCTGCATATTATAATTGTCAGAGGAATCCTTCAATATAAGATTTATATTATGGTATAAAATATGGTAGAGTGCAGTCTTTTTTAAAAAATTATATTTTATTTATTTACATTCCAGACATTACCCACTCTGGGTCTTCAGATAAAATTATTTCCAATTTGCTCATGAACTGCCAGAATCATTTCCAGACTATTTCTACTAGTTTGCAATACCACCATCAATGGAGGAGTGTTCCTCTTTCTCCACATCTTCACTGAGGTTTTGATCTTAGCCATTCTGATTGGTTGAAGGTGGAATCTCAAGGTCATTCTGATTTGCATTTTCCTCATAACTGAGGACTTTTAACATTTTTTATTGGATTTTTTGTTTATTTACATTTTGAATGTTATCCCCTTTCCTAGTTTACCCTTTGGAAATGCCCTCTCTATCCCATCCCCTCTTCTGTTTATGAGGGTGATCCTCCACCCACCCACCCACTCCAACCTCACCACCCTGGCATTCTCCTACACTGGAGAACTGAGCCTATCAAGTACCTCTCCTCCCATTGATGCCTGACAAGGCCATCCTCTGAGATATATGCAAGAGGAGCTATGGTTCCCTCTTTGGTTGGTAGTTTAGTCCCTGGGAGCTCTGAGGAGTCTGGTTGGTTGATTTTGTTTTTCTTCTTATGGGATTGTAAACCACTTTAACTCCTTTAGTCCTTTCTCCAATTTCTCAATTGGGGTCCCTTTGCTCAGTCCAATGGTTGTCTGCAAGCATCCACCTCTGAATTTGTCAAGTTCTGGCAGAGACTCTGAGGAGACAGCTAAATCAGGCTCCTGTCAGAAAGCACTTCTTGGCATCCGCGATAGTGTCTGGATTTGGTGTCTTTGGGAATAGATTCCCAGGTGGGGCAGTCTCTGGATGGCCTTTCCTTCAGTCTCTGCTCCACACTTTGTCCTCATATTTCCTTTGGACAGGAACAATTCTGGGTTAAAAAATTGGTAATGAGTAGGTAGCCCCATTCCTCAAAGAGGGGCCTTGCCTAGCCTCTGGATATGGTGTCTACAGATTCTCTCTCCCTGTAGTTGGGCATTTCAGTTACTCTCATCCCTTATGACTCCTGAGAACCTCTTGCTGTCCTGGCATCTGGGACTTGCTGGTGGCTACGCCCATTTCCCTATGCCTCATTGCTACACACCTCTGTTCAAATTCTTGACCTATATCATCCCCATTCCCTCCTATACCTGATTCTGCCCTCCCTTCTCCCCCTCCCCTTCTCTGCCTCTCAAGTACCTCCCACCCTCTACCTCCTGTGAGTATTTTGTTCCCACTTCTAAGAAGGACTGAAGCATCCATACTTTGACCTTCCTTCTTCTTGAGCTTCATGTGGTCTGTGAATTATATCTTAGGTATTCTGAGCTTCTGGGCTAATATCCACTTATCAGGGAGTGCATACCATGTGTGTTCTTTTGTGATTGGGTTTCCTCACACAGGAGGATATTTTCTAGTTCCATCCATTTGCCTAAGAATTTCATGAAGTCATTGTTTTTAATAGGTGAGTAGAACTCCATTGTGTAATGAACCACATTTTCTATATCCATTCCTCTGTTAATAGACATCTGGGTTCTTTCCAGATTCTGACTATTTTTTTTTTATAAAGACAGTTCTTTTTTTTTTTCATTTACTTATTTATTTATTTATTTTATTATACGTAAGTACACTGTAGCTATCTTCAGACACCCCAGAAGAGGGCGCCAGATTTTGTTATGGATGGTTGTGAGCCACCATGTGGTTGCTGGGATTTGAACTCAGGACCTTTGGAAGAGCAGACGGTGCTCTTAACCACTGAGCCATCTCTCCAGCCCCAGATTCTGACTATTATAAATGAGGCTGCTGTGAACATAGTGGAGCATGTGTTCTAGTTATATGTTGGAGCATCTTTTTGATATATGCCCAGGAGGGTTATAGCCGGGTCCTCAGGTAGTACTATATACAATTTTCTGAGGAACTGCCAGATTGATTTCCAGAGTGGTTTTATCAGCTTGCAGTCCCATCAGCAATGGAGAAGTGTTCCTCTTTCTCCACATCCTTGTCAGCATCTGCTGCCACCTGAGTTTTTGATCTTAGCCATTCTGATTGGTGTGAGGTGGAACCTCAGTATTGTTTGGATTTGCATTTCCCTGATGACTAAGGATAAAGAACATTTCTTTAGGTGCTTCTTGGCCATTTGATGTTCCTCGGTTGAGAATTCTTTGTTTAGCTCTATACCCCATTTTTCAATATGGTTATTTGTTTCTCAGGTGTCTAACTTCTTGAGTTCTTTGTATGTATTGGATATTAGGCCTCTATCAGATGTAGGATTGGTAAAGATCTTTTCCTAATCGGTGGATTGCCATTTGTCCTATTGATAGTGTCCTTGGCCTTAAAGAAGCTTTGCAATTTTATGAGGTCCCATTTGTCAGTTCTTGACTTTAGAGCCTAAGCCATTGGTGTTCTGTTCAGGAAGTCTTCCCCTGTGCTCAAGTATTCAAGACTCTTCCCTACTTTCTCCTCTATTAAGATTCAGTGTATCTGGTTTTATGTTTAGGTTCTTGATCAACTTGGATTTGAGCCTTGTGAAAGCAGATAAGAATGGATAAATTTGCATTCTTCTACATGCAGACTGCCAGTTGAACCAGCACGATTTGTTGAAAATGCTGTCTTTTTTCCACTAGATGATTTTAGCTCTTTTGTCAAAGATCAAGTGTGTGGGTTTATTTCTGGGACTTCAATTCTATTCTATTTATCTATCTGTCTGTCACTGTACCAATTCCATGCAGTTTCTATCACTATTGCTCTGTAGTACAGCTTGAGGTCAGGGATGGTGATTCCCCGGAAGTTCTTTTATTGTTGAGAATAGTTTTAGCTTTCCTGGATTTTTGGTTATTCCAAATAAATTTTCAAAATTGTTCTTCTAACTCTATAAATAATTGAGTTGGAATTTGGTGGGGATTACATTGAATCTGTAGATTGCTTTTAGCAAGATGGCCACTTTTACTTTCTTAATCCTGCCAATCTATGACCATGGAAAATCTTTCCATCTTCTGAGATCTTCAATTTCTTTCTTCAGAGACTTGAAGTTCTTGTCATACAGATATTTCACTTGCTTGGTTATTGACCATTTTATATTCATTTGTTATGAATTCTCTGTTTAGAACTGCATCCCATTTTGAATTGGGTTATTTGGGTTTTTTTTTTGGGGAGGGTAAATTCTTAAATTATTTATATATTTTATATATTAGCCTTCTATCAGACTGTCAGATATAGGGGTAATGAAGATTTTGTTTCTAAACTGTAGGTTTCTGAATTGTCCTACTGATGCTGTCTTTTGCCTTACAGAAACATTTCGGTTTCATGAGGTCCTAATGGACACCCACATTTCTAAAGGAAACTTTACTAAAGTTCAAAAGACACATTGACTCTCACACATTAATAGTAGGAGACTTAAATACCCCACTCTCACCAGCGGTTTAGTCATTGAAACACAAACTAATGAGAGATACAGTGAAACTAACAGAAGTTGTGAAACAAGTGGATTTAATAGAACATTTCACAGGGAAATCTCATTAGATGCTGGAAAAGTTTTTGACAAAATACAGCACCAGAGGGAGTTGAATGGAGAAAAGAGGGAGGGAAGGGGGCTTATGGGACTTTCGGGGAGGGAGGAAACGGGAAAGGGGAAATGATTTGGAATGTAAATTAAAAAAAATAAAATAAATAATTAAAAAAAAAGTCTTGGAGAGATAAGGAATTCATGGCACATACCTAAACATAATAAAACTGTATATAGCAAACCAACAGTCAACATCCAATTAAATGAAGAAAAACTTGAAGCAATCCCACTAAAATCAGGGACAGGAGAAGGCTGTCCATTCTCTCCCTATCTATTCAATAGTACTTGGACTTCTACCTAGAGCAATTAGACAACAAAAGAAGATCAACAGTATAGAACTTGGAAAGGAAGAAGTCAATGTATTAATATTTGCAGATGATATGATAATATACATATGTAACCCCAAATGTTATACCAGAGAACTCCTATAGGTGATAAACAATTTCAGCAAAGTGTTGGGATATAAAATTAACTCAAATAAATCAGTAGCCTTCCTTTATACAAATGGTAAACAGACTGATAAAGAAGTTAGGGAAACAACACCCTTCACAATAGCCACAAATGATAATTCATCTTGGTGTAACCCTTACCAAGCAAGTGGAAGATCTGTATGACAAAACTTTAAATCCTTGAAGAAAGAAATTGAAGAAGATCTATGAAGATGGAAAGATCTCCCATGCTCATAGACTGGTAGAATGAACATAGTGAAATGGCCATCTTACCAAAAGCGATCTACAGATTCAATGCAGTTCCCATCAAAATTACAACACAATTATTTACAGACATGGAAAGAGCAATTCTCAATTTCACATGAAAAATGAAAAAGTACAGGATAGCCAAAACTATTTTCAACAATAAAAGAATTTCTGAGGTTATCACTATCCCTAACCTCAAGCTGTACTACAAAGCAATAGTGATAAAGGCCACATGATATTGATACAGAGACAGACATTTTGGTTAATGGAAAGAATCAAAGACCAAGAAAAACCCAAACATCTATGTATACTTGATCTTTGACAAAGAAGCCAATATCAAACAGTGGAAAAAAAGCATCTTCAGTAAATGTTGCTGGTTTAAATGACGGTCTGCATGTAGAAGAATGAAAATAGATCCATGTTTATCACATTACACAAAGTTTAAGTCCATATGGATCAAAGATGTCAACATAAAACAAGATGCACTGAACCTAATAGAAGAGAAAGTGGGAAAGAGGTTTGAACTCATTGGCATAAGGGAGATTTCCTGGAGCACAGTCTTTTAAGTACTATGTTATGATGAATGGTGGAAGAGATCCTGTGAAGGTATGGCTAGGTTTCTATTTTTCTTTTAGCCTGTGCTTTTAGTTTATTAACTCTGAAATTGTTTCTCGTTCTCTCCACGCACTTTAAATAGAACAGATGTCCAGATTGTGCTACAATTGTATACTTTTCTTCACACAGTATTCTTCAGTTAGGTCTTAATATACACATAGCATATTAGACACTGAAAAATAGTTTATATTGTGGGTATATGTAGGATAGATTTTCTTTCAAACAGGGCCTTCAGTCTTCCTGTTGCCAGAGCACAAAAAGATTTTCCCTTGATAATTATTGTGAGAACCTGATTTAATTCCTGAAAGTAAAACTCACAAAAAGATGGAGATGGGAGAAATGTGGCTAAGTTGGATACAAACAGCACTGCCAGATACAAACAGCACTGCCAGTTGGATACAAACAGCACTGTTGACAAGGAAGATGTAATCAACTAGTGACTGGAAATCTGATAGACAATTCTTATTTCTTCTCCATACTAATTCAAAGGTTATGATGAAAAATAGGTTGCAGTACTTACCTATGATGATTGAGAAGTTTTCCTAAGATAATCATTGAACCATGAGAGCAACATATAGTCAATTAATTATGCCTATATATGTACTATGCATACACACACATATATATGTATACAGACACACACACACACACACACATACACACACATTTATAGTGCTTTACTTCTCTCAGTTGAATCATGGGTGTGAAAAATCAGGACCCAAAGCCTTGATTGACTACCACCAAGAAAGTTATTTAAAACAGTATTCTAAGACAAGAGATATTAAGTACACAATAAAAATGTGAAAAAAAGATTAATGGCACAGCTTCAATTGTAGCACTGATATTAAAGGTGCAAGGGGGTAAGTCATTGCAAGAGGACACTATAAATTAAAGTCACATCTCATCATTTAAGGAGAAACTTAAATATGTATTATACTTTGAAACTTGGATTACTAAGGAGGGTTGTACTTTAAATATGGTATTATTCTGGGATGATTTTAATGAAGTATGGTTTCAAACTTGAAATGCTTACTTGGTATATTCATTTGATAATCATCAAAAGAAAACTCAGTGAATGTATATGTGTCAATTTCTTTTACTGTAGATACTATTTTTAATTTGCCAATGTAGCTTTGCAATTAATTCTCTGATGTCATGATTTACACAATTTTCTATGTGAGTTTTAACTATGCACTGATAATTATTAGCACTTTTTTTTGTCTTGGTAAGTGTTATGAGGTTATAATGCAGAGAAATCATCTAAAGTGTGTTCTGCTTTGATTAAGGTTAGCTGTTAATATATCGTTGCAATGCTTTATATTGAGAAATTAAATTCTTCTTTATATCATGATTCATGTTCAAAAGGAAATACAATTTTACTGATGTCATTTGTGGGGTAGATGCATCTGTTGAGTTTTATAATAAATATATGTATCTTTGCTTTAGGCACATCACATAGTCTAGCTTATTACTAAAGATGCAGAATGCCTAGGATAAAAATCTACCTGCATCATTATGTATTGATTCATACATGAAGTTTACAGATCATCTCTTATGTGTTCTAAATTGAATAAAGAAAAATCCTAGATCCAAGGAAAGATAATATTTTTCTTCATATCACAATTTCATTGGGGCATATTTAAAAAAACATATATACATACAGTAGTGATCATATTTTCTTGAATATATATATATATATATATAGTAAAACTGCTTTGCTATTATATATATATATTAAAAACGAGGGTAAAAAAGATGGAGCAGTCTGATATCATTGAAGTCTTTCTATATCTAGTCAAGAATCAAAACACGTGCACAAAGTAATTGCTTTTCAATGATCTCTTGCTATCAATGCTATTACTAATGAAATTTGCCTCTATCCATTGAAGGATAATCCTACTGAAGGAATATAAATGTTTTATGCTTGTTGTTTGTCTATTACTGTGCCATCTATCAGGGCATATGTACAGCTAAGTTGAGATTAACTAAAGGAATAATCTGAGAATGTTAATAAAATGATATTCCCAATGAAGTACCTTGTTCATAGGGGAATGGACCCTCTAGAAACATTTCCTATCAGTGTTGTTCACACTGAGTTTCCAGCAATTCACAAAGACTGTACAAGCTTTCACACTCTGGGACTGGTTCCTGTGAAGTTCTCACTCATGATTTTCTGTTATGGAAAGCATTAATTCTTTATTTTCTTCTCTCCAAATTTAGAGACATGTGCCTTGCCACTTGTCTTCTCTTATGGATGAAAAAGACTTGATGTTTTTCAGTTTGTTCAGATTTTGACTTGTGTAGAATGAATATTTCCATTCTTCCTTAATTGTGGAACTAAAAGAAACAAAAAAACAAACAACAACAACAACAACAAAAATCAGAAAGGTCTTAGGTCTTAATATGCTCTGAGATGATTCCTGGAGCTTCTACTGTACACTATATCACATCTGATCTTTTATGCTACCAGAAACCACCCTACATAAGGTTTGATCTTTAGAAATTTCCACTCATGTTACCAGAAAGGAAAGCTGCTATCCCCAGAATATCAGAAGCACCTAGAATAGAATAATTAAACACTTATAGATAGAATACAGTAAACAAAATTAGATAAAAACCACAAATCTGAGTTACTAGATCTCACAGAAAAACAAATTAAGCATTATAATTCTTCTAAGTAGAAAAAAAACAAATACAAAAGTCATCTTAATTATTCATGCTATTTTAAAATGCTTTGTGCACACTGTACATACTGGACATAACCTCTTGCTCCAGGCTCAAAATAATTTTCTTTCAGGAGTGCATTCCACATGGTTTCTTTCCTCCAGCTTTCCCCGCTTAGTTCTGGCTACAATATCCAGAAATTTCATGTGAAGTACAGATGAACTCCTTGAGAAAATGGAGTATTAGATGTACCTATGATATGCCGGCACCACTTGCATCAAGTGAGAAACTGGTACTCCAGTGTTTAAGTCTGCCTACCTGCACCGGCTATTTTCTGTACCAGATGCCCAAGGCACATGGACTCCTGCACCTTGCTTCCCCTACTGAAACTGACATATGCCACCTGAGAACCACTGTCCAGTCACAGAACAAGATTTCCTATGAATGCCTATCTATAGTTACCAGAAATATTTCCTCCAGGAATAAGTTGGAGACAAACTTCCCCTGCTAAAGATTGTCCATGCTCCTCCACAACTTACTATAATAACCATACAGAGGTAAATGGGCTTCACCACCTTGCTATTTAGTCCTCTCTAAAAAAAAAAAGGAGAGTTCCTCTACTTAAAGAGAAAGGAACCTTAAGCATAAAAAGAAAGCAAAATAGTGAAACTTAAAAAGGAAGGAAAGAAGGAAGGAAGGAAAAAAACTCAAGTAACATATTACTCCACATTCAAGAAACAAAACAAGAAAATACAAGGAAAATATCTATTTCACAAAGTCCTAATTCCACAATGAGTACGCCTAAAGAAGGTGACCTGGAAAACTTCCAGAAAAACAATGATTATAAATATGTTTAAACTACAAACTGATGACATGAATATATTCCATAAAGAAATAAAAAAGAAGCAAATGAAATAAAGGACATCAGTCAACAGTATGAAAGTAGATTTCAGCAGAGATATCACTGCTAAAGAAACGTTGTAGATGGGCCTGGTACTGTTCTTGTGAACCAATCCTCTAATGAATAAAGGAGCCATCACTGGGTGAATAGGCAGAATTTCTCAGTAGGATGGAAGGAAAGAGGGATCTGGAGAGAATTAGTCCTTTTTGGAAACGGGACAGCAGAGGGGTAAGAAGTAGCTGCTAGAGTTTCCTAGTATCACGATGGATCCTCAAGGATCCACCACTTGAAGGATCAAATTTTAGCACCTGCCTCTGTATGTGTAAGGCTCTGGCAGGGCCCCTCCGGAGACAACCATGACATTCTCCTTTGGGTATGTACTTCTTGTTGTCCATAATAGTGTCAGGGTTTGGTGACTATAGGATGAATCCCCAGGTAGGGCCGTTTCTGCGTGACCTTTCCTTCGGTCTCTGCCCCACACTTTGTCTCCTTTATTGCTCCTGTGAGTATTTTGTTCCCTTTATCAGAGGAACTAAAGTACCCCCACTTCAGTCCTCCTTCTTCTTGAGCTTCCTGAGGTCTGTGAATTGTAACTTGTTTATTTTGAGTTTTTTGGCTAACATCCATTTATCAGTGAGAGAATCAGATTTTAAACAAGTCATGTAAGATTAAGTTTTAGTTGTTGCACCCAGAGATTGAGTTACATTGTTTCTGAATTAAGTTTGTGTTGCGTTTTCCTTCACGTTGTCTGGGTTCAAGAGAGAAAAGTATGGCGGCCAAGCGTGGTTTTGCCAGAGGTGCTCTACAAAGGCCCTGGGTGATTTGAAGCACAGGGTTGACATGGTAGCAACTCGCCAGTGGGTACCTAGTGAGCTGGGTGGAGAGATTGTGGAGGTCAGAGTTAGAATCTCCACAAGATGAAAACAGGTCTGCCATTGCCTGCCAGTGCATGGCTGGACAGGTCACTGGGGTAGAGGCATAAGAGCAGAAATGCGCCAGTTCTACTTTTAAATATTTCCCCCAACAAAGAAAAAACATTCTGAAATGATTGTGGGAATGAAAAGAAACAAAAAACAAAAATACATAAATGAAAACATTACCGGAATGCTTAGCCAGTGGAATGAATTGTTCAGAAAAGCGAGAGTCAAGGGTGGAAAACAGGACAGAGAAATTGGATCACTCAATAAGAAACTAGCCAACTAATTAAATAGCCAACTCCGAAAACAAACCAACCAAAAAAGCAAACAAACAAAAACAAAATAACAAACAGACAAAACAAAACAAAATAAACCAAGAAGGTAGAACACCAGGAAAAGACCTAAACTTTTACTCTTTACATTCTGGATATTAAAAAAGAACTACACCATATTGAATATGGAAGAGAGAGAATATATGTGGTAAAATTATAAAGAAAAACTTCCAAACCTTAAAGAAAGAAGTACACTAAGGTACAAAGGCCTACAGAGAAAGGACCAGGAAAAAAACATCCCACAACACATTATAGTTAAAAGATTAAAAAAAGAAAATAAAGAAGTGGTATTGAAGTGGAAAGAAAGATCAAGTCACTTTCAAAGGCAGACTTATCAGAATTATAATTGACTGTTTTACAGAACATTTATTTATAGTTAGAGGGGCCTAGGAAGATGTATTTCAGAATCTTAAAGACAACAATTGTTAACCAAAATATTATAACTAAAATACTGTTTAGGAAAATTTTATAAGTAGCCAAGCAGTGTAGAGGAACCAGCATTTGGGTGGTAGAAGCAGGTGGATTTCTGATTTACATATTATCCTGGTCTATAGAGCTAGTTCCATGACAAACTCTACACGGAGAAACTGTCTCAAAAATAAAGTAAAGAAGTGAATTAAAAAGTTCCTGATAAAACAAATTAAAATAATTTATAATCATTAAATCAATTCACCTCCAAGGGATCATACAGTTAAGAAAGAAAAATATTCAAGAACAGTAGATTAAACAAGGTCTAAGAAAACACCATAAAACAGAAAAAATAAAAGGAATTAATATATATTTTGGAATTGTAACTCTTTGTATTCATGGTCTCAGTTTTCTAAGTAACACAGACTAGTAGGTTGGATAAAAATGTTAGGATCATGTTCATACTTCTTCCAAGAAACATGCCTTATTATCAGTATTAGAGACAACCTTAGGATAAAAGGATGGAAAATGTATCCCAATCAAATCTACTTATGAATCAATTGAGGTTAATTGTTGCTATATATGACAAAATAAACTTCAAATGAAAACTAGTTTGAAAAGACCATTCTACACTGATTAAAAGAATAACCCATTAAGAAATTATTATTAACAATTTGAAATATATATGTATCATGAACAGGTACATTGAATTAAGAAAGTGAGACAATATTAGATTTAAAATGACAGACTATCCCCAGTTCAGTGATAGCTGTTGAGTTCAATAACCTTGTGTCTTAAATAAGTGATGGAGACACAAGCTCAATGGAAAAACATGCAAGTTAAATAGTATCAATGGACCTAACAGACATGTACAGAACATTCCACCCAAACTCCAAAAAAATACACATTTTTTTCAGCAGCTTATGTAATTAATTTCCTCCAAATTTGTCCATATGTTAGGATATAAAGTAGCTGTCAGCTAATATAGGAAAATTAAAATAACATACTGCATGATGCTGTTTGGCCCTAAGAGAAGAAAGCCAGGTGTCAATAGCAGTAAAATCTACAAGCACATGAACTCGTTAATACTTATCAACATGCTATCAAGTGTTTATTAAGTCAAATAAGAAATCAAAAACATGGTTTAAAAATTCCTATACTTGAATGAAAATGAAAGCACAACATACCAAATATGCATGGGTCACAATGAAGGCAGAAAAGCAACAAATAAAGTACCAAGTACATGTGAATTTAAAGTTACAGTGATTACATGCATAAGATTTGCACAAGACTAAACCAGCCAAAATAGCACTGTGAGCAGTGTAAGGGCTTTGTGATATCCTGCCCTCTGCTGAGGATTCTACTGCTAATTTATGGCTGCTGAGGGAGAAAGGGCCAATTGGTTTTCAAGGTCACAGCCATGATTGGCCCCCTTTGTTCCAGTAATTCATCCTACACACATCCTTAGTGGACTCAGCGGGTTTTAAAAAAAAAAGCACAGGAATCTTGTAAGAAAAACTGATGGGGAACACAGGGAAGGAATTGAAGGGAAGGGAATATAGGATGAATTTATTTAAAACATATTGTATGCATACCTGAAAATATCAAGCTATTAAAAAATAAAAGGGTTTTGTGAGTTTGATAAAGTCAAAGGTGTTGAGATGTAGGGATCACACAAGACTATATCCTGGTTAGCTCAAATTGGCAGAGAAAACAGATAACTGAAGATTCTGAGTCATTAGATTTGAAGACACATGGAAGTGATGAGCAAGCTAAGGAGGAAGAGTCAAGGAAGAAAAGATATTCAGTCCTCTCAAAAGTGGAATTTGATCATACATATCACATTTGTCATATTAAACCACAGAAGTGTGAGATAGTATTCTAATCTATGTGTTTAGAGACTGATTATAAAAACTACAGGAAAATATATAAAAGTTTGAAATAACTATATTAATGTCTTGAAATTAGAAACGATAAAAATGAAAGACAAAATGTTTCTAAAAATATGAAGCATTTATAAAAATAATGGAAACATAAAAATTAAGTAGATAAACACTACTGTATATTAAAAATGTAGAAAAATAGCCATATTGAGGAATTAGAAAATAGAATCTGCAATAAGTTATGGAATGGCCTTTATATCTTTAACATCATCCTAAAGATATTTATCATTGGAAGTAATATTTATTTATTTATTTGTTTATTTAACAAGGAGCTCTTAATTTAAATGTTAGCTCAAATAGGCTATTTCTAGATATAGCCTATTATTAAATGATGTCCAGTTGGAAAATATATTGTAGAAAATTTTAAAGTAATATATCTGCAAAATTAATTTATCCCTGGTGTTTGAGTTCTTCACCATGTGTACTTAGGTTTTTTACCTCTTCTTCAACAGTAAAGGAAAATTCTGCAGAATTTGCAAAAGTAGCAAAACAATATCTCAGACTACAGTAAGTGTAATGCTCTGTTTTCATTGATGGATTACATAGGTCATATAATAGTTTTTCTACGGTGCATTGCACTACCCATAATACATCTGACATTTTTATATGCATATCCAATTACACACAGACCTAGAAAATAAGTGTTTCTCTCTGAAGTTTCATTGTTGATATAGTTTTTCCTTTGTAATTGTGCCAAAGCATTGTCATCTCCCATTGGACCAACACAAATATTTGGGCAATATTTGAACAAAAACTGCCCAGTTTTTATTATTGTTACTAAGTTTACTTCATTATTCACAGAGTGGTATGCATGGCCTTGATGTTGGTGAGGTTCTCTGTTTCTAGTAGGTTATTAATTGCACATGTTATATGTAAATAACACTCTCAGGATGCCAAGTGTATCATTAGAAGAGGGCTGTGTATATAGAACAAACGTAGTAGAATCCTACCTTACTAACGGGTTTTGTATTTTTGTCTGCCTAATCTTGATACGAAAATTACTGAAATTATTTTGTGGAACAGAAAACATGATGTTTATCTTAACATGAAAACCTTAGTCATACTTCAATATCTAAATACATAATTTAAACAAATGAAGTATACAACTAAAGAAATTAGAAATACAACAAAGGAAGAGATAAAAAATGTCATGATATACCAAAAATTAAGACCAAATTGAGTATTTTATTTATTATTTTAATTTTTTCCTTCTGTGTTTCTACCCCCCCCACTCCACCCTACCAGACCTCCCCACTCCCTGGGGCCTCAAGTCTCCTGAGGGTTAGTTTCTTCTTCTCTCACTGAGGCCAGGCCAGGCATTCCTCTGTTGTATATGTGTCCTGGGCCTCATATCAGCTAGTGTATACTGCCTGGTTGGTGGTTCAGTGTCTGAGATATCTTGGAGGTCCAGGTTAGTTGAGACTGCTAGTCTTCTTATGAGGTCACATTCCTCCTCAGTTTCTTGCAGCTTTTCCCTAATTCAACCAAAGGGGCCCCTGGTTTCTGTCAATTGTTTTGGTGTAAGTATCTGCATCTGACTCTTTCAGCTACTTGTATGTACCTCTCTAAGAGCAGTCATGCTAGAATTCTGTCTGTAAGCACACCATAGCATCTGCAATACTGTCAGGCCTTGGAGCCTCAACCTTACCTGGATCCCAATTTGGACCAGTCATTGAAACTCCTTTCCCTCATTATCTTCTCAACTTTTGTCCCTGCAATTCTTTTAGACAGAAAAAATTCTCAGTCAGAATTTTTGACTGTGGAATCAAAATTCATAAGGGAAATTGGTCCAAAATCCTCTTTCTTTGTTGGGTCTTTTTGTGTGGTTTATGTATCAGTGTAACTGTGGTTTCAAAGAACAAATTAGGTAGTATTCCTTTTGTTTCCATTTTGTGAAATGGTTTGGGAAGTATTGGTATTATGTGTCCTTTGAAGGTCTGATAGAATTCTGCACTGAAACAATCTGGCCCTGGGCATTTTTTGGTTGGGAGATTTTCAATTAGTGCTTCTATTTCCTTATGGGTTATGGAAAAATACTCAATAAAATTCTTAAGAATTTAATCCAAGAACACATCAAAATGATCATCCACCATGATTAAGTAAGTAGACTTCATCCCAGTGATGCAGTGATGGTCCAATATATGGAAATCTATCAAAATAATCCTCTATATAGGCAAACTAAAAGTAAGAAACCACATGACCATCTAATTAGATGCTGACAAAGTATTGGACAAAATAAAAAGTACACTTTATGTTAAAATATTGAAAAGATCAGAAATTGATGACACATACTTAAACAAAATAAAAGCAATATACAGCAAACCAATAGCCAACATCAAATTAAATGGGGATAAACTTGAAACAATCCTACTAAAATTAGGGACAAAACAAGGTTGTCCACTCTCTCTCTATTTAATCAATATTCTACTCAAAGTTAAAGACAGAGCAATTATAAAACAAAAGGTCAAAGGGATACAAGTTGGAAAGGAAGAAGTCAAGATATCACTATTTGCAGATGGTATGATAGTATACACAAGTGACCCAAAAAATTCTATCAGAGAACTTCTACAGCTGATAACTTCAGAAAAGTGTGTGGATATAAAATTAACTCTAACAAATCAGTAACCTTTTTCTACTTAAAAGATAAATGGGCTGAGAAAGAAATTTGGGAAATCACACCCTTCACGATAATCACAAATAATATAAAACACCTTGGTGTAACTCTAAGTAAGCAAACCAAAGATCTGTACAACAAGAACTTCAAGTCTCTGAGAAAAAAATAATCAAAGAAGACCTCAGAAGATGGAAAAATGTCCATTGCTCATGGGTAGGCCATCCTCTCCTACATATGCAGCTGGAGCCATGGGTCCCTCCATCTGTACTCTTTGGTTGGTGGTTTAGTCCCTGGGAGCTTTGGGGGATCTGGTCCTGATTTTCAAACTTTGTTGAGTATAAGTTCTTGTAGTAGGATCTGATGATTTTCTGAATTTCCACAGTTTCTGTTGTTATGTCTCCTTTTTCATTAATGATTTTATTAATGTGGGTGGTGTTTCTTTTCCCTCTGGTTAGTGTGGCTAAGGGTTTATCTATCTTGTTGATTTTCTCAAAGAACCAGCTCCTGGTTTTGTTAATTCTTTGTATAGTTCTTTTTGTTTCTATTTGGTTGATTTTGGCCCTGAGTTTGGTTATTTCTTGCCACCTACTCCTCTTGGGTATAATTGCTTCTTTTTGTTCTAGAGCTTTCAAGTGCTCGGTCAAGCTGTTAGGGTAGACTCTCTCCATTTTCTTTTTTTTTTTTCTAAGTTTTTTATTTACATTCCAAATCATTTCCCCTTTCCTGTTTCCTCCCTCCCGAAAGTCCCACAAGCCCCTTTCCCTACCTCTTTTCCCCATTCAACCCCCTCTCGCTTCTCTGTCCTGACATTCCCCTACATCCAGTCTTTCCAGGACCAGGGGTCTCTCCTTCCATCTTCTTGGAAATCTATTGATATGCGAATTGTATCTAGGGTATTCCGATATTCTGGGTCAATATCCCCTTATCAGTGACTGCATACCATGTGTGTTCTTTTGTGATTGGGTTACCTCACTAAGGATGATATTTTCCACTTCTGACCATTTGCCTAGGAATTTCGTGAATTCATTGTTTTTAATTGCAGAGTAGTATTCCACTGTGTAAATATACCACATCTTCTGAATCCATTCCTCCGTTGAGGGACATCTGGGTTCTTTCCAGCTTCTGGCTATTATAAATAGGGCTGCTACGAACATAGTGGAACATGTGTCCTTATTGCATGCAGGTAAAGCACCTAGGTATATGCCCAGGGGTGGTATAGCCGGATCCTCCGTGAGTGTCATGCCCAGTTTTCTGAGGAACCACCAGACTGCTTTCCAGAGTGGTTGTACCAGCTTGCAATCCCACCAGCAGTGGAGGAGTGTTCCTCTTTCTCCACATCCTCGCCAACAACTGCTGTCTCCTGTGTTTTTGATCTTAGCCATTCTGACTGATGTGAGATGGAATCTCAGGATTGTTTTGATTTGCATTTCCCTAATGACTAAGGATGATTAGATGCTGAGAAAGCATTTGACAAAATTCAGCATCCTTTCATGTTAAAGGTCTTGGAAAGATCATTTTCTTTTTGGAGGCACTCAGAGCTATGAGTTTTCCTCTTAGCACTGCTTTCATTGTGTCCCATAAGTTTTGGTATGGTGTGTCTTCTTTTTCTTTGAATTCTAAAAAGTCTAATTTCTTTCTTTATTTCTTCTTTGATCATGCTATTGTTGAGAAGAGCATTGTTCAAAGTCCATGTTTATTTGTGTTTTCCATTGTTTTTTTTTTTTTTTTTTTTTTTGCACTTAAGACTAGCCTTAGTCCGTGGTGATCTGATAAGGTGCATGGAATAATTTCAATATTTCATTATTATGTGATGGGGAGGAATTTCTGCTCTGGTCCAGTCTGTTTGGAGTTCTATAGGTTTCTAGTATGTTCATGGGCTGCTCTTTCTTTAGGTTAGGGAATTTTTCTTCCATAATTTTGTTGAAGATGCTTAATTGCCCTTTAAGATGCAAATCCTCATTCTCTTCCATACCTATAATCCTAAGGTTGGGTCTTCTCATTATGTCCTAGATTTCCTGGATGTTTTGGGCTACCAGCTTTTTGCATTTTGTATTTTCTTTGACTGTTGAGTCAATGTTTTCTATGGAATCTTCAGCATCCGAGATTCTTTCTTCTATCTCTTATATTCTATTGTTGATGCCTGCATCTATGACTCCTGAATTCTTTCCAAGGTTTTCTATCTCAAGAGACATCTCACTTTGCGATTTCTTTATAGTTTCGACTTCAATTTTTACATCTTGGAATATTTTGCTCAGTTCCTTCACTTGTTTGTTTGTGTTTTCCTGAAATTCTTTACGGGCTTCCACCTGTTTACCCTTGTTCTCCTGTGTTTCTTTTAGAGATTTTTGTGATTCCTCTTTAAAGGCTTCTGCATGTTGACCCATGTTCACCCATAGTTCCCTATGGGATTTTTGTCTTGCCTCTTTAAGTGTTTCTACTTGTTGACCCATGTTTTCCCATATTTCTTTAAGAGGAGTGATGCAAGAATCATTGGTTGGGGAGAGAAGCACCCCTGTAGAGGCAAAGAATAAATGGCATGGTAGGGAAGGTTGGCAGACAGGAATACATAAAATGGGACAAGATTTGAAATGTAAATAAATAAAATAACCAATAAAAATATCAAATATGAAATATATTGCAAAATATAATAATTTAATAAAACACTTATCATTCTACAAGTCATGTAATGTTTTACACTTTATTAAAGATAATTATTACTTGATGAAATTTGTACATGAATAAGAAAATAATGTAATGGGCACAAATGAACTAAATAAAAAGGAATTCCATAAAATGTATTCTAATACCAATAATTAAAATCAAAATCATGATATAAACTATGTAGTTCTAAAGCTCATAAATCTAATGTTGCTTGATTCCAACAAACAGATAATGAAATAAAATATATGTGCTCAATTTTATTAACAATAAAATGATTCCTGATGACACACAAATAAGGGGAATCCACTGGTGATTGAAATGTGCATATACTTAAATATACATATAATAAATTCTAATCATATCAAGACAGATTCATATCCAAAGAAAATATGTAACTGGTCATTTCAGAAAACACTAATAGTTAAGTAAGACAGTGGTTATATCAGTGGAGGCTGTGAATCAGAGTTGTACTAGAAAACAACTCTCTACCTTGGGTAGAGAGGTGTGTTTTAACTTGAAAGGTCTAGTCATAAAAGGAGAACTGGTTTGTACTTGAGTCACCTCTAGAGAAAAGAAAAGAAGTTCAGTTGTCTACAAATGAATCTGTGTCATGAGTGGGTTGAGAACCACTCTCTATAATTAGAATATCACCAGATAATTCTGTAATTAAGAGCATAGAATAATACATAAATTATCCACACAAGGCAAAACTCATTCTTTCAGAAAGTATCTAATCATTTTGAAAATTCACAATGGTTTTTACGTAGCATGTACAGAAAATATCTGTATTTAAATATGTCCATGAGCTTTTATTACTATTTCCATTTTAGTGGCTTTGCAATCTCTGTGTGTGCACGTGTGTGTGTTATAATTATTTACATATATGTTTTTTATTATAATTACCAAATATATACAATTTCCACTCATTTCTCCATTTTCTCCATGCACTTCCTCCTCTCTCTTAAATCCATGTCTGTTTAATTTAAGTATATATACAAACACAGTATTCATATATATTCCTAAATATATAACTACAACATACTCACTTCACATACTATTACTCTATGATCTCAGAGCTGACCACTTGGTATTTGTCTGGCTAAATATGACATATACAGCAATGACAGCAATGACCACACTAACATGGAATGTGGAAACTCACAGGGCCTCAACCCTAAATAAAACTACAAGCAAAATGATTAGTTGTTTCTTGAAAGAGATTTTATGTAAGAAGGTAGAGACCATATTCAGAAGTTAGGCACGGCCCCCAGTTGAGGGATGGGGCCACCCACTCATCTCAAATATATTAACACAGAATTGTTCCTATCTAAAGGACATGTGAGAACAAAGAGAGGAACAGAGACTGAAGGAAAGTCCATCCAGAGATTTCCCTACCTAGGGATCCATCTCATCTGTAGACACCAAACCCAGACATTATTGGTGATGCCAAGAAATGCTTGCTGACAGGGTCCAGGTATGGCTGTCCACTGAGGGGCTCTGCCAGAGCTTGACTGATACAGATGCAGATGCTCTCAGCCAACCATGAAACTGAGCACATGGACACCAATGGAGGAGTTAGGGGAAAGACTGAAGGAGTTTGCAGACCCTTGGGAAGAGCAACAATATCAACCTACCAGACCCACCAAATCTCCCAGGGACTAAACCACCAACCAAAGAGTACACATGGAAGGACCCATGGCTTCAGCTGCTTATGTAGCAGAGTATTACCTTGTCTGACATCAATGGAATGGGAAGCCATTGGTCCTGTGGAGACTAGATGCCCCAGTGCAGGGGAAGGCTAGGACAGTGAGGTAGGAGTGGGTGAGTGAGTGCGGGAGCTCCCTCATACAAGCAGAGGGAGAGGATTGGGATAGGTGTTTGTAGAGGGGAAACCAGGTAAGGGGATAACATTTGAAATGTAAATAAGTAAAATAACCAATTACCAACAAAATGACCAAAATAAATAACAAAAAGTATATATATATATATGTGTGTGTGTGTGTGTGTGTGTGTGTGTGTGTGTGTGTGTGTGTGTGTGTATGTGTGTGTGTGTGTGTGTGTGTGTGTGTGTGTGTGTGTGTGCGTGCGTGCGATGGGGAAGCAAGGAGCTATTGCCATCTTATAGAGATATTTTCACAACAATTTCTCAAAATAAAAATATATGGGGTCCTCTTAAAATTTATATTAATCATCTTAAATGAAATTCATTAATTAAAAGTGTAAAATTGAGGGAAACCCTCCATTGAAGAAGCCCACAAGTTCTCACACACACACACACACAAACACACACACACACTCACACTATTTGAATCAGGCTGCAACTGCTCTCCTCAGTGTAATGGCTTACAGCTTGGTCTATTTTCTTTGTAATGCCTCCTTAACTTTGAACACATTTTTCTCTAGATAAACATAAAAGTGCATCCTAATTAGACTTTACTGGGGCAGTTTGAATTACTTCATCCATTCAGAAAAACAGATAGAAAAATGGTTATGTTGGGAGATGAGCAGAATAAGAGTGGAGGTTACCATGGTGATTTTTAGCTTTGGACTCTTTATGTGGAATTTTCAAGAATCCAGCCTCAAAGCCAGGACATAAATAATATTTATAAGCAATGTGTTTATTTCAGTGCCTTTGTAGTTGTAATCCTGCTTATATTCATTGAAATAATTTAGTTCCTAATACTGTCCTACCTGCCAAACAACTTAAAACAACACTGAATTATTTAATAGCAAATGAACTCATATGATATAGTACTGAGGAGTATGTGTCTTTGCAGTCATATTGTTATGATTCCTTAGGAACATGATTTCTTGCCTTGAGTATTGAAGTTTTCCTTACCTATTGATTATATACAGAGCATAGTATTTTTTTTCGAACACTCTAGAGGCCCTGTAGGTGTTTACATGGTGTCCTACACATTCTCATCATTTCCTAATTATTATATGACATCCTTTAACTTCAAACTGCCTGTTTATGGCATAACTGTCTTTTTATATTACAAAATTAGGATCTATTTATAGAATATGTAACATACAGAAATCATAGTGTATAAATGTTTAACTCATTAAACTCATCTGATCTGGGGAGAAAAACTGTAATTTTCCTACAGATGTTAGAAGAGAATACAGTTCAAAGTTAAGGGTTTAGCTCATAATTTCCTTACAGAAAAATTACGCAACTTCCCAAACACATTTCATTTTAGTCTTTCAGTGAAGAAGGTACCCAAGAACATTAATCTTTAAAGCAGGATTTTATTTTGTGTCATATCCCTATATTTTATTCCCAATTTTTTTATACTAGAAAATGCCATGAAAAACATTTACAAATCATCACATGTTTATCATATTCTACTGTGATTTTCACAAATTTTGTTTACACTGACTCCATTGATTAATGTACTTCATCAATATCCATTTCTGGTCAAAGATATGAGGATTCTTTATTTCTAAACTCTTCAAAGTGATCATGAAAAGCATGTTAAAATCTTGTGGTCTGACTTTTAGGAACAACTAACAAAGAGTAATATGTATCAAACTTAAGCATACTGTTCCATTTTCATTTTTTTTGTATTTGATTAAAACAACACTATTTGATATCTTTCTGCTTCTTTTTTTTGTTTTTTTATTATTTATTTTATTTTTTTTTAATTTACATTCCAAATCATTTCCCCTTTCCCGTTTCCTCCCTCCCCGAAAGTTCCACAAGCCCCCTTCCCTCCCTCTTTTCTCTCCATTCAACCCCCTCTCGTTTCTCTATCCTGGTGTTCCCCTACATCCAGTCTTTCCAGGACCAGGAGTCTCTCCTTCCATCTTCTTAGAAATCTATTGATATGTGGATTGTGTCTAGGGTATTCCGAGATTCTGGGTCAATATCCCCTTATCAGTGACTGCATACCATGTGTGTTCTTTTGTGATTGGGTTACCTCACTAAGGATGATATTTTCAAGATCTGACCATTTGCCTAGGAATTTCGTGAATTCATTGTTTTTAATTGCAGAGTAGTATTCCATTGTGTAGATATACCACATCTTCTGAATCCATTCCTCCGTTGAGGGACATCTGGGTTCTTTCCAGCTTCTGGCTATTATAAATAAGGCTGCTATGAACATAGTGGAGCATGTGTCCTTATTGCATGTAGGTAAAGCCTCTGGGTATATGCTCAGGAGTGGTATAGCCGGATCCTCCGGGAGTGTCATGCCCAGTTTTCTGAGGAATCGCCAGACCGCTTTCCAGAGTGGTTGTACCAGCTTGCAATTCCACCAGCAGTGGAGGAGTGTTCCTCTTTCTCCACATCCTCGCCAACAACTGCTGTCTCCTGTGTTTTTGATCTTAGCCATCCTGACTGGTGTGAGATGGAATCTCAGGGTTGTTTTGATTTGCATTTCCCTAATGACTAAGGATGAAGAACATCTCTTTAGGTGCTTCTCAGCCATTAGATATTCTTCAGGTGAGAACTCTTTGTTTAGCTCTGTACCCCATTTTTTAATAGGGTTACTTGCCTCTCTGGAGTTTAACTTCTTGAGTTCTTTGTATATATTGGATATTAGCCCTCTGTCGGATGTAAGGTTGGTAAAGATCATTTCCCAGTTAGTTGGTTGCCGCTTTGTCTTTTTGACAGTGTCTTTTGCCTTGCAAAAACTTTGTAATTTAATGAGGTCCCATTTGTCTATTCTTGATCTTAGAGCATAAGCTATTGGAGTTCTGTTCAGGAAATTCTCCCCTGTGCCCATATGTTCAAGGTTCTTCCCTAGTTTCCCTATTAGTTTCAGTGTGTCTGGTTTTATGTGGAGGTCCTTGATCTACTTGGAATTGAGCTTAGTGCAAGGAGATAAGAATGGGTCAATTTGCATTCTTCTGCATGTTGACCTCCAGCTGAGCCAGCACCATTTGTTGAAAAGGCTATCTTTTTTCCACTGGATGGTTTTAGCTCCTTTGTCAAAGATCAAGTGACCATAGGAGTGTGGATTCATTTCTGGGTCTTCAATTCTGTTCCATTGATCTACATGTCTGTTACTGTACCAATACTATGCGGTTTTTAACACTATTGCTCTGTAGTACAGCTTGAGGTCCGGGATACTGATTCCCCCAGAGGTTCTTGTACTCTTGAGAATAGTTTTAGCTATTCTGGTTTTCTGTTATTCCAGATGAATTTTTGAATTGCTCTTTCTAACTCTATGAAGAATTGAGTTGGGATTTTGATGGGGATTGCATTGAATCTGTGTATTACTTTTGGTAAGATGCTCATTTTTACTATATTAATCCTGCCAATCCATGAGCATGGCAGATTTTTCCATCTTCTGAGGTCTTCTTCAATTTCTTTCTTCAGAGACTTGAAGTTCTTGTCATACAGATCTTTCACTTGTTTGGTTAGAGTCACGCCAAGATACTTCATATGGTTTGTGGCTATCGTGAAGGGTATTATTTCTCTTACTTCTTTCTCAGCCTGCTTATCCTTTGAGTATAGGAAGGCTTCTGACTTGCTTGAGTTGATTTTATATCCGGCCACTTTGCTGAAGTCGTTTATCAGCTGTAGGAGTTCTCTGGTGGAGTTCTTTGGGTCGCTTAAGTATACTATCATATCGTCTGCAAATAGTGATAGGTTGACTTCTTCCTTTCCAATTTGTATCCCTTTGACCTCTTTTTGTTGTCTAATTGCTCTAGCTAGAACTTCAAGTACTATATTGAAAAGATATGGAGAGAGAGGGCAGCCTTGTCTAGTCCCTGATTTTAGTGGGATTGCTTAAGTTTTTCTCCATTTGGATTGATGCTGGCTACCGGTTTGCTGTAAATTGTTTTTACTATGTTTAGATATGGGCCTTGAATTCCTGATCTTTCCAAGACCTTTAGCATGAAAGGATGCTGAATTTTGTCAAATGCTTTCTCAGCATCTAATGAGATGACCATGTGGTTTTTTTCTTTGAGATTGTTTATGTAGTGGATTACATTGATGGATTTCCTTATATTGAACCATCCCTGCATCCCTGGGATGAAGCCTACTTGATCGTGGTGAATGATCGTTTTGATGTGTTCTTGGATTCGGTTGGCAAGAATTTTATTGAGAATTTTTGCATCGATATTCATAAGAGAGATTGGCCTGAGATTCTCTTTCTTTGTCGGATCTTTGTGTGCTTTTGGTATTAGTGTAATTGTGGCTTCATAGAACGAGTTGGGTAGTGTTCCTTCTGTTTCTATTTTGTGGAACAGTTTGAAGAGTATTGGTGTTAGGTCTTCTTTGAAGGTCTGATAGAATTCTGCACTAAAACCATCTGGACCTGTGCTTTTTTTGGTTGGAAGACTTCCAATGACAACTTCTATTTCTTCAGGGATTATAGGATGGTTTAGATGGTCTATTTGATCCTGATTTAATTTTGGTACTTGGTATCTGTCAAGGAAATTTTCCATTTCCTCAAGATTTTCTTTTGTGTTGAATACAGGTTTTTGTAGTAGGATCTGATGATTTTTTGAATTTCCTCAGTTTCTGTTGTTATCTCTCCCTTTTCGTTTCTGATTTTATTAATTTGGATACTATCTCTGTGCCCTCTGGTTAGTCTGGCTAAGGGCTTATCTATCTTGTTGATTTTCTCAAAGAACCAACTCCTCGTTTTGTTGATTCTTTGTATGGTTTTATTTGTTTCTACTTGATTGATTTCAGCCCTGAGTTTGATGATTTCCTGCCTTCTACTCCTCTTTGGTGTATTTGCTTCTTTTTGTTCCAGGGCTTTCAGGTGTGCCATTAAGATGTTAGTGTATGCTGTCTCCCGTTTCTTTTTGGCGGCACTCAGGGCTATGAATTTTCCTCTTAGCACTGCTTTCATTGTGTCCCATAAATTAGGGTATGTTGTGCCTTCATTTTCATTAACTTTCAAAAAGTCTTTGATTTCTTTCTTTATTTCCACCTTGACCAAGTTATCATTGAGTAGAGCATTGTTCAGCCTCCATGTGTACGTGGGTTTTCTTTTGTTTTTGCTGCCATTGAAGACCACCCTTATTCCATAGTGATCTGATAGGAGGCATGGGATTATTTCTATCTTCTTATATCTGTTGAGGTCTGATTTGTGACCAATTATATGGTCAATTTTGGAGAAGGTACCATGAGGAGCTGATTAGAAGGTGTATTCATTAGCTCTAGGATGAAATGTTCTATATATATCTGTTAGTTCCAGTTGGTCCAAGGCTTCAATTAGATTCACTGTGTCCCTGTTTAGTTTCTGCTTTCCTGAACGATCCATTTCAGAGAGCGGGGTGTTGAAGTCACTCACTATTATTGTGTGCGGTGCGATGTGTGCTTTGAGGTTTAGTAAAATTTCTTTTAAGAATGAGGGTGCCCTTGCATTTGGAGCATAGATATTCAGAATTGAGAGATCTTGATGGTGGATTTTTCCCTTGATCAGTATGTAGTGTCCTTCTGTGTCTTTTTTGATGACTTTAGGTTGAAAATCAATTTTATCTGGTATTAGGATGGCTACTCCACCTCGTTTCTTGGGGCCATTTGCCTGTAAAATTGTTTTCCAGCCTTTTACTCTGAGGTAGTGTTTGTCTTTGACACTGAGGTGCGTTTCCTGCATGCAGCAAAATGCTGGGTCCTGTTTACGTATCCAGTCTGCTAGTCTATGTCTTTTAATTGGGGAATTGAGACCATTGATATTAAGAGAGATTAAGGCATAGTGATTATTGCCATCTGCTATTCTTGACACTATCTTTATGTTTGAGTGGTTATCTACTTTTGGGTTTGATTCAAGAAGGTTATTATCTCATTTTTTCCAGGGTGTTGTTAGAATAGTTTTAGCTATTCTGGGTTTTCTGTTATTCCAGATGAAATTTTGAATTGCTCTTTCTAACTCTATGAAGAATTGAGTTGGGATTTTGATGGGGATTGCATTGAATCTGTGTATTACTTTTGGTAAGATGCTCATTTTTACTATATTAATCCTGCCAATCCATCCACTACATAAACAATCTCAAAGAAAAAAACCACATGTTCATCTCATTAGATGCTGAGAAAGCATTTGACAAAATTCAGCATCCTTTCATGCTAAAGGTCTTGGAAAGATCAGGAATTCAAGGCCCATATCTAAACATAGTAAAAACAATTTACAGCAAACCGGTAGCCAGCATCAATCTAAATGGAGAAAAACTTGAAGCAATCCCACTAAAATCAGGGACTAGACAAGGCTGCCCTCTCTCTCCATATCTTTTCAATATAGTACTTGAAGTTCTAGCTAGAGCAATTAGACAACAAAAAGAGGTCAAAGGGATACAAATTGGAAAGGAAGAAGTCAACCTATCACTATTTGCAGATGATATGATAGTATACTTAAGCGACCCAAAGAACTCCACCAGAGAACTCCTACAGCTGATAAACGACTTCAGCAAAGTGGCCGGATATAAAATCAACTCAAGCAAGTCAGAAGCCTTCCTATACTCAAAGGATAAGCAGGCTGAGAAAGAAGTAAGAGAAATAATATCCTTCACAATAGCCACAAACCATATGAAGTGTCTTGGCGTGACTCTAACCAAACAAGTCAAAGATCTGTATGACAAGACCTTCAAGTCTCTGAAGAAAGAAATTGAAGAAGACCTCAGAAGATGGAAAAATCTGCCATGCTCCATTTTCATTTTATTCCATTGATATCCAGTGATTAAAATTACTGCTCTGCCAAAAGTCCCTGTCAAAATTTAAATCATGTTAAGCTTATACAATCTTATTTATAGATACAAAAATCTAAGCTGTTTAATGATTAAGTTAAATTTTAGCTAAATTTCATTTTGAAAATCAATAACATAATGTACTATACATAAATATTTGGTTGAATATTTTTTACAAGAACTTACTTATTTGTTCATTATCTTTATGTCACATGTAATTGTTCAATCCTTTATTGTGAGAGAAGTCCACATTAGCTATCAATGACTATAGAAAAGTTAAGACTTATGAAAAATAAGCATATACACAATAGCATGCCTCAGTTTATTAGACTGAAGTATATAGTCTTATTTTAATGATGCTTTCGTCTGTGATTCAATTAACACTTTTTTATGTAGCTGTACTGATTTTGTTGGCTTATAATTAACCTCAGTAATCTATAATCTCATTTTATAGGAAACAAAAGAATATAAGTGTGTAGTACTGAAACATAAAAGAATAACATATTGTTTGTGTGCATACACACATATGTTTATTCATGTTGATTCTTTTTGACAAAACTCTCACTTTTCATTTTTATGACAGTATGCCATTATCTTTTTCAGTTGTGACAATTTTAGTTGTTGTAACACAGTTAGGAATTCATTAGAACATAGAATAACTTTTCTGATTGTGAAATGATCACCTTATTATTGAATTTTTAACACTGCAGTTAAAAATGTGGGGTATCAAAGCTTTTAAAATATTGATCTCTGTGTCTTTTACAACACCACACTTTCATAATATTTGCTGTCTGTTATAACTGACACATCTCACTTTTCTCATCGGCTCATACTTGCTAAGGCTGACTATTTCTAGCAGTATTTTTGAAAAATGTACTTAACAAACAGTCATAGTTGAAGTTCAGTGAACAGGAAGAGATCAAGAAAAGTCTGTAATCAATCTGTGTTTGAGGAATTATTCAACATAGTGAATTATATAAAAGAATTCATAAGAATTGTGGGATTAAGAGCTAGTGTTCGAAATTTATGCTTTATAATATATCGTCATTGTTATTGCTAGTCCTGCACCAGCACCCTAGCATTCTCCTATGTTGGGTCTTTGAGCCTCCACAAGCCACAGGGCTCCCCTCCCATTGATGCCAGATAAGGCAATCCTCTGTTGCATATGCAGCTAGAGCCAAGTGTACCCCCATGTGTACTCTGTGGTTGGTAGTTTAGTCCCTGGGAGCTTTTGGGGGTCTGGTTGGTTGATATAGCTGTTCTTCCAATGGGGTTGCAAACCCCTTTAGCTCCTTCAGTACTTCCCCTAACTCCTCCATTTGGGTCTCCACATTCAGTCTGTTGGTTAGCTGCATGCTTCCACATCTGTATTGGTCAGACTCTATCAGAGCTTCTCAGGGGACAGCTATACCAGGCTCCTATCAGTAAGTGCTTCTTGGCATCAGCAAAGTTTGGTGTCTGCAGATGGGATCAATAGGTGGTACAGTCTCTGAACGGCCTTTCCTTCAGTCTTTGCTCCATTCTTTGTCTCTGAATTTCATATCTATAATAGATGCATTGTTTCATTTATGAGAATAAAGCTTTCCCTTAATTGCATTACAATGACAGTAAAGTATCACCCTGAATTTTGGGGAGATGCACCACAAAGTTAGGGGTAAAACTTGAGTAGAAGATAGATTTCAGGTGGTTCATGTGTATAGGAGAAAGGAGTCAATGATGAGACCGTGTCCATACTAGAGACTATACTTCATTGCTTACTTTTCCTAAAAGATTACCTCACCACAAACAATGGGCCTGTTTATTGAAGTTCTAATCATATGATGTACCACCACACATGCATAGCCAAGACAGATTTTGGCAGCAGAAGCAATAAAAGTCCTATTGGAATGAATTAAAATAAGAGAGAAGAAAATGGCTGATTTCTAGAACAACATGGTAATTCTTAAGCTGATAAGCTACAGTTAATAATATAGAAAGATTACTTGAGGGTGGGACAATAAAAAATGGCAAGGACTCAGAAATACTGACTCACGTTGTTACTGAAACATGAAGATGTTGCCTGGGAAATAAGGAGTTTTTCTTTAATTATATCATGGACTCATTTCAAGTTGGATGGCCAATTTCTTCTTGTAAATTAACTACTTTGGATTTTGAAAAGATCTCAATTTTTTATGTTACTATAGAAACCTTCATATCTTTTCAAAGGTGACTCTTCTTCCAGACTAATAAATTTTATAAATTTGGAACACTTTATCTAAGGTGGTTTGAATAATTCCACCATAGAATATTTGGTTGGAGAATTAAGAAAGTCGAGTTTGTTCACACAGGTGTACTGTGTCAGTCATCACCAGAGATTGTATGAGCATTATTTTCCTACATAGGAGATGGGCTGCAGTGAGAAAGTAGAATAATAATTATTTTCATGGTAGAAGTCCTATGATGGCACATTTTCTTCCAAATTTACTGGATGGGTTATAGAGGGCCAGATACTTGCTTTAATCTTAAATTTTGGTATGTGTGTAAAGTGTTTCCAGAAGATGTTAACATTTGTCTCTGTGGACTGTGGAAAGCAGATTGTCTTTTCAAGTATTGACATGATCCGTAGAATACATCAAAATAAGAACAGTACACAATCCATAAACTGAGTCCATTTTTCAGACTTTAAGCTAACATTAGGCTTCTTCCATAAATCTGACTTACACAGAGGATTGGCTGGTTTTCTGGTCTTCACAGGAACGCTGAAACACAACTATAGGCTCTCATGAGTTTCAAATTTAGAAACACGAAGCTTATTATAATTTCTTAACTTCTATATTTGCACACAGATCTTGATTACAAATCTGTCTACTCTCCATTTCTTGTTGTTTTAGACAATCTTCTTTATTGTCTTAAGATCCTTTTGCTCTGCCAAAAATGACTAATACAAACAGTGTATTGGTAAATAATATAAATATTCCTATTGATAATTACTATTTGTAATTATCATTACAAAACAAGTAAATATTATTTTTGCAGCATACTATTTGTTATTTTGTAATCTACTTAGGTAGATTAACACTTAAGTGGCTTCTGGAAGCAATCAACAGATGTGAAAGGAGTCAGATGCACAAGGCTGCTGTTGGTGCAAGCGAGCAGAACATAAGGCATTGTATTGTTTTACAGTACCCACATTTCATCAAATAGAAAGGGTACACTCTAACATAATCGTAAAATATATAGGACATTAAATAAGTAAACCAGTGTCAGTCATTTATTATCATTATCCAGAGTCATATTTCATGCATAACTGCAATGTGCCATACTTTTATACACCTGACAGCACAGCAAATTTATTTACACCATTACCATGAATATATGAGCAATGCATTGTGCCTCAACTTTATGACAGCCACAGTGTCAGTGCTGAGAAAGATCTTTCATCTCCTTTATAAACCTATGTAACAAATGAAGTTTGTCTCTGACAACAATATGTGTCACATATGAGTTTATATATACATTTATATTTCATATAAAATCACAAATGAATACATGGCATTCATATTTATTTTCATATACATAGTTTTGCATGTTTTAGAGACGTGTTCAAGTGTTATGAACTGAACAAGTGAGTTTATTAACACTTATGAAGTGAGGTTAAATATTTTTTTAAAATAATCTCAAGCTACTTATTTCAAATTAAACAGTAAATAGATCTGGGCAAATATGTCATATAAGAAGGAAGTCATATACATGGTGAAATTTGCAAAAGCAATTACAGTATTTATTTTGAGACTTTTTTATTATGTTTTCTTATAAAAAATATTGACATGTAACCCAAGTTGTCTTTAGACACTTGTTTCTTCTGACTCAGTTTCCCACAAGCTGGGAGAACATGTGCATACCAGGATACATAGCAGGGCCTGTCACTTGTAAATCCTTAAAGGTTCAAGGTTATGGTTTAGAGTGCTTGTCTAACACATGGAAAACTCTGAGGGCAATGATCCCTCTCAGTATTTAAAGCATTGTGATTTTTTTATCTGAAGTTTGGTATCTGTCAGTAGAACACAGCACAAGGAAAATAAAAAAAAATCAATCATACTTGTTTTTGAAATCTAGATGCATTAATTTCATAATCTCATGAGACTTTAAAAATATTTTCCCAGAATTTGTTTCTATGGATACTACCTAAGACTTCAAAACATATAGAAGAGATATAGTTTCCAAGTCCCTTGGGACACAAGACAGTGTAGGTATTATTCTTCTCTGTGCCACCACTGTTTAAAATAGAGAATTAACTATATGATTGCTTTGAATGACTAAACTAAGTTCTATGTATAGTTGAAGGATTTCTACTCTCAGAAGTCACAAGAGAACTGATAGAGCATCAACGTTCTAAAATGTACTATTTCAGTTGTTCAAAGTACTAGTTAAACATAAAAAATACAGCAGGAAAAATGGTGCAAATTGATAGCTGGTTAAGTAGGAGAATACATTTTTTTCCAGTAGTATCAGCACAGCTGAGCTAGGAAAGACTGGAATTGAGAGATGAAAGTATCATTCTGAATGTTAAATTTCCAGATTTCTCACTGAACATATGTGAATCTCAGGGAATCAGTAAGATAGTTCATCTTCCTAAATAGCCCTTTAGGCAAAGACCTCTTTGACAACTTTCTCAAGCTTAAAGTCAGTCATGGTAACCAACTGGAATAAAACTCTATTGACCTAAAAGCAGTTAGTACAAAACTGTTTTCTTGCTATATTAAAATATTTTAAAGAATGGATGAGAAACCAGAGGCATGGATCCACAAATTGGTATGACACACATTCTTTATGATTTTCATTTGGAAATATTTATTCTGCATACCTTGAACTCAATGTGGTTTTCAGTGTAGTTCCAATCAGATTGAATAAGATGCCACAAAATGAGGGAAAATATTGTGTTCTACTAACCATTTAAGTTCCAATTAATTTTCAGGACTGCAAACAGCTTAAGATAGTTCATTTGCATCTATCTCAACAGTTTTTTTTAATACCCCTTCTTAAATAGTTTCCATGGTAGAGCTAAGCAAAGATAGCCACTCTTTTTTGAAGAAACATAATTTGGAAAATGAGAAGTAGATTTGAGAATGGAGAAGATAGTGTGAGAACAGCAGAAAGGAAATGACAGAATGGCAATTATAAGACTCATTGTTTTTTACTGTAAAACTTCAAAATACATTTTCATGCACAATATGAATTCTTTTGGTGATAAATAGTGCTTATCTTATTGTTATTTGGCCACTAAGTTATATTGAAACTATAAAACATTTGCCATATTTTTAGGTTATAATAATACATCTTTGAATAAATTTAATTGATCACTGAAATAAATTAATTTGTGGTTAAAAAAAAGTACCAGCTAAAATTGTTATACTAATGATAATTTGTATTCAGGAAATGATTGTTGGGCAACAAACAAACAAACAAAAATTGCTAGCAAAGCCTCATATCTGTTTTATTTTAGTTTATTTTTACTAAAATGAGCAACAATGTAATCATTAAGGGTGGATGTAGCAGAAACATGATAATGCAAATTACTTTTATGTATGAAATAACACTATGAAATAATTTTAATTACATGTAAATTTTACTGGCAATTAATTTGTTGCTGTTATAAACTATAAATCAACAGCACAAAGAAACCTTGAAGCCATGAAGAAATAATTAGAAAGCAATTACTCTTCAGAGGAAAAAGTGACTGCAGACTTGTAAACAATGTATCTTTCATTCATATGTTTTGCTCATTCATTCACTAGTCACTAAAGTATTAACTGAGTGTCATATTCCCATCTATGTTGTGTAAATTCCAACATGAACCTGTGTATGAGAGTGTAGTTCTAAAGCTCTTTTTCTGTGCAATATTCTAAAGCTGGCTGATCTCTTGCCTCTGCTACCATATTATTTTCTAGAATATGATGTTAGCAACCTGCAAGGCAGATACTTTTATATCTATTTGACAAAAGCACAGGGTATGCTGATCAGTTAAATGGTTCTACAACATGCAAAAGTTTCACTATTGGTAGACTCCAGCCCATAAGCATCTATGCTTCTGTCTGTACCTACTCTCTTCTTTGGATATTTTATGGTTGTCAGACATTCTTCCTGGGGAGACAAGAATACACAACTCACCTCAGATGAGGAACAATGGCAGAACAAAATATGAACATTAGTAAAGTCCAACTCAGTCAGCCAATGAGTTTTATTGGGGTTATTTACAGAAATATGGGTGAGAAATACTAACAGGATCAGAGATGACTTCGAGAGCTATGTCATCAAAGCCCACTCCAGCACAGGTGAAATCTGGATTATGTTGCCCAGTCTTCAAGAAGCTCAACACTTTAGAGGAACTCTTTTTCCTGTGGCCTAGTTGTCTTGAGATTCTTCTAAGCAGCTCATATAGTCTTCTTTTCTTTTTGGCTCACTGGCTAGTCTCTGCTTCTTTCAGACTGCTTGCCTGATCTCTGTTTCTCATAAGCTGCTTGACCTGATCCTCTTCTAAGCCTCTTAGCCAGTCTGAGATTGACTCTCAGCATTTTTTGCTTATATACTCTTAGAGAGTAAGGGTTCAAGTGAATCTGTTCAGTTTCAGGAACTTCATAAAGCAATTTTCAGTTATTATTCCTGTCTTACAGAGTTCTGTTCAGGGTAGAACTTCACCTGGAATATTCATCCTGCCAGAACTTGAGTGATTTTAGATTTTTAGACCATCTACTATGAGTATCTCACTGGCTACTGACATATCACAGTTCCCACTGCAAACTGGAATAAACTGAGAAGTTTCACTTCTACTTAGAACATTATTTTACTTCATTTCTTTGTAAACATTCTGTCTTAAATATCCTGCTGTTTCATTTCATTTTTATATCATAAGTCTAAGAAGTTTTCCTCCAAGTTTGAAGGCTTTAGCTTCAGTGGAAACTGTGATGTCAGTAGCCAGTGAGCTAGCTACTCATAGTAGATGGCCTAAAAATATAGAATCAGTCAAGTTCTAGCAGGATGAATATTCCCGTACTGAGGTCTCCAAGAATATGTCCGCAGCTTTAAGTACTGGCAAGGAACTATTCCAGATTCATTCGGCAATTAACGAGGCTATGTCCAAATAACTCGACATGAACCTACTCTCTGTAAACTGGAATAAACTGAGAATATTTATGTTACAAGATCATTTATTTATAAACCTTTTGCTTCTAAAAGAAAATGAGACAAATTGAAAAGAGATGTTTGGCTAAACTTGAAACAAAAGACTTTTAAGTTTTCTCTCTCTTTTCTGTTGCCATACTACAGTTTAATAGACAAGATCAAAGATATGCTTATGTTCATTTCAGTCAAGAGATATGTGTAAATATCTTTCTAGGTGGAGGGTTCCTTCTATGGTTGATACTAGCCCTTCAGCCTCTTTAAATTCACAACTAGGGATTCATGATAGATTTGTAGTTTTGTTTAGTTCATTGTTTCAACTGTTTGAGTCAAGGAAGACTATACCCTCTATACAAGTTACATTATGTGTACACTCCAAGTAATAGCAAACAAAATAATATCCAGAATTGGATACTTTGTGCCAAACTCTGTATTTAATGCTTGGTATGGTGGAATTGATCTTCTCTATTCCTTCATCATGATCTCCTTTTTATGGATAAGAAAGTTGAAGCTCAAGTTTTCATGATTGGTCCACTGTTATAGAGTTAGAGAAATTTTCTGTGATGTTAAGAATTATGAACAAATGTTTGATTATGGGTGAAAAGAACTGAGTTACTATGCACAGTGCCTAGCAATGTGAAAGGACAATGTCTTGAGTTCCCCAAACAATCTTGGTCAATTATTTGAGTTTCAAATGTCATTATTAATATTTTCTCTTAATATAAAAGAGATCAGTTCATGGAAAAGCATACATGTAGATGTTGGATGCTTTTCTCAGTCATGCTCCGCCTTATTTTTTGAGGCATGAGTCATTAAGTCAGCTAACAACCTAGGAGGTTATGCCAGGGATTCTCCTAACTCTTCTGTACCAGCACTGAGACTGAAGGTACGCTACTCTGTTTCAGACATTTGTGTGGATTCCGGTGATTAAAATTAGGTCCTTACGTGACAAACACTGACTTCACAATCTCTCCTGTCGAGTAGGTATTAGAAATTACTAAAATACTTTGAATTGGAAATTCCTAATTTTCTATCATTCTTACTTTGTTATTGATTCTTTAGTCTTATAAACTGTGTTTCTACTCCATGTGGTTAAAACAGAAGTTGGACCTTTTCTAGAATTTACCATAGTGGTTCTCAAGACTAAATTACAACAGCGGTGACCAAAGTGCTTACAGTGGTGCAGTATAATGAATTGTTACGTTTGCACCAGGAACTGAGTAATACATGTTAAATGGCATGATGTTTTCTCACTTTTTAACATCTCATACTACCTTCTTGCTATGAAAGGAAACATCTCATTTAAGCTACATTTCTGTTCACTTTGACTCTACATCTAAACTTTCCTAATGACTGCAATAAATATTGGAAAAAAATCATATCCAGGGCAGGGGCAAACATAAATAAATTCTAGCAACAAGACACTTTTTGTAAAATATCCATTCCTACCCTGATGTACTCCGGTGTAGATCAATTTGACACAAGGAATAACAGTCATTAGCACCAGAGGCTTCAATATAGGTAGAACCATAAGAACCGATGTATATTTTCATCACATTCAATTATCCCTCTGTTAAATTCTTGAAATATTAATTAGGTATTTCACAGAATAATTATCACCAGCTTTCTTTCACCTTCATGTATTTTATTCAAGGAGAGAGCTTTTGAAAGAATAATAGATGTAGGTAGATATGCACCATCCTTAAATTTCAGGTTTTGTCTTTTTTCATGAAGCAAATATGTCCTTGAAAACCACCATCAGATAAAAAGAAATGACATGACCAGTCATTTATATGTCTGTCTTGTACTCTATTGCAATCACTACAACAACACAGTGTCCACTAGTGGATCTAGACAGAAGGGAGTTCTTGGGGGAGTGAATATGATCAAAACACATGTACAAAATTCTCAAAGTTTGAATAAAATATTCAAAAAGTTGCACAATTTTAAAATGAAATAATACAATATGGTTAAAATTACACTGAACTTATAGATTAACTCTGAAGTTTAGAACAAAGTAATTCCATTGTTTTTTCTAATTTATAAATTTGAAATCTTTCAATTTAATTAAATTTCAACTATGTTACTGAGTTGTTTTTTATACTTTTCACTATGTTGGTCTTGCATATATATATGTATATATATATATATATATATATATGTTTGTGTGTGTGTATCTGTGTGTGTGTGTATGTGTACACATATTTCTATTGTTACCCTGCATTTTTATAACTTGATTGTGTTATAAATTAAATGTATATTTTCTATTATAAATAATCATGACAGGCATTAAAATATGATCATAATTTTTGCAGAACAGTAAAGATATATTTTATCATTTAAATAAATTGATATTTAAAGTATATTCATCTCATTATTGTATAATCAATTAATGTGAACTGCTAAAATTTAGTTTTGCCTTTATATTTTTATTATATTAGTTATGTTTATGGAGTACAGTGTAAAAATGTAAAGATGTGATTTAATGGCTGAATTCTTGACTCAACATATGTGACACTATTAGTCTGTTTATATTCATTATTATTAAAAATGTGTCATACTGTATTTGTATTTTATTTGGTTTTGAGACAGGGTTTCTCTATCCTGAAACTCACTCTGTAGACCAGGCTTCGAACTCAGAAATCCACCTGCATCTGCCTGCTAAGTGCTGGGATTAAAGGCATGCGCCACCACTGCCCGGCCTGTATTTGTGTTAAAAGAGTATTATCTGTCATTATGAAACAGTAAAAAGTGAATGTACTATGTAACAGTCAAATAAGGGTTCTTATCATTTTAGCTATATACATACATACAAATATATATTAGAATATTCTCACATATAATACATCCAGACCACAGTTTCCACTTTCTCCACTCCTACCATGTCTCCTGCTATTTCCCCTCCTTTCCAAATCTACTACATCTCCATCTCTCATCAGAATATAACAAGCCTCCAAGAAACAGCTACCAAGCATGATAAAATATAGTACAAAAAAGGGAAGGCATGCATCATCACACCAAAGCTGAACAAGACAACCTAACAGTACAAAAAGAGAAGAGGAGCTGAAGTCAGAGACATACCTCCTCTAACTGTCAGGAATCCCACAAAACACCTAGCTAACAGTTAAACATATACAAACAAGACCTGGTGCCTATCCATGGAGGCTGCTTGCTTGCTAATTCAGTCTCTGTTATTCCATATAAGTCTTGCTCAGTTGACTCAATGGGCCATGTTCTCTTCTTCTCCGATGGAACCCTCCAATTTAGATTCTCTTAACATGTCTGGTTGTGGGTGTGTGCATTTTTCCAATCTGTTGCAGGAGGAAGCCTCTCTGAGGACAACTGGGCAAGGTAGTGATCTGTGAATATACCAGAGTATCATAGTATCATAATGAATCATGATGTTAAAGGTTTGTTTGTTTGTTTGTTTAATTACTTTTGTTTTACACCAGTCATGTTTGGTTCTATCCTAGGATTTTGAACTATTTAGTTTCTTGTTCCTGACCAACCATACAGTGTCAGTCATGGACTCTGTCTCGTGAAGGGAGTCTCAAGTTTTCTGAGACATTTGTTAGCCATTACCACAAGTTCTGTGCAACTATTGCCTCAGAACATCTTGAAATTTTGTAGGCTGGAAAGATTTTTGGTCAAAGGTTTTGTGATTTGTTTGGTCAACAGATTTCTCTTTCGGTAGCCTGCAGAGTACCTTCCTGTATTAAGAGACTTGAATATAGGGGTGAATGCATCATGCAAGCTACAACTAAACCTCTCTACATTGAATAAATTTTGTAAATGTTGTCCTTGGCAATGGTGCCCCACTATCAGTTGGCAGAGAGCAACCCTCTGTCCTAATATCATCCTGGGTTTTGGGGATCTCTGCAGGAAGCCTTTGACCAACAACTCAACTGAATGCAACCCAGTCCCAGTACTCCAAAAGGTCCAAAAGATGACAAGTTGAGACACCATATTATACCCTACTACTATGATTCTTCACTAGGATCCCCCTCATAGATTCCAGAAACTTCTACTGCACTAGATTTTCATATTTCTCCCTAAATGCCAGCTAATTCCAGCTGACTTTCCTTGCATTTTCTCATTCTATCTCCTTTCCTCTCTGTGCCTGATCCATCCAGCACCCAGAGCCACTTCCCCAGTTCACCCACAAATATACTCAATTTCCACAAACCATGGAGATCCATGTGGCTCCTAAGAATGCTCTTTACCTAACCTCAATAGATATTTGGATTATAGCTTGGTGATCATTTACTTAATAGCTAATACTACTTACGGGGAATATATATCATATTTGTTTTTCTTGGTGGGGTGCTTCACTAAGGAGGATTTTCTGTTTTTTAGTTCTGTCCATTTGCCTGAAAAATCTCATAATGTTATTATTTTTAATATCTGAGTAATGTAAATGACTAGTGTAAATGTGGAACATTGTATTTATCCTTTATTTGATTGTGGGACATCTACATATTTTCTGAATGTTATGAATAATGGCACAATGAACATAGTTGAGGAAGTTCCCTTGTGGTATAATTGAGCATCTGTGGGTATATGCTCAAAAGTGGTGTAACTGTGCCTTTACACAAATTGATTCCCAATTTTCTAAAGAGCTGTCATATTGATTTCTGTAGTTGCTATACAAGTTTGTATTCCCACCAGCAAAGGAGAAGTTCTTCCCTTGTTCCACATCCTTGCCAGTCTAAGATGCCACTTGTGTTAATTGTCTTAACTATTCTGACAGGTATAAGTTTTATCTCAAAATCATTTTGAGTGTGCAATCCCTGATGAATATTTCTTTGTTAATTGTAAATAGATTCTTGTCTCACAAATACATCTCAATTACCAGTCCTTCTCTGCACTCCTGCCAGGCCCCTTTCCCCAGATCCACTCCTTCTGTTTTTCCCTTCAGGAAAGAGCAATCCTCCAAGATACACTGAAACATAATAAAAACAAGATACAATAGGATAAGATGAAAGTCCTCATATAGAGCCTGGACAAAGCAACCAAGTAGGTTGAGAAGAGTCTCAAGAGTAGGTAATAGCCAGACACATCTGCTCCAGCTCTTAGGATTCCTACAAAACACCAAACTAACAGCCAAGTATACAGGAAGAGGTTGAGGTGTAGACCTTACAGGCCCTATTCTTGTTATTTAATTCTCTGTGAGTTCATATGAGACCTGATTAGTTGTTTCAAAAGGACAGTTTATTCTGGGGTCCTCCATCCTCTCTGACTCCGAAAATCTTTCCTTCTTTTCTTCTGTAGGTTTCCCCAACTTCTGAGTGGAGGGACCTAATGGAGACATCCAATTTAGACAATCTATCCTTATAATGTCTGGTTGTATGCCTCTTCATTCACTGCTATCTGTGGCAGGAGGAAGCTTCTCTGATGACAACTAGAAAAAGACACTAATCTGTGAGTATAGCAAGATTTTACTAGGAATCATTTCATTGATTAATTTTTCTTTTTTTTTACCCTTTGTCTCTGGGCTATACCGTCTCTGGTTCTTGGCCATCCCAACAGTATAGGGCCTGGCTACCTCTAATGGGATGGCCTTCAGGTAAAAGTGTTTCCCAACTATTTGAAATATTTCTGTTGAGAATTCTGTATAGATATGTACAACATTTTAAAATTTGATTATTTATTTATTGTGTACTAGTTTCTTGAATAGTTTTTATATTTGAATATTAGTAAAAGATGTTGAACTTTTAAAATCTTTCACATTCTGTAGGCTACTGCTTTGTATGACTAATGGTGCCTTTTGCCTTATAGAAGCTTTTTAATTTCATGAGATTCTATTAGTTGTTGATTGTAGTGCCTACATTCTTAGTGCTCTGTTCAGAAACTTTTCTCTTGTGCCAATGCATTCCAAGGCTAATTTTCATTTTCTTTTATTTTCTATATTTTTTTATTCACATTCTGAATGACTTCCCCTTTCCCATTTCCTCCCTCCCAGAAACTCCCATAAGCCCTCTTCCTTCCCCATGTTTCCTATTCAACCCCCACTTGCTTCTCTGTCCTGGTATTCCCATACATCCAGTCTTTCCAGGACCAGGGGTCTCTCCTTCCATCTTCTTGGAAATCTATTGATATGTGAACTGTGTCTTGGGTATTCAGAGTTTCTGGGTTAATATCCCCTTATCAGTGACTGAATACCATGTGTGTTCTTTTGTGATTGGGTTACCTCACTAAGGATGATATTTTCCAGTTCTGTTTCTCATTTTCTATATTATCAGATTCAGTGCATCTGGTTTTATGTTGAGGTGTTTGATCCACTTGTACTTGAACTTTGTGCAGGGTGATAAGTATGAGTCTATTTATATTCTTTTACAAGCAGATATCCAGTTAAACCAGCAGCATTCATTGAAGATGCTGTCATTTTTCCAGTGTGTATTTCTGAATTTTCTTTGACGCTGGATTTATGTCTTGTCTTTAATTCTATTCCATTGATCAACATGTCTATTTTTTAGCCAATGCCATGCAGTTTTATCACTATAGCTATGTAAGTCTGTGAACTGTAGCAGTTCTTTATTATTCAGAATTGCTTTAGCAATGATATTTTTCTGTTTTTCTATAGTAAGCTGAGTAGTGTTCTTTCAATATCTGTAAAGAGTTGTGCTGAGATTTTGATGGAGATTGAATTAAATCTGTAGATTGTTCTTGATAAGATAATCATATCTCTCCCTTTTGCCTGAACCCTTGCACCTGGTCCGGCCAGAGATCTCCATGGAAAGCCTCCAGTACACAGGTCCACATTTCTCTATCTAAAATTTCAAAATTCAGAGGACTACCTTTCCTTGTTTCTGACTTTAGTAAAACTGGTCTGAGTTGCTCTTCATTTAATTTGATATTGGTTATAGATTTTCTATAAATTTTCTTTATTGTGTTTAGGTATATCACTTGCATCCAAAATCTCTCCAAGTCCCTTATGAAAGGGTGTTGCATTTTGTCAACAATGTCTTTTCAGCATCTAGTGAGATAATCATTTTTTATTTACATTTGTTTATATGGTAGATTATATGGATGGATTTTCATATATTGAACCATCCCTGCTTCTCTAGAATATAGCCTACTTGATCGTGGTGAAAGATCATTTTGGTATGTTCTTGGATTAAGTTTCCAAGCACTTTATTGCATATGTTTGTATTTATGTTCATAAGGATAATTGGTCTGTAATTCTTTTTCTTTGTTGTGTTTTTACATGGTTTGAGTATCAGAGTAATTGTAGCCTCATAAAATGAACTGAGCATTGTCCCTCCTGTTTCTATTATGTGGTACAATCTGAGGAGTATTGGCATTAATTCTTCTATGAAAGTCTGTTAAAATTTTCAATAAATTCATATAGCCCTGGCTGTTTTTTGGTTGGACTTTTAATGGCTGCTTTTATTTCATTAGGGATTATAAGTATATTTAAATTATTTATCTGATTTATTTAATTTTGGTAAGTGGTACCAATTGAGAAAACTACCCATTTCTTTTCAATTTGTCAATTTAGTTAAGTAGAATATTTCAAAATATGACACTGTATTTCCTCAGTATTTTTATGCCCCTGTTTTATTTCTGACTTTGCTAATTTAGATATTCTCTCTCTGTCTTTGAGTTATTTTGTATAAGAATATGTCTATCTTGAGGTTTTCAAAGAAACAATTGTTTTTCATTAATTCTTTGTGCTGTTCTCTTTGTTACTATTTTGTTGATTTTAGTCCTTAAGGTGATTTTTCCTGCCATCTACTTCTCTTCTGTGTACTTACTTCTGTTTGTTGAACATCTTTTTTAGGTGTTCTGTTAAATGGAAAGTATGAGATTTATTCATTTGTTTTAAATATAAGCACTTTGTAAAGCTATGAACTTTCCACTTTTATTTATTTCTGTCTTCACTGATTTTTCATTCATTATAGAGTTGTTTAGATTCCATGAGTTTGTATATTATGTTGTTTCTGTTGTTGTTGGTATCTAGCTTTAATTTATGGTCATCTGACAGGATGCAGAAAGTTATTTCAATATGCTTTTATCTGTTGAGACATAAATGCTTTTAGTTCAAGAATGTGGCCAATTATAGAGAAAGTTCCATGAGGTACTGAGAAGAAGGTATAATTTTGTGATTGGTTGAAATGTTCTATAAAAATTTGTTAGGTTCTATAAAAATTTGTTTTATAAGGTCTGTTAGTTCATCTATTCTTTGGTTTTGTTTTTTTCTGAATGACCTCCTCATTGGTGAAAGTGAGATTTTGAAGTCTCATGGTGTCAGTGTGTGGTGATCAATATGTAATTTAAGCTGTAGTAGTGGTTCTGTTACAAAAGTGGTTGCCCTTGTTAAGGAGATGTCAATCTGGAAGATTGTTTTCTTTTGATGACAATGTCGTGTTCTTTTCAATCTCTTTTATTTAGTTTTTCTTTGGAGCCTATTTTGTTGCACATTAATATGGATACAATCAGCTTGCTTCTTAGGTCCATCTGCTTGGAATACTTTTTTCTAACCTTTTATACTGAGGTAATGTTTATTTGTGATATTGAAGTAGTTTTCTTATTCAGCAGGATGGCTCTTACTTCTACTTCTAGTCTGTTAGTCTGTGTATCTACACTGGGGAAATGAGACCATTGATTAAGAGATATATCAATGTCCAGTGATCGTATATTACTGTTATTTTGGGTTTTTGGTTGTGGTGGTATGTTGCATATAGTTCTTGGTACCCTATTTTAAGCTCCGGGCAGACTCTGCTACCAGCCTCCTCACAGAGGATACTGGATCTGTGGATGAAAAACAGACACACATGTTGCTCAATTTCAACTCGCTTTCTTGGCTCAATTGCTGGGTTCTTCTAATTTACCATGGCTAGTGTGCCCTTACCAATACTCTTATCTCTGCTCCCTAAATCTTCTCTCAGGTTAGTTATGGTTCTAACCTTCTGCCTGGAGAGGCAGTCTATGGTTGCTCCACCCAAGATTTCACATGGCTGGTCACCTTTTCCCACTCTGAAGCATGGGGAAAACCCCTCTCATTTCCCTAAATCTCCTCTCCTCCCCTTAAGGGACCTCAAAGTCCCCTCTTTTTTCTTTAACACAGCAATTGGCCCTTGGCATCTTTTCTGTTAGATCAAGAACCAATTGGGGAACAGGACCTTAGCATCAGAACCATACTTACAGTGGTATCTGTTTTTGTCTGTGAGTAGGTTTGTGTGTACTTTCTTTCTTTTGCTTTGTTGGAGCATTGTTCAGCCTCCATGTGTACGTGGGTTTTCTTTTGTTTTTGTTGCCATTGAAGACCACCCTTATTCCATAGTGATCTGATAGGAGACATGGGATTATTTCTATCTTCTTGTATCTGTTGAGGTCTGATTTGTGACCAATTATATGGTCAATTTTGGAGAAGGTACCATGAGGAGCTGAGAAGAAGGTGTATTCTTTAGCTCTAGGATGAAATGTTCTATATATATCAGTTAGTTCCAGTTGGTCCAAGGCTTCAATTAGATTCACTGTGTCCCTGTTTAGTTTCTGCTTTCCTGAACGATCCATTTCAGAGAGCGGGGTGTTGAAGTCACCCACTATTATTGTGTGCGGTGCGTTGTGTGCTTTGAGTTTTAGTAAAGTTTCTTTTACGAATGAGGGTGCCCTTGCATTTGGAGCATAGATATTCAGGATTGAGAGTTCTTGATGGTGGATTTTTCCCTTGATCAGTATGTAGTGTCCTTCTGTGTCTTTTTTGATGACTTTAGGTTGAAAATCAATTTTATCCGATATTAGGATGGCTACTCCACCTCGTTTCTTGGGGCCATTTGCTTGTAAAATTGTTTTCCAGCCTTTTACTCTGAGGTAGTGTTTGTCTTTGACACTGAGGTGCGTTTCCTGCATGCAGCAAAATGCTGGGTCCTGTTTACGTATCCAGTCTGCTAGTCTATATCTTTTAATTGGGGAATTGAGACCATTGATATTAAGAGAGATTAAGGCATAGTGATTATTGCCATCTGCCATTCTTGACGCTATCTTTATGTTTGAGTGGTTATCTACTTTTGGGTTTGATTCAAGAAGGTTATTATCTCATTTTTTCCAGGGTGTTGTTTCTCTCCCTGTATTGCTTTGGTGGTCTTATTTCTCTTGTTTGCAATATGTGTAGTTTGTAGGGATAATGTTATTGTGCATTATGTAAAAATTATTCTTTTCTTTTTCTTTTTTTATTAGATATATTCTTTATTTACATTTCAAATGATTTCCCCTTTCCTGGATTCCCCATCCCCGAAAGTTGCATAAGCCCTCTTCCCTCCCCCTGTTCCCCAATCAGCCCCTTCCCGCTTTCCTGTCTTGGTATTCCTCTACACTGCTGCACTGAGTCTTTCCAGGACAAGGAGCCTCTCCTTCTTTGTTCTTGGGCATCATTTGATATGTGAATTTTTTCTTGGGTATTCCAAACTTCTGGGCAGATATCTACTTATCAGTGAGGATTAGCTGAGAAGCACATAAAGAAATGTTCAACATCCTTAGTCATCAGGGAAATGCAAATCAAAATAACCCTGAGATTTCACCTCACACCAGTCAGAATGGCTAAGATCAAAACTAAAGAGACAGCAGGTGCTGGCAAGGATGTGGAGAAAGAGGAACACTCCTCAACTGCTGGTGGGATTTCAAGCTGGTATAACCACTCTGGAAATCATTCTATCAGTTCCTCAGAAAACTGGGCATAATACTACTGGAGGACTCTGCTATACCACTCCTGGGCATATACCCAGAGGATTCTCCAACATGTAATAAGGACACATGCTCCACTATGATCATAGTAGCCCTATTTATAATAGCCAGAAGCTGAACAGAACCCAGATGTCCCTCAACAGAGGAATGGATGCAGAAAATATGGTATATTTACACTATGGAATACAACTCAGCTATTAAAATCAATGAATTCATGAAATACTTAGGCAAGTGGGTGGAACTGGAGAATGTCATCCTGAGTGAGGTGACCCAGTCACAAAAGATCACACATGATATGCACTCACTGATAAGCAAATATTAGTCCTTTTACTTTTTAAATGCTGATTTCTTTGCCTCCATATCTGCTTGCAAAACATTGCTCCCCAATTATTCCCTTATAGGTCAATAAAAAGCCAATAATCCAGTCACTGAGTAGTGTAGAGAATAGGACTGGACTTCTTCCTCTTCAGGGGAAGGGAAAGAGAAAAAAAAAAGAAAATAGGGATTCACCAAAACTAGAGATTCCAGGAGACATCATGAGAAAAATGTGAAGCTCAAAAAGCTAGATTAGTACTAAAGTACAAGTATCATGAATTTTGATTGCAAGATATCCAGATTAGCTCAGAGGATTGTTGTTCTGCCCCTTAAAACCTTTGAATAAATATAATGGTTCAGTCTCAATTATTTGGGAGGTAGCTGGGTTAAGAGGAAAACTGAAAAAAATATTTGTTAAACAGCCATTAACAGTAATTAACTCCCTAGTGTTAGAGATTTTTTTCTAGCACCATATGTCAGGCTGGATTTGAGAATATTGCTCATATTTTAATTTATTGTGGATTATTTTATTTTCTCCATTTATGATAACTGAATATTTTGCTGGATATAATAGTCTTGGCTGGTATTTATGGTCTCTTAGATTCTACATTGAATCTCTTCAGGCTTTTCTATTGTGAATTCTGGTGTAATTCTAGTAGTATCCCCCGTTTTTATGCCACTTGACATTTTTACCATGTATCTTTTAATAGTATTTCTTTTTTATTAGATATTTCTTTATTTACATTTCAAATGTATTCCCCTTCTTTATTCTGTCTGTTTCATGTTTTAATTAGTTTATGGCAAGAAAAGATTCTGGTCCAATATATTTAGTAATTTCTTTGCTTCTTGAATCTACTGGCATTTCCTTTTTCAAGTTAGAAAATTTTTCTGCTGTGATTTTTTTTGAAAATATTTTCTGATTTGAGCAGGAACTTGTTTCCCTCCCTGATTCCTATTAGTCTTATGTTTAGTCTGTTTATAGTGGCCAAGATTTTCTGAATATTTTGAATCAAGAAATTTTAAGATTTAGCATTTTCTTTAACCAGAGTATCTAGTACCTGGTATTCTATTTATTTTCTTGTATTCTCTTGGTAAAGCTTGCCTCTCTAGTTCTACCTTGAATTTCTAAAATTTTCATTTTTAGAACTACCTTAAATTTTGTTCTTCATTACTTCTATTTCTATGTTTGGGTCTCGAATAGTTTTATTCTTTCCCCTCCACTGTTTGTTGTTTGCTTTTTCCTAGCCTTCTTTATGGGATTTATACATTTCTTCCAATAGTTCATATTTTCCTGGCTTTTTAAAATCATTTAATCTTCTTCTACTTCTTTTTTTTCCTTGCATGGTCTATTTTTTTTATTCTGTAAGTCATCAATGTCTTTATGACACAATCATTTATAAACACTTGTTAATCACCATCCTTCCAAGCAGAGGCAACTTCAGGAGCTGACACATACGTCCTGTTTTTATTACTGTCTTGTGACTGTCAGGTGAATAGAAACAAATAGTAAGAACATACTCAACAAAAGCTGAGACACATACCTCTCCATCTTCAGACTGGAAAAATCTATAAAGACCTCTATAATCTTAGTAAAGTTTAAGAATTTTTCCTTATGCTTCAGCTATGTTGGACTTTCAAGGTCTACTTTATAGGGCAGTTTGTCTCTAGTGGATACATATTGTCCAGCCTGTGATTGATTGTGTTCTTACGCTGGCATCTAAACATCGAGTTTAGGCATGATTATAGTCCTAGATATTGATTTCTGGACTTTTTGTTATTATTGGGTTGGTGTTTTGCTCTTTGGTTACTATTACCTCTTTGTAATTACAGAGAGTGTGAAGCTATGTTTTGCCTGTTTTGCTGATGTGCTTAGCTGGTGTCTTCACAGGGAAAGATTCCTTGTAAATGGAATTTTTATTCTCTTGTAGTAATTGTTATCTTGGAGGCTTACTGCCTTCATCTGCTACCCTAGAATTAGTCCTGGAAACGTGCAGACTCTGGACAATCTAATCTAGGCCTAGAATGCTTTCAGCTTCTGAGACTTATTGTTGAATATGCTGAGCTTTTTTAGTTCTTTCTGTGTTGGATGGTTTAACTCAGCTCTTCTGTCTCAAACTTCAGTCCACTTTGACTGATTCATACTGGCTTCTCTTGGCTTCTGATTGAATTTCTCTTCTTGACCTCACACCAATTGGCAATTTGTTCTAATCTTCTGGTTCCTTCTCATGCTCTGGATTGCTCTGTCTTATCATGTCTGCAACATGTCACTGAACAAGTGTCCAAGTACAACTGACTCTCCTGCTCTTCCTTTTCTTCTTCTTTCTCTTCTCTCTGTTCCTTTCATGTTAACTCTACTCTGTTCTTGAGAGAGTTAGACATATCCAATTTTGTTAATCATTCTCTGACTTATTACTTTGTCTCTCAATTGGATATCACTTCCAAACACAGGTGCTTCTGTCTATAAACTAACTTCACCTTCATTGTTTGGTATAAAAGATGTGTACCAACAAAGGAGGCACCCAGCACATATATAGCAGCCATGAGCTCAATCTCCATGTAGGTCTCCCAACAACTAGAACAGCTCTCTAAAGCTATAGCCTGACTGTGGTATCCATTTCCCAACAGGGCTGCCTTCTCTGGCCTCAGTGGTAGAGGATTAGGAGAATAACCATGGGAGTTTCACTTGCTCAGAGTGGGTAGGGATTCTGTGAGGGAGGCTGGAGCTGGGGCTGGGGGTGGGGATCCACTCTTGGGATGTTAAATAAATAAATTAATAAATAAATATACAAAACAAGCTGAGACTGACCCAAAATGAGGCCCACCCCATGGTAAAGAGCCACCCTCCCAACACTACTAATGATATTCTGCTATGCTTGCAGACAAGAGCCTAGAACACCTGTCATCTTAGAAGCATCATCCATCAGCTAATGAAAACATATGCCTAGACTCATATCCAAACATTAAGCAGAGGTAAGGGAGTCTGTAGAAAAGCCACAGAAAGAATTAAGGGAGTGGGGTTGTGGGGAATAGGTGTCAAGAACATCACAAGAAGATCTACAGAACCAATTATTCTGAGCCCATGGGGCTCACAGAGACTGAACAAGCATGCATGGACTGGCCTAGGCGCCCTACACATATGTAGGCAATGTGCAGATTGGACTTCATGTGCCTCCCCAAATTGGAATGGGGGCTATTTCTGACTTGAACTTTTGTTGCCTACCTTTGGATACCTTTCCTCTGGTTTGGCTGTCTTGCCTAGCCTCAGTGGAAGAGGATCTGCCAGTATGGGTTGGTAGAGGATATTGGGGATAGGGGGGTTGGAGAATGGAAGGGTAGAAATGAAAGAAGGGCTTAGGAGGGTGAAACTAGGAGGAGAGGAGAGAGGGGGCTGTAGTCAGCATCTAAATTTAATTAATTAATTAATGAAAAACCAAGGTGAGTATTTAGGATATGTCTGCATTCCAACCACATCACACGACCTAGAAAGTTTTTGGATGTGATCTGAGCAGCCATGTTGCTAGATTAAAGTTTCCCTACAAATCCTTGTCTTGAAAGCTGGGGATGCATTTGGAAAGAGTTCAAGAGGTGATGATCTCCTATGGGATCCTCAAGAGATATGGGCAGTAGTGAAGGGAGGCTGCAGCTGGTAACCTGTTGCACAGATAAGATAGAGACTGATGAGTTGGGTCTAGGGGAGTTGAAAGAGTGGAGAAAGTCTGAGGGCAGTACACATAACTTTCTGGCAAGCATGACCTGCCATTAATCAGGGGGGTATGTGCTTGAGTTTGTGACTCAGTATAGCCACAAGTTGGGGCAGGAGGTTAGCAGAGGATGATGCTTTGAATCTACAGGAGAGGTGAGCAGGCAAGAATTCAAACTGCAGCTGATGTTCTGTTGCTGCTCTTGGTAGAAGCCTGAGTGACGTTTTCTGGGGACACAGAAAACAATTGTTAACATTTTCAATTTGGAAATTGAGAAGCTAAGAAAAAAATTTAGCTAAGCATATACATGTACACATACACACACACACACACACACACACACACACACACACACATATATATATATTTACATACACACTCACAGAGTGTCCTTACTCAATAAAACAGCTAAAATAAGGAGATAATAAAATTGATTGTCTTTATTTGGTGAGTATATAGTTTAATTTGAAAAGTGTATTCTGTTGTATTAATTTGTATGTATGAGTACTTACTGTGCCTTCAGAGGTCAGATATGATATCACAGTGCCTGGATCTGGAGTTACAGGTAGTTTTGAACCAAATCAGAATTTCTGTAAGAGCAGCAAGTGTTGCTTAGCCAATTGCCTAGTCTGAGCTATTTATCTTTTGTTCATCTATTTATTTATTTGTTTATTTTTTGAGACAAGGTCTCACTATATATAGCCTTGATAGTATTGGTCTACTCACTATGTAGATCAGGATGGATTCATACTCACAGAAACCTACTTGCTCCCAATCCCAAATTTCAGGATACTGAGATTAAATTTGTGTGCCACCAAAATCAATACCATTCTTTTGAAAGGTTAACTACATATCCTGAAATCCTGGGAATATTTGATGTTATCATCACATTGTTTTAAATGAGGGGAATACTTATTTACTTTTTGCTGTACACTTTTATTTTTTTCTTTTTGAACTTTCTATGTTTTCTAGGATGTAACCTTGAACATGAACGGTGAGGTCAGGCATTCTCAGTTGTCTTCCCTTCCTAGGAATAAAAATAATGTAGTGATTTGCTTTCATGTGCTAGACTAGTCATATATAGCTTTCATGTAGCTAGTCAAGCCAAGAGAACTTTAATTTACTTTGATGATGCATACTTAATTGTTGATAATTTTCTTTATCATGTATTTATGCTTATCATGATTTGGAGGTTAATTTTCATATTCAGACTTCATAAATGTACTAATTTCACAGTAAAAATAATTATAAGAAGATGAAATTATGATTACTAAAGGGAAGGACAAGTGTCTTGTAGTATTTTGTTTTGTTTTATTTTTATTTATTATAATTATTATTATATTTTTGTCTCTTCAGTGCCTCTCCTTCACAGAGCTTCCTCATAGGACTACAGTGGCAATAAAGAGTTTGTTACCTCTGATAGTTATGACTCCTCATATGCTTCTTTCTTTCTTGTTCTGTTGCTTGTCCTATCTCTTGACTATGGTTCATTTTTGTCATTACCACTATGTGAACTTCATATTTTTGGACATAAGAATAAGCAGTGATTCTGTTCAGGAATTAAGGTTTGTTGGGTTATCGAATGTACATAAACATCCACCCAACTTATAGTTAAGCTGGGTTTAAACTCTGCTATGGATATAGTTACCAGTCACTCATTTCAGTGGTAGATATTGGCTACCTTTTGTATATTGTGACTTTTGGAACTGGATGCATTTTTCTAGCATCCTTGCTCCATATTCCACCCTAAGGTTCTGTGGTCAGCCTAGTGTGCGTGTACCAATTTGTTTCATTTATTTTCATTTCGCATATCTCCAGTAACCTAACTACTTTCACCTATACTCTGTACAGTAAGAATGTGTTTAGGGAGGTGATTCTCTTACTCTAATTTTTCTAAGATGTGGGGTTTTCTTGGCATTTCTCTCTCCTAGCATGTGTTTCATATTTCTATATGCCTTGCATTTTCACCTGTAATCCCTTGTATTCCCTTAGTGTGATGGGGAGTCCTCAGAGAAAGGGTGCTTCCTCACTGTCCTGCAGAAGGCAAAGATTTCTTTCCTCTCACTTTCTCTGGAGTAGCTAAGTTTCATAGCAGATAATTTTTACTTTGATTACTTTTGTCAAAACAGAGTCCTATGGCTTGGGGCAAGCTGAAATTCTTTTCCCTTCCCTAATGTTAGATGGATATTGCTTTCTGTGGGTACAGTTGGGATGAAAGTGTCATGATGCTGCTCTGCTTATAGTCTTAATCTGCTCCACCAATGGAGAACAACAAGACAGAACTGACAATTGGCTACAGATCCTTTTTTATCTAGGGCTTGAAAACTTTCAGAGTCAAGTATCAGTTTCTAAGGTGCTAATATTCTGGTCTGCTGTAGCTTTCTGGAATTCTCTAACATTTCTTAGTTAGTTCTTTGGTCTAACCACTGTTATGGCCACCCCTTTAAAAAGAGTACAATTCATATTTTCTGTTCCTATTCAGGTATATTTATTGCCCTTATAAAATACATTCACATGTTATCTACTAATCTCAGAGCATTAGCAGCTCAGAGGTAAGGTTTTGTAGACTATCTGAGTCTTTAAATTAGCAATGATATTTACTTGTTATTTTTCATGTATTAAGCCATTTATAATTAGATAAAAACTTGAAGTTATTGCAAAAATTTAACTGACTACAAAGGATAGTGAAGAATTTTCGAAGTGTAACTCAAGGATTAACTCTTTTGTATAACTTACCATAGTTATTAAACATTAATCTGATTTAACTCTAAAATAATATATGAACTTTGTGTTTAATAAAAAATGTTATTAAGAATGAGAAAGGTTTTTCTGAAGATAAAAGTAAACTTTTTTCAAATTATAATAATTATTGTTGATCTCATGATTAGAATAAATTCTGGTAAAATATAGTTCTCTTTTTTTGTGTGTATTTACCTGAGCTTAAAATGAAGGTTTATGATGTGAAAGAATTCTTCTACAATAACTTCTGTTTTTCTTAGTGAGACATTGTTATTTGTGATGCTTATGTAATTATATGCCAGTGTAACTGAAGGATGTAATGACATTTCGCTTTGAAAGCATTTAAATAACTCAGGAAATTGCTTTACTGTTCTGTTTCCTGACTTAAACCCACTTTTGCCATGTTCATTTTATTACACAATCTGTCTCAACTCATCCAGGCAAAATATATTCCACAAAGTATAATGTGCACTCAGTGTTTTACGGGTTGATAGCCATATAATTGTATCCACTCTTGCATTTACATTTTACATAGACATTTAGCATATTATACATAAACAGTTTTGTTGATAACGTGCATGCTAATAATGTCTGAACAAGATTTTGTGCTCATTTTTCCTATTTTCAGTTATTTCAGTTGACTTTAAAATCTGTTATTTCAAAAATTACTACATAATTTACAGTGTATAAGATATTCATGGATTGAGGAAGAATAGTAAATATTCACTTGATCGAGTAGTGACGTAAAATTAGTTTAATTAGGAAATAAGATAACAAAATATAAATCAGATATTTTGCCTCCATAAATTTAAAGTTTATGATTAGCCCAAAGCATGGGGGGGTGTTGCCCACCAAGTTATTGTTATTACCCAGAAAAAAATACAAGTGCTGTGGGATAAAGAAGCTCCTTTCACTCAAATGGTAAAGCACCACAGATATTATTCTCTTTTACTGAGATCAACACTGTTGATGAGCAGAGTCTTGGGTACCATTACCCAGTAAAAGCTTTATCATCATTTTTATTATTAAATCATTTTTGAGTACTACTTCTTATTCTTTCAGAAAACTGATGATGAATACCACAGTCTGATGTTACTTCCTTTCCCTTTCTATGTGTCTTGAAACATTCTGAAGGACCTGTGGAAGAATGTGGACACATACTTACTACGTAGTAGAAGCGCTAAACCAGGGATGAATTTAAAGCACCAGACTCACACATGACAAATAGAAACATTGCTAGAAATAGATGTTTTCAAACTTTTCCTTTAGAAAATAACTTTTGGAATGTGTTCCAAGAATACTAAATTCTCTCCCTAACAATATCTTTATTATGCTATGCTGTAAATTAAATTTCAAGTTTTGAGTAGTGGTGATTCTTTTTATTATACCCATATAACTTTACTGAAAAAAATACATGAAAATGAAATATTATTACTTTGTTTACTTGATTACTTTGTCAAATGGGCAGTTTAAAGTTTCTTAAAATGGAGACTTTTTTTTCTCCTATTTTTTATCTTTCTGTTTCTATTTGTAAGATTCTGGTCTCATGACCAAGTGATGTCCTGCTAAGGAAATTTCGTTAACACAAACCTTGCCTTCTCATTTGCCTCTTGCTCCTGTTTTAGTCTGTAGCACTTTCTGTGAATTCAAAGAGATGACATTGACCTCAGCTGCGATGCATGTGACTTAGACACCATTTGGTCTCTTTGGGTGTTCTTTAGACTGCTCCTCTAATGACTGAGCTTCAGCTAAAAAAAATAGGCTTTACCTGGACCTTAGGTAGTAGGTAGTAGTATAGTTATAGATGATAGGTCTTCCTTGTAGATCAATGTCTATTCATATCCAGTTCTTTATTTTATTGTCCATGGAGACTTGTAAAGAGCAGAATTGAATTGTGGGCATGCATGCCTTTTTCAAGCACTCAGGACTAAGAGTCATAATAAAGGTCTCTGGTGTATCTCAAACAGAATGTCCTTGTGGATGCAAAACAGCAAAATTCAGCAAGTAATGATTTCAACTGAAGGTTGAATTACTGGAGCTCTCCCCCTTGTGGTTAGCTAAGAAACCACGGAAACCTGTAGTCATGAGTTTCAGGAATTGGCAGCATTATAATCTGGACTTTAGCATTAAAGTTACCTCATTAGTACTTGTGAGCTAAAGGACATTTCAATTACATTTCCATTGTCTTTTCCTAAGACAGATTCTTCTCTTCTTATGTTGTCCATTTTTATTAAGTTTTGAAATAATAAATTCTTGAACTACTTTATTAAGGATGAGACTCTTAATATTCCCAACTTATATTCAACTAACAATTGGTAGTACAAGAGAAAAATTATAGTGAACTTGTTCAAATTCTTTAGCTTAACATACAGGGTAGGAGCCAAGAAGATTAGCATAGGAGGTGAAAAGTGGATAAGATTACCTGTGCAGACTTATCACATATATGCAATTCTCTGCAAAATTTCAATAAGGAGAAGGTTGATTTTGAAAATTCAAATAAAGGAAGCACTGAATTAATGTAATTCATATTTGAACAAAAGAAAAAAGAAGTTAACATTTTATTATGATTTTCTTAAGTATATGATTAAGTTAAGGGTGAGTGAATTATAGTTAGAACAATATCGTCAGCTTTAGACACCAGATTGAAGCTATTATCAGAGTCATATTCAAACAGAATCTAACTTCAGGTAAAGAACTTGGCAAATTGTGAGAAGTCTGCTTAAGTTCATTCAGCTCTGTAGACATACAGACACTAAGAAATTAGGAAAACTCAGCAGAGAGGCTCATTTAGTATAGGTGATTACGGCCAGGGTTGAGGATCTGATTTTGATTAAGGAATGCATGTTGCAGAAAGAGAGACCTGATTTACATAAGTTCTTCTGTGGCCTTTATATATACTTCCTGACACATATGTGCAAAAAATATATACAAATTCTCAAACAAACAAATATAATAAAAAGAATTTAAATAAACAAAAAGAGGAGATATTTACTTGCCAATGCCCCTCACAACATGAGCAAAAGAAGAAGAGAGGGGGAAATTGTTTTTTCGGATGTGTGTGTGTGTGTGGGGGGGGCAAACCCAGATATTCAGAACATGGGGCTTGTTATATACTATAAAATCTTCAAGAAAGTGAGTGGTTCTCATGTCATGGTGAAGTCTGAGATGGCAAATATGGAACAAAGACCTTTAAAGAGTATGGAAGAACATAAGTTGATGAGTATCTTTTATTCAAGAAGGATAAACTCTTCTTGGAAATAGCACAGTGTAGGTCCAGTGACTGGTGCCATATCAGAACGAGACATGGATTTCCTATTTCTTCTATTAACCCTATTCTCTTATTCATGAAGTATTCGTTGTTCCTGTTCTAATTTTTTACTCTTTCTATAATGTTCAGGAAATGCACAGTGCCCAGAAAACCGGACTATAGCGCCTTTGAATCAATTCTATTTTTACTTCTTATTTTTCTTCCTTTTCCTCCTTATCCTCCTCTTCTTCCCCCTCCACTGCTTTCTTTACCTTCTCTCCCTGATCCAGCTCTTTGTGTGTGTGTGATAAAGAGGAAGATGGCTACATATAAATCACATTTTTTTCTCTTTTTGCCCTTAAATATTATGTTCATCTAATTCCATTAGAAACAACCAAGAAATCTTATTATTATGTTAATGTAGTTCATTCTTTACAACCTCTGTTTTATCTTTGCTATTACACTTTCAGAGATACCTACATATATTGGCTTATTTAACCAATGTTAAAGGCGTTTTTGTAGTATTTCACTTACATGCTTTCGTATTTATGTGTACTTACTGAAGAAATCATAATATATATCATCTTTAACTGTTTGGACACTAAACTATTTTAGTTTCTTTCTTATTTCAAAGAATAAAATAGAAACCTCATCCTCGGAAAAAAAAATAATATCTTAAAATAGTGTTTTAAAAAATCTAGTTAGGGCTGGAGAGTTGGCTCACAGGTTAAGAGCAATAACTGTTCTTCCACATGTCCTGAGTTCAATTCCCAGCAACCCTATGATGGCTCATAACCATCTATAATGAGATCTGGTTCCCTCTTCTGGCCTGCAGGAATACATGTAGGCAGAACTTTGCATACATAATAAATAAATACATCTTTTTTAGAAAATCTGATAAAAATTATGAATGTTAAACTCTGGTATATGCATAACAATGATGTCAAACACTGAGGCCAAAGAAAAATGGTGTTTTGAGTTTGACTATATCAGAGGGCATAAAAATATCATTGGTCTATGAACATTCTATTTATGATGAGATAAAAATGAAAGGATAGATAATTGTTCAGACTTTAAGATGGATATATGTTGCATGCAACATACTATTTATTTTGTGTGTATGAGGGCCCCAATACACATACAGTAGAGGACTGCCAGGTCTGTGTTCATTCAGAAATGATGCATTTAACCCTCAGAAGACCGGAGGCCCCAGGGAGTTCAGAGGTCAGGTGGGGTGGGTGGTGGGACATCCACGTGGAGACAGGGTTGGGGAAGAAGTATGGAATGTGGGACAGTCAGAGGTTGGACATGGTGGGGGATAAAATATGGAATATAAAAATATAAATTAATTAATTTTAAAAAATGTAAGCCAAATTTTAACTTCAAATTTTCTATTAGGTCAAAGTAGAGTAGAAATAATTGTTTATAACCTTATTAGAATTCAGCAGAAAGCCTGCAACCTATTTTTCTTGGTATTATTGCATTAAAGAAATTCTTCCCTTGAGCTCTCACAGAAAGGACATGAAATGATGAATTTGACACTTTCAGTAAATTCAATACTGCATCTTTAACAGATGATTTTTCTTTCTCATTGTAAAACTGATCATGGAAAAGCAACTGAGCAAAAACAATTATAAAAGCAACAAAAAAGAAGTGATATTTCCCTAAATGAGTATCTTGACCAATCTTCAATTTTAAAAAGACTATTAAAAAATACAAACTAATTTTCATTTGGATATATGCTCAAGAGTTCTATAGCCGGATCATATGTTAGATTTATTTATAGCTTTGTGTTGAATGTCCTCATTGATTTCCATGGTAGCTCCAACAGTTTGCAATCACAATAGCAGTGAAAAAGTACTTCCCTTTCACCACATCCATACGAGCATTTGCTAAAATTTTTGATATTATCTCAGCTTGTTCTGATTGGGATGAAAATGGAAAAGAGGTGACAGGAAGAGTATAAGAGACAAATGGAAGACAACAAAGAAAGCATTTTCTAGACGCTTCATTGCCTCTGAAGATATGTACTCACAGCACTTGTGGCAGCATACACAAACCTTATGTAAGATGCTGACAGGCAGAATCCCAGAATGGATAAGGAAATAGACAAGGAACCCTACTACTGGCCAAGAAACTTTAGCAATTGAGAGCTGCTGAAAGAGAAAGAGTAATTTTCTCTAAGAAAGTAGATCCTGGTAAGTCTATTACACTCTAGTGGAATATCACACATCTAAGCATAGTAAAGCAACACAATTTGGCTTTGGTGGGTTTAAATAAAAACAAATGTTCACAAGTTGTGTAAGTGGGTGGTGGATCTGAGAAGAATTGTATGAGGGAAAGGAGGAAAGGTGAATATGAAGAAAACACCTTGGATTACATTCTCACCAAGTAAATTCTTTAAAAATGTTTTTAGTAGTCATCTCTTTTGTCTATTTTGCTGCAATAACTGGGGGATCTGGATGAAAGATTGAATATTGTCCCAAGTTCTTTTTGGAGTCATTGAGTGGTCCTTTAAAACTTGAGCCAAAGGATGCACACTTTATATTTTCTTTATATTTTATATTATACTTCTTTATATTTCTTTATATTTTAGACACTAACTGCTCCACCATATGAGAAGGTGGCTTTGAGTTTCTATGCTCGTGTGCATGTGTACATGTACATAAATAAAATGAAACAAAAATAAAATAAATTATAACAGGAAAGAAAAGTAATTTACTTCATGGACACAAAGCTACAAATGGTGGTGGCTAAAATACACAGCAGATTCTGTTGCTCGTAGGAAAGCTTTATTCTGTTTCTTAAAATCTTATAACACTTAAATGAGCAGAATTCATCCATGCTTTATTTTCACAATTCCCTAAACATTTTAATTTTTTCTAGTAGTAGAGAAATGTACTTAGTTAAGAGTGTGTTGTGGCACTGTGTACTTCAAGCTGTGATGCTCGAAGTTGTTCTAACCAGAGTTAGACTTATGTTAACTATTCCAACTTGCTGTCAACCTACCCAGCTGTGAAGAAATTATAATTACCTGTTACAATGACTTAAATCTAAATGTATTTGATAAAATTCAGAGAAAGACCCTCTCCATTCCACACTTGAATTGCTTTAATTTTTTTTCCTTCTCATCAGTTTGCTAAATATGTTCTATCATAAACACCATTGTCTTTTATTAATTTTCTAACTATTTCTTCTATATTTAGAAACTGAAGAGGTTGATATGCATTTTTGATCTCTTGAAAAGGAATATTTTATTAAAACTTCTGTGCTTTTTCATAGGACCGATATGCCCAAGTTCATTCTCTAAATTGCGACCTTTTGTTCTATTGTGAAGAACAATATTTGTTTTATTCATTAGTGAAGCTTTCCTCATTTCAGTATTCTGGGGTGAAATTATATTTCAAAATAATTTTAGGCAATTTGTTTTACAATACTACTTTATTATTTCTGTGTTAAAGCACTTTATAATTAGTTTTAAGAAAGACCTTTATAACATTAATAGGAAGAGTTCTTTTCCTGAAAATTAGCTTTATATCAAAATAGATTAAGTCAGAAAATGGTGGAAGATTATGTGTAACAGATGTATCATTTTGTGACCGACCCAATATGTTTAACATAACCATATGTTAACTGTACTAAGATGTCCTAACAGACACCTTTGTCATTTTTCAGAGAATGATTTCCTGGGAACCCACACTTGGCACAAACACAGTAGTAAACTTTTTATTTCTCCAAATTTCTGTGTTGGGGGTCACTGCCTTTTCCAAAGTCTGCATCCATTCAACAATTGAAACAAGTCTGTTATACCAATGAGGATTTAAAATCAATCTGTGCATTAGTCAGGGAACTTATTTATCAATCAATCTATCTATCTATCTATCTATCTATCTATCTATCTATCTGTCTGTCTGTCTGTCTGTCTGTCTGTCTGTCTGTCTGTCTGTCTGTCTGTCTGTCTATCATCTATCTATCTATCTATCTATCTATCTATCTATCTATCTATCTATCTATCTATCTATCTATCTATCTATCTATCTGTATCTACCTGCAGTCTAACTGTGGCTGTCTACACTGTCTAACAGTGGTTCAAGAATCCAATTGTTGTTCATTCTACAAGGTTGGGTGGCTCTGCTCGTCTTTGGTATACTTCAGTTCCCATAACAGTAGGCTCTAATGCCAGGAATGGAAAGAACTTGCCAGTGTGGGTGAAAGCAGGTAGATGAAGAAAAGGTACTTTATTTTTTCCATGTTCTTTCTATATGCTGCTACCAGGTGTTGGCCAGATTAAAGATAGATATTCCTACCTCAAAGGATCCTTCATAAAGGTATGTCTTCCCAATTTAAATGATTTAATTAGGAAAAATATCCTCATAGGTATACCAAGCTGCTTAGGTTTTATTTAGTTCCAGATTCAGTAGAATGTATGAAATATACATAAATTGACAATTTTACTAAGTGTGGATTCATTTCTGGGTCTTCAATTCTGTTCCATTGATCTACATGTCTGTTACTGTACCAATACCATGCAGTTTTTAACACTATTGCTCTGTAGTACAGATTGAGGTCCGGGATACTGATACCCCAGAGGTTCTTTTACTCTTGAGAATAGTTTTAGCTATTCTGGGTTTTCTGTTATTCCAGATGAATTTTTGAATTGCTCTTTCTAACTCTATGAAGAATTGAGTTGGGATTTTGATGGGATTGCATTGAATCTGTGTATTACTTTTGGTAAGATGCTCATTTTTACTATATTAATCCTGCCAATCCATGAGCATGGCAGATTTTTCCATCTTCTGAGGTCTTCTTCAATTTCTTTCTTCAGAGACTTGAAGTTCTTGTCATACAGATCTTTCACTTGTTTGGTTAGCGTCACGCCAAGATACTTAATATGGTTTGTGGCTATCGTAAAGGGTATTATTTCTCTTACTTCTTTCTCAGCCTGCTTATCCTTTGAGTATAGGAAGGCTTCTGACTTGCTTGAGTTGATTTTATATCCGGCCACTTTGCTGAAGTCGTTTATCAGCTGTAGGAGTTCTCTGGTGGAGTTCTTTGGGTCGCTTATGTATACTATCATATCGTCTGCAAATAGTGATAGTTTGACTTCTTCCTTTCCAATTTGTATCCCTTTGACCTCTTTTTGTTGTCTAATTGCTCTAGCTAGAACTTCAAGTACTATATTGAAAAGATATGGAGAGAGAGGGCAGCCTTGTCTAGTCCCTGATTTTAGTGGGATTGCTTCAAGTTTCTCTCTGTTTAGATTGATGCTGGCTACTGGTTTGCTGTAAATTGCTTTTACTATGTTTAGATATGGGCCTTGAATTCCTGATCTTTCCAAGACCTTTAGCATGAAAGGATGCTGAATTTTGTCAAATGCTTTCTCAGCATCTAATGAGATGACCATGTGGTTTTTTTTCTTTGAGATTGTTTATGTAGTGGATTACATTGATGGATTTCCTTATATTGAACCATCCCTGCATCCCTGGGATGAAGCCTACTTGATCGTGGTGAATGATCGTTTTGATGTGTTCTTGGATTCGGTTGGCAAGAATTTTATTGAGTATTTTTGCATCGATATTCATAAGAGAGATTGGCCTGAGATTCTCTTTCTTTGTCGGATCTTTGTGTGCTTTTGGTATTAGTGTAATTGTGGCTTCATAGAACGAGTTGGGTAGTGTTCCTTCTGTTTCTATTTTGTGGAACAGTTTGAAGAGTATTGGTGTTAGGTCTTCTTTGAAGGTCTGATAGAATTCTGCACTAAAACCATCTGGACCTGTGCTTTTTTTGGTTGGAAGACTTCCAATGACAACTTCTATTTCTTCAGGGGTTATAGGACTGTTTAGATGGTCTATTTGATCCTGATTTAATTTTGGTACTTGGTATCTGTCAAGGAAATTGTCCATTTCCTCAAGATTATCTAGTTGTGTTGAATACAGGTTTTTGTAGTAGGAAACTAATAGAAGGGAAACTAGGGAAGAACCTTGAACATATGGGCACAGGGGAGAATTTCCTGAACAGAACTCCAATAGCTTATACTCTAAGATCAAGAATAGACAAATGGGTCCTCATTAAATTACAAAGTTTTTGCAAGGCAAAAGACACCGTCAAAAAGACAAAGCGGCAACCAACTAACTGGGAAATGATCTTTACCAACCTTACATCCGACAGAGGGCTAATATCCAAGATATACAAAGAACTCAAGAAGTTAAACTCCAGAGAGGCAAGTAACCCTATTAAAAAATGGGGTACAGAGCTACACAAAGAGTTCTCACCTGAAGAATATCTAATGGCTGAGAAGCACCTAAAGAGATGTTCATCATCCTTAGTCATTAGGGAAATGCAAATCAAAACAACCCTGAGATTCCATCTCACACCAGTCAGGATGGCTAAGATCAAAAACACAGGAGACAGCAGTTGTTGGCGAGGATGTGGAGAAAGAGGAACACTCCTCCACTGCTGGTGGAATTGCAGGCTGGTACAACCACTCTGGAAAGCAGTCTGGCGGCTCCTCAGAAAACTGGGCATGACACTTCCGGAGGATCCGGCTATACCACTCCTGGGCATATACCCAGAGACTTTATCTGCATGCAATAAGGACACATGCTCCACTATATTCATAGCAGCCTTATTTATAATAGCCAGAAGCTGGAAAGAACCCAGATGTCCCTCAACGGAGGAATGGATTCAGAAGATGTGGTATATTTACACAATGGAATACTACTCTGCAATTAAAAACAATGAATTCACGAAATTCCTAGGCAAATGGTCAGAACTTGAAAATATCATCCTTAGTGAGGTAACCCAATCACAAAAGATCACACATGGTATGCAGTCACTGATAAGGGGATATTGACCCAGAATCTCAGAATACCCTAGACACAATCAGCATATCAATAGATTTCTAAAAAGATGGAAGGAGAGACCCCTGGTCCTGGAAAGACTGGATGTAGGGGAACGCCAGGAGAGAGTAATGAGAGGGGGTTGAACGGAGAAAAGAGGGAGGGAAGGGGGCTTATGGGACTTTCGGGGAGGGAGGAAACGGGAAAGGGGAAGTGATTTGGAATGTAAATTAAAAAAATAAAATAAAATTAAAAAAAAACATTGATTAAGGACTTATTGTGTCCCATTGATTAAGGACTTCCATAGATGAGGTACTTATGTGATAAACATAGGCAAATATGATTCTGTACCATGTCCTCTGTAGATATACTATTTCCAGTTTTATGAAACTCCTAAGTGTGTGTATGAGAGGGTCATTGATTTACTTTGTCCAACTTTGATATGTCCGTGTGGGGGTTGTTTTTATGTTTTGGGGGGATTTGGGTTTTGGGGTTTTTTTGGCTAGTTTTTGTTTTGTTATGTGTTGTTGTTATCTCCTATAAGCCTGTTCTTTTCTATATGAGAAACAAAAAGGGAGTAGATCAGGATGGGAATAAAAATAGAAAGGAACTGGTAGAAGTTGAGAGAGGGGAAACTGTAAACAGGATATAATGAGAAAAAAATTCTCTTTATTTTCAATAAAAGGAAAAGAAAGAACTTTCTTGGGTAAACTTGAGCATGTGTATTCTTGACATAAAAGATTCTGACTCCTGTACCTTCTCAAAAGCAGTTTATAGTCCTAAAGTTTGTATTTGTTTGTAAATAGTCTATCTATCTATCTATCTATCTATCTATCTATCTATCTATCTATCTATCTATCTATCTATCTATCTATCTATCTAATTATCCATAGCTTGTTCTAACCAATCAGACTCCAGCCACTCTTCAGTATGAGTGATTAATAAAAAGCTTTTCCTAAATTCATAGAGGGAAACTGGACTCAAATCTTAATCTGAACATACACCCTGTTTGCAAATTAGAACCCAAATCCTAATCTTTCTGAGGATTGTCTATGGCTCCAGGAATGCCAGTACTGTTCTAATTTAAAACCCCAGCCTCCACATCTTTTAAAAGTGGTTGATATCACTTCGTGCCATTAAATACAAAAGCATTTAAATGATTTTCCCCTTAAATGTACTCATAAGTGGATCTAAATATTTAGATTGCCTAAAATGGAGAGGATGTACTCTACATAAAATTAGACTGACTGAAAGAGCGTTAAGTTAAATCATTTTAGTAGAGTACAACTCAATGAGCAGAATCAATTTCTACAGGTAAACTGAAACTAATGATGTGATTCAGTAATTTTCGTCTATGAGCTAAGTGGTTGCTAAGTATTAAGACACTGCATCAATTAAAATTTGGGTTGACTGATGCAATAGGGACTTAAACATGAAAGGTTTTATATTGTTGTTTGTTTGTTTGTTCATCTTTTGGTTTTGTTTTCCTTTTATTTGAGGTAACTTCATAGGCAGGGAATGTAGAGCTGAAAGAATGGCTCAAATCTCCAAAGTAATCACGTCCAGGACCTATTCTCATCGTTTCTCCATCCCTATATGTGACATCTATTTTTAGCTTTCTAATTTCCTGCTGCAAATTTCCAGTATTTCAAGCATAGGCATGAAATAGAGGAACAGATATAGAAGAGAAAATAGTGTATCTTACCTATTAAAGCATGTGTTTCACTGAACTTAATAATCTGCATTTCCAATTTAAGTATGTTTATAACAATGAATAATAAAAGCTAGGAGTTGGAGTTACATAGCCATGTGATTATGTCATTATTATTTTTAATTAAGCACAAAGGGAAATTTGTATTAAAAATAATATATATCTTATTTCACTAACATGGCAAAATTAAGTAAAATATTCCAACAAGTATTAAGATTATGAACAATAATGCACATTTTCTATGTTCTATTTTTACCACACTAAATGACTTTTAATTTCTTCTCTCTTGGAAATAACAATTTATTTTCATTTTTATTGCAATATATTTAGATGTCTTTAAATGTCTAGATGAAATGCTATTTGGGGCACCATTGTGGAAAGATGATGGGAAAGGAAGTGTCATCCTCAGCTAGACCACAATTACTGTATAAGGTTCTATTAGAGTAACATCACTGTCACATAACTCTGGGATCATTTTCAGGATGAAACCTCCAGAAGAATCCTAAGAAAGTGGATGATGCAAATTTAAGACCCCCTTAAATCAGCTTTACACTAATAGTTGTATAAGTAACACTGAATAAGCCTGCCTATGGCAGCCAGGAAGGGCTGCTGGTATCCTGTCAGTAATCTGCTTGCTTACTGATGATAACTGCTTGTTTTTCACAGAGTTACCAAGAGACAAACTGTTTTGTTCTTCCCCCTGATATTAAGGTAATCTCTGTCCCACCCCAGTCACCTTAACAATATCCAGGGGACTTGAACGGTGTATACCATCCCCCTTGCCTCATTTTTATTTTCTCTCCTCCAGCCATATATGAAAAGTTCAGTACATTAAAATGCTGTACATACAAAGATTGTGAGAAAGCATTACACATACCCATGTAGACGTTCAGAAGAAATCTAAGAAGAGGTGGGGTTTATGTTCCAGGATGATCTTGTTTGTGTCTCTGGATAGAGGTATCATAAATTGCAAATGATAAGAAACACATCAACTCTTCAGTAAGAGGCTAGATATCCAGAATTATTTTATTTTACCTAAATGTCTATTTTTAACAAAATAAATCAAAGAAAATATGAAAGAAACATGTAAGAAAAGACATGGTGGTACACACCTGCTATTCCAGCACTTTATAGGCTGAATAAGGAGTATATGATATGAATTTGAGGTCAGAATGGGCAACACCATGAGAATCTGTGGTTGAAAAAATAAATGAGTAAAGAAAGTAAGAAACAAATAAGTAAGAGCTATTGTGGCTTACTCAAAAAGATAAATAATAAACCAATAAGAAACTGTGACTGCAAAATAGGCGATGGCTGATCTTTCAGTCAAAGATATTTTTTATTAGTTATTTTATTTATTTGCACTTCAAATGTTATCCCCCTTCCTGGTTTCCTCTCTGCATATCCCCTTTCCTATCCCTCCTTCCCCTGCTTCTATGAAGGTGTTTCCCAACACAACATCCCACTGCAACCTCACCGTCCTAGCATTCCCCTACATTGGGGCATCCAGGACCACAGGAGCAAGGACCTCCCATCCCATTGATGTCCCACAAGGCCATCCTCTGTTACATAAACAGCAGGAGCCATGGATCCCCCATGTGTACTGTTAGGTTAGTGATTTAGTCCCTGGGAATCTCTGGAGGGTCTGATTGGTTGATATTGTTGTTTTTCATATGGGGTTGCAAACCCCTTCAGATTCTTTAGTCCTTTCCCTAACTTCGCCATTGGAGTTCCCATGCTTAGTCCAATGGTTGGCTGGCTGTGAGCATCTGCATCTGTATTGGCCAGGCTCTGGCAGAGCCTCTCATGGGACAGGCATACCAGGCTCCTGTCAGTAAGCACTTGACACAATGAATCTGTATGTAATATGCCAGTTAAAGTGAAAATCAGCATATGTTTCCACTTAGGAGGTTCTTTACCAAAACCAAGCACAATGAAAGTGGTGAAGGATGGGAGTTGCTAGTGTATGTTTCCACAGTGGACAGGGCCCTGAGATGATCTGTGGTGATGCTTACATAACATAAATGTCTTGAACAGAAAGAACTCTACTGTGCATTTCAACGTGGTCAAGATGGTTTCTTGTGTTATACGTATTTTATTTTAATTAAAACATTAAAGAAAATGTATTATCTTCTTAGAAAATGGGTTGGGTGATGTTAGCACATGCCTTTAAATTAAAAATTCAGGAGGTATAGAGGCCGGTCGATCTCTTGATTTGAATCCAGCATGGTCTACAGAGATAGTACCAAGACTGTTATATAGAGAATCCCTGTGCCAAATTAAAAACAAAAAAAATGCACAAAGAATGATGGGCTAAATTATGTTGATTGTGACCTTGTTACCTGCTTATTCCTTTCTACTCTGACAGTGCTTCTTGGAGCTACTGAATGATAGATGTGATGTTAGTATGACTTCATGCTCCTGCACACAGCAAGATTCTGAGTGGTTTTACTTTATCAAATTTTCTTGATTTCAGGGGAGTGATATTGAATTAATGAGTTTATAAAGTCTAGAACAAGCAAAGTAAAAGAATAAAAATAATAAATGTAGTGGCTATTTCTGGTTGTCAACTTGACTATATCTGGAATAAACTACAATCAAGAATTGGAAGGCTCACCTATTATCCTAGTCTGGAGGCTCAGAAATCTTGGCATGGAGATCTTGAAGCATAGTGACTATGAATTCCAGAAGATTTAGACAGGGAGATCTCTGAGTTCAAGGTCATCTGGGATTAAAGGCACGGTGGCACATGCCTTTAATCTGGGCCACACCCTCTGATGGAGACCTACATAAGGACATTGGAAGAAGACTCACTCACTCTTCCTTGCCTGCTTGCCTCATGGGACTGAGCAACTGCTAGATCCTTGGACTTCCATCCATAGCTGCTGCTGACCATTGTTGGGGAGTTGGACTACAGACTGTAAGTCATCAACAATTTCCCTAACTATATAGAGACTACCTATATGTTCTGTGATTCTAGAGATCCCTGACTAATACAATGGTAGATAGCAAAACATCACCAAATCAGATACTGAAAATATCCATCAAAATTTGATTTGACTTGATTCTTTACAAGAGAAAAAATGAAGTTAGATCCTGCTTCTGATCAGGCAAAAACACTTAAACACTACTACATTTGTTACTACAAACTGCAACTTACCCCAACCATAGAAAAGTGTCTCAAGCCTGATGGCAAACAATCGCCATCCAAGTCAGAAGTCAGGATCAGGATTTGATGGTTTTCTAGCCAGTTCAACTATTACAAAAGATTCTCTTATTTTATTTCAATTTGATGTGTTTACTTATCTTTCACCTTGGATATCTGTTTCTTTAAAAAATATTCCTTGAGAATTTCATATAAGAATATAATGCTTTGATAAAATAGATCCCCATTTCTTTTTTTACCAATTCCTTCTCTTCTCAGCTCTCTATTTCCCCTCCCAATTTAATATTGTCTTAACAAAACAAATCAAAACACTGAGTTTATTTGGTGTTGAGTGTATGTGAATGGGTATAGGTCTGCTTGCACAAGATCTGCACTAGGCCTATGCAGCCAAATTACCAGCATGGAAGTAGAAGTGGTTCATGAAGTCCCATGACTACTTAAGATGGTACTGACAATTGATGGCCTAGAAGAAAGGGAGAGTCAGTTAGTTTTAGGAAATGTAGTTCATGTGAGGGATTTGTCATTGTTTCATTTAAGAATTATTTTGTTTTAGTGGATAATAATAAAATTACATAAAATTCTTCTTCCCAGACACCTGACGGTTTTTTTCCTGCTGTAAGCTAGGATATGTGCATATTTTATCCTTCAAAAATTAAGACCATTTACTTATACATTTACCTCCTTATCTATTACATATCTCTTGAATCAGAATTAAGTTTGTTAGTGAAATGATTTGCTACTTCTAATGTTGGTGCAAAGATATGAAAACTTATTGTTTCAAGCAAAAATGGGCATAAAGACACCTTAGGAAAAAATTGGAGAAACTAGAATAGTGGAATCTACAAAGACTTGTGGATATTCTTTCATGGGCTCTGCTGTGAAATAAATTGTAAAAAGAGAGTCTAATGGACCAGCAAGGATCCTTCATAGAAATAAAGATAAAAAGAAAAACAACACAGTTGCCAATTGTTGAAGACTAGTAGCTCTCAAGTTCATGTTGTTATAATTAAGGATTTTTTTTCTCCTACACATGCATTACCTTAGATAACTAGGCTCTTAAATATTGTCAAATCTAAGAAGCAAATTTGATATTGGAGCTATAATACTAGAAACAAGGGACAATGTTCATGTGCATTTTATATGGTATAGAGCCAAAGAGAAGGTATTGTCATGTGTGTGTGTTTGTGTGTGTGGGGGAGGAGTATATGTGTTTAAGGTAGCATATATAAATATATAGGTCATGTGCCCCCTGTGTCAGTAAATATTTGTGATAAAATACTTGAGAGCATGTTATAGTATAGTCTCTAAATCAAAATGGCAGGTAGGTATGCTGCACTAGTGTCAAGCTGGTGCCAGGGTGCTCTTTAAAATGGGTTAATGTGAGAAGATACAACATGTGATGATGAAGATTTGAAAGAATCTTGGAGATCTGAAGGCTTCTTGGAACCTTTGTAATGACAGCATGTTTCCCATTAAAAGAGCCCAGGATTTATTTAGGAGGATTCAGATCTTCCATAAGCAACACTGGACAAAATATGAAGAAGATAAACTCTTTTTTGAACCATACATGAAAGATGTTATTCTAAATGAGAAAAAAAGGAAGAAAATATGCAAAAGGTTTTCTCCTGTATCTGTTTTCAATATTTTTGTGAATTAGAGAGAATTTGAATCATAGAAATCATTTGGGCTGATGATGTCTTACTTTTAATAAATAGCCAATATAGTTATTTTTTGTAGCAAAACTAAGTCATGAAAATAAGTCATAAATAAAAGTGGCATAATTTATAGTGTACTTCCTTATGGCAGTAATCCAGTTTAGTTATCACTTTGTGTCTCTATATTTCTAAGACCCACACAAATATGTAAACATAGAAACTGCCTTAAAAATCTCCCATTTTAGAATTAACAATATATTTATAGTAATCTGAAAGAAAAGAAGCTACTGCCTGTAAGGACAAGTTCCTATTATTATCCCAGCAAAGTTCTTGAAGGTTCCAAACAGACTGAAGTTCCTTTAATCTAGGCTAGGCTAAATTAAACATAAGATAGATCAGCTGTGTTTGTTTTTAATTTGCAAAGGAATTTAGTGTTCCTGAAAGTTGAGGGACTAGCAAATCAGGTTTCAATCAATCAGGAGTATTTTGTGTGTGTCTGCCAGCAGCATTAATGAGAAAGAACTGCTGCTATAACTCAGAGAGTTTCTGAGAAAGTTCTGAAATGAGAGGAATGGAAATTTATAATAGAACAGGAAGCTGAGAGTTGCTCCAACAAAAAGGGGGATATAGCTAATTCATAAATTATTTAGCTGAGTTGAAGAACTTCTGGAGTAAAAGATAATTATTCTAGATTCAGCAGGTTGCATCATTAATAGTGTTAGGCCTTGGAGCCTATCCTTGAGCTGGATCCCAATTTGGGTCAGTCACTGGACCTCCTTTCCTTCAGTCTCTTCTCCATTTTGGTTGCTGCAGTTCTTTTAGACAGGAACAATTTTGGGTCACAATTTTTGACGGTGAGATAGCAACCCCATCCCTGCACTTGATGCCCTGTCTTTCTACTGGAGATAGCTTCTATGAGTTTCCTCTCCCCACTGTTGGGCATTTCATCTAAGGTCCTTCCATTTGAGTCCTGAGAGTCTCTCACCTCACTAGTCTCTGGCACTTTCTAGAGGGTTTCCCACCTCTTAGCTCTTTCCCCCCACCCCAGTTGCACATTTCCATTCATTTTGTTGGCCCTCAGGACTTCTCTCCTGCCCCCCACAATATCTAATCACCCCTCCTTTCCTGCTCTGCTTCCTGTCTATTCCTTTTTGGAATTTCTCTTTTCTATAGATCTCTTGTACTCATCAGTCAATGTAGCCTTCACCTGGTCTGATGTTTATAAATTCTACAAGTACATTTTGTCACTCTTCTTTGATGGACTTTTTGATAATGCCTACCAGTATTTTTTCTTCCACAAATCCTTGTTTAAGGGAAACCATGTCCTTCAGGAATTTCTTTAACAGAATGTTGTAGAAGATAGAAGGAAAAACTCAAACAACAGAAAAAAATGATGATGTTCAAGTTCCAATGATATCTTTGCACTGACACCATACATGGGACAATTTATCTGGGTAGAGAATTCAAGTTAAGGGAGTTTCCTCTTGAATTTATACAAGACCTGTTCTCTGTTTCTCTCTCTCTCTCTCTCTCTCTCTCTCTCTCTCTCTCTCTCTCTCTCTCTCTCTCTCTCTCTCTCTCTCTCTGTGTTACTATTTTCCTATTTCTCTCCACGTGTATGTGTATTTATATATGTGTATGTAAGTGTGTTTGGATGTTTATTTGTTCATATTAGTGCACACATGTGTGTTGCGGCCAGAAATTGACTTGAATGTTTTCTTCATTCATTTTTTTTTTAAATCATGTTTTCTCAGTAAAACCTGATCTTGCTGATTCAGCTAGGCTATCTGGCCTGAAACCTCAGGATTCTCTTGCTTCTGCCTCCCAAGATATATTTCAGGTACAGATCTAGATCCTTATTTTTAATATGGGTACTGGGAACATATCCAGGTCAATAGAATATCACAGCAGGCATACTGCAAACTGTGTCACCATACCAGCTGTAGATATTTCTTGCTTAGTGAATATACTATTTTAGTGCTTAAGAATTATAAGATTAACTAGTTCTTGAGGACTTACACTGTAACACTACTTCAAAATGATGTATTTATTTTAATAGTTTTATAATCTTGATGACCTGACTTAGAAGGTATATATCATCAATATTATTATAGTTTTGTGCAAAGAAACATGACCAGTGAAATGCTTTTATATGTGAACTGTTAAGCAATAAGTGTTGAAGATTAGTGTTTTATCCAGGCAGCCTTGTAATTAATTGTATAAGAATAATCACTATGGAATTTTTATAGTGTCTTGAAACAAGTATAGTGAATCTTCAATAGAGACATACCTTTTCAAATTATTTATGTAATTTTTGCTTTCATGTATATACATTTGTATATCAGCTATATGCTTGATTCCTATGTAGGCCAGAAGAATGTATTGAATTCCTCTAGTGCTGGAGTTACAATTGCATGCCATGGACGCTGAGAATGGAACCTATGTCCCTTGAAGAACTTTCATGGATCTATATTGATGGGCCATTTATCCAAGTGTAGGGGAGCATTATTAACTGTGGGAACTGTTATTAAATGAAAGTTTTTTGTTTAGGTAGATTTTAGATTCTCTTGGTTAAATCTATAAAATTGCTTTTAACCTTTAACATGTTAAAATTAATCTAAACCAGATATTGGGTATTTCTATGAATCTTTCAACATCCTCACTGCCATTAGTAGTTGTGTTAGTAGAATAAAATTTCAATGACCCTGTATTGAACTTTGAAAGACCACTTCTTTTCTACATACTATTTATTAAATATATAGTACCTTTATTTAGTTTGTGGGTGGAATATTTTCTGCTTTCTTTGAGGAAGCTATGAAGTTAAGTTTTTCTTTTTCCTTGCCTATTTTACATTTCCTTTGGCTTTCCCCCCTCTATATCTTCTTTCCATTTTCAAGCTGAATTCTTTTCAAATGGGAAAGACATGCCCATTCCTATAGGAAGATTAAGGGAGGAATGGACTGTCACTGAGGATATTTGTAATGTTTACTGCTGGAATAATGAGTTTCTTCCTGGGGATATTTTTCTCCTGCTTTGTGTTAGAAATATTGATATGTTTATCCTGGTACATAAGACAGATGAAAGATGCTGAGGCTATACTGTTACATTTCAAATCTTTGTAGATTATCTTACTGAACTCTGTACCACAACCTTTTATTGAGTCTAGTGTCAATGAAGCAACGTCTATAATAATTTGTCTCTAAATATAATGCTGTCTTTTATTAAAAGACAATGTATTAACCCCATTGACTCTATACATTTTAACTATATATCCCTTTTCACTGTTGCATACACAGTTCTTATGTTATTGAGCTTAGAAAGGCAAACCAAATGACATATTAAATATATCTTTCTTTATGTGCAACTTTCTCATGTAGCTTCCTCCTTCCTTCCTTCCTGACTCCTTATTTATAAAAATATCTTGAAATCCTTTATAGATTTTTCTCCATTCCATTGTTCCTTATGAATCAAATTATTTGTTTATTGATCTAAAGCTTATTTTACTATTAGATCAGTAGAATTCTCAGGAGAGGCTAGAAATATGTATACAAAATCAATAAGGACTTTTAAATATTTTATATTTTAATGGTGCTATATAGTTTGTGTAGATAAGATGTTACAGGATATAAAAATGGCTCACTGCCACTATAGTTAGGGGCATGTACATAAGGCACACTGCCACTTCAATTAAAGGCATGTATGTAGGTATGGCTGCGTTCTATGACAGAATTTTTGGGAACTTTCGCTATATTTTGTTTGTGTTTTGTTTTTTTAAACCTTACATAGGGGTTTGTATCAACACCTTTATTCTGGGCATAATGAGTGATATAACTTGATATATGTCAAAATGTATTTGAACAGAAAATGAGAAATGGGTCACCAAGGATGTGCAAGTAAGTTTGATGACAAAATGACTCATGAGGCTAAATCAAAGTTATGAACAATAATGGAAAATAGGCTAGTAGTATCTTGATGCTGAAACTTATTTATAAGTATGAATTTGTATTAGTTGAACATTATCCATATGCTAAGAATTTTCCTCAATAACAACCCTTTGTCTTGTATTCACACATGTTTCTAGATTGATATGAGGTATCCTCTATTCTCAGTGTATACAAAATTCCAACTGAACTCAGACAAAATTTGCTAGGATGAGGAAAGGAAAATGGTTAAAATTATCTTGGATAACAGCGGAGAGCCAAGGGAATATAAAAAATATAAAAGGATATTTCGACCCATCTGATTATAGCTAACCATTCTTTTCCTCAACTCCACATTACTTAATTAGAAGCCACAGACAGAAGGAAATAGTGTTCTATTGTCTCAGACTGATATTTTTAAATTTGATGCTCATAGAACTTATGTTTTAAACAGTATTCTGACTGTATTTAAGTCACAGCAAATTAAGCATATAGCATGTATATACATGCCCCAGACTGTAATTCATGTATGAGGAATATAGAGGAAAATCATCCCTAATAGTTCTATTTCAGTTTCAAGAAAATAATGGCAAGAGAGAATGACATGGAAGATACTTTTAAAAAATGTAAAAGTGGAAAAGATTATGGTCACAATAAAAGTCATGTGACTATGAATATCAAAGTTTGAGGAAATTCTAGATTTACATAACTTAATTTCTTATTTGTTCACTTCAGGCCTCACTATATAGTTCTAAATTGGAATTATAAATCTCAGTCTGTCAACTTCAGCCTCCTGGGAAGTTGAGTTATTAGTATGCACCATTGCAAAGGCTCTAGTTTTTATTTCATAGGAAATATGAATTAGTGTTCTAGTTTGTGGCAGATGATGTTCTACATATTTACTTTCTTCATTTGGTTTTATATCTTCAGAAATCCTATTCAGTCAATGCTGCATTTATAGAGATAAGAGATATTTCTCTTCAGGCTATATAGCAATTTGAGGATGAAGGTTAAAACCAGCACAGTGTGGTTATAGATATTTATTTTCTTAACTGTGGGACATGTCCTTTCTTGAAGATATACCCAAAAACAGAACAAAATAAGGATCATGAATGAAGCACCATACTCAACTTAGACATTGATCATATAAATTCTGATTGCTATTCATGGTTGTTTAACAGAATCTGAGATATATTTTAAGTAAATTTCCTTACATACTAAGTTTTAATAAATTGTTACTTTTTGGTAGCAATATTGTTTACTTAGAGTCATACCTAACTTGGAATTAAATATATGCAAATATACTTAAATGAAATATATGTTTTACTTATTATTTTTATGTATAAAATTTATTATCTGTATAAATTGAACAATATAGTTGATTATTTATGCCTTATCATTTATTATTTATGATACTTTCACAACCACAGTGTTACAAATATTACTGTATCTATTTAAAAAATGCTCAAACTGGAGGACAAAACTGAGAAACAGAATCATACTAGTGTAGTGAAACAACAGTTAGTCAGGTCATAAAAACTCTATCTATAGGAGCCTGATATAGATGTGTCCTAAAAGGTTCTGCCAGAGCCTGGAAAATACAGAGGTGGATGCTCACAGTCAACTATTGGACTGAATGTGGGTTCTCCAATGGAGGAGTTAAAGGACTGAAGGAGCAGAAGGGGTTTGCAACCCCATAGGAGGAACAATATCAGCCAACCAGAGCCACCAGAGCTCCCAGGAACTAAACCACCAACTAAAGATTACACATGGAGGGACCCATGGCTCCAGCCACATATGTAGCAGAGGACAGCCTTGTTAGACATCAAAGGGAGAGAGGACCTTGGACCTGGGATGGCTCAATGCTCCAGGGTAGGGGAATGATAGGGCAGGAAGACAGGAGTCGGTGGGTGGGTGCTTGAGCACTGTCTTAGAAGCAGGGGGAGGGAGGATGGGATAGGAAGTTTCTATAGGGGAAACCCAGAAAGGGGATAACATTTGAAATGTAAATAAATAAAATATCCAATAAAATAAAATAAAAAAACCAAGAACATACACTGCTCTTTCAGGAGATAAAAAACAAAAACAACAAAACAAAACACAACAAAAAACTTCCAGGTAACTACTTTTTATCACACAGGTTGACATTTTAAAAATAAGTATAATCGACAAAAGCTCATTTGTCTTAGTTTCTATACTAAATGTATTCTAAATATGTTATTCAAAGCACAATGTACTTTCATTTTTGAGGCATTTATTTCACCTATCTTAAAGAAATGTCCAGTATTCAAAAAAAAAAGGAAATTAGTTAATCACTGCCCCATGTGTGATATACATTATTGGGTGCATGTTTTCATTTCTGAGTTGTTTGTTTTTGTGTATTTCTCCTTATTAAGCTATATGCACTGCTAATGTTTACTGAGGAGACAAATTATTTTGCAAGTGAAACATTATAATTGTTATATTTTTAGATTTCAACCCTATCAACAAAGGGGGTGTTTTGTTTACAAGAATATTTATATTTTCATTTTTGTAAGCTCTCCAGCTAGCTTTAACGATATTAAAATACTTAGGTAATTTAAAAATGTTGAAAACCAAGTAGAATAATGCATGAAAGCAATAAATAAATAACCAGACAAATTGTATCTAAAGACAACTGATAGTGGAAACATTTGAAAAAGGTTTGACCACAAAGGTTTTAAAATCCGTTTGATAGTTTTTATTTGTGGTATGAAGAAACTTAAACAGGGGAACCTCACTGCCCTCAGAACAGAGAGAAAGCAGTGATGGAAGTAATAGCAAACTTGCCAGACATTGGACCACAATAATAAAATACTGAGCAATCTGGAAGGAGCACATAATGGAACTACTCAATCTCTGGCTACCTTCCAAGTCTCAACTTATCTGTAGGCAAATCCCCCATCCATCCATCCTCAGGGGGAAATAACATTCTTCTAGCAAGTAGACATCTTAATTTTATCACTCCTACTTGGAAGGTGCTTCTAATACAGCTAGAGGATATACCCCTCAGAGGATTTGGTGAAAATATCCTCCAAACAACCGAATTGAAGTGGTAGTCACATTGACCTAATTCCTTTTGATGTCAGATTTTCTCTGTGGTTTTAAAAATTAAGGCTTCACAAGAAAAACATACATAAGTTGAATTTCTTTTTTTTTAATTGTTAACTAATTTATTTTTGCCCATTCACTATAGGAAAATAATTGGAGATAATATGAACCATTTATCAATGAAGGAATCATTTTGAGTTTTCTCAACTAATTTTTTTTATTTTAAACTTCAGATTTTATTCCCTTCCTAGTCAACCCTCCAACTGTTCCACATTTCATTTTTCCTCCCTGCCCCCTGTCTCCATGAGGATGTCCCCGCCTCCCACCCCACCAGACCTCTAAACTTCCTGGGGCCTCCAGTCTCTTGAGGGTTAGGTGCATCTTCTCTGACTAAACCCAGAACCAGCAGTCCTCTGCTGTATATGTGTTGGGGGCCTCATCTCAGTTGGTGTATGCTGCCTGGTTGTTGTTCCAGTATCTGAGAGATCTCGAGGGTCCAGGTTAATCGAGATTGCTGTCTTCCTATGTGGTCGCCCTCCTCCTCAGTCTCTTCCAGCTTTTCCCTAATTCAACCCCTGGGGTCAGCAGCTTCTGCCCATTGGTTGAGCGCAAATATCTACATCTGACTCTTCCAGCTGCTTCTTGGGTCTTTCAGAGGGCAGTCATGATAGGTCCCTTTTATGAGTGCTCCATAGCCTCTGTAATAGTGTTAGGTCTTGGGGCCTCTCCTAGAGCTGGATCCCACTTTGGGCCTGTCGCTGGACCTTCTTTTCCTAAGGTTCCTCTCCATTACCATCCCTGCAATTCTTTCAGACAGGAATAATTATGTGTCAGAGTTTTGACTGTGGGATGGCAACCCCATCCCCACTTGATACCATGCCTTTCTGCTGGAGGTGGGCTCTACAAGTTCCCTCTCCTCAGTGTAAGGTATTTCATCTAAAGGTCCCTCTCTTTGAGTCCTGAGAATCTCTCACCTCCCATATCTCTGCTACATTCTGTAGGGTCTCCCCAACCTCCTACCTCCCAAGGTTGCATGTTTCCATTCTTTCTTCTGCTCCTCAGGGATTTCAGTCCTTCCCATGCCCCACCCTTCACTCAATACCCAATCATGTTCCCCTCTCTGCCTTGATTACTTCGTTTTTCCTCTTCTTATAATACTTTTATATTAACAAAAATAAAAAGAACAGAAGTATTTCTATGCATGTCTGTATTTTTTTCAGTGCTTTTCTGTAGTTCAATTGTGTCCATTTTTAGAAATACCTAATTGTTAACAGACACATTTAAATTACTTTCCAAGTCATGTTACAAACATATTACCTCACTTTAACTTTAAAATGTTTGTTTAAAAAGACAGAAAATGGACATTACACCCAACAGAGAATTAATTAGAATGTGACTGTTTTGCTATTCTCAAGTGTTAATTAGAAGTTAAATTGTCTCTTTTGAGTACTCTCTGATTTCAATATTGCTCTATTTTGGAGAACATATAGGTAAAATCTTAAAAGAACATTCAGTCTTTCTTCTCTGAAAATGAAACCTTGAATATGCTTGCTGGCGCTCAGATGTATGTGTGTTTGTGTATGAATGTGTGTGTAGGAATCATGACACTAGCCACCGCTGCAGTGTGTTAATGGTTGGAATGGTTATGTCATATCCAGAAGGTAGATATTCATAGAACTTCTCTCCATCCTCTGACTTTTTATATTCTTCTCTTCCTGTTTTCCTAAATGTTCCTAACTTTACAAAAATAATTTAGGTTTCCTTTTTGAAGACTAAGCACGCAGTAGTCCCTCACAGAGTTCTGATTAATCATGAGTAACTGTATTTTTTTCTTTTTTAAATATTTATTTATTTATTTATTTATTTATTTATTATATAACTGTATTAACTAGCTCTAAGTACCAAAAAAAATCTTCAATGACCCAGGATTAGAGCACCATTAGCTATGTTCTTCTATTTTAACTATACAAATACAAATATTTAAAAGGCTGCTTGACAACAAACCATTAGGCAAATCATTAATAAAACATTTCACAGTAGGACCCTAAAAATTCCTTAGCCATAATATTTTGACCAAATTTACAATACTATAATTCCTTCCAATAGAAAGGGACTCACATCCAATCAGAATTTGATTGGTTACTCATCCACACCAACTCAGCATCATTTTAGCACTGGGCATATATTGCCCGGAAAGTTGTTATTGTAGCATGAAGGGCTAACTCTTGGGTAAAATGGCTGATGGTCTGTTTCCAACAGCAGCCTTATAGAACATTTTCACCACTACAAATGTAAGAGAACAGGCATAAAACTTCCAGTTCAGTTACAGTTTGGTTTTGCTCTGCCCTTTATCCTAAGTATGTTGTGACATCAGTGATAGATTTTTACCATGTATTTCTAGTGGAAGACTGCAGGGCAGTGTCAATAGCCTATATTCTTCAGGGAGCCTTTGGAGGCTCCCTGACTAGCAGTTCATACTTGGATATATCAACTTGGCAATTGGATTTTCATTTAAAAGCCCACAGTCTCTGGGAGCAACTTTATCTACCTGGACATGATGACATATTTTTCTCTTCTCTTCTCTTCTCTTCTCTTCTCTTCTCTTCTCTTCTCTTCTCTTCTCTTCTCTTCTCTTCTCTTCTCTTCTCTTCTCTTCTCTTCCCCTCTCTCTTTCACTTCCCTCCCTTCTCCTGCCCTCCCCTCCCTCCCTCAGTCTCTCTCTCTGTCTCTGTCTCTCTGTTTCTGTCTCTCTCTGTCTCTCTCTGTCTCTCTCTGTCTCTCTCTCTCTCTCTCTCTCGTTCATTCTTTTATTTATTAATCATTTTGTTTGTTTACATTTCAAATGCTACCCCCTTCCTGGTCTCCCCTTCTTGAACTCCCCACCGTTCCCCTCCCCTTTGCCTCTAAGAGAGTGGTTCCCAACCCACCCAGCCATTCCAGCCTCACCTCTTGAGCATCCGCCTTCTCTGGGGCATCTATCCTCCACAGGACCAAGCACCTCCACTCCCATTGATGCCAGATGAAACAGTCCTCTTCTACATATGTAGCTGGAGCCTTGGAACTCCCCATGGATACTCTTTGGTTGGCGGCTTAGTCCCTGGGAGCTCTGAGAGGTCCAGTTAATTCATACTCTTGTTCTTCCTGTGGGGTTGCAGTCCCCTTCAGTTCCTCCAGCCCTTGCCCTAACTCTTCTATTCGGGTCTCCAGTCTCAGTCCAATGGTTGGCTGTGAGTATATGCATCTGTGTTAGTCAGGTACTGTCAGAGCCTCTCAGAGGACAGCCATACTGTCCTATCTGCAGCTCCTGTCTGTAAGCACTTCTTAGCATCAGCAATACTCTGAGGGTTTGGTGTTTGTGGATGGGAGGGATCATAGAATGGGGCTGTCAGTCTCTAGATGGCCTTACCTCCAGCATTTACTCAATTTTTGCCCCTGCATTTCCCTTAGACATGGACAATTCTGGGTTAAAAATTTTTAGATATATGGGTCATCACCATCCACTGGGGTCATGTCTATCTATTGGAGGTGCTCTCTTCAGGGTCTATCTCCCTGCTTTTGGTTATTTCAGTTAATGTCATCCACATTGGATCCTGGGAGTCTCTCACATCCCTGTCATCTGGGACTTTCTAGTGTTTTCTCAAGTTCCCTACTCCCACTGCTACTTATTTCTATTCATTCTTCTGGCCCTCTGAACTTCTGTGTCTTCTCATACCTGGTTCTACCCTTCCTTTTTATCCTCTCCCTCCCCTCTCCTACACAGGTGCCCCCTCCCTCTGCCTTACATGGTTATTTTGTTCCCCATTTTAAGTGAGTTTGAAGCATCCTCACTTTGATCTTCCTTTTAAGCTTCATATGGTCTGTGAATTGTATCATGAGTGTTCTGAGCTTTGGGGCTAATATTAACCTATCAGTAAGTCCATACCATGTATATCCTTTTAGGTCTGTGTTACCTCACTCAGGATGATATTTTCTAGTTCCATCCATTTGTAAAATTATCATTTTTATAACTCAGTAGTATTCTATTGTGTAAGTGTACCACGTTTTCTATCTGCATTCTTCTATTGAGGGATATCTGGTTGTTTCCAGCTTCTGGCTATTATAAATAAGACTGCTATGAACATAGCAGAGTATGTGTCCTTGTTATATGTTGAAGCATCTTTTGGGTATATTCCCAGGAGTTGTATTTTCTTTAAAGTAATAGAGCTCATTAAGAAATCTGCCATCAGTGAAACTTTATAATTTTTCTTTATAAAAAATCCTTAAATATTTATATAATGGCTGTGGGTATGAACATTTTTTTTCTAAAAAATACATATGGAAATAAAATAAGACACTTGAAAAGTAGTGTGGAAGGAACATTTTTAGTACAATTATTATGACATATGACAACAGAAAAAGAGAGTGGATACTCCAAAATCACTCAGATTATCCAAAATGAATAACTGTATATGTATTTATTGATAAGTCAGAGATTCAGAACACTTACATAATCGAAAAGATGACATTTCTATGTATTGAGATATCATCCCTGCAGTGATTGACTCAGGGACACTCTGTCTCCTATGTTCCTCTTTTTCCAACCTGTGTTTTCCATACTTTGATCAAATTCTGCTGTCTCCAGTGACTAGCCCTGAGGCTCATATCATCATTTCTTCATTGTGAATAAGATCAAGAAGTTAAAGAAAAGTATTCTACTTTTCAAAGGATTTAAGGATTGTTTTGGGGTTTGTGTGTGTGTGTGTGTGTGTGTGTGTGTGTGTGTGTGTTTTGTTTTGTCTTCTTATAATCATGTTAGAAGTAGAGGGTTCCTCTTATATTACCCTCTCCAGAGAAGGAGCAATTTATGTTTCCAAAACAGTTTTATGTACAGGGAGTAACAGCTTCCTGTACTATCTCTGAACAGGTATAATTTCTGTCACTTTACAAGTGAAGAAAAAATATTCAAGTCAATGAAAGTATTTTCAAAGCTATATAATGCATACAAATCTTAACCTATCTTATTATATTTCTAGGTATACATATTAAAACTGTTTCCCCCCCACCTCCTCTTGGGGAATAAAGCTTTATTAACAATAAGAGAAAATTGATCAAATGAAGAAGCATAATGGAAAGGTGACATGGAGTGCATTCTTTTGTAAAATCTACCATGAGACAAACCTGTAGAACAAGTCTTTACTCCTTCTAACATTCCATTTTCCACAGTGTTCCTTCATTGTGTGCTGGGCCATTAGTAGATACGTGGTGCCGGGATTACAGGCTGAGCTTGAGTAAAGTGCCATAATGATGCCAACTTCTCCATAAGCACTTTCGTTTATTTATATTTTAATTAGCATATATTAATTATACAAAACAAGTTTAACTGTGACACTGTTATACATATACACTGTATAGTTCAAGCCTATTCATCTCATTATCCTCTTAGCTCTCATTCTCTTGTCTACTTCTCCCCAACTAACTTCCCCTCTAATTCAACATTATTTACTTATTCATATATACGCATGCCTCTGTGTGTGTGCATGTATATTTGTGTGCCTGTGTATGCATGTGTATGAATGAGTTTTGTTGGGATTATTTACAGGAGTATGGTTAGAAGTTTGTTAACAGTTACATATATATAATACCAATAACTACATCACTGAAGAACATCTCTAGCTCCCCCAACATTTGTTATCATAGTATCACTTTATAAAAACTAGTGACCCATAAGCTTTTCCTCTCATTTTATATTAACTTTTAAACATTATTCTTCTCTCATATATTTCTCCTTCCCCTTTTTATGCCAGCCCCTCACCCTGAACCTAATCTCCTTCTCTTCCTTTTCATCCATAAAAGAGCAGGCCTCCCAGGGAGATATCAACCAAACATGACATATCAAGTTGAAATAAGAGTAGGAATCTCCCTTTGTACTAAGGCTGGATCCAGTAGGAGGAAACGGGTCCCAAGAAGCAGGCAAAGGAGTCAGAGATGGTTCTCAGTCCCACAAGATCAATCTGCACATATATAACCTATAAGCAGAGGACCTATGTCAGATCTATGAAGACACCCTGATTCAGGCTCTTGAGTCTTTATGAGCACAGGTTAATTCTGTGGGTTTGCTTATGATGTTCTTTACCCTTTGTCTCTTTTCTCTCCATCTTCTGCAGCATTTTCTGAGCTCCACCTATTGCTTCTCTGTGGGTTTCTGCATCTGTTTGCATCAGTTGCTAGATGAAGCCTCTCTGATGACAATTATCCTAGATGACTTCTACAGGTAAGACAGAATATCATTAGGAATTTTTTTTTCATTTGCTTTTTGGTGTTTGGTTCTATTTCAGGTTTTTTTTTTTTTTTCTATTTCAGGTTAAGGAGTTATCCAGTTTCTGGTTCCTGGCACAACAGGCAGTGTCACGTGTGGGCTCCCTCTAGTGGCACAGGTCCCAACTTAGAAAAGTCATTGATTATACACTCTCAGAATTTCTTCACCACCTTTACCACAGGATATCTTGTAGGCAGGACAAATTGTAGGCCAAATCTGAGGTGGGTCATAGATTGCAGAGAGTTTCCATTGCACCAAGTTTCTAGCTTGTCTCTGAGATGCCCTGTAATTTATTCTCCTTCAACCTCCCCCAACCTGATCATTCCTTTTCTTGTCCCTACCTGCCCCAGTCCACTGGTGATTTCCATTCTATTCTATTCTATTCTATTCTATTCTATTCTATTCTATTCTATTCTATTCTATTCTATGCTATGCTATGCTATGCTATGCTATGCTATGCTATGCTGTCCTGACCTGTCCTATCCTATCCTATCCTATCCTATCCTATCCTATCCTATCCTATCCCTTTCTATCTACTCTACTCTACTCTACTCTACTCTACTCTACTCTATTTCTCCTTTCCAGGATGATTAATATGTCTCTCTTGAGACATCCTTGTTAACTTAGCCTCTCTGGGTCTGTAGATTGCAGCATGATTATCCTTTACTTTACTTCTAATATTTACATATAAGTGAGTACATACTATGATTGTCTTTCATGGTCTGCTTTATCTAACTTATGATGATCTTTTCTAGTTTTATCCATTTGCCTGCAAGTTCCATGTTGTTAGTTCCATGTTGTTATTTGTTTTAAATGTACCACCACTATTATGTAAAGAGACCATTCTTTAAATTGTGGATACCTAGAATGTTTCCAGTTCCTGCTAATTATGAATAAACTTGCTATAAAAATTGTTGATTAAGTAGTTTGAGTGAACTATCCTTTGGGTAGAAGCTGTGGAGTTGTATAACTGAGCTCTGAGGAAGTTTGATCTCAATTTTCTGAGAAACCACCATATTGGTTTGCATACGGCTATACAAGTTTGTGCTCTCACTAGTGGAGAAGAGTGTTTCCCTTGATCCACATCTCCACATCATTGCCAGTATGAGTTCTCACTTGTGTTTTTGACCTTAGCTATTCTGACAAGTTTAAGATGGAATCTCAGAGTCATTTTTATTTTAATATTTCTACTACCTAGGGGCTTCTTTTCCATTTGAGATTCATCTGTGGAAAGTATCTATTTAGATATGTATCCCATTTTTAACCTAATTACTTGGGTAGTTGCTTAATTTCTTCACTTTTTATATATTTTGGAAATTAACCCTGTATTATATGTGGAGTTATTAAAAATCATCTCCAGTTTTGAGGCTGCTTTTTTGTCCTATTGATGATGTGTTTTACTTTACAGAAGATTTTCAGTTTCATAAAATCCCACTTACTAATTGATGATTTAGTTCCTATGTAATTTATGTTCTGTTCAGAAATTGTCCCCTGTGCCAAAGTGTTCAAGGCTATCCTTACCCCTCTCTGCTATCAAGTTGAGTGTATATGGTTTTATGTTAAGTTCTTTGGTTCACTTAGATATGAAATTTGTGTAGAGTAATAGATAATTATCTATTTGCATTCTTCTATGCAATTGTGAACTTTCCCACACATGCATTAGTTCCCTAAACTAACCAATTTGAAATTTGAATATATTTGGAAATACCTAAGCCATGTAGCTAGGCTCATTCCCAGACTAGCTCATAACATAATACCTAACTTATCTAATCTGAATTCTGCTATGTAGATAGTTAAATCTGCTCAGCATTCATATATGTCCACCTTCATGTCCCTTGGCCAATCCTACAGTTCTTGGCTCTATCCAAGAATCCTTTCTCCCTAGAGGATGTACCATCTTCTATTCTATCATTTCCTACAGGAAATAGGTTTTTTTTAATAGTGATATACCCATACAGTATAGAAGATCTTCTCTCTTCAATTTCCCTTTTAGTTCAATAAAAGTTTCTTTCTCTTACATCAGGAAACTATACATAATAATAACAATTATGAAAATCTATGATATAAGATAGTCACAAAGTCCAGTATATATGTATTTGGCAACTTTGGAGAAAAATATTGTGCTATCCTATCCTTGTGAGTTCAGAGTTCTGTATATACTTATCATAATTTGCATAAAACTGAAACAATTTTTAAAATATTCTAAATAACAAACTTATTTTTGAGACTATAACAGAGACTTGATAAGGGACAAATATTACATGAATATGCAGGAAGTGCAGGAGTTTAGTTTCTAAAATAATAGAAATGACAGAGACTATTGGATGTCAGTACAATTACCCAATTTTTTTATGACATTGATACATTTATCTTTGTCTGTTTAAAACCCCTGGATGCCATCGCCCTCATTTTGTTTCCTTAATGTCCAAGAACATAACAACTTGTAACCACTCCTTAAATGACAGCAAATATTCAACTCCCATTGTACAACCAAAATTTATCTACCCCAACCTCTTGGGAACCTGTTGGGAGCCATAATAGGACAAGCTAATATACTAGCAGGTGATCATCTTGAAATGGTCTGCTTCTGATTATTATATAATCTGTGACAGGTGAGCCCTCATTCAGCAAGGCTATCAGGGAGTAATTTTAGGAAAGATTCCTTCTATTAATATGCTTTTACTGTATATATATATACAGTAAAATATATATACAATAAATAATATATATATATACATATATAATAATCAGTAAGTAATAGCACACCTCTTTGGAGCAGATCTCTGCAGATCCATGAAGATGTACTGTCTTATAGTGATGCTATATAGACAAATAGATGACTTAAGTTTTAATGATGATCCTATAAGAATTCCTAAAATTATATCTGTGATTATTAAGCTCTTTTATTTTTTTTCCTCCCTCCCCGAAAGTCCCATAAGCCCCCTTCCCTCCCTCTTTTCTCCATTCAACCCCCTCTCGTTACTCTGTCCTGGCGTTCCCCTACATCCAGTCTTTCCAGGACCAGGGGTCTCTCCTTCCATCTTCTTAGAAATCTATTGATATGCGGATTGTGTCTAGGGTATTCTGAGATTCTGGGTCAATATCCCCTTATCAGTGACTGCATACCATGTGTGTTCTTTTGTGATTGGGTTACCTCACTAAGGATGATATTTTCAAGATCTGACCATTTGCCTAGGATTTTCGTGAATTCATTGTTTTTAATTGCAGAGTAGTATTCCATTGTGTAAATATACCACATCTTCTGAATCCATTCCTCCGTTGAGGGACATCTGGGTTCTTTCCAGCTTCTGGCTATTATAAATAAGGCTGCTATGAACATAGTGGAGCATGTGTCCTTACTGCATGCAGGTAAAGCCTCTGGGTATATGCCCAGGAGTGGTATAGCCGGATCCTCCGGGAGTGTCATGCCCAGTTTTCTGAGGAACCGCCAGACTGCTTTCCAGAGTGGTTGTACCAGCTTGCAATTCCACCAGCAGTGGAGGAGTGTTCCTCTTTCTCCACATCCTCGCCAGCAACTGCTGTCTCCTGTGTTTTTGATCTTAGCCATCGTGACTGGTGTGAGATGGAATCTCAGGGTTGTTTTGATTTGCATTTCCCTAATGACTAAGGATGATGAACATCTCTTTAGGTGCTTCTCAGCCATTAGATATTCTTCAGGTGAAAACTCTTTGTTTAGCTCTGTACCCCATTTTTAATAGGGTTACTTGCCTCTCCGGAGTTTAACTTCTTGAGTTCTTTGTATATATTGGATATTAGCCCTCTGTCGGATGTAAGATTGGTAAAGATCATTTCCCAGTTAGTTGGTTGCCGCTTTGTCTTTTTGACAGTGTCTTTTGCCTTGCAAAAACTTTGTAATTTAATGAGGTCCCATTTGTCTATTCTTGATCTTAGAGCATAAGCTATTGGAGTTCTGTTCAGGAAATTCTCCCCTGTGCCCATATGTTCAAGGTTCTTCCCTAGTTTCCCTTCTATTAGTTTCAGTGTGTCTGGTTTTATGTGGAGATCTTTGATCCACTTAGAATTGAGTTTAGTGCAAGGAGATAAGGATGGGTCAATTTGCATTCTTCTGCATGTTGACCTCCAGCTGAGCCAGCACCATTTGTTGAAAAGGCTATCTTTAGATAATTGCTTCTAATGGATATGCATGTAAACATTCTCTGTTGTAAATTTCTATTTCAATTTATGGTTTGATATTTGTGTGAACTAGTGATGAACTTTGTAACATGTGATCATGTATTCTGAAAGATATATAAGTACTGATGACAAAAGAAATATCTCATCTCATTTTTCACTTTCTCTCTCTCCCTTTCTCTCTCTCACTTTTTACCTTTCCCCACTTAGAAGAATTTTTCCTTTTTTCCACTTAGGATCTTTCCACTTTTCCCTCTTAGATAGCTTTCATAGGAAACTTTAAAACTTAGTAATAAACTCATTAACCACTTCTCTAAGTGTCCCATTTTTCTCCCTGAGACTTCTGACTAGCAGGCTGAAAGTTAGAGCCCAGCAGTTCCTGCAACTTACCTAATCTTTAGCAGTTTGAGGAAGAGGTGCTAAAGTCCAGAAACTGCAGTTTTGGCCTCAGAGGATTATTGAAGACAGGTCAGCTACATTAGCATAGTAACTTAGACTTAGTTAAGTAAACTTTTTATTATACAGCAACCCTAAATTTTCCATAAGAAAAAGTCTTAAACCCAGAATTTTGTAAGACAGAGTCTTACTCCTGCTGATGCTCTTCCCTCCTCCACTTCCTCAAGAAGAACCAAGAAGAAAGAAAAAACAACTCTGCTGGGGCTGGCTCCTGGCAGGAACCAGGACATAGTTTACAGTATACATCTCACCACACTTCAGCATGGTAACTCCCAGTTAGACACCATCAGTAATTGAAAATGCTTTCTTTTTTTATCGTGTCATTGTGACATTTTAATAAAAAAAAATCAGAGGTCCATAGGTATTTGCATTTTATAAACAATCTGATTTTCAACCTGTTTGCTTTTATGCGCTAGCATGTGGTTGTTATTCCTATATCTCAATTTTTGAATAGTGATACTTCCAAATGATCTTTTGTTGTACAGAATTGTTTTAGCTATCACGGGGCTTTGTTTATTTGTTGATTTGTTTTTGTGTTTTCATATGAATTTGAGTATTTATCCTTCAAGTTCTATAAAAATTTATGTCACAATTTGGATAGATATTGCACAGAATCTGTACATAGCTTTAAATAAGATGGCCATTTTTTGCTATGTAAGTCTTATTGATCCATGAGCATGGGAGAAATTTTCATCTTCTGCTCTCTTCTTCAAATTCTTTCCTCGAAGAATTGAAGTTCTTGTCTTACAGTTCTTAACTTGTTTGGTTAAAGTTGCCTCCAAAGTATTTTATGTTATTTGTGCCTATTGTAAAAAGGGTTCTTCTTCTGATTTGTTTTCTGTGTCTCAGCTCATTTATCTTGTGTATATAGGAGAGTACTAATTTTTTTAAGTTAATCTTCACTTTTGCTGAAGGTGTTTATCAGCTGTAGGAGCTCCCTGATAAAAATGTTGAGGTTGGTTATGTATACTATCATATTATCTGTGAATAGAAATACTTTGACATATTCCTTTCTACTCATCTTCTCTTGATCTCTTTGAATTGTCTTATTGCTCCCCCAGAACTTCATATACTATATTGAATATATGTTGAGAGAGTGAAGAGCCTGTCATATTCTTGATTTTAGTAGATTTGCTTTGAATTCCTCCCATTTAATTTTATATTGACTATATGGTTGCCATATATTGCCCTTATTAGGTTTATTTATATCTCTTGTATCCTTGATCTCACCAAGACTTTTATTAGGAATGGATGTTGGATTTCTGCCAAAAGTTCTCAGTATCAAATGAGATGATCATGTGGTTTGTTTTAAGTTTGTTTATTTGGTAATTTAAATTCACATATTTAATATGTTGAATCATACTTGAATCTCAGGGATGAATCCTACATGATCATGGGAGATGATTTGATTTTTGCGTGTTTTTGGATTCTTTTTGTATTTTATTGAGCATTTTACACCAATGTTCATAAAGAAGTTTGGTATGTAACTCTTCTTTCTTTGTTGCTTACAGAGAGGAGCCTAGCATAGCTGTTCTCCAAGAGTCTCAACAAGCAGCTGACTGAAACAGATGCATATACTTACATCCAACAAATGGACTGATATCTAGGACCCATATCATTGAATTAGGGAAAGGCTGGAAGAAGCTGAGGAGGGATGATGACACCATAGGAAGACCAGCAGTCTCAACTAATCTGGACCACTGAGATTGCTCAGACACTGAGCCACCATCCTGTCAGAATACCCTAACTGGTATGAGGGCCCCTGAAACACATACAGCAGAAAACTGCCTAATCTGACCTCAGTGAGAGAAGATGAACCTAACCTTTGAGAGATTTGAGGCCCCAGGGTTTGGGGAGGTCTGGACAGGAAGGGGTGTGCGGGGGGTGGGGCTTGAGGGGTATATCCTCTGGGAGACAGAGGAGAGGAGGAATGGGGTGAGGAGTTGCAGGAGGGCAAACTAGAGTTAGGGTAACAACTGGATTGTAAAAAATAGTAATAATAAAAGTCTTCATTAATTTTTAGAATGAATTGCATAAGTTATGCATGTATTCTAATGTAGTATATTATTTGTACTTAATCCATAATTCATATGACATTAAGTGGGAAAGACAGACAAAAAGTATAGTATCATCCCTTTAAACAATGGCCTCCTGAAAAAAAATTATCCTTATTATCTTATTAAATAACTTGATGCCTTCACGACTTTCATAATTGTATTTAACTTAAGATTTTTTTCTTATTATCCATGTTATATTTATATTATTGTATCTATTTATAGACTGGGTAAAACAGCATTTCCATGATATTTTCCCGATCTGGGATGAGGGAGTTTCATCAATTTACTAATATATTTGTCTATGGAGGGACTCTTTTTACATTAATAAATGTATTTGATACCTGCTATATTTCACATGGTTATTTCACTAGTTGACTGACTACTTTCTTTTGATTGTTTTTATATGCTCAGTCTAAATTCAACTTTTTTTTTATAGAAATTATTCATCGTTCAAACATTTTAGGTTCCATTTATACATTTTTTTCTGCTAGTAGCTTGAAAATATTCATGCAGCTTTTAAAAATTCCTAATTTATTTCCACATAGGAGATCATATATTGAAAACACCTAACTCAGCATGAAATATTTACAGTACAATTATTTTGCCATAGTAAGTGTCCTTAAAATGAGTTAGCACAGAAAGCTTGCCACCTTCTTATAGCTTTATTCTCTCACAGGATTGTATTCTATCTCACATCTTGATTGCCACACTGAGAATTTTAAAAAGAACTAATGGAATAGCTACTTGTCTGTTGAAGTTACTCCTGAAACTGTGAATACTGAGGTTCAATGTCACATAGAAGTTCCCCATGTTTTTTCTCACTCCACCTCCTTGAGAAAATCATTAAAAAGTTTTTTTTAAATTTTATTTTATTTTCTAAGTTTTTTTTATTTACATTCAAAATCATTTCCCCTTTCCCGTTTCCTCCCTCCCCGAAAGTCCCATAAGCCCCATTCCCTCCCTCTTTTCCCCATTCAACCCCCTCTCGCTTCTCTGTCCTGACATTCCCCTACATCCAGTCTTTCCAGGACCAGGGGTCCCTCCTTCCATCTTCTAGGAAATCTATTGATATGCGAATTGTGTCTAGGGTATTCTGAGATTCTGGGTTAATATCCCCTTATCAGTGACTGCATACCATGTGTGTTCTTTTGTGATTGGGTTACCTCACTAAGGATGATATTTTCAAGTTCTGACCATTTGCCTCGGAATTTTGTGAATTCATTGTTTTTAATTGCAGAGTAGTATTCCATTGTGTAAATATACCACATCTTCTGAATCCATTCCTCCGTTGAGGGACATCTGGGTTCTTTCCAGCTTCTGGCTATTATAAATAAGGTTGTTACGAACATAGTGGAACATGTGTCCTTATTGCATGCTGGAGAAGCCTCTAGGTATATGCCCAGGAGTGGTGTAGCCGGATCCTCCGGGAGTGTCATGCCCAGTTTTCTGAGGAACTGCCAGACTAATTTCCAGAGTGGTTGTACCAGCTTGCAATCCCACCAGCAGTGGAGGAGTGTTCCTCTTTCTCCACATCCTCGCCAACAACTGCTGTCTCCTGTGTTTTTGATCTTAGCCATTCTGACTGGTGTGAGATGGAATCTCAGGGTTGTTTTGATTTGCATTTCCCTAATGATTAAGGATGATGAACATCTCTTTAGGTGCTTCTCAGCCATTAGATATTCTTCAGGGGAGAACTCTTTGTTCCACACTCCTATGATTACTTGATCTTTGACAAAGGAGCTAAAACCATCCAGTGGAAAAAGATAGCCTTTTCAACAAATGGTGCTGGCTCAACTGGAGGTCAACATGCAGAAGAATACAAATTGACCCATTCTTATCTCCTTGCACTAAGTTCAATTCCAAGTGGATCAAGGACCTCCACATAAAACCAGACACACTGAAACTAATAGAAAGGAAACTAGGGAAGAACTTTGAACATATGGGAACAGGGGAGAATTTCCTGAACAGAACTCCAATAGCTTATGCTCTAAGATGAAGAATTGACAAATGGGACCTCATTAAATTTCAAAGTTTTTGCAAGGCAAAAGACACTGTCAAAAAGACAAAGCGGCAACCAACTAACTGGGAAATCATCTTTACCAACCCTACATCCGACAGAGGGCTAATATCCAATATATACAAAGAACTCAAGAAGTTAAACTCCAGAGAGGCAAGTAACCCTATTAAAAAATGGGGTACAGAGCTAAAAAAGTTTTGAAATACATTTTTTCTTTTGTCAACTTAGCATCATTAGTTTGATTCTTTTTATTTTATCTTATTTTATTTTAATTTTTATTAATTATTTTTATACATTTCATATTTTATTCCTCACCCAACCAACCCCTGTCCATCCTCCAACTGTTCCACATTCCATACCTCTTCCCCTCCCCCTGTCTCCACGTAGATGTCCCTACCTACACCCCACCTGACCTCTAAACTCCCTGGGGCCTCCAGTCTCTGGACAGTTAAGAGCATCATCTCTGAATGAACACAGACCCAGCAGCCCTCCATTGTATGTGTGCTAGGGGCCTCATATCAGTTGGTGTATGCTGCCTGTTGGTAGTTCAGAGTTTGTGAGAACCCATGGGCCCAGATTAATTGAGACTGCTGGTCCTCCTACAGGGTCATGCTCAGCTTCATTCAGCCTTCCCTAATTCAACAGCAGAGGTCAGCTGCTTCTGTCCATTGGTTGGATGCAAATATCTGCATCTGACTCTTTCAGCTGCTTGTTGGGTCTTCGGTGTGCTGTCATGCTAGGTCCTGTTTTGTGAATTCTCCATAGCCTCAGTAATAGTGACAGGCCCTTGTGCTGGATCCCACTTTGGGCCTGTTGCTGGACCTTCTTTTCCTCGGGCTCCTCTCCATTTCCATTCCTATAATTCTTTCAGACAGGAGCAATTATGGGTCAGAGTTATGATTGTGAGGTATGTCCCCTCTCACTCATTTGAAGCCCTGTCTTCCTGCTGGAGGTAGGAAAAGACATAAGCTAACAGACTGGATACACAAACAAGAGTCAGCATTTTGCTGCATACAAGAAACACACCTAAATAACAAAGACAGACACTGTTTCAGAGTGAAAGGGTGGAAAAAAGGTCTTCCAAGCAAATGGTTTCAGGAAATAAGCAGGAGTTGGCATCTTGATATCCAATAAAATAGACTTTCAACCAAAAATTATCAAGTAAGATGAAGAAGGACATTTCATTTTCATCAAGGGAAAAAATCCACCAAAATGAACTCTCAATTCTGAATTGGAAGAGCCCCAAATGGAAGAGCACCCACATTCATAAAAGAAACTTTACTAAAGCTCAAAACACACATTCAACCCAACACAATAATAGTGGGAGATTTCAACACCCCACTCTCACGATTGGACAGGTCACTGAAATAGAAAATAAAGAGAAACACAGTGAAGCTAAGAGAGGGTATGTACCAAATGTATTTCACAGATATCTGCAGAACATTTCACCCTAAAACAAAGGAATACACCTTCTTCTCAGCACCTCATGGTACCTTCTCCAAAATCGACCATATAATTGGTCACAAAATAACCCTCAACCAATACAAGAAGATTGAAATAGTACCATGCTTCCTATCAGATCACCATGTCATAAGGCTAGTTTGATTCTTAGAAAGAATATACCATACAATTGTTATTTAATTAGCTGGTTTAAATGTCAGTGGTTGGAGTAATTAAGTTCACTGCACAAATTCCGAATCAAGAATAGCATCATTTTAGAAAAATCTAGAGACAGCAGTTTGTATCTCTTCGCTTCCATTCATAATATCTTGCCTTTGTATGATTCTAATAAACCCATTTATGCAAATAAAATCAAGCTTATTTATTTCACAGTAGTAGCACAATAGATTATAACCAGTTAGTCAGAAACCATGAATTTAGATTGATTACTTTCTTTGAAAAGTCACAGTAGAAAGAGTAATATAAAAAAAAATTTTTTTTTAGCAGTCACTGAAATGGGCTGTTCTATAAACTACTTAACATTTTTCTATGTCTTTTGTGGCTAGGTGACTCATTTCTCTTTATTTCTGAATAATAGTCCATTGTTTAGAGATGCCATAGCTTTTATATCAAGGCTTCTACTGCCTGCCATCTTGGTTGATTCCTAGTTGTAATACTTATGAATAAAACTCCTGTAATCATCCATTCATTAAATATGAAAAAAAGAAAAAAAAAGAAAATGATATCTAGTATTTTTTATTTTTTTCTAGGAGGAAATACAAAGGGTGGCATATTATTTGATTCAAATGAGTGAAAAGTGATCTCTTCCTTATTGTAGATGCCCAAAGGAGGTGTTCTACCACTGCTGAGGTAGCTCTAGAGCTTTCTCCTGAGATAGCAAAAAGACAGTGGAGTGTCTTCCTTTGGGTAACAAGTGTTTGAAGAAATCTGTCATTCTTTGATTTTATGAATATGTCTTTAGAGCTTTATTTGAAGAAGTACTCTTTAAAAATATAAGCTCTAAATCTTTCATTCATGTTTGAGCTCATTTAACAACCCTCTAGTACACATTTCAGACAGCAGGTGTGATGTGTGGTGCCTGGGAGAATAGAAGGGAATGAAAAGAATCTGCTCTATTGGTATTTAACAGTGACTATTAACATGAAGAAATAAATGGAGTTGTTAATCACTTTAATTTTTCTGTTTCATTTTATAAAACTGTGAGAACATCCAGTTTTTCACTTATAGTAGTCAATTTAAGAAATTGAAATAAATTTATATTCTTGAAGAGTGTGATTTTCCTCATTTAATCAACATAAGCATGTTTATATATTATTCTAGTAATTTCTCCTTTATTCTAATTTTGAAAATTACTCTACTTTTTACTTTGACAAATTTGGTATAGTGTAGGGTTATGATACACAACATGTGTTGATCTGTACATACATTTTGCAATAATAGAATAAAACGATTATCATGCCCATTAGTGCACATTCTTATCTTTTGTAATGAAAACACATACATAATGTCACAGCGAGATACAATAGAATAAGACATCAATTGGATGTCTCAGCTGAAAGGCAGACAGGCAGGGACAAGTCAACAACTCTAGCTCAGTATAGTACACTCTTCAGCAAGGGAAAGTGGACGATCATAATAAAAATCTTCTAGTAAATATTTTTGAGAATATAATACATGGCTCTAATCATTGTACTAGAAAGTCATTCTCATTAACTAATTCTTTGAAAATCTTGGGTCCTTTGACTGAAATCTCCCCCATTTAATGCACTTTGCCAGTCCTGTAACTCATGGCAATCATTTACATTCTGCTCATATCTGCTCATATAGTGAGATATATATATATATATAAAACTTATACTCTAAATATATGTGAGACCACAGTAAAATAGTTAAGGGTGAAAATATTACATGACAAATCTATTTTTAAGGTATGTGTATTGCATTGGCATTAATATTGGAATTTTTTTTAATTTAAAACTTTAGAAAGAATAATAGACAGGATTTGAGTAGTATAAAAATGACAAACTTGAATTTGAAACAAAGGAAGACATGCTAGCTTGTGTCAAAAAACCTACCTGCTTTTAAAAGTTTCAGAGACCTCATGGAATGGTAAACATACAGCCATTTTCTCTTTAATGGGAACTTCTACAATCCCATGGCTGATTTTACTTAGTTAACAACTTCTTGAAGTAGGTAAATTTTGTGAATAATTAAAGCTTAAGTGTGGCAGAAATTATTTTTCTTTGTATCATAGATACGCTTGTTTTTCTGATAGAGTCAGGAAGCAGAATTTAATGAGATTACAGCAGGTTTTTATCATTTACTAATGTTCTGAAGTCAAATTTTAAAATCACCCTAGGGATTCCACTGCTTATAAAAGCCAAATTGGCATCTTCAGCTATGAAGTATGAACTTACCTCAGCTTCCCATGCATATCTTTTGAAAATGAAGGACAAGACTCTGAGGTTGTCCTAGTCCTTTGAAGAATAACATGGTGAGATTTTTTTTTTAATTCCCCTCAGCAGCTACCAGAGGCAATACAATGAGACCTCAGTTTGATGTCTTAGCTGAAGGGCAGACAGGCAGAGCCATTATTAATACCTGACAAGCCAAGAACTCTGCCTCAGTGCAGTTAAAACCTCAGCCTGGGAGAGTGGACGTTTATAATTTATAAGGATTGAAATGGATCTAGAGTCTATTTTCTGGGAAGAAAATAAAGTTGTAATGCATTTACAACTGAGGTATACCTGCACTTAAAGTGCCCTCTAGAGCATTCCATTAATTGGGATTCAGGGTTATTTAAAATAAAAGGATAAAATATATTAAAAGTGTTGAATTAACTTCTTTATACATTCTCTAAACCCAGGAAAATTCAGTGTCATTTAAGTGTATTTGACAAATGTATACTTAAAGGCAAACTCCTGTAAAGGCAAATTACCATCTAAAACCATATGGTAAGATGTCTGTCTTCGTGATTACAAGGCCTTGTTTTATATTACCCCAGGGATATCATAAAATTTGAGGATAATTTTTAATTAAAAAATGCACAATAGCCTGAATGTAACACATACTTCATAGACCAGAATACCACTTAAAACAGATGTAGCTTAACCTCTGACTGGATAGGCATTGTACCAAAAAGATTCATGTCAGAAAGAATTTATTTGTCAAAGAAATTTGAATCATCAATGTTATAGCTAACATTAAATACTTCATTCACACAATGCCTGCAAAATTCATGATGTCCTTATTTTTAATAGCTGAATACTTTAACATATTGTAAAAGAATCACAATTTCTGCATCCATTCATTGGTTGAGGGACATCTGAGTTGTTTCTAGCTTCTGGATATTATGAATAAGGCTGCTATGAACATAGTGGAGCATGTGTCCTTATGGTAAGGTTAAGTATCTTTTGCGTATATGCCCATGAACAGTATAGCTAGGTCTTCAAGTAGAACTATTTCTAATTTCCTGAGGTACTAACAGATTGATTTCCACAGGGGTTATACCAGTTTGCCATCCCATCAGCAATGGAGGAGTGTTCCTCTTTCTGTACATTCTCACCAGCATCTGCTGTCATTTGAGTTTTTGATCTTAACCATTCTGATTGGTGTAAGGTGGAATCTCAGAGTCATTTTTATTAGCATTTCCCTGATGATTAAGGATGTTGGACATTTATATAAGTGCTTCTTGGCCATTCGAAATTCTTCTGTTGAAAATTCTTGGTTTAGGTCTGTACCACATTTGTTAATTGGATTATTTGGGTTCTTGGAGTCTAACTTCTTATGTTCTTTATATCTTTTAGATATTAGCCCTCTATCAGATGTAGGGTTGATGAAGATCTCCTTTTCAATCTGTAGGTTGCTATTTTGTCCTGATAACAGTGTCCTTTACAGAAGTTTTTCAATTTCTTGAGGTATCATTTGTCAATTGTTGATTTAGAGCCACTGGTGTTCTGTTCAGAAATTTTCTCCAATGCCAATGTGTTTGAGGCTATTTCCCAATTATTATTCTATTCAATTCAGTGTATCTGGTTTTATCTTGAGGTTCATGATCCACTTGGACTTCAGCTTCTTTGACAAAATGAGTGTCCATAAGTATGTGGGTTTATTTCTGTTCAATTCTATTCTAATGATTAACCTGTCTGTCTCTGTACCTTATCATGTGGTTTGAGGTAACCCAGACTGAAAAGAAAATGATTGGTATGTACTTACTGATAAGTGGATACTAGCCAAAGGACAGAATACCCATAATATAACCCACAGACTGTAACAAGAAGGAAGACCCAAGTGAGGATGTTTCAATCCCGCTTAGTAGAGGGAAAAATAATTACAGAAGGCACAGGGAAGGAGGGAACTCTGTGGGAGAGAAGTGAGAGAGGAGAAAAGGGGACAGGATAAAGTATGAGTGTAGACAGAAGAAAATCCCAGAAGGCCAGGGGAATGAATAGAAATATGCACCTGGGGGTGCCTGGGGTAAGGGGGAAACTCTGGAATGTCCAAGAGATCTGGGATTTAAGAGGTTTCCAGGCTCAATTTGAATAGCCTTAGCTAAAATGCCTAATTGTGGTGAGATGGAACCTGTAGAGACCATGTCCGGTAGACAGAGAGGGCCCCCAGTAGAAGGATGGAGTCACCAAACTGCCTTCAAAATTTTTGACCCAGAATTGTTACTGTCTAAAAGAAATGCAGGTGAAAGGAGCCATAATGGGACAAGCTAATAATTAACAGATGATCTTGAGATGGCCTGTTTCTGATTACTATATAATCTGCAACAGATTCTCCCTTATGAAGCAAGGCTGTAAGGGGTTCATTTTAGGAAAGATTACTGATATTAATATGCTTTACCTATTATTATTAAACATATATAACAATTACTAAGTAATAGCATACCTCGTTTGAGCAGACTTCTGCAGATCCATGAAGAGTGATGCTATATAGACAAATAGATGAATTCTTAAGTCTTAATGATGATCCTATAAGAATTCCTAAAATTATATTTGTAATTATTAAGCTCTTTTATAGTGGAACTGCTATTAGGTCCTTTTCTGATAGTCAAAACTGCAATGAGAACTCTGCCAGTCTCCCAAGCATCACCACTTAATTACTCTTAGATAGTAACCAGACTTTCTCCTACTCAGAACATATTCTAAGAGGTTATAAAACAATTAACCAAAGGAGGGAACTAATGATTTATTATACATTTTAGGACAGAATATAAAATATTGACTGGGTTTATCTATACAAACTTCACTAATAACTTATAGTTGTAAACCTTCAGTGAACCTGTGGAGCTATGACAGGTGATGGATGTTTAGCCAGATAGTTGCTTCTCCTTGCACTAAGCTCAATTCCAAGTGGATCAAGGACCTCCACATAAAACCAGACACACTGAAACTAATAGAAAGGAAACTGGGGAAGAACCTTGAACATATAGGCACAGGGGAGAATTTCCTGAATAGAACTCCAGTAGCTTATGCTCTAAGATCAAGAATTGACAAGTGCGACCTCATTAAATTACAGTTTCCGTAAGGCAAAAGACACTGTCAAAAAGACAAAGCGGCAACCAACTAACTGGGAAATGATCTTTACCAATCCTACATCCGACAGAGGGCTAATATCCAGTATATACAAAGAACTCGGATAGTTACTTCTAATGAATATGCATGTAAACATTCTGTGATGTAAACTTCTATTTCATTTTATGATTTGATTTTTTGTGTTAACTTTTGATGAACTTTGTAACTTATGATCATGTATTCTGAAAGATGTACTGAGAAAGTGCTGAGGACAAAGAGATGAGAAGTGGATAGAAAAGAATTTTCTTCCGTAGAAGAGTTTTTCCCTTACTAAAATTTTTTCCCTTTCCTACTTAGAAGAATCTTTTGCTTTCCCTGCTTAAGATCTTTCTGCTTTTCACCTTAAATAGCTTTCATAGGAAACTTTTTCAACTTGGCAATAAATCCTATAATCACTTTTCTATGTGTCCCTTTTTCTTCCTGTGATTTCTTTTTTTCTTTTTTAAAATAGGATATATTCTTTATTTACATTTCAAATATTATACCCTTTCCCAGCCCCCCCCCCCAGATAGCCCCTATCCCATCCTCCCTCCCCTTACTTCTATGAGGGTATTCCTCCACCCACTTCCCCTTCTACCTCCCTGGCCTCAATTCCCCTACACTGGGGCATCTATCAAGCCTTCATAGAACCAAGGACCTCTCCACCCATTGACAAGACAATCCTCTGCTGCATATGCAGCTGGAGCCATGTGTACCTCTTGGTTGATGGCTTAGTGCCTGGGAGTCCTGTGGGTCTAGTTGGTTGATATTATTGTTCTTCTTATGAGGTTGCAAACCCCTTCAGCTCCTTTAATCCTTTCTCCAACTCCTTAATTGTGTACCCCATGCTCAGTCCATAGTTTGTGTGTGAGCATCTGCCTCTATATCTGTAAGGCTCTGGCAGGGCCTCTCAGGAGACAGCCATATCAGGCTCCTTTCAGCAAGCATTTCTTGGCATCCATGATAGTGTCAGGGTTTGGTCACTGTATATAAGATGAATCTCCAGGTTGGACAGTCTCTGGATGGCCTTTCCTTCAGTCTCTGTTCTAAACTTTAACTATTTATTTGCTACTGCAAGTATTTTGTCACCCCTTCTCAGAAGAACTGAAGCACATACCCTTTGGTCTTCCTTCTTCTTGAACTTCATTTGGTCTGTGAATTGTAGCTTGGGTATTCAGAGCTTTTGGGCTAATATCCACTTATCAGGGAGTACATACCATGTGTGTTCTTTTGTGATTGGGTTACCTCACTAAAGATGATATTTTCTACTTCCATCCATTTGCCTAAAAATTTCATGAATTCATAGTTCTTAATAGCTGAATAGTACTGCTAATATATTGTGTAAATATACCACAATTTCTGTATCCATTCCTCTGCTGAAGGACATCTGGGTTCTTTCCTCCTTCTGGCAATTATAAATAAGGCTGCTATGAACATAGTAGAACATATGTCCTTATTACATGCTGGAACATTTTCTGGGTATATACTGGAGTGGTATGACTGGGTCCTCAGGTAGTACTATGTCCAATTGTCTGAGGAACTGCCAGGCTGATTTCCAGAGTGATTGTCAGCTTGCAATCCTACCAGCAATGGAGGAGAGTTATTTTTTTCTCCACATCCTTGCCAGCATCTGCTGTCACCTGAGTTTTCAAACTCTGACATTCTGACTGGCGTGAGGTGGAATTTCAGGGTTGTTTTGATTTGCATTTCCCTAATAACTAAGGATGAAGAACAATTTTTTTAGGTTCTTCTCAACCATTCCTAAGTTGAAAATTATTTATTTAGCTCTGCACACCATTTTTAATAGAGTTATTTGGTTCTCTGGATTGTAACTTTTGGAGTTCTTTATATATATTGAATATTAGCCCTCTATCAAATGTTGGATTGGTAAAGATCATTACCCAATCTGTTAGTTGCCATTTTGTCCTATTGACAGTGTCCCTTGCCTTACAGAAGCTTTGCAGTTTTATGAGGTCCCATTTGTGACTTTTTGCTCTTACAGCATCAGCCTCTGGTGTTCTGTTCAGGAAGATTTCCCCTGTGCCCATGTTCTGACTAGCAGGCTGAAAGTTAGAGCTGTGCAATTCCTGCTGACATAGATTAGAGAACTAAGGTGTCCTGAGACCCTCAGACTTTAAAGTCATCACCAGAGTCTTACTCTGGCTCTTGCCATTACCTTCTCTGAGCCAGGAGGCTCCTGGCATGCTGGAACAAAAACGGAGCAGAGACTGAAGGAAAGGTCATCCAGTGAACAGCCCACCTTGGGATACATACTTTGGGCACCACCAAACCCTGACACTATTGCTATTTCCATGATGCGCTTGCAGACAGGAGCCTATTACGGCTGTCTTCTGTGAAGCCCTACCAGCATCTGACAGAGACAGATGCAGATGCTTACAGTCAGCCATTGGTCTAAAGTCAGGAAGAGAATTAGGGAAAGGATTGACAGAGGCGAAGGGGATGGCAAACCTATAGGAAGGCCAACAGTGTCAATTAACCTGATACCCTGGGAGTTCCCAGAGACTAAGTCACTAAACAAAGAGCATACACAGGCTTGTCCATAGCCCCAGGAACATATGTAGCAGAAGACGGCCTTGTTTTGCCTCAGTGGGAGAGGATTCACCTAATCCTGTAGAGACTGGATACCCCAGGAAAGGAAGATGCAGGGGTGAGATGGGGATGGATGGGCAATTTGGGAGTGGCTTGGAGGGTGATGGGTATATGGGGGATCACCTTCTCAGAGGCAAAGTGGAGAGAGATGAGGTGAAGAACTCTGGGAGGGGGAACTGGGAATTGGAGCAATATTTGGAGTGAAAATAAATAAAATAATTGGAAAAAAGAAGAAAAACAAACTAGTTTATGTACATGGCCTTCAGAAGGAGATGGGGACAAAAATCCAAAAGCTCAGAATGTATACCAAATCTGAATATACCAGGGGATATTATGACAGGAATCACTTATTTAATAGTTTATTTCATTAAAATAATCTTACTTATCATTTTTAAAATACTATGTATTCAAGAAAAATAAAATTGTAAACAGCATAAATTACATGTGATATATGAACTTATATAATTAATGTAAAAACAAAATATTGGGTTTTACCCTTTGCTGTTGTTGTTTTTTTATTCTCATTTTATTTTTTTTTTTAGTTTATTTTTATTTTTACTTTCTTAAATTTTTTTCTTACAATATTTTATTGGATATTTTCTTTATTTACATTTCAAATGTTATCCCTTTTCCCAGTCTCCCCCATCACCCTAGAACATCCCCCCTCCCCCTCTTTCCCCTACATTTGGACTCTGAACCTTCACAGGACTAAGGACTTCTCTTCTCATTGATGCCTTACAAGGTCATCCTCTGCTATATATGCAGTTGAAGCCATGGGTCCCTACATGTGTACTCTTTGGTTGGTGGTTTAGTTCCTGGGAGTTCTGGGGGGGGGGTCTGGTTGGGTGATATTGTTGTTATTCCAAGCAGTTGCAAACCCCTTCAGCTTCATCAGTCCTTTCTCTAACTCCTCCTTTGGGGACCCTGTGCTCGGTCTAATGGTTGGCTGCAAGCATCCACTTCTATATTTGTCAGGCTCTGACAGAGCTTCTCAGGAGACAGCTATATTAGGTTCCTGTCAACATGGACTTCTTGGTATCCAAAATAGTGTGTGGGTTTGGAGACTGTATAAGGGATGAATCTCCATGTTGCATAGTCTCTGTTCTACACTTTGTCCCTGTATTTGCTCCCATGAGTATTTTTCCCCTTCTTAAGAAGGACCAAAGCACCCACAATTTGGATTTCATTCTTCATGAGCTTCTTGTGATCTGTGCATTGTATCTTGGGTATTCTGAGCTTTGGGAGCTAATATCCACTTATCAGTTAGTGCATATCATGTGTGTTCTTTTGTGATAGGGTTACCTCACTCAGGATATTTTCTAGTTCCATCCATTTGCCTAAGAATTTCATGAAGTCATTGTTCTTAATAGCTGAGTAATACTCCTTAATATCTCTTAACATCAATGAACTCAATTCCCCAAGGAAAAGACAAGATTAACAGAGTGAATATGAAAACATAACCCAGCATTTTACTGCATACAGGAAATGCACTTCAGTGACAAAGACAGATACTACCTCAAGAGTAAAAGGCTAGAAAACAATTTTCTAAGCAAATGGTTCCAAGTAACAACCTGAAGTAGCTATTCTAATATGGAATATGGAATTTTGGTTGTCTTTCAACCAAAAGTTATCAAAAAAAAAAAAAGGAAGGACACTTGATACTGGTCAAAGGAAATATCTACCAAGATGAACTCTCAAATCTGAACATCTGTGCTCCAAATGCAAGGGTACCTACATTTATAAAAGAAATTACAGGTGCTTCTCAGCCATTCGATATTCTTCAGGTGAGAACTTTTTGTTTAGCTCTGTACACGATTTTTTAATAGGGTTATTTGGCTCTCTGGAGTCTAACTTCTTGAGTTCTTTGTATATATTGGATAATAGCCCTCTGTCAGATGGAGGTTGGTAAAGATCTTTTCCTAGTTTGTTGGCTGCTGTTTTGTCCTTTTGACAGTGTCCTTTGCCTTACAGAAACTTTGCAATTTTATGAGGTTCCAATTGTCAATTCTTGATCTTAGAGCATAAGCTATTGGCGTTCTGTTCAGGAAATTCTCCCCTGTGCCCATATGTTCAAAGCTCTTCCCTAGGTTCTTTTCTATTAGTTTCAGAGTGTCTGGTTTTATGTGGAGGTTCTTGATCCACTTGGAATCAAGCTTAGTACAAGGAGATAAGAATGGATCGATTTGCATTCTTCTGCATGTTGACTTCCAGTTGAACCAGCACCATTTGTTGAAAAGGCTATCTTTTTTCCACTGTATGGTTTTAACTCCTTTGTCAAAGATCAAGTGACCATAGGAGTGTGAATTCATTTCTGGGTCTTCAATTCTGTTCCATTGATCTACATGCCTGTCACTGTACCAATACCATGCAGTTTTTAACACTATTACTCTGTAGTACAGCTTGAGGTCCAGGATATTGATTCCCCCAGAAGTTCTTTTACTCTTGAGAATGGTTTTAGCTATCCTGGGTTTTCTGTTATTCCAGATGAATTTTTGAATTGCTTTTTCTAACTCTATGAAGAATTGAGTTGGGATTTTGATGGGGATTGCATTGAACTTATATATTGCTTTTGACAAGATGGTCATTTTTACTATATTAATCCTGCCAATCCATCTTCTGAGGTCTTCTTCAATTTCTTTCTTCAGAGACTTGAAGTTCTTGTCATACCGATCTTTCACTTGTTTGATTAGAGTCACACTAAGGTATTTTATATTGTTTGTGGCTATCCTGAAGGGTATTAACATCCTTAGTCATTAGGTAAATGCAAATCAAAACAACCCTGAGATTCCATCTCACACCAGTCAGAATTGCTAAGATTAAAAACACAGGAGACAGCACTGGGAAATGATATTTACCAACCCTACATCCGACAGAGGGCTAATATCTAATATATACTAACAACTCAAGAAGTTAGACTCAGAGAGCCACATAACCCTATTAAAAATGGGGTACAGAGCTAAACAAAGAGTTCTCACCTGAAAAATATCTAATGGCTGAGAAGCACCTAAAGAAATGTTCAACATCCTTAGTCATTAGGGAAATGCAAATCAAAACAGCCCTGAGATTCCATCTCACACCAATCAGAATGGCTAAGATTAAAAAACACAGGAGACAGCAGTTTTCGCAAGGATTTGGAGAAAGAGGAACACTCCTCCACTGCTGGTGGGATTGTAAGCTGGTACAACCACTCTGGAAAGCAGTCTGGCGGTTCCTCAGAAAACTGGGCATGACACTCCCAGAGGATCCAGCTATACCACTCCTGGGCATATACCCAGAGGCTTCCCCTGCATTCAATAAGGACACATGCTCCACTATGTTCATAGCAGCCTTATTTATCATGGCCAGAATCTGGAAAGAACCCAGATGTCCCTCAACAGAAGAATGGATTCAGAAGATGTGTTATATTTAGACAATGGAATACTACTCTGCAATTAAAAACAATGAATTCACAAAATTCCTAGTCAAATGGTCAGAACTGGAAAATATCATCCTTAGTGAGGTAACCCTATCACAAAGAACACATATGGTATGCAGTCACTGATAAGGGGATAGTAACCCAGAATCTCAGAATACCCAAGACACAATTCGCATATCAATAGATTTCCAAGAAGATGGAAGGAGAGACCCCTGGTCCTGGAAAGACTGGATGTATGGGAATACCAGGACAGAGAGATGAGAGGGGTTGAATGGGGAATAGTAGGAAGTTAGAGGGCATATGGCACTTTCGGCGAGGGAGGAACCAGAAAAGGGGAAATCATTGGGAATGTAAATTAAAATATATAGAAAATAAAAAAATGAAAGGTAAGAAAGAAAAGGCATATTAAATACATATTTATAGATATTTTTTTGTGAGGAGGAGACAGAAAAATGGAGGGTGGAAGGAGTGTGTAGGAGACAGAATGGCACTGGTGGCATCCTACCGTCTGTTTTGGGTAGGATCTTAGATAAATTCTGTTGTTGTTTTGTTTCATTGCAGCCATTCAGAATACATACATTCTTTTTTAGATAATAGTTTATGTGGGTGTGGTATACATGTATCTGAATATGCTCATGTATGTATATTATTTATCTCCATCCATATGAAACCCAGAAGTTGGCATTGGGCATCTTAATCACTCTCCAGCATCATGGACTCTAACCCTATTTAACCATAAGTTCAAATAAACTCTTTTGTGTAAAAAAATAAATAAAAGAAAAGAAAAATAAATTTTACTAAAGCTCAAAGTACACATACACCCCACACAATAATAGCGGGAGACTTCATCACTCCACTCTCAGAAATGGGCAGATCATGGAAACCAAATATAAACAGTGACACAGTGAAACTAACACAAGTTATGAACCACATGGAAAGAAAATGAAGACACATCAACCAAAACTCATTGCACACAATGAAAGCAGTGCTAAGTGGAAAATTTTTTCTGGTTTCATGAAAGAGCTGTATGGCAAGAACTTCAAGACTCTGAAGAAAGAAATCAAAGAAAATCTCCAAAGATGGAAAGCTCTCCCATGCTCATGGATTGGCAACATTAACATAATAAAAATGGCCATCTTACCAAAAGGAATATACAGATTCAAAGCAATCTCCATCAAAATTCCAACTCAATTCTTCATAGTTAGAAAGAGCAATTTGCAAATTCATCTGGAATAACAAATATCCCAGGATAGTGAAAACTATTCCCAACAGTAAAAGAACTTCTGGTGGAATTACCATGCCTGATCTCAAGTTGTACTTCATAGCAGTAGTGATAAAACTGCATGGTATTGATACAGGGACAGGCAGGTAGATCAGTAGAATAGAATTGAAAACCCAGAAATGAACCCACACACCTATGGTCACTTGATCTTTGACAAAGGATCTAAAGCTATCCAGTGGGAAAAAAGACAGCATTTTCAACAAATGGTGCTGGTTCAACTGGAAGTTAGCATGTAGAAGAATGCAAATCACTCCATTCTTATCTCCTTATACAAAGCTCAAGTCCAAGTGGATCAAGGATAAATACTTCTCTAATGAGAGCTGAGAATAATTTTTCAGAAAATTTTTGAAGAAAATTCATCTCTTAGAACATTTGATATAAATGAAATAGCAACCAAATACAAATATTTTTAAATTCATTGTATTTTACACTTTTATAACAAATATGATCTTTAATATCTCCTTTAAAAGTATGTATTACATCTAAGTGTTAACTTTCCAAAAATAAAAATTAATAGTCATTTTTACTTACATATCATTATTTATCCATACATAAATAGTTTTTATACTGTTGAAGCATAAAAGAATATGTTTTTATTATGTGTAAACGTGTGTCTTCATAGTGATCAGCTAGTCATAAATCTACATTTATGTTACTGTGAAGTATCATATACGCCACTGAGTAGCTTTAATTCTAATGTGCTTGAATGCTCTGCCCTACTAGTGAATTTATATTTGAGTGCTGATATTATTCAAGCAGAACTACTTAAAAGTTATGGGGATATCAATGTAGCAGATAATTAAATATGTACAGAATCTATTAATGTGTATAATGAAGATAGAACATCACTGGAGTTTATTATGAAATTATAATATTCTGTAATCATCTTGAAAGGCACTGTTTGTCTAGGCATATTGCTTAATGATGGCCAGGCAGTTCATTTTTCTAGAGGTTGAAGTGATTAAGACAATTAGTATATAGTGAGGCCAAGTTATAAAAGTTATAATAAAAATATTAGCAAATATAAATGTGAGCTGAACTAGATTTTAACATGCAACATTTCCGTTGAAAGATATTTAAATTTATTCTCTTGTACTCTTCTCAATTAAGAATGGATAGAAGTGCTCCATTCTCCTTAGCAGTCAGTGTACAACAGTTAAAATCACTGTTATACACTTTAGCACTGATATAATTAAATGGAAACTTATATAAGAGGAACATAAGTTTCTTTAATGCAATTTAATGTCTCTATGGCTGTGTATTCTCATGTGAAAATTGGTGATGGGCCTTAAAATGATTTTAATCAAGGGGATAAATTCTATGCATCAATATAATATATGATACATAATAAATAGAGAATGTCAGCTATTATCATTATTATTAAATTAGTCCTGATATTTTGAACTGCTTTTGCTTTTACTGATTTTATTTGGCTATTGCTTAGGATGTAGAAAATGTTATTCTTTTGATTTTCAGATTTAATACACCAAGAACAAATCTTTCTTTGTGAAAATATGCCCAATAAAATATAGACTTTCAATGGTCTTTTAAGTTAAGTGGACAAATATTATATGAACTAAATCATTCAAAGAATATTTTTTCTTTCATTTTTGCTTCTGGTCTCTTTGTATAAAGCTTGAGAGAGCTGACATGCCAGCATTCAAGTTCATAGACACTCTTTCTTAACTCGAAGTAAAATACTAGTAATTTCTCTTATTTTTAGAGTTTCCGAAAGGAGAATACAAATTCTGTTCTCTCCTATCTTCTGAATCATCTCATCTGTATTCCTTTGCTAGTGCTGATTTCCTCAAGGATGCCTTTTGTGTAATTTTGGTAGTAAAATTACAGACAGAGTTGGTTCAAGACAGAAGGGAGACAACTTAATGCACATGTCTGAGAATATATTGAAAGACAATGTCTTCAAAGTGAAAAAGAAAAAGAAAATATATTACAGAGAAACAATATAAGCAGAGGTTTTATACGTATATTTTCTATTATATCTGTCTACATTGAGTCTAAAGAAGGGAAATAACTTGCTTCATATACCTGGTCACTTGATAGGAAAACTTTCAGAAAGTTCTAGGAGAAATTATGTATCAGACTACTATATTGAGAAACAAAGAGGAGATTGCAGGTTCAACTTAGTTTCCCATTGGCTAAGGATCACCTGCCTTTGCATAGTTTTCAAGGATATGGAGAGTAAGTATTCATCCAGTTTCATAGGTTTCCTAAACATGCCTGATTCTTGGATTGAATCCCAGACTAAGAATCATGTATTCCTGTATTGCTTAATCTAAAGTTATTATATATTAACTGATTAATAAATATTAGTGAGTGAATCAGAAAGACTAAGAAATTCAGTTAATCTTGTCTACTAGATAAAATTTGTCAAAATTTAAAGCATATTAAGGTGAACTAAACAAAAGCCAAACTAAGCAACCAAACAAGCATAATTTTTGTTTTCCTTACTTTAGATCTTCAAATTAAATTTTGAAATTCTGATAATATTTAAGATATGAGCATCAAAAGTCACTGCAAACTCAAAATGCAGAGCCCTGATAAAATTATTTTTCTAGGTTTATATTTTGGCAAGGCCTGAGAAGTATCTAAAAATATATGCTAATTTGAAACATAGAATCCCAGGGCAAGTCTCTGAAATTTGAAATCAATGCTAAACATATATAAATATCATGTAAAGAAAAAAATCTATAGTTAAAGATTACATGAAATAAGAAACTTATTTCAGATTTATCACATACAAAATGACCAGAACTGAATTTGCATGATTTGCAGTTCTTTGTTGTGCCCAAATTGTGTAAGTAACAATTTAACTTGAGGTGGTACACCAAGAGAAGGGTGCTTAATTTCATTTAATAATGGATAACAACAACAAGAATTTTGGAAGTTCTCTCTAACTTATCATGTTTTAGGTCTCAGCCTCCAAATGTGGAAGCCAATGGGAAGACATTTACTTTTATGGGAGAGTGTTTTCCTATAGTGAATTTTTATAGCCAGGAAATGGAGATCCCTGTGCTAACTGGAGGCATCAAAAGACCTCTGAGGTCTCAGCTCACTCAGATCTCTTGATTCAAGATTCCATTACATATGAAATTAAGGCAAATACTCCTTAATGAAATGTTTCTAATACCATGGTTAGAAAATATCCCTGCAAAATACCACTTTCCACTTAGCAAATAAGAGAGTTAAACCAGACTCCTCAACATATTGATTTTCAAAAATGTATTTCCCACAGACTTCTAAAACACTCAAGCTATCCACATAAGCCTCAAAGGTTAGTCTAATTATACAATGAATTTTGAATGGATTTAACATCTATGTCAAATATATATCAACAAATTTAATGATGATAATTTCACTTAATGTGAAACCACATGACAGGATACTGGTGAAATCAATAGCAGAATCACTGAGTTCCTCATTGAATAGAAGGTTTTCTAGTGCACTTTCTTACTAGTTGCTGTGGATACATACAAGATTAGTGGTACTGACTTATGTTTCAAAGGCCAATGAGGTACTACCAGATAAATAAAGCACTTAGTTATGTTCATAGTGATTAGCTATCATTATACTATTTAAAGTGTGATATTTTATAGTTATTCATTTTACACCATATTAACATTTGAATAGAGCACTTTAATATGAAAAAGGTGATGATCATAGTAAAAACTCTTCTTCAAAACAGTGCATTAGAAGCCTTATGACTATATTTATTAATGACAGGCCAGAGATTTCCTGAACACTATTGTTGAAGATCATAGGAATGAAGGGAAAATTCAAATTTCTTTCTCATAAAAGCAAGGCTTATAGTCCCCAGTGCTTAGAAGCAATTGTTAGTTTTGTAGAGGACCGTGGTTCAACTACCATCATGAAGTAATAGGTCACAATCATCCATAACAAGTTTCAGTAGTTCTGAAGGCCTCTTCTGACTTCTGCAGTTACCATGCAAACATGTGGTACACATACAAGACACAGGCAAAACACTCATATATATACTCTATAAAAATAAAAATATAAAAAATAAAAAATAAAAATTAGAGCACTGCTTAAAACTTAATTTATGGTCCTGATATGTTGATGCATCTCTGTAATCCCAGTACTTGTGAAACAGCAGAATTTTTTGCAGATAGAGCTACATAATAAGATTCTATCTCAAAAGCTCCCAACACATACATAGCAGAGGACTGCCTGGTCTGGCCTCAGTGGGAGAAGATATGACTAAGAGACTTGAGGCTCCTTAGAGGGTGGGGGCCATGGTGGTGAGGGAGCATCCTCTTGGACAGTCAGTCAGGAGTAAGGAGGAATGGAATAAGAAACTGTGGGAGGGGAACTGACAGGGGGTCAATGACTAGATTGTAAATATTAAAAAAATTTCCTACATTAAAAACAAAACAAAAACAAACACAAAACAATGAAATCCAACCAAAAGAGCAGTACTAATTAAAAAAAAGATAAATCTGGATTCATGGTAGTCTTAAAATTAAGAAAAACGGGAAAATACAGTTAATTTTAAAAATAGTCTTCAATGAACTTCATAAAAATATGATGATTTTGATTTAATAAATATTTTATTTATATGGATATTTGGAATTAAGAGAAAAGAATGTAGGGTTCATCGTTTTGAAGGGAAAATGCTATCATGGATTATAAATTTTTTCAGAATCCAGAATTTGTCACCTCTCAGAGTGTAATGAGTGATATTTGCCATCTGTTCAATTCATCAACTCATAAAAATTGAGTAGATGTGGGATTTTGACAGCCCTAAGAGTGTTTCAGGCATATAAAAAACTAGAATAAATGGAATAAATTCCAGCACAATTAAATAAAATGTCCATAGTAGGATGAGTTGAATAGACTATTTAAAAAGAACCAATTAATACTCAACTATAGAGTAAATCATATGAATATATCCATAAAGAAAAGAAAACATAATAAATCTAGTAGTTTATTTTAGTCCACCATAAAAGTTACTTTTGTCTTTTACATTCCATATTAAATAATCACCCCTATAGGAAGCCTTCATGTAAACTCATTGGCACCCTTCCTGCCCTTTCAACATACTTCCAAATTTTTGACTCTCTTATCATAACCTTTGCATGATTACATTAAAAGTTACATTGTTACTCAATTATAGGACAGAGCCATTTTTATCTTTTTGTTTCTTCAAGACTTTGCTTGCTCTATGGGACTTTTTCTGGATTTCTTATCTGTTAAATAATTTAAAAGGACATTTTTATATCTATAGAGAAAACATTAGACATGAGAATATATAAGATTGTTAGAGGAATCTAATGGGTAATTTTATGTACTCAACTGAGCTGAGGGAATCCAAGGTAACTGATAATATAAATATTTTTGATTCTGTCCATAAAGATATAGTCTGAATTTTGGGATGAAGGCACAAAATAAATTTTTTTTAATTTCTTCCCTAAGTTCATTCTCCTATTTTTCTAGCTTCATGGTGAAAAACTAGGAAAATAAAAGAAACATGTCTTGCTATGTATCTCAGTCTTACCTGAGATTTATTATGTAGAACAAGATGCCTTTGAACTTACAGGCATCCAATAGTCTTCATCCCCACGTGTTGATATTAAAGATGGTTCCCAAGATGTCCTCCCAAACAAATATATTTTTTTTCAGTGTTATTTTTATTTTATTTTATTTTATTTTTTTAATTTACATTCCAAATCACTTCCCCTTTCCCGTTTCCTCCCTCCCCGAAAGTCCCATAAGCCCCCTTCCCTCCCTCTTTTCTCCATTCAACCCCCTCTCGTTACTCTGTCCTGGCGTTCCCCTACATCCAGTCTTTCCAGGACCAGGGGTCTCTCCTTCCATCTTTTTAGAAATCTATTGATATGCGGATTGTGTCTAGGGTATTCTGAGATTCTGGGTCAATATCCCCTTATCAGTGACTGCATACCATGTGTGTTCTTTTGTGATTGGGTTACCTCACTAAGGATGATATTTTCAAGTTCTGACCATTTGCCTAGGAATTTCGTGAATTCATTGTTTTTAATTGCAGAGTAGTATTCCATTGTGTAAATATACCACATCTTCTGAATCCATTCGTCCGTTGAGGGACATCTGGGTTCTTTCCAGTTTCTGGCTATTATAAATAAGGCTGCTATGAATATAGTGGAGCATGTGTCCTTATTGCATGCAGGTAAAGTCTCTGGGTATATGCCCAGGAGTGGTATAGCCGGATCCTCCGGGAGTGTCATGCCCAGTTTTCTGAGGAACCGCCAGACTGCTTTCCAGAGTGGTTGTACCAGCCTGCAATTCCACCAGCAGTGGAGGAGTGTTCCTCTTTCTCCACATCCTCGCCAACAACTGCTGTCTCCTGTGTTTTTGATCTTAGCCATCCTGACTGATGTGAGATGGAATCTCAGGGTTGTTTTGATTTGCATTTCCCTAATGACTAAGGATGATGAACATCTCTTTAGGTGCTTCTCAGCCATTAGATATTCTTCAGGTGAGAACTCTTTGTGTAGCTCTGTACCCCATTTTTTAATAGGGTTACTTGCCTCTCTGGAGTTTAACTTCTTGAGTTCTTTGTATATCTTGGATATTAGCCCTCTGTCGGATGTAAGGTTGGTAAAGATCATTTCCCAGTTAGTTGGTTGCCGCTTTGTCTTTTTGATGGTGTCTTTTGCCTTGCAAAAACTTTGTAATTTAATGAGGTCCCATTTGTCTATTCTTGATCTTAGAGCATAAGCTATTGGAGTTCTGTTCAGGAAATTCTCCCCTGTGCCTATATGTTCAAGGTTCTTCCCTAGTTTCCCTTCTATTAGTTTCAGTGTGTCTGGTTTTATGTGGAGATCTTTGATCCACTTAGAATTGAGCTTAGTGCAAGGAGATAAGGATGGGTCAATTTGCATTCTTCTGCATGTTGACCCCCAGCTGAGCCAGCACCATTTGTTGAAAAGGCTATCTTTTTTCCACTGGATGGTTTTAGCTCCTTTGTCAAAGATCAAGTGACCATAGGAGTGTGGATTCATTTCTGGGTCTTCAATTCTGTTCCATTGATCTACATGTCTGTTACTGTACCAATACCATGCAGTTTTTAACACTATTGCTCTGTAGTACAGCTTGAGGTCCGGGATATTGATTCCCCCAGAGGTTCTTTTACTCTTGAGAATAGTTTTAGCTATTCTGGGTTTTCTGTTATTCCAGATGAATTTTTGAATTGCTCTTTCTAACTCTATGAAGAATTGAGTTGGGATTTTGATGGGAATTGCATTGAATCTGTGTATTACTTTTGGTAAGATGCTCATTTTTACTATATTAATCCTGCCAATCCATGAGCATGGCAGATTTTTCCATCTTCTGAGGTCTTCTTCAATTTCTTTCTTCAGAGACTTGAAGTTCTTGTCATACAGATCTTTCACTTGTTTGGTTAGAGTCACACCAAGATACTTAATATGGTTTGTGGCTATCATAAAGGGTATTATTTCTCTTACTTCTTTCTCAGCCTGCTTATCCTTTGAGTATAGGAAGGCTTGTGACTTGCTTGAGTTGATTTTATATCCGGCCACTTTGCTGAAGTTGTTTATCAGCTGTAGGAGTTCTCTGGTGGAGTTCTTTGGGTCGCTTATGTATACTATCATATCGTCTGCAAATAGTGATAGTTTGACTTCTTCCTTTCCAATTTGTATCCCTTTGACCTCTTTTTGTTGTCTAATTGCTCTAGCTAGAACTTCAAGTACTATATTGAAAAGATATGGAGAGAGAAGGCAGCCTCGTTTATAGATTTGCAACTTGAAAATTATAAGATAAACTAATATACTACAGACACTAATATTCATGATGTAAATGTCTTTATATTCAAGATAAAATAATCAACTGATCAATTAAGTAAAAATACATGAGAAAAACAAAAACAGGAGATATCAATGAAGAAAGAAGCATATAGAGCTCAAAACGAACAAACGTGGACAAATATGATCTTGTTTGTTTTGTTCATGGATTACTACTCCTTTCATTGCAACTTAGGGAGGATGTTCCGAGGTCTATAGCCAGAAGCTGGAAAGAACCCAGATGTCCCTCAACGGAGGAATGGATTCAGAAGATGTGGTATATCTACACAATGGAATACTACTCTGCAATTAAAAACAATGAATTCACGAAATTCCTAGGCAAATGGTCAGATCTTGAAAATATCATCCTTAGTGAGGTAACCCAATCACAAAAGAACACACATGGTATGCAGTCACTGATAAGGGGATATTGACCCAGAATCTCGGAATACCCTAGACACAATCCGCATATCAATAGATTTCTAAGAAGATGGAAGGAGAGACCCCTGGTCCTGGAAAGACTGGATGTAGGGGAACGCCAAGACAGAGAAACGAGAGGGGGTTGAATGGAGAAAAGAGGGAGGGAAGGGGGCTTATGGGACTCTCAGGGAGGGAGGAAACGGGAAAGGGGAAATGATTTGGAATGTAAATTAAAAAAAATAAAATAAATAATAAAAAAAGAAAATAAAATAAAAAATTAAAACCACAAAAAAAGAAAACTTTGTATCTGAAAGTTGTAGAAATTATGTATCACCTTTTAAAGTAGGTATGGCTGTAAAAATAAACACTCTATGTGTTTCTAGTCAAAAAAAAAAGAAATTTATGAACATCTAGTTAGCTTGAGGTATAAGAATATCAATTGAAGATTTTGACAGAGACCAGAAATTTGGAGGTAATTTATAATGAACATGAAAGCAATGAATGATTATATATAAATAGAATATTTGCTCAGTTGATTAACTGCTTGTTCCCATCTTGTGTCAGCCAAGAAGAACTCACTAAGAATCTATCCAGGTGTGATAAAATAAGCCAATGTCTAATCTGTTAGACTTGAGGGGACATTAGTGTTGCTGTGCATTCTACTGTGTATTCTGCTGTGCATTATACGGCACACACACACACACATACAAACATACAAACACACATACACAAATGTATAAGTGCACACACATACATGCATTCATATATATCCAATATCAAATGTATAGATTCTTGGGAACATATAATAATACTACATAACATACTTAAACTATGATTTGTTACAGCAATGTAATAGATAATTTTATGTACTGGATTGAGCTAATAATTTTAATAATTCTCGGCTTCTTTATAGATTAGTTGCTGTCATACTTAAAAACATAAACATAGGTATCTACACTCATCTAAAGAATAGAACATCAAGTAGAGTTGTAGCATGACCTATCAAAGTTAGTATCCAAGGCAAAGAACTAGTTATGAAAGTGTAAGATTCAATGTGAAACTTTACAGGTTTTGTCTCAAATGTCTATTATATTGTATATTTAATGGAAATACATAAAATTATGGTGTTGTCAATTTGGTTATGTGATATTTCTTTTATTTGCAAGGCTATCATATAATAGATTTCATAAAATAAATAATATGGTTCACTTTTTGTTCCCAAAATCAAACCAAAACAAACATAAACAATAAAAAGAAGGCAGATGCTTCTGCACTCATGGAACTCATGGCAAGGATCTCCATTTTCCCCAAAACCCCAACTTGAAGTATTTATTGCTTTATATTTGGAGGATTCTGTTAATAAAAAGGAAAAGTAAAATAAAAATGAAATTAAAATGCATAATTGTTACTAAAGCTGATGTAATCAGTGTTTCCTCAATGTTTCATCCACACTTCTTATGTTTTCTCATGAAATACATTTTCTCCAGGCATTTAATCTATTTATGCTTCAGTCTGTAGAAAGAAATGTAGGGTGGAGGTGCTGTTTTATAGTGATTGTCGGTAGAAGCCAGTGATCAAGATGCATGCATGGTGGTAGAATTGTTTTGAGATAAAGAGTAAAAAGTATGTAATATGAAAGAAGATATGAGATAACACCAGGAATGAAAATGCTTAATGGGAAATGGGTGAGAAAATAAGGGAGAAAGGGAGGGTGTGGGATAAGGCAAACCAAATGAAGTATTAGGAATAAGAAAATGTCGTATAGAAATCTACTTCTTTATGTTTATGAAAACATCTAATTTTCAAAATTTTGACCAATTTTGAAATAGTATTTAAACTATATTTTGTCTTTCCTTTCCTCATTCCAAACCCTCACATATATTCGAACCCGCTGTATTTTCAATTCATGAGCCCATTTTCCATGTTATTGCATGTATATATGTTTTTTATAAAAATATATATTTCAAAGTATAACCTCTCCAGAAACGACAAATTTTTTAAGGCAAATATCTGAGTGTAAGACAATTACCTCTGAGTTGTTTACTATTTATCTCTTAGAGGATCCCCAAATAATGGAATCTATTTACCTCTCTAAAGACGATCAGATCTGGGAGAGTGGAGCCAAAAACTGCAGCATACTAAAGGCCATCCAGTAGTCAACATTATTCAAAGTATCCAAAAGTGTATACTCTAATAGTGAAAAAGAATTTAATGAGTAAGATGTGCAATCACAAGGATGAGCCACATTGGGAAGCATATAAAAAACAACAACAAATAGCCAGCTCGAATGAATAATCTAAGGTAAACAAATTCATACCTACTATTCCTGGGATAGGCAGAAAAGAACATTCCAAGAACATGTCCAGCCTAGAATTTTACTTCAAAACAGACTTATCTAAGGTCTATCAAATTTTTAAAAAAAACACACTCAAATTGGCACGGATATTAAAGTAATTTGTTTCTCTTTTCCGGACCAGGGTAGTAAAATAAATTATTTTCACTCAAATTACTCTCTTTAGTTATTAATCCCAAAACAACCATTTTGTAGAGAATAACTTCTATCTACATTTGCAAACCAAATTAATCAAGCAATACATATTTTAAGATTTATATGAGAAAACATAAATATTCATACACAAATGTCTATGTGTTTATATATATATTTATATATCACTATATGCTTATATGTATCTTTCTATCATCTATCATCTATCTATCTATCTATCTATCTATCTATCTATCTATCTATCTATCTATCTATCTATCTATCTATCTATCTATCTGTTGGTCTATCTATCTTCTATCAATCTATCATCTACTTATCTATAATCTGTATTTAAAACTTGTTCCAACCTAGCATTTAAAAGAGATGGAGATTTGTGTGTGTGTGTGTGTGTGTGTGTGTGTGTGTGTGTGTGTGTGTGTGTGTGTTTTGAGTTTTTTGGGATGGTTGTCTTTCGGTTTAGCAGAGGCTGGCTTAAAAGTGTTCAATACTCCTGCCTCTACCCCCTAAGGGATGGTGGGTATGAGCATGTTCCAACTTTCATATGGGCTTACAGTTAGTATTCACGTTATCCTCAGATATCATTCACTGAAACCTTGTAATAGGCAAATAGATTACAGAATTACAGATTAAAGAATTTATGAAAGGAAAGTAAAGATGGTATTTTTTTTTTTTTTTTGGTTTTTCGAGACAGGGTTTCTCTGTGTAGCCTTGGCTGTCCTGGAACTCACTTTGTAGACCAGGCTGGCCTCGAACTCAGAAATCCTCCTGCCTCTGCCTCCCAAGTGCTGGGATTAAAGGCGTGCGCCACCACCGCCCAGCGTAAAGATGGTATTTTACCCCTTATAATATTGTTCATAATTTTCTTGATATAAGAATTTATAAAATGGATATTTTAGTTAAGATTATATGCCTTCAATCAATGAATGCCTGGTATGTGAAGGCTAAAGAAATTATGTAGATTGAGCACTGGCACAAGGAATTCTAATCTTTTGACTGGATTCCAAATTGAAGTGTAAAAATAGGAGGTGAAAAATAACTTGTATCAGGGCCAAAAACAAGGCTCATTGGGTAGCAGCATTATTTATGTAAGCCTAACTACCTGTGTATTTTTTTTTACTGATATAAAGGTTTATAAAAGCCAGGTATGTCTGCAGTCTTAGAACTCCTACAGTAATATTAAAAATGCAGACAAATGATTCTCTTAGAAAATAGCAAGCTGGGTGTACACAGAGAAATATAGCACAAGATGCAGCTCACCTCAAGGAGATGGATGACAAGAACCAACACTTGAAAGCTGTCCATTGACTTCCACATGCTAGCCACAGCACACATAACTTACATGAAGTACACTCACCCATGCACACTAATTTAGTTAATTAATTAAACCATAACTCACACCCAGCATTAGTTAGTATCCAGTGTCAATTGTCATTTCATGTTCTAAAAGCAATGATTCTATTACATTTATTTAGAATGGATTTTCAGTACTTAACAACATATATAAACAACAAGACCTTTGTTAATGTGGTAGTAGTTTTATGTATATATAAACAAGCATGGAGAAAATATTCAGGTGACTATAATCATAGAACTGGCAGAAGACAAGTTTAGAATTGAAACATGGGATATTATACTCACATACTGGCATGTTCATAACTATGATGCAATCTGTTTTTCCAATTTTGCCAAATATATCAAAATATGGATCTATGCAATAAAACCACCCAGGAACATTTTTAAAAACAAATTTCATCTAATTTTAATTTTTCTTGAGTTAGTTATGTTTGCTGATGTTATTTTTATTTTTCTCACCATACTCTGGTCAGAATAAAACAGTTTTCTGAGACTTAGTTTAATTTTTAGGCAAAGTATTTTTTGTAATGGTACATTCCAGGTAACATCTTAATAATTTCTGCACGTGGAAAACATTGGAACTCAGAAGCCCCAGGAAGGGAAGAAATGAGTTTTCAACTACCTATAACTGACCTGGAGATTCCCTGTAGCAAAGATGCAGACCTTTCAACCTCAAACAGACTTCTATGAAGCACCCTGGAGATCATAGGAAAGGAAGATATGGAGCCTGGGAGGAAGGGAAACTCAGTTGTTCATCCTATGCTGCAAGCATTCCTTTGAGTGGAGTTGAATAATGAAATGAGGTGGCAGAAGAAGAGAGTCTCTGGACATTGACTTTGATGATGACATTAATAATTCAAGTGTTTTAAGGGATGGAGTCTGCTCTTAAATATTTCAGGTTCTTTGGGACCTATGTTTTTCTCTATTTCTTTCTTTTTTTTTATTCTTCTTCTTTTAGGTTCTTAGCTTGTAAAGGAACATGATTCAGAAATAAAAGTTAACCCTTTGATCTTGTAATGATAGCTTAATTGACATTTAACTCTCAACAAAGCTTTACATTATTTTTTTTCTTGAGTTATAGAATGGTTTCTTGTGAATTATCTGAGGTTTGGCACTTCTATACTAAATACTAAAGACTATCATGTTTTTATTTATTGGGAATTCTTCCAACATGTGGAAATGCCTATGAAATACTTTAGACATTTAATGTTTTATAGCAAGGTTTACTTCATTTCATTCTCAACATCTCCTCCATTCTCTGCCCTTATAGCCATTGGTGGTACAGATTACTCCATGATTATTCCCCAAAGTGATGGTGTCATTATTCCTCCTTTCTCTCCAGTGCCACTTCCAAGTCACCAGCAAGATTTATCATCTCTTAGGAGCTGCTTTGGATATTTCTTTACACTTCTATTGTAAGCCAGAACTTTTGCCATTAATATGTGCTCTTAATTTACCATAAAATGATCTGTACACTGCACATTCATGTCAGTTCTCTGCATGACACCAGTGGTATTATTATAAATTATTAAATTAATTTAACATGTTTCTCATCTTAAGATTTGTTAATAACTTTAATTTGCTTAGAATATTCTATGTATCTTCATATATACATGTGGTATGATTTGGTTCTCACAACTTTTACTGTGATCCCTCTCCCATCTGTAATTACAACTGCAATATTCATAGCATATTTTATTCATTTCAAACACACTGTTCTTTCAAATTCATCTACTATAAATTTTTCTTTTCAATTTCAAAAAATTTTGGCAAAAAGTAAATTCTTTTGAGATTGCTTCTCTGAACAAGCTCAACTAGAAAGAAGTACAAAAATCATGATGTGTGTGTGTGTGTGTGTGTGTATGCATATCTGCATGCAAGAGTGTGTGTGTGTGTGTGTGTGTGTATTTATGTAAGTGTGCATGTGTATTCAGACTGCCCATTTCCTTGACGTATGAACATGTATGTGTGCCTGTGGATGACAGAAGTTTATGTAAGATGTCTTTCTCAGTCCTTCTCCACCCTACTTTCTGAAACAGAGTCATTCATTGAACCTAGATTCCACAGACTTGCTATTCTGAGTGATCAACAAGGCCAAGGGATCCATCTGTATTTGTCTTCCTAGGCCTAGGATAGAAGGTGTGTATCAGCAACTCTTTTTCCACAGGTCCTGGCAATCATCATTTAAGTCCACATTCTTCTGTATCAAATGCTTAACCAACCAAGTTATCTCCCCACACTCTATATTAATTTTAAAAATGCCATTGTACATTTAATTTAAGTTTTTCCCTTGACAGTTTCCAAATAAGACCCAAGTATCATATTCATTTTACCTGTTCTTCAAATAAAGTCCACTTCCCATCAAGACACACTCTAATTTCATTTTTCTTGAATATGGGATGACAATTAACTACTTCAAACAAAGTGAGGAATAAGAGGAAAGCAATATGGTGCGACTTTAGATGTTAGATGAAAAAAGCCAATTTTTCAACTTGGTTCTCTTTAAAGGTTTATTATTTGGATACTTCCCACAGAGATATGTGCATCTCTGTAAGAAGCTCAGGACACATGAGATTGCCCATTCTTGCATTCTCTGATTATCCCTCCAAACTTAGTTCAGTTTTCCTGTTTGAGCCATCCCATCCCAATATCTCATAGTATGAATGGGGGATAGAGTTTCAGGTTAGCAACTTTTGAAACTTTTCAGAAATGTAATCAGATAATATAAAGCAGTAACAAGTAATCTCTGTTGTGCACAATCCAAATTCTTATCTGGAGTGTCTATAACCATAGCAATATATTCATTGTTTTATTCCACTGGAATTTGTGACATTTAGTTTTGTGGCAACAGATATCTATTTATTCTAAGAGATTTTAAGTGCTGTTTAGAATTTGGAAGCCTAAGAAAAAGGACTAAGAAATAGGATGTACCTGTCCTACCTAATATAATTTAAAAAATTAACAAAAATAAGGAAGAAAATAAATAAGTTTGGGGGCAGCTGAAAAGATGGTCCAACATTTAAAATTCCCCTTTACTCTTCCAGAGGACCTGGGTTTTCTGCAGATAATTTAAATTTTTGTATTAACACATATATAGAGAGTACAGTGTGCACAAGTTAGCTAAAGATCATAGGATGGAGAAATGTATATCTCATTTGGGTCAAAGGAGATTAAGCCTAAACTCAAGTCATAAGCTACTTTGCTATATTTGATAAGGTGATGCTAGGTACTGTGCAGAACTCCATTACTCCAACCACTGACAAATATCTATAACTTGATCTGCAGTTAGCTAGGTAACAAAGAAATTACTTAAAATATCTCAGTAATAATGAACATGGAAGCAGAATTGTATCATGTGGAGATGATTATCTTTGAATAATATTCTTCTATTATCTATATATAAAAATTGTATAAGAAGATATAAGTCTCATCAATATGACTAACTAAAGATGAACTGCACAAAACAACACTGGTGGATTGGTCAATATATATTTGAAAATTTCATAAGTGCATATTACTCTCACCTCATATTTTTTATACTTTTTTCAGTGTCCCATCCTTCCTAAAAATTTCTGTTTTACATTATTATTGGTTTTTTTTCTGACTCACTAAATTTAACTACAGGCCTGTGTTTGATTATAGGTTTGGTACAATCCCTTATAACCTTTTATACTCACTAATGGGTAAGAAACATGTGAAAACACCAACCCTTTCAGAATATGTATGTCTAATAGTTCACCAGGAAGGGGTAGAGAGATGGGGACCCTGAGAACATTCTCTCTCCATGACTGATTGTTGGCAGGGACAAGTTTGTGAAGGCTCTGTGCAGATAACAGCAGCTGTTGTGGGTTGTTGATTGCAGTGGCCATTCCATGCCCATTCCAAGTTTTACTTCTAGACTAAACCATCTCATAAGTTCCACCTAAAACAAATTAAGTTTAGAAGACTCAGATTTGTTCCTAAAAAACAAGGTGAGCCAGTATTTTCTGACTGTGATGATTTCCATAAGGAATGGCTAAGAGTACAGTTTCCATATTTGTATATTATGAACCTAAAACATGTCTCATCAATTTGTAAAAAGAATATTTGATAAAATGGTTGATATGTACTGTGACTACAAGGTATGACCACTTAAAAGTAACTATAAGTGTTAGTTGTAATTATAAATGTTAGTCATATATACTATGTTAGGAAACATTAGATTTCAGGTTTAATTGCTCCTTAGATGTTAGTTAGCATAACAACCTGCTATATTGAGCATGGGAAAGAACATTGTATCATTTTGAAACATCCTAGCAATTTTCTACCCATAGGATTTACATTTGGTATACTTGACTAACTCTCAGACAGAACTTAGAAAAAAATGTGTTACTCCAAGGCTTCAATTAAAAGCCACTGTTTTGAAAATAACCACTCAGACAACCTGCAGTAAGTCTTGTGCTTGCCCTAGTTAGATGGATTCTAAAACTCTTCTCTTCTTGTTCACACTGAGATGAACTATTCAAACGATAGATTGCCCATTTGGAGATCTTTGTGAGGAAAAAATGAAGCATAGCTATTGAATACAAATTTTACAGGAAAAGACCACAAAAGCAACTTTTTGCATATCATAAAAAGAAGTGAGCAGTCAAATCATCATGGAGCAGAAGAAATGAAAATGGTAAAATATATAAATATCAGCATTTCAGAAATGATGTCGATGAGTGGTACTCTCTACTGAAAAACCTAGAAATTTGTAAACAAACAGCTGAGTGACAACCTTGGGGTTCTTGTGAAAAAGATGTTCAATTTAGACCACTTATTATTAATGATCAGTTATTTGGGTAAAAGATAAAATCCTTAGACATGGTTATTGTCATAAAGTATCGACAGTAGAACAACAAACCTGTCATGGGAAAATGCCATAAACCAGGACTAAGGTCATGGGAATATTCTTATTATGCCAAGAACTAGTAGACAAAATCTGAAATGGTATGGATAGATTTTGTTTGTTTGTTTGTTTGTTTGTTTGTTTTACATTTCAAATGTTGTCCACCCTCATAGATATTAGTGAGTATACAGCATGTATGTCCCTTTGTGTCTAGGTTACCTCCCTCATGATAATTCCTTCCATATGCCTGTGAATTTCATGATGTACTTATTTTAAAAAGCTGAGTAGTTTTTCATTGTATAAATGCACCACATTTTATGAACCCATTTTTCAGGGACATCTGGGTTGCTTCCAGTTTCTGGCTATTATGAATAATGCTGCTATGAACATAATGGAGCCAAGTCAAAGACCCAGAAAAAAATCCACACACATACAGACCCTTGATTTTTGACAAAGAAGCCAATCTACATAAAAGCATTGTCTTAGTCAGGGTTTCTATTCCTGAACAAACATCTTGACCAAGAAGCAAGTTGGGGAGGAAAGGGTTTATTGATCTTACATTTCCAAATTGCTGTTTATCACCAAAGGAGATCAGGACTAGAACTCAAGCAGGTCAGGAAGGAGGAGCTGATGCAGAGGCCATAGAGGGATGTTTCTTACTGACTTGCTTCCCCTGACTTGCTCAGCTTGCTTTTTTATAGAACCCAAAAATATCAGCCCAGAGATGGTACCACCCACAAGGTCCCCCCCTTTATCACTAATTGAGAAAATGCCCCACAGATGCATCTCATGGAGGTAGTTCTCCAACTGAAGCTCCTTTCTCTGTAATAACCCCAGCCTGTGTCAAGTTGACACACAAAACCAGCCAGAACAAGCATCTTCAATAAATGGTGCTGGACTAACTGGATGTATGCATGTAGAGGAATACAAATAGATTCATATTTATTACCCTGCTCAAAACTCAAGTCCAAATGGATCAAAGACCGCAACTTAAAACCAGACACACCAAATCTAATAAAAGAGAAAGTGAGAAAGAGCTTTGAATGCACTGGCACAGGAGAAATTATCCTGAACAGAACACCAATAGCTCAGGCACTAAGGCCAAGAATTAATTAATGAGACCTCAGGAAACTGAAAAAGTTTCTATAAAGCAAAGGACAATGTCAATAATAGAAAACGGCATCCTACAGATTGAGAAAAGCCTTTTTTTCACTTTTTTCTTTTTTTATTAGGTATTTGTTTATTTACATTTCAAATGGCATCCCCTTTCCTCAGTATCCCCCAAAAATGTCCTCCCCCCCTCCCCCTGGTTATCAACCCCCACCCCATTTCCTGACCTAGCATTCCCCTCCATTGGGGCATTGAACCTTCACAGGACCAATGGCCTTTCCTCTCATTGATGTCTGAAAAGGCCATCCTCTGTTACATATGTAGCTGGAGCCACGGCTCCCTCCATGTGTACTCTTTGGTTGGTGGTTTAGTCCCTGGAAGCTGTGGAAGTACTGGTTGGCACATATTATTGCTCCTCCTGCTGTGTTACAAACCTCTTCAGCTCCTTGGGTCCTTTCTCTAGCTGCTACATTGGGGACCCTATGCTTACTCTATTGGTTGGCTGTGAGCCATGGGTATTTTGATCCATCTCCTAAGATAGTATCCACACTTTGGTTTTCCTTCTTCTTGAGCGTCTTATGGTCTGTGAATTGTATCTTGGGTATTCCTAGTTTTTGGGCTAATGTCCACTTATCAGCAAGTGCATACCATGTGTGTTCTTTTGAGATTGGATTACCTCACTCAGGATGATATTTTCTAGCTCCATCCATTTGCCTAAGTATTTCATGAATTCATTGTTTTTAATAGCTGAGTAGTACTCCATTGTGTAAATGAAGCACATTTTCTGTATCCATTCCTCTGTTGAGGGACATCTGGATTCTTTCTAGCTTCTGGCTATTATAAAAGAGGCTGTTATGAACATAGTGGAGCATGTATCCTTATTATATGTTGGAGAATCTTCTTCCAGACTAGTTTTACCAGCTTGCAATCCCATGAGCATTGGAAGAGTGTTCTTTCTCCACATCCTTTCCAATATCTGGTGTCCCTTAGTTTTTCATTTTAGCCATTCTGACTGATGTGAGGTGGAATCTCAGGGTTGTTTTGATTTGCATTTCCCTAGTGATTAGGGATGTTGAACATTTCTTTAGGTGTTTCTCAACCATGTGGTATTCCTCAATTGAGAATGCTTTGTTTAGCTCAGTATCCCAATTTTTTTTAAATTTTTATTGAATATATTCTTCATTTACATTTCAAATGTTATACCCTTTCCAGGTTTCCCCCTCCCAGAAAACCCCCAACCCATCCTCCCAACCCTGCCTCCAAGAAGAAGCTTCACCTCCCAACCCACTCCCACCTACACCCCCCTCCCTCAATTTCCCCACTCTGAGGCATCTATTGGGCCTTCATAGGACCAAGGACCTCTCCTCTCACTGATGCCAGACAAAGCATTCTTCTGCCACACTTGCAGCTGGAACCATTTCTAGCCCTTGGTTGATGATTTAGTCCCTGGGCGCCCTGAAGGGTCTAGTTGGCTGACATTGTCATTCTTCCCATGGGGCTGCAAACCCCTTTAGCTCCTCCAGTCCTCCTTCTAACTCCTCCATTGGGGACCCCACACTCAGTCCAATGGTTGGCTATTAGCATCTGCCTCTGTATCTGTAAGGCTCTGGCAGGGCCCCTCCAGAGACAGCCATAACAGGCTCCTTTCAGCAAGCACTTCTTGTCATCCATAACAGTGTCGGGGTTGGTGACTGTTTTTAGGATGAATTCCCAGGTAGGACAGTCTTTGGGTGACCTTTCCTTCAGTCTCTCCTCCACAGTGTCTCCATAATTGATCCTGTGAGTAATTTTTCCCTTTCTCAGAAAAACCAAAACACACACACTTTGGTCTTCATTTTCTTGAGCTTCCTGTGGTCTGTGAATTGTATCTTGTTTATTCTGAGCTTTTGGGCTACTATCCACTTATCCATGAGTGCATGCCATGTATGCTCTTTTGTGATTGGGTTATCTCACTCAGGATGACAATTTCTAGTTCCATCCATTTGTCTAAGGATTTCATGAATTCATTGTTTTTAATAGCTGGATAGTACTCCATTGTGTAAATATATCACAATTTTTGTATCCATTCCTCTGTTGAGAGACATCTGGGTTCTTTCCAACTTCTGGCTATTTTAAATAAGGCTTCTATTAACATAGTGGAGCATGTGTCCTTATTACATGTTGGAGCATCTTCTGGACATATGCCCAGGAGTGGTATAGCCGGGTCCTCAGGTAGCGCTGTCTAATTTTTCTGAGGAACCACCAAACTGATTTCCAGAGTGGTTTTACCAGCTTGCAATCCCACCGACAATGATGGAGTGTTCCTCTTTCACCAAATCTTCACCAGCATCTGAGTTTTTCATCTTAGCCATTCTGACTGTTGTGAGGTGGAATCTCAGGGTTGTTTTGATTTGGATTTCCCTGATAACTAAGGATGCTGAACATTTCTTTAGTTGCTTCACAGCCATTCGAGTTTCCTCAGTTGAGAATTCTTTGTTTAGCCCTGTACCCATTTTTTTTCATTTTTTAATTTTCTATATTTTTTTATTTACATTCCAAATGATTTCCCCTTTCCCATTTCCTCCCTCCCCAAAAGCCCATAAGGCCCCTTCCCTCCCTCTGTTCCCCATTCAACCCCCTCTCGCTTTTGTCCTCGTATTCTCCTACGTCCAGTCTTTCCAGGACCGGGGTCTCTCCTTCCATCTTCTTGGAAATCTATTGATATGTGAATTGCATCTTGGATATTCCGAGATTCTGGGTTAATATCCCCTTATCAGTGACTGCATACCATGTGTGTTCTTTTGTGATTGGGTTACCTCACTAAGGATGATATTAGGGTTATTTTACACTCTGGAGTCTAACTTCTTGAGTTCTTTTTATACATTGGATATTAGCCCTCTATTGGATGTAGGATTGTTAAAGATCTTTTCCCAATCTGTCGGTTGCTTTTTTGTCCTATTGACAGTGTCCTTGGCCTTACAGAAGCTTTGCAATTTTATGAGGTTCCAGATGTTAATTCTTGATCTTAGAGCATAAGCTATGGGTGTTCTGTTCAGGAAAATTTTCCCTATGGCAATGTGCTCCAGGCTCTTCCACACTTTCTTTTCTATCAGTTTCAGTGTATCTGGTTTTATGTGAAGGTCCTTGATTCACTTGGACTTGAGCTTTGTAAAGGTAGATAAGAATGGATCAATTTGCATTCTTCTTCATGTTGACTGCCAGCTGACACAGCACAATTTGTTGAAAATGCTCCTTTTTCCACTGGATGGTTTTATCTCCTTTTTCAAAGATCAAGTGACCATAGGTGTGTGAATTCATTTCTCGGTCTTCAGTGATATTCCACTGATCTGCCTGCCTGTCATTGTACCAATAGCATGCAATTTTTTATCAGTATTGCTCTATAGAATAGCTTGAAGTCAGGGATGGTGATTCCCTGAGAGGTTCTTTTATCGTCGAGAATATTTTTTGATATCCTGGGTTTTTAGTTATTCTAGATAAATATGGAAATTTCTCTTTCTACCTCTATGAAGAATTGAGTTAGAATTTGATGGGGATTGCAGTGAATCTGTAGATTGCTTTAGGTAAGATGGCCATTTTTCCTATATTAACTCTGCCAATCCATGAACATGGAAAATCTTTCCATCTCCTGAGATCTACTTCAATTTCCTTCTTGAGACTTGAAGTTCTTGTCATACAGATCTTTTACTTGCTTGGTTAGAGTCACTCCAAGGTATTTTACATTATTTGTTACTATTGTGAAAGCTGTCATTTTCCTAATTTCTTTCTCAGCCTCTTTATCCTTTGAGTATAGGCAGGCTACTGATTTGTTTGAGTCAATTTTATTTCCAGCTACTTTAATGAAAGTGTTTATCAGGTTTAGGTGTTCTCTGGTGGAATTTTTGTTTCACATAAGTATACTATCATATCATCTCCAAATAGTGATACTTTGACTTCTTCCTTTCCAATTTTAACCCTTTGATTTCCTTTTGTTGTGTAATAGCTCTGGCTAGGACTTTGATTACTATATTGAACAGGTAGGTAGAAAGTGGACAGCCTTGTCTAGTCCCTGATTTTAATGGGGTTGCTTCAAGTTTCTCTGCATTTATTTTGATGTTGGCTACTGGTTTGCTGTATATTGCTTTTACTAAGTTTAGGTATGGACCTTGATTTCCTGATCTTTTCATGGCTTTTTTCATGAATGGGTGTTGGATTTGGTCAAATGCTTACTCAGCATCTAAAGAAATGATCATGTGTTGTTTTTCTTTTCCCTTTTGAGTTTGTTTATATAGTGGATTACATTGATGGATTTTGTATATTGAACTATCCCTACATCCCTGGGATGAAGCCTACTTACTTAATCATGGTGAATGATTGTTTTGATGTGTTCCTGGATTCAGTTGGGAAGAATTTTATTATTTTTGCATTGATATTCATAAGGGAAATTGTCCTAAAGTTCTCTTTCTTTGTTGGGTCTTTGTGTGGTTTAGGTATCAGGGTAATTGTAGCTTCATAAAACAAATTAGGTAGTGTTCCTTCTGTTACAGTTTATGGAATAGTTTGTAGGGTATTGGTATTAGGTCTTCTCTGAAGGTCTGATAGAACTCTGTATTAAACCCATCTGGTCCTGGGCTTTTGTTGGTTGGGAGACCATTAATGACTGCTTCTATTTGTTTAGGGGTTGTGGGATTGTTTTTATCCTTTACCTGATCCTGATTTAACTTTAGTACTTGGTATTTGTCTAGAAAATTGTCCATTTCATCTAGACTTTTCAGGTTTGTTGAGTATATATAGGCTTTTTGTAGTAAGATCTGATGATTTTTTTGGATTTCCTCAGTACCTGTTGTTATGTCTCCCTTTTCATTACTGATTTTGTTGATTTGGATACTCTGTGTCCTCTGGTTAGTTTAGCTAAGGGTTTGTCTATCTTGCTGTTTTTTTTCAAAGAACCAACTCCTGGTTAGGTTGATTCTTTGTATAGTTCTCTTTGTTCCTACTTGGTTGATTTCAGACCTTAGTTTATTTCCTGCTGTTTACTCCTCTTGGGAGTATTTGCTTCTTTTTGTTCTAGAGCCTTCAGATGTGCTATCAAGCTGCTAGTGTATGCTCTTTCCAATTTCTTTTTGGAGGCCCTCAGAGTTTTCCTCTTAGCACTGATTTCCTTATGTCCCATAAGTTTGGGTATGTTGTGCCTCTATTTTCAATAAATCCTAAAAAGTCTTTAATTTCTTTCTTTATTCCCTGACCAAGTTATTTTTGAGTAGAATGTTATTCCACTTCCAAGTGTATGTAGGCTTTCTGTTGTTTTTGTTGATATTGAAGGCCAGCCTTACTCTATGGTGAGCTGATAGGGTGCATGGGATTATTTCTATCTTATCTTCTTATATCTTTTTAGGTCTGTTTTGTGACTGAGTATATTGTCAATTCTGGAGAAGGTACTGCAAGGTGCTGAGAATAAGTTATATTCTTTTGTTTTAGAATAAAATGTTCTATAGATATCTGTTAAATCCATTTGGTTCACAGCTTCTGTTAGTTTTACTGTGTCTCTGATTAGTTTCTGTTTCCATGATCTGTCCATTGATGAGAGCAGGGTGTTGAAGTTTCCCACTATTATTGTGTGAGGTGCAATGTGTGCTTTGAGGTTTAGTAAAGTTTCTTTTATGAACGTGGGGCCCTTTTGTTTGGAGCATAGATGTTCAGAATTGAGAGCTCATCTTGGTATATTTTTCCTTTGATGAATATGAAGTGTCCTTCCTTATATTTTTGATTAGTTTAGGTTGAAAGTATATTTTATTCAATATTAGAATGGCTACACCAGCTTGTTTCTTGGGACCATTTGCTTGGAAAATTGTTTTCCAGCCATTTACTATGAGGTACTGTCTGTCTTTATGCCTGAGTTGACTGTCCTGTATGCTGCAAAATGTTTGGTCCTGTTTTTGTATCCAGTCTTTTAGTCTATGTCTTTTCCATTGATATTAAGATATATTAAGGAAAAGTGATTGTTGTTTCCTGCTCTTTTTGTTATTAGAAGTGGAGTTATGTTTGTGTGGTTCTCTTCTTTTTGGTTTGTTAAGATTATTTTCTTGCCTTTTCTAGGGTGTAGTTTCCCTCCTTTTGTTGGTGTTTTCCATTCATTATTCTTTAATGGGGCTGGATTTGTGGAAAGATATTGTCTGAATTTGTTTTTGTAATGGAATGCTTTGGTTTCTCCATCTAGGGTAATTGAGAGTTTTGCTGGTATAGCAGCCTGGATTGGCATTTGTGTTCCCTCAACATCTGTATGACATCTGCCCATGATCTTCTGGCTTTCATAGTCTCTGGCGAGAAGTCTGGTGTAATTCTGATAGGTCTGCCTTTATATTACTTGACCTTTTTCCTTTATTGCTTTTAATATTCTTTCTTTGTTTAGTGCATTTGGTGTTTTGATTATTATATGATGGGAGAAATTTGTTTTTTGGTCCAATCTATTTGGAGTTCTCTAGGCTTCTTGTATGTTTATAGGTATCTCTTTAGGTTAAGGAAGTTTTCTTCTATAATTTTGTTGAAGACATTTACAAATCTTCGCTGGAAATCTTCTCTCTCTTCTATACCTATAATTCTTAGGTTTGGTCATCTCATTGTGTCCTGGATTTTCTGGATGTTTTAGATTAGGAGATTTTTGCATTTTGCATTTTCTTTGACTGTTGTGACAATGTTTTCTATGGTATCTTCTGCACCTGAAATTCTCTCTTCTATCTCTTGTATTTTGTTTTTGATGCTTGCATCCATGATTCCTGACTTCTTTCCTAGGTTTTCTATCTCCAGAGTTGTTTCCCTATGTGATTTCTCTATTCTTTCTATTTCCCTTTTTAGATTCTGGATGGTTTTGTTCAATTCCTTCACCTGTTTGGTTATGTTTTACTGTATTTCTTTAAGGGATTTATTTATGTCCTTCTTGAAATCCTCTAACAGCATCATGAGCTGTGATTTTAAATCCAAATCTTGCTTTCCTGGTGTATTGGGGTATCCATGACTTGCTGTTGTGGGAGAACTGGGTTTGGATATTGCCATGTTGCCTTGGTTTCTGTTGGTAATGTTTTTGCATTTGCCTTTCACCATCTGGTTATCTCTAGTTTAGTTGGTCCAGCTATCTCTGGCAGGAGCTTGTCCCTTCTGTGGGCCTTCAAGTCTGTTTCAACACCACTGGGAGACCAGCTCTCCCCTGACTCAGAGGGCTGTGACTCAGCCCAGCTCCTGGGTACAGATGGAGCCCAGAAGGACCTTGTCCCAGCTGTTCTGCCACTCTTCTGTTCCCTGTGCTCCTGGCCTTACCTGCTTGCATAGTCACCAGAGAGAAAATGGAGGTCTCACCTCCAAATCTAGGAGTCAAAGTAATCCCTGGAGACCAGTTCTCCCCTGACAGGACCGATGTGCAGAGGGCTGTGGAGCAAACCAGCTACTGGGTGCAGATGGACCCAGGAGGACCCTGTCCCAGCCGCTCTGCCACTCCTGTGTTTCCTGTGCTTCTGGCCTTACTCACCTTTACATTCACTGGAGGGAAAATGGCCAGGAAAAGATTTTTACTCACCCTTCCTCAGACAGAGGGCTAAATTCCAAAATATATGAAGAACTCAAGAAGTTGGAATCCAGTAAAACTAAGCACCATCATTTTAAAAAGTGGAATAGAGCTCAACAGAGGGATCTCAAATGGCTCAGAAGCATGTAAGTAAATGTTCATCATCCTTTCATGACAGAAATGCATATCAAAATGACCCTGAGATTCCACTTTACACCAATCTGAATGGGTAAGATAAAAAACTCAAGTGATAGCACATGTTGGGGAGGATGTGGGGAAAGTGGAACACTCCTCCATTGTTGGTAGGAGTGCAAACTTGTACAAACTCTTTGGAAATCAAGTTGGCACTTTCTCAGAATACATTTCATTTTAAATAGGATAATTAATCTGAACAGTAATGTGCTTAAGAAGAGGGAAATTTTGCTCCTGTAGTGACCAATCCCAAGAGAAATCTATACATTTGGATAAAAGTATAAGAACATTAATAAGGTAACATACCACTCTTACCCTGCTATATCCAATATATTCTGATTTCTTGCCAATACACAAATGTTTAACTTAAGATAGTTTTTGTCTTTTAAGTAATAATTGTTATTATTTTCCTTTTTAATATCTGATTCTATTGTCTTTATTGATCAATGTCCTAAAAGTTTTAAAGTCTTTAAGAAAGTAGTTCATAAAGCAAAAGTTTAATAAATGTATAAATATATACTGTCATACCTAAATATTATTTCTAAATATATTGCATGAAGTTTCACTGTATGGTAAATTTCATTGATAGATGATCAATATTTAATTATATTTATAAAATGAATGCTTTTACAAATTTATTTTAATAAAGATATATCGAATCAGATTGAAAACTAAAATATAAATATTACCTATTAGGCTATCTTTGATTGTACACACCCTAATCTTCACAAAACCTGATAATGTATACATTTTTAGGACAATTTTTATTTCCTTGGAATGCCAGATGTCCTCTGATGTTTCCTATTGTTTTTTTCTCTTTGCTTAGCTAAGTTTTTGTTTTTGAGATTCCTAAGTATAATTAAAGTAAGTAAATAAATATTTAACTGACATATATAATATGAAGAAAATACCCACAGCTTTATATTTCAGTATACACAATGACTTCTAAGAAGTTCAAATCACAGAATTTAATCTTTAAAATATGTTAGATCATCCAAATCCCTCTGTTTTTGAAGGATTAATATGAATTTGGAATTCCTGTCTAAGAATGAAAAAGAAAAAGAACATTAGTCTCAGTCACAGGAAATTAGCTAGATTTAAAAAATTATAATCTTTAAATAATATGTGACTTCTTAATATTTTTTTTAGCATTTTCACCTATTGCTTAGTTTTGGGAACAAAAAATAAAACTGTCCTGTTATGAAAGGCCAGATAACATTCATATATAAAATTTCTTAAGTATTTTGCATAGGGTATACATTCAAACTCTTGCTAAACTTCACTGAGTAGCAGGGTTCAGGTCTTCTGTATTGTTTTAAGTTAATAGTTTTAAAGTCACAGTAACAATCACAGGTAATATCTATTGTTGCATTATTTCACTCACATTTCTATGTATCTACTCATCAATCCATCTTTTATTTCAGCTATATGTACCAATGTTCTCAACAGGCCTAAAGAATGTACTTTAACTTAAGTATAGCAGAACACAGGTTCTACCCTTGAAAGATTTAGAATCCAATATTTTCTAATAATTGTTTAAATTTACAGTAGTTAGTGTACATATATTCACATATAGATAGGCTCAAACTCGGGTAATTTGAAGAAAATGTAGTGGTGAGTTTTGGTAAACAGCTTTGGTTCCTGGATACACACACCTGCCCAGGAGGTATTTTTGGATCTGTGAATGAAACACACACACACACACACACATACACACACACACACACACACACACACACACACACACACACACACACTGGTTTGTTTGTTTTTTTAAATGCCTGACTATCTCAGTGGTTGGGTACTTCTAAGCCTCTTGCAGTTAGCATGCCCTTCCCTCAAATACTACAGGCTGAACACCTTTTAAATCTACTTTTAACTTCTCTGTTCTGTAACTTTTTGTGAAGACCATTGGTCTTTGCTGCCCAAGAACTACTAGGCAGCCCTTCAGTGGGCCACTTTCCCTATACTCCTACATTTCAGATGACTCCCCTCTGCAGCTCTAAATCCATTCTGTCTGTCTCTCCAGGGTCATTGCAATTCTCCCTTCCTCTTCCTGTATCTTAGCCTGTGCAACTCTAAGAGTCCTTTCCCATCTCACTTTGTCCAGCCATTGGCTGCATGGAAATTTTTTTTAACTTATTTTTTTATTGGATATTTTCTTTATTTACATTTCAAATATTATCTCCTTTCCCGGTCCCCATCCCAGGGAAACCCATCCCTGTCCCTCTGCTTCTATGAAGGTGTTCCCCCAGCCACCAACTCCTGCCTCTCACCCTCGAATTATCCTACACTGGGGCATCAAGCCTTCAAGGAACCAATGGCTTCTCCTCCCACTGATGCCACAAAAGGCCATCCTCTGCTACATAGGTAGCCAGAGCCATGAGTTGCTCCATGTGTAGTACTTGGTTGGTGGTTTAATCCCTGAGAGCTCTGGGGGTTCTGATTGGTTGATATTATTTCTTTGAGTTTGTTTATGTAGTGGATTACATTGATGGATTTCCCTATATTGAATAATCTCTGCATCCCTGGAATGAAGCTTACTTGATCATGGTGAATGATCGTTTTAATGTGTTCTTGAATTCAGTTTGTGAGCATTTTATTGAATATTTTTGCATAGATGTTCATAAGGGAAATTGGTCTGAAGTTGTCCTTTGTTGGGTCTTTGTGTGGTTTAGGTATCAAATCCAGGCTTCCTTCAGCCTGTGTACAGGATACATCAAACAGGTTTTGTTTTTGTTTTTTTTTTAACATAATTATAAAGAAAACACCAGCCACTACATGTACGTATTTACAAAAAAAATCAATACAGAAATATGCAAGTGTAATGTCAATTTTTATCTACCCTCGTTTTACCTATTTTTGAAAGTCTTTATGTTTATTTGTTTGAGAAGGGTCTTTATATGTATGTGTGCAAGTATAAATTGAGCATTGTGAAGTCAGTAGACAAGTTGTGTGAGTTAGTTTGCTCCTTCTGCCTTATGGGAATTGAATTCAGGTAATCAGGCTTGGTGGTAGGTGTCCTTACCCATTGAAGCCTCTTGGCAGCATGCCTTATATATCATATTATTTCAATTTTGTTCATGCTTTTGTCTGTATTTTATGACTTAGAATAGGAACTGCACCACATACAATGCAAACCATGTACAGCATGACACCCACACTTTGAATAGCTGAAATTTCTATTTTTATTCCTTGGTTCTGCTTACCACATAAATTGCCTTACCTTTTTAAGAAAGTTTCAAATACAAATAAAATACAAACAGTATATACTTTCTACTCCACTTGATTGTTGTTGAATACCCCAAATATTTGTATTTACTAGTTACAAAGACTCTTTTCTATGTAGCCACTCTGTAGAATATTAAAATCAGATACATTATGAAATTTCTAAGGCCATTCAAAATTCACAAGTTTAGATTCATAGTTTACATAACTTAACATGTCCTTGTACTCTCTGCTTTCATTAGGAAACAGTTAATCTTTCCTTAAATTTTATATTCTTGGCACTTTTGAAGACACAGACACCTTTGAATTTTGTTTTTGTAGATTTATCTGATGTTTACACATAGGTTTTTTTGTAGATTATGTAACACGGCAGAAATAAGACAAGCAATTTTGTCTGAATCTGCTGGCATTCTATCAGGTGGCACATGTTTTTGCTTGATTCTTGTGTTATACGCTCTCACAATTCCTCAGTTAGGATGTTTTTTTCAAGACATCTTCAAAGAATGCTTTTACATTCCCCTTGGAAATTAATAAAGATTTATAGTAATGTACACCCAAGCTTCTTGGATGTATTTTGTTTCTAATGAATAGTTCTATCTCTCTATTTTAATAAATTGCTTAGATTAATTTTCACAATATTTATTTTTGTGTTCATATTATCTAGACATAGTAATTAATGTCCCCTGCAGTTGATTTCTCATTGATTCATTTCTATATTGCGGTTTAGTCAGCTGTTTTTGAATATATTAGTCATCTATACATCTTGTCCAAATCAGAACTCAGCCATTTCTATGAAGTGATTTGTTTCTTTGGTTTGAAAAATACTTTCTATGAATTTGGGGTTTTGGAGTTATTGATATTCATCAGTCCTCCTAACACACACACAAACACACACATAGACAGAGAGATACCCACCCACACATAGAGACAGACAGACAGACAGACAGACACACACACACACACACAGTAAGAAAACAACCACTAGCTGATTCCTATGTATCAGGTAGTGTCTTGACATATGTGATTGAATAAGAAAAACATTCTGCCAGGCAGTGGTGGTGCATGCCTTTAATCCTAGCACTTGGGAGGCAGAGGCAGGAGGATTTCTGAGTTTGAGGCCAGCCTGGTCTACAGAGAGAGTTCCAGGACAGCCAGGGCAATACAGAGAAACCCTGTCTCGAAACACCAAAAAAAAAAAAAAAAGAAAAAAGAAAGAAAAACATTCTGTTGTGCATTTATTTATATGAATACTATTCAGGCATAAGATGACATTCTGTGGTTCATAGTAATGTGGATGCAACTGAATATTTTTGTAAGCAAAAAGGACATTCATTTTAATACAAGTGTTTCATATGTGGAGCCTAAAAATCAGAAATCTTGCAAGATGAGAGTAGAGTGATAGTTATCTGCACACTCCATGATATTAGTTATCATACAATTTTGCTGCCTTTCCTCATTAAACTGCTTCAATTTCACACACACACACACACACACACACACACACACACACACAAGACCATACCTATCAACAGGACATATAGATGTAATCATTAACTGCTTATTATTATTGAATCAGTTAATGTCCTGACATTGATTGAGTTGCAAATGATAATTATTCTACAGCCCAAGCACTTATGACTAATTTTATTTCCAAATGATATATATGTCTATATACATATATACATATGCATATGTATATATCAGTTATTATACAAATCACTTATTTTAAATAGATAGATAAATTGATCATTATCAAATTTCTGGTGTCCTTTGTTAATTATTCTTCAGTTAATTTTAGTCTGGAGTAGTATATTAATACATACCTTGATTCATAATTAATTACTCAAAGTGTTTTAGATGCTGCTAATTAATTTATTTCATACACATGACTTTCATTACACCTATGATACACTTATTATGTTCAGGTATTTGGTAGAATATTATAGCATATGAAACTCCTAACGTTAGCTCAGTTTTGCGTTGTAATTATTTAATTACTCTCAGTATACACAGTAATTTTGGATACAGAGAACTTTTTTGCCTCAAATCTATATAATTATTTTCACCTAAATATTTTTATATTAATTTATACTATATAATATTTATAAAACATATAAATATTATATATTTATTTGGTAAATGGTATATGGTTAATCTTTGGCTTCTTTACCACATATTGTATATGAAGCAACATTTAATGGAGTTCTAATATTTTATAACTCATGTTTACAGGGTTATTTGTCAATTTCTTCATATTCAAAGTGCATGTTTGATTTTAACTCATTTCAAGTTTTATTTTAATGTTTTGATCCAGTACTAAGTGAATCTCCATGGGTTATATAAACTAGTGGCATTCTATTTGTTTCTACATTTGGACATCAAGTATCCAACTTAATATTCTCTTTTATTTCATTTAGATTTTCTAGAACATGTTTAATTTTAGTATTATTTAAGTTTTCAAAAATCTCATTTGCTTTTCTTGGGACATTGACACTATTCTTTATAATTCAGAGACTGAACCACCAACCAAAGAGTGTACACAGGCTGAACCTAGGCCTCCCTGCACGTATGTAGCAGATGTGCAGCTTGAACTTCATTTGGGTCCCGAACAACTGGAGAGGGGGCTATCCCAAAAGCTGTTGCCCGTCAGGGGGATATGTTCTTCTAGCTGGGAAACCTTATCTGTCCTCAGTGGGAGAGGATGCACCCAGCCTTTCTGAGACTTGATGTATCAGAGTTGAGGGATACCCAAGGATTCCCCCATTCCCTCAGGGAAGGAGAATGGAGAGGGTGAGGATTGCAGAAGAGGGTGACCAGGAGTGAGGCAGTGAGCGGTATGTAAAGTGAATAAAAATAAAAGAAAAAAATAAAAATAACTGTTAAAAATGAAAAAATGCTTTTTTTTCAGCTGTATCTTATTTATTATTATTATTATTATTATTATATTGTCATTATTTTTTTTCTAAGTTTTTTTTTATTTACATTCAAAATCATTTCCCCTTTCCCGTTTCCTCCCTCCCTGAAAGTCCCATAAGTCCCCTTCCCTCCCTCTTTTCCCCATTCAACCCCCTCTTGCTTCTCTGTCCTGGCATTCCCCTACATCCAGTCTTTCCAGGAACAGGGGTCTCTCCTTCCATCTTCTTAGAAATCTATTGATATGCGAATTGTGTCTAGGGTAATCCGAGGTTCTGGGCTAATATCCCCTTATCAGTGACTGCATACCATGGTGTTCTTTTGTGATTGAGTTAGCTCACTATGGATGATATTTTCCAGTTCTGACCATTTGCCTAGGAATTTCGTGAATTCATTGTTTTTAATTGCAGAGTAGTATTCCATTGTGTAAATAGACCACATTTTCTGAATCCATTCCTCCGTTGAGGGACATCTGGGTTCTTTCCAGCTTCTGGCTATTATAAATAAGGCTGCTATGAACATAGTGAAGCATGTGTCCTTATTGCATGCAGGTAAAGCCTCTGGGTATATGCCCAGGAGTGGTATAGCCGGATCCTCTGGGAGTGTCATGCCCAGTTTTCTGAGGAACCGCCAGACTGCTTTCCAGAGTGGTTGTACCAGCTTGCAATCCCACCAGCAGTGGAGGAGTGTTCCTCTTTCTCCACATCCTCACCAACAACTGCTGTCTCCTGTGTTTTTGATCTTAGCCATTCTGACTGGTGTGAGATGGAATCTCAGGGTTGTTTTGATTTGCATTTCCGTAATGACTAAGGATGATGAACATCTTTTTAGGTGCTTCTCAGCCATTAGATATTCTTCAGGTGAGAACTCTTTGTTTAGCTCTGTACCCTATTTTTTAATAGGGTTACTTGCCTCTCTGGAGTTTAACTTCTTGAGTTCTTTGTATATATTGGATATTAGCCCTCTGTCGGATGTAGGGTTGGTAAAGATCATTTCCCAGTTAGTTGGTTGCCACTTTTTCTTTTTTTTTTCTTTCTTTTTCTTTTTTTAATTTACATTCCAAATCACTTCCCCTTTCCCGTTTCCTCCCTCCCCGAAAGTCCCATAAGACCCCTTCCCTCCCTCTTTTCTCCATTCAACCCCCTCTCGTTACTCTGTCCTGGCATTCCCCTACATCCAGTCTTTCCAGGACCAGGGGTCTCTCCTTCCATCTTTTTAGAAATCTATTGATATGCGGATTGTGTCTAGGGTATTCCGAGATTCTGGGTTAATATCCCCTTATCAGTGACTGCATACCATGTGTGTTCTTTTGTGATTGGGTTACCTCACTAAGGGTGATATTTTCCAGTTCTGACTATTTGTCTAGGAATTTCGTGAATTCATTGTTTTTAATTGCAGAGTAGTATTCCATTGTGTAGATATACCACATCTTCTGAATCCATTCCTCCGTTGAGGGACATCTGGGTTCTTTCCAGCTTCTGGCTATTATAAATAAGGCTGCTATGAACATAGTGGAGCATGTGTCCTTATTGCATGCAGGTAAAGTCTCTGGGTATATGCCCAGGATGTCTTTTTGACAGTGTCTTTTGCCTTGCAAAAACTTTGTAATTTACCCAGTGGAAAAAAGATAGCCTTTTCAACAAATGGTGCTGGCTCAACTGGAGGTCAACATGCAGAAGAATGCAAATTGACCCATTCTTATCTCCTTGCACTAAGCTCAATTCCAAGTGGATCAAGGACCTCCACATAAAACCAGACACACTGAAACTAATAGAAAGGAAACTAGGGAAGAACCTTGAGCATATGGGCACAGGGGAGAATTTCCTGAATAGAACTCCAATAGCTTATGCTCTAAGATCAAGAATTGACAAATGGGACCTCATTAAATTACAAAGTTTTTGCAAGAAAAAAATGCTTTTTAATAACAAAGTTAATCAATTTTGCTTATACTTAATCATATATCTGTCTTAGGGTTTCATTGCTATGATGAGATACCAAAATCATGGCAACTCGTATAAAATAAGACATTTAATTGGAGCTGGCTCATAGTTTCAGGGTTTTATTCCATCCTCATCACAGCAGGAAGCATTGCACCATGTAGGCAGTCATGAGGCTGGAGGAGCTGAGAGTTCTACACTTTGGTTTCTAGGCAACAAAAGGAAACTGTGAGCTACACTGGGTGTACCTTGAACACAGGAAACTTCAAAGTCTACCCCCACAGTAGCACACTTCTCCAAAAAGGTAACACCTCCTAATAGTGCTACACACTATAGGCCAAGCATTCAAGAACATGAATCTATGGGGTCCAATAGTATTCAAACCATCACAATATTGAAGCATATTTGCACAGAATTTTTTAAGTTTTCTATTACTCTTTTGGCACTCTATGCAGTTTTTCTCTTATTTATAAAAATAATCCAATTTCTCATCTTAACTATGTTTTGCTAAGGGACTGATAGTCAAAAACTGTAGTTACTGCAGCAAAGAAAGAAAGTAAACTTTGAAAAGCAGAAAAGAAGAAATTGGGAGTACAGAATGAAGTCAGGATTTATCCCTGAGTGAGAGCTTTTCTTTTCTGAGTATCAAGTGAGTGCATCTATGAAGGATGGGATGCTGGGATTAACACCTACAGCATAGTCTCACTGTAAATTTACTGAGGTGAATAGCAGCAGGGAGAGCTGAGGACATGAACTACAGGAATTATCACAATTTTTAATTAGCAATCCTTACTCATGGTGCAGCATTTAATGGGGACTATTACTGTTCCCTGACCTCTCACGCACATAGGCAGTTAACTATACATAGTGAATAGGGATCTTCCCTTGGCTTTCCAGATCAAGTGCGTTTGCTTGTTTGCTTTACACTTGCCTTTTAAAACACTGCGTTCTTAAGTCATGCTCAGCTTCACCCATAAGTTTATGTTTCATTAGAATTTTGAAGACTCAGATTTAGGGACTTTCTCATTTCATATTTATATCCAACTCACATCACCTCTTGAATAACTAGAAGTTTATGCTTCTCAGATCTGATAGAGAGCACAATATTGGAAACCCTGAAACCCAGAGATACCCATATTCTAATCTATAAATGTATGAATATATTTTATCATGCTGCCAAAGGATCTCACAAGTCTACCTAGCAAAGGTTCTGAATATAGGGGATTTTCTTGTTAATCTGAGTAGATGAAGTTTCTCACACGCTAATATGTAGAGTTGGTGGCATGTGTGTTGTTTTTCCTTCAAGGTTTCATATGGTGCAATTTTAGTTTATTGGGTTATGATGCCAAAGTTAATAGAAACTTGAAGAAACTTATCCCATTGAGAAATTTTTAGCTCATTTGGACTACTTCTGAAGGAAAGAACCTTTCTGTCAGTAAACACTGGATTAAGTGGTGCTCTGAGAGAAAATTATTATAAGAATTAGTGCAGCCAATAAACCCTTGTCTGGCACTATGTTTAGTCTCTTTTCATGTTTCTTCCTAACAGTTATTTCCAGAGCTTGAACCAATATACACACACACTAATTAACTCAATACTTAAATATACCACTGTTCTTCTAAAATATCTAATTTAATATATTTTGTTATATTAATGAAAATTATATGAATTCAAGTATATAGAATAAAATGAAGGAAGGCCATGCATATCTTTTGACACATTTATCTAATTCACTGTTCCTTCTGAATGTGTATAAGTGTTGTGAGACAATAATTTCTGTTTTTATTTTGCTTTGCTTTTATCATTTTCATTAACACTCTCCGTCTTTTATAATTTTTTTGCCAAAATTAGCGCTATTGTTTATTTTATCTACTTGAACATGCTAAACAGACAAATGTCCCAGTGTCTGGAATCCCTGCTAAACTTCACTTGTTGTCTCTTTCTTTTTATACTTTCAAGTTCAGGTCCTCAGGTTTATGTGTTTTGAATTTCTTATTTCTTATTTCTAATTCTTATTCTTATTTCTTATTTCTAATTATTTTTCATCTTTGCAAAGTTGTTTATAAAAATTCAGAAAATTTGTATTTGTTCCTGCCAGGTAATTTATGTTATTTAAATATAATTTTAGTGGTTGAGTTTAAGCTTTGGAAAGGCAGACCTAGTAGCCCTGCAAATAATTGTTACATCTGTTTCACTATTACTCTATGTATACATTTATTTTAGGTTTCAATTACAGCAGCAATTCAATGGATCTGACTCAGAACTTGTAAATTTCAAGTATTTGTCCTCTTGAACATTTTAGATTGCAAATCATCTCCTTAGTTTTTAATTTTCTATGTCACTTAGAATTCTTGGTTATTCATGGGCTGACACTGAATATATTTCCGTGAATATCTCTACCATTATTTGCTTTAATATCTTTTTGGAACTCTTTGAGACCTTTACAAAGACATATTTTTTCCTTGATTTGTAAGTTATATTTCAGAATGATGTTATTATGTAGCTATCCTCTGACTGGAAATATTCTGTTAAGGATGGGGATGGTAGTGTAAATAAAAAAACTTAGAAAATAAAAAAAAAAATGCTGGGGAAAAAAAATAAAACTAGAAAGGCAAGGAAATTTAAAGTATCATGAAGTTCATGAAATCTCAAGACACATAAAGATCAGAAAGTTATGATTGTTGAAGCTATTCCCTAACAGCAAATAATCAGTAAGTAATTTCTGGGGAAAAAAGAATCTTTCCCCCTTTCAAGTTGGTGAGCATCTTCCCTGACTCCACACCTATGATGAAGTGTTACTTTCAATGACACAATTTTCTCTGTGTAATTCATGTTGCTGTAATTAAAAACCCAACCATATCCCTATCAGTAACTTAAAAAAACACACTGGATTATTAAACCTGACTTTAGTAATTTCTGCATATTTTGTCATTGCCTTATCTGTCATGAGTAAATTCTTCTTTTCATGTGTCCCCAAAACAGTCATACAACACAACATCTAAGCTATGTACAGTCCATGTCTCTTGAAATTTATGATATGAAGCTGAGGTTTATCTGTCTAAGGGTAGAATGTCCCCCAGGACAATTTAAATGTTTCCCCATATGGTATGGAATGCTGTACCTAGATAGTTTAGTAGAAATTGGATATTTCTTGAAATTAGTGTTTTTTAAGACATGTAATCTGGTTGAATCATGTAAAATCAGTGTATTTGGGGGATTAGGAGGGAATCCTTGGTTAGCTGTGCTATTCCATTTTAAAAGAGCTTGCATATATGCCTTCTTGATGGATAGAGTCAACCACATGAGTAGAGATAGGGATGTCACACCAAACTGTTTAACAGCCTTGAAGATATATTCCTCATATGAAAAGGGTAGTAAGAAGACTGTAGAGGTAATGGAGAGGCCTTTGTTATGGACAATATGACTTACAGTTGAGGTTCAGATGGCTTTCTGCAAAGATCTTAACTGTATATCAAAAGGATTTCAGTGGGAAAGACACAGGTAGATGCTACCCTATTAAGTAGTCTCTGATTTGATACAAAGTGGAAAAACAGGACATGATAATGAGAGCTGGCCTGTTATTTCATTCACAGTGCAAGAGTTAAGTGAAAGATGATGATGATTTGATCCATACTAAGAAAGTTTGCCCATGATCCCAAAACTTAGAATAGTGATGAGGAAAAGTGTGAATCAGAGTGATTTATAAATAATACTTCCTAGAGGTAAACTTTAATGCAAAATAAGTAAAATGCTAAACGGCAGGGCAAAATCATTCTGGGAATTAACTGCCTGGAAGCTCTCTATTCTGGCTTTCATAGTGCTGGGAAGTATGGTGTATTGTGTTAAGGGGCCAGGAGTGTCACCAGCAATCCTATTTAGTATTGGAGTCTTTATAATGTCCTATAAAATTATTCAGTAATATTTACCCTGGGTTTTAAGTAAAGCAAGACTGCTATAGGTACAATCAAATGCCTTTTACATCTACTACACAAGAAAGGATTCATTTCTGTGAGTCTAAGTCACGACAAAAGTCCATGTCTAAGCCTCAGTGAGGAGGTGATTGCTATTATTTTCTTAATGAGATTGTATGCATCTATCAAATTACTTTAAAACGGGCATGTTTACATGCATAGATTGTTGTTGTCTGTCCTGGAAGGAAATACTTTTTTCATCTCAGTGAGCAGCGATATCTATAGAGATTCATAAGCAGTCAGTCTAAGAGAATAAATGACTCTTATGGTAACATATGTCTCAGTATTCAGTCATGAATTGAAGAAAATAATTAGATGTCTATATTACTTACTCTAGCCCTCCAGAAACCATTGTGTGGAAGCTGAGAGAGCATAAGAGGTGGGTGGACAGCGAGTAACTATTTCCTCTGAATTTAAACATTGCCTCATGGAAGGAGAAGGTTGAAGAAACTTAGAAGCTCAAGATATTCATTAAACTTAGACAATTTTTTGAGCTCAGACATTTATAAGATCTAGGGGTCCCTCCCTATGGTTGCATAAACAGCAACTACCAAGAAAGAATCCTGGTAAATCCTCTTTAAATTAGGCAGGAAACTTTAGACATTCACCTTGCCTTGGCCGCATCCTCCCCTATACTGGAGTGAGCTTTTAGATGATGTAGATGGCTTCCTTTTACCCATGCTACTGTAAACAACCCCAAAGAACTCATCTGTTCACCAAACCAGGCTAGAGTGAAGTTTTCTCTTTTGTTCCTACACTGGTACCCTGTTGTGGGTGAAGGAATGTTTAGTCACATCTTCTCAGAAAAAGTCCCTTAATACAAGACTAATAGGTTATCCAGACTACAATTATTAGAATCTTTTTCACTCATATTTTTAAAAGCATTGAAAATAATGTATAAAATCCTAAAGAGGATTTAAACAACTGAAATAAAATTCTTTCAAGACAATGATTATTTGAATTAATTTTAGAAAAAATACAGCAAGATGTATTTTAAATTAATCATCATAAACATGTTCCCAGAATAGTCAGACATCTGTTTCTAGTGAAGATCACAGGTAGAGAGGAAAAAATATATAAATTAACTTCACACAAAAGAGAAGAGAAGGAAAGGGAAATTCTTTTAGTAGGAATCCTGTAAGCTCTGGTATGAGAATGAAATATGAGAGAAGATTATTCCCAGAAATTAACCAATTTTGCTGAAAATCATGAGAGTCTTAAGTTGGCCTGAACATTAAAAAAATCATCTATTGTCCAAACATCTTACAGAAGACACTCATGGGAAAAAGCACTTAGTATAGTAGTATAAATGGTAAATGGTTCATTTGGTAAAGATTTTTGGTTCAGTTCTACCGGCACTGGATCTCAGATAGCACTCAATAAAAAGTTAAACAAAAAGGCTTTCCTATTCAAGAAAAGTAGAGCTACTACAGTTAGACAGGAACTTGCTGTCCCTATCTGTGGACTGGGTAATATGCAATTAAATCATGAGTTAGAAAGGAAAACAATCAAATCCTAGAGAATTTAGGGGTTCTATGGATTAAATACCAGATCATGTGGGTGATCAGAATATTCTCTGTATAGACTGAGCACTCGAGTGAGTAGTGCTGCTTCCTCTTTCATCTACAGATGAGGTTCTTTTTGTTTGTTTGTTGATTTATTTATTCATTCACTCACTTCACATCTCTATCTCAGGTCCTCCCTCCTTTTCTCCAAATCACATATATCCGTACCCTAACTACCTCCTTCCCTTTTCCTCAGAGAATGGGATCCCCTCTCCATGGGTACCAACCTGCAATGGCACTCAAGTTGCTGCAGGACTAAGAGCATCCTCTCCCACTGAGGCCGGACAAGGCAGTCCAGTTAGGTTCTTAATAGCTCTGCAAATTCATTAGCATGGCTGAAACACTGAGAGAATTATATCCATAAAGTATGGCTGCCTTAACTGAAGCTGAGCAGGCTGGGGAAGCAGGTGGCATAAATATCCTCTTTTCGTTCCATAAATAATAGGCCTAAGACTTTAGGATTTTAAATTAGATTCAAGGTTTGTCCTTTCTTTAGTTTTCTCTGTACTATCTTTTAATTGTTTTATATATACTTAACATCTCTAATTATATCAATTTCCTTCTGGTTAATGTATATAATGTTTTCTGTGATTGCTGAATAAGAGAAATCTCGCTTAGGCAGCACATATACTACACTTGGAATGATACAGAGAAGAGTAGCATGGCCCCTGCGCAAGAATGACATGCAAATTCATGAAGTATTCCATATTTAAAAAAAAGAGAGAGAGAGAGAGAGAGAGAAATCTTAGCTATTGTAAGTGCACACTCATAGACACACATGCATAGTAAGCAATGGTATATGATTCCCTCTTCAAATTAGCACAGTATAGGATGAATGTTAATAATACCTTTCCTAGGACAGACTGCATATAACATTTATCCCAGAAATATATATTATCTCCAAATTTCTATGACAGATAGAATTAACTCCTTGCAAATTCAGGAATGAAATTTTAAATATAGTATTATTAATTAATCATATTAATTGATGCTTCAATTAGAGCAATGAGAGGTATAAAGCTGAGTTATTATATAATTATATTATAATTTCAAAAACAAAAATAGAAAATTTACAAAATGTTTTACAAATAAGAAATTCACATAACACTGTTCATAGTTTTATTCAAGTCCTTATCAGATCTCCCTTATTCTGTATTTCCCCTCATCCATGCCTGGAGTTTATAACTTCCAATTGCCTTAATTTAGTCAATTGGGCAAGTTTCTCTGATTTTGTAGCAAGTTTCTTTTACTGAAGATATTCAGTGCCAGAGTTTCAATATTATCCCCTTTAATGGGATTTCTTATTAGTCAAACGTCTCATTTGACTACAATGTGTATTATTTAGAAACAAAGATATTTGCTGGAGACAGAATGGAGGAATCAGAGTTGTTTTAATGTTAAATCTTTCAAATGAATTTTTTCTCAAACTGACCTCATTTATGTTAAGTTCTGAGAAATTTGGAACTAGCATTTCATTTGGGGTCTGTAGATCCTGGTGTAAAATGATAAGTAACATCCCCATTAAATCTATATTGTAATGGTCAGGGTCTAATTCAAGCAATAGACTGTAATACTTAATAGTCCCCCCACACACATCCCCCAAAAAACCACTCCTATGAAATGGGTATGTATAACTGTGTATGTTTCTTTAAACCTAGAACAAGCATCTATTTCTGAATCTGATAAGGGAAAGCACAAGAGAAAATTACAAATGTTAATAAGCTTTATTTCATCAAATAAATAGTATTTATATGAATAATGCAAGTGAAGTAAAATAACAAACTGCATTTGAGACTATATTGACTTTATTACGAATATCTACTATATTTAAGGACTTAGTATTGAGACTATGAGCATAAAAATAACAGTCAAGATGACAGAGTAAAAAGAGTTTTACTGGAAAAGTTGCAAGCAGCAGGTTTAGTAGATGCTAAACGTAATTTAAAGGAAGCCTAAAGTTGTAGAGGTTTTGTTGTGCATCTATTGCTTAATTAATACACACCTTTTGTTTTTTTAATTATTATTATTTTCTAAGTTTTTTAAATTTACATTCCAAATGATTTCCCCTTTCCCGTTTCCTCCCTCCCCGAAAGTCCCATAAGTCTCCTTCCCTCCCTCTTTTCCCCATTCAATCCCCTCTCGCTTCTCTGTCCTGGCGTTCCCCTACATCCAGTCTTTCCAGGACCAGGGGTCTCTACTTCCATCTTCTTGGAAATCTATTGATATGTGAATTGTGTCTTGGGTATTCTGAGATTCTGGGTTAATATCCCTTTATCAGTGACTGCATACCCTGTGCATTCTTTTGTGATTGGGTTACCTCACTAAGGATGATATTTCCAGTTCTGATCATTTGCCTAGGAATTTCATGAATTCATTGTTTTTAATTGCAGAGTAGTATTCCATTGTGTAGATATACCACATCTTCTGAATCCATTCCTCCATTGAGGGACATCTGGGTTCTTTCTAGCTTCTGGCTATTATAAATAAGGCTGCTATGAACATAATGGAGCATGTGTCCTTACTGCGTTCAGGGGAAGCCTCTGGGTATATGCCCAGGAGAACACACACCTTTTGAAGACAATGTATTCTAAATGGTTTTATTCATTATTTCATTTGGTTAACCAATGACTTTCTTATTGCTTATAATGTTTTTTACATTTTCATATATGTATACTGCATGTTCTAATCACTCTCATCTCCCACTCTACTTGCTTTCCTTCCTACAAATAACATGTTCAAACTCTCCATAGGAGTTAGGTGGAGATAACAGTGGGTACAAAACTAAAGACAATAGCTTCTCCTGTGTATCAGGAGTCAGTATTTCTGTACTGAGGGAGAAGGCCCCATGAGCATCTCTCACAATTATGACACTATACATATAGATACATATATGCATCATATAGATATATTTCATATACATACACATAAACATATATCTCATATACACATACACATACATACATGCATACATACATACATTTCTATGTATATGTGTATTTAGCCTGCTGGTAACATTTTTCATTGTTCACATGTATATCTGTTTAGGGCATGTTTGGGATTAGATGACTTATCAGTAGGCTCATCCCTGGAAATACTTATTTTTCTAATCTCAGCATCCATTAATTGCCTGTAGTTATTCAGTTAGGGTAGGAGCTTTGAGATTTTCCCCATCTACATTGAGAAGTCAACTGGTGGCGTCATTATGTAGGTCTTGTCTAGGCAACCACATTCTTATGATCTCATGGGTACAACTACTTTTATATATAGAAGATATTATATCATAGCTGATGTTCTTTTTTGGCTCTTACTATCTCTCTATTCCCTTTCCAATGATAAGCCCTGACCCTTGGGTGTAGAAGTTCTATAGATGCTTCAATTATTGGTCTGTGTAATTCATATTGTGTATTTCAACTATGATCTCTAACTGTAGGAAAAATAAGCTTTACTGAGGGGTGAAAACTGTATCTTTCCATGGAGATAGTAATAAATATTTAGAATATGGTTGGAGATTACATTGGTGTTGGAAAGTGGCTACAATAGCTTCTTTTCTAGGATCTGTGACCTTACCATCCATGAATAGCAGGCAAGGTTACAGTGCAAGCCATGAATTCCCTCTTACTAAGTGGGTCTTTAAGTCTTCCTGGTGGCTTCTTTTGTCTCTGAATTATTTTATTTGCTTAAGTTTTCACTGACTTTCTAGAAATTAATTATATTTTTCACAATTTTATAAAATTAGTTACTCCTTTAGCCAAGTTCTCTCTCTTTAGAACCATTACCTCAGAACCAATGATAAGGCTATGTGATCTTTAGGGCACACATTATATCTGTCATGTGAATGAAGTTACAGTTTCAAGCTTCTCAGTTTGAAAAAAATCTACCCAGCATTTTTTACTGACTAGTCCCCACAGAGTATCCCTGGTTTTTGAATTCCAGTATTTCAATGTGCCTTTGAATAAAATTTTAAAAAATCAAGTAATTATTTGTTCATGTGCATGATTAATGATTTTTCAAATACACATTAAAAATAAAATTATCTTTATTTATTTTGACTCAATAATTTCAAGTATGTATAGTCATAGTAAAGTAAGCATAATGTATCAACATATCTTGAAAAATAGATTGTTCGTCTTTTCCCACCTTCACGAGAGGTATACAAACTTTATTTTTAACTGTCACTTTTCAAGAAATAAATATCTGACTCAATAAGACATTTCCCTAATGTACCAAGCAACATATATAAACATTTTTCAGGCAGGATTGAAAACTTCTGGCACCTCTGATTTAAGTGTTATTGCTTGTTTACTCAGCCTGATGGGAATAAGCCTTTTCTTTTTCTGCTTCAAAGAAGAAAAAAAAAGAGGTTAGAAGCTGCTATGGAAAGAAAGTGTATTTTTTTCCCATTTGCGTGAAGGGAAGTTTATGAAGGACATCTCTGGAGGCTGCCAAAAGATCATAGATATGTCAGAACCTGAGAAGGGACAGCCAAATGTTTACCAGGAAAGTAGTCTACTCACAGAAACATGTTTCAGAAACAAAGTTATACGTTTCTTACAGAGAGAAGCTGACAAGTAAACTAGAAGATAATTTACACTGAAGTTTTAGGTTGACCCATGAACAGGACAACAGATCATTAGTATTTTTTTCATGTCCATTGGGGGGGTTGATGCCTGTGGTGAAATTTTACTGGGGATAATAATACTGATCCGGGGTTTTCTTCAAGGGTGAGAGGAAGGAAAAATTACTTACTTCTTCCTTGTTTCTATGTACAAACTGGGAATTTGGATTTGTTTATTTGCTCCCTTTTAGTAGATTTTTCGTTATTAAAATATAACTTTTAACATTACCTCAATTTTAGAGACTTTTTAAAACTTAAAGTTTATCATCACTGTTATTTTCTAATTAAACAGGCATAAGTTATTTTGATCACCTTTACCAAGTTGTAATTCAGTCAACATGACGTTCGCACTATTGGCTAATGAAGATACAAAAGTGAAGACTGATGCTATTACTAATGAGTTTATGGTCTACTAAAAAGGATTACAAACCATTGTCAACATTTTTTAATCTAGTTGTAGAAACAACATTGCTTCCCTTGTTAAACAAAGAAGGGTGGGGGAGGGTTGTTGAACTGGCGCATAAAGATGGGTAAACTGAAGGGAGGAAGGATACAGAGAAAGAAAGACGTTAATTTCAAAATCACCAATATGACCTCATTTCTAGAGTGCCACAGTGGCTCCTTCTTCTGCTATGCAATAATTATACATGCCTAGCCCGTGTAACTGCCTCCTGAGGCTCCACCAAGCACCTCAAATCCAGTGCTTCCCCTTCATCACTTAGGCCCACAAACTGTCCTGTGATTCAGACATCTCTGCTTTCTATATCTGTTTCTTAGAAGGGTATGTTAGCTTCTAGAGCTATGATAAATACAAGAGTAAGAAGCTTCAAGGTAGGTAAGATTATCTTTTGTTTGGAGTTCTAGATTCCATCTCATGCTAACTTACTCCTTATCGTGTGGTGAAACTGAACACGGTGTCATATAGTGTGTGGTGGTGCGAAGCTGCTGCACACATCTGGGCAGACAGGGAAAGGAGGGGGCAGGGAAAGCACTCATGCTCTCTCAGTGTGTACTTTGAGAAAAGGCAACAGCACTAGGGAAGAAGATTCTTTCTAGAGAGATATACCAGCAGCTATTTCAGTTATTTTAATTCATGTTTCTGTATATTCTCAGGCTAGATTATATCTATTGACTAGATCAATATTTTGTTTCACTTTTGCTACTCTGGTATATACTTAAACAAACCACAATTTAGCAGAGGAATAGCATATTTTAGTTCACAATTCCAGTTATAGTCCATTTTGGAGGAGCTAAGAGGATGAGGAAACTAGTCATATAGTACCTAGAGTCAAGAGCAAGAGAAAGAATGTGTACTCACTCATGGTCTCTTTGCCTTTTCCTCTTTTACATAGAGACTAAACTTGGAAATGTGTGACTCTTTTACAATGAGTATTTCCTAGTTAATTAAGGTAAGCAAGATAATTCTACAAAGGGCATGCCTACAGGCAAATGTGGTTTATTCAATCCCTCACTGAAAATCTCTTCTGTTGTGATTCTAGATTAGATCAAGGTGACAGCTAAAAAGTAACCATCACTGTTGGGGTTGGTGGGCAGCAGCTCCAGAAAGACACCACCAGGCCAAACAGTTCCATATGAGGTTTATTGAAAGGGGAAAGGGCAAAGGTGATGGCAGAGAGAGAAGAGGGGAAGAGAGAGAGAGAGGGGTGGGCATTCCTCTTATATATACTGATGGTGATGTGATCACAGGTTAAGATGAGCCCAATGGATTCTGGAAATATGGTGGCAGTTGTCTTGGCAACAGGTGTGTAGGTCACATTGTCGCCTATGTGATGTCACAGGTTTCAGAGGTCCCAGTACCAATTTGAATTATTCCCTAATGTAATCTAAATTAAAGCAAAATTTTAAATGCCAACATTTTTATATAGAAATGTTATGACCTCCTTTTCCATATGTACCTATGATTATAATAGAAGTATTTGGACCTGTGAAAACATTGGTTAGTATTTCAAAAATTTATACCAGTACTCATATTTGGGTTAGGATAAATTTGAGAAGGGATTGGAGAAACAGTCTCCGTCACTAATATGAATTTCTCCCTTGATATACTGGAAAATGAAATCAGATGAAATGCACCACTTTGAAGTCTTTGAGCTATGGAAGGCAAGACGAAAAGTGTAATTGTCTCCTTAGGACTCCCTTCTCAGGAATGTATCTTGTTATTTCATTCTACATATACAGAAGCTGTCGTAGGAAGCAGAGTCTAGTACAGTCACAGACAAAATCTGTCCATTTTACCATGTCAAAGTTTACTCTGTGTGGCCACGATGGCTCCAGAGCTTTTCTAGTAAGACACAAATACTCTCATGTGTTCAGTATATACTGCCCTAAGTAGAGAATTATGATTATCTGTTATGAAATAACACAAGAGCACTAAGTCTATTCAGTCTGTTTTCCTTTCTTATTTTTTCTTTACTCCAAATCCCAAAGGCTGTTTTGAAATGAGAATCTTATTTATATGCCACACACCATTTATTCAAACAAAGATCATAAGTGTGCCAAACAGAAATGAAAATTCCATTGTCTTCGCAAACCCCAAGTGAGAGCATTTCATGAGAAATTTGATTCTCTAATTGAAGGTAATTCTATTATAATTCTGTTTAGATTACTCTGGTGTCAGATAACATTTCAATATTCGCCACTATCCATTTGGAGGCTGTGGCACAGCTGATGACTCTAAGATGCATTTCCTCTGAAAACCAGCATTTGCTTTTGAGAGCTTATCTACAGAAGTCACAGGCTTTTCAAAAGGGAAGCGGCTGTAAGAGTGGGGACCTAGATTTCTTTATTAGCATAATTCACAAGTATTTTATTCAGTCCCAGATAAGCCATTTTAAAGTTTCTTCTGCATTTCTGCTTTTATAAGGCATGTTCCACCATAACAACTGGATGTTGTGAGGCAGCTATATCTTTGAATCTGTTTTTCCTACCAAATTGAATGCTTCAAAAAGGCAGGAGGCGATCCATCTTCTTCACTGGAACCACCTGTGGCTCATGTGGTCCTCCTCACACATTGGGAATTGAAGCAAGAATTTTCTAGGGGAAAATAAAAAATGTACACATACACTGAATGAAGTAAGTATGGAAAGCAGACATTTGAGTGGAAACGAAGCTCTATCTTCTTGATGTATTTGTATACTCATTTAATTTTTAAGTTGTGCTATGTGGAATATTGTACAGTTTTGTTCACAAAAGTTAATTCCATTCAAAGGAAAAAAAATATTTTGTTTCTTAGGAGAGAGTTATTTATATTTCCTATGAATATATAATTGAACCATAGAAAATTATAGGTGATGAGAATGACAGGATGTGAATATTCATAAGATATTAAAGATATTGAAATACTTATATGATTAAACTAGGTTTCATTAGGAAATGTATTTTATTTATATGAGTTTAACTTAATTAATCATTCTATAACGTATGCGTGTCAATACTTCATGTTATATAATTAAATATATGAAATTGCTTTTAATTATTTCAATTGGCATATAAAATATTACAGACAATTTTGAAAATGAGTTCTGTAAAAAAATATATATAGAGAAAAATATATTGAAATTTTATTATTTGAGCATCTACAATAATACTGATATGTTATTTTCTTTGAATCAGTGAACTGCTTGAATTGTGTTGTATTTGGTTTCCAAAAGTATGCTACAGACTTGTGGAAGAAATGTTGCCTACCCCCTTAAAAGATAAGACTATATATATTATAAAACATAAGGTTATAAAGTATACTGACCATCATATATAATCGCAGATCTATATGAGCATGGTGGTGTGGTAAGGGAGTTGCAATATCAGAAATATCTTTGAAAAAATCATTACTCCCCCACAACATCCACCTCACCTTACTCATAGAAAAGAGGTAGAAGATCCAAGGTTTAAATAGCAGCATATTTTGTCTTTAAATACCTATTTGCTTTAAACATAAATGGTACTTATGTCCTAATTATCTGCACTATAACATGTCTTTCAAAATAAATCCAATTCCATTTTCTGTTTTTACAGTGCAGGATTACCACTTATTATTACATTTAAGGCTCGCAGACATGTACATAAAATAAAGCTGTAGTTTTGAAAGCTAAACCACAAAAAGTATTACAGGTTTTCATCTTTTAAGTATGTTAATTGAAATTATTAGTAATAGTCTGGTATTTCGCAAAAGTGAAGAAGCTATATGGTGTGAAAACACATTGCTAAGCCTATTCTCTCTGTGAACTTCTTTGAGGAAAAAGTCAGATTTCAGAGGTGCAGAAGTTAGATATTTGTGACTTCAAAGTTCTCTGTGCAAATTCTTGGGCAATGAGGTAAACTTGTAATATAGAGTTGATGAAATAAATTCCAGCTGACTCTAGTCTGAGTAATTTTGCTCTTGCTCTAAAATTGGCAGCTCTCCTCACTCCATGTTGACAGATACTGAAGAGTATTGAGGAAGGATTTATGATACCTGAATTGACTGTTCAAATAGTTTTTGATAAATAATGTTTTTACTATTCTTTGAAATTTTTCTATAGTATTATTTTGATAATATTCATTTCTTCACTCAAGCTCCTCCCAGATTCTCCTTCTTTTCTGGCACATTAAAGCTCATGGTCCCGCTCTTTCTTCAAGCAAAACAAACAAATAACATATTCAGGATGGCCCACTACCTGAGAATTGGACCTTCCCTGCAGTGTGGTCTATAGAGTGTTAATTTCTTGAAGAAAAGTGATTTTTCATTACATTGCAATCACAGGTAAATAGTTCATTGGTTAGAAGTATAACTTCTTGCCCAGTGCCCCCTTCTCCATGCTGAGCTTCAGGCTTGAGCTTGTGGTCCTTTCCAGAATGTCACTGTCTCTGTGAGTTTGTATTTGCATCTGCCCTGCTGTGTCTGGAAATCATCCAGCACATCTGGCTCTTTGCTTCTTTCTGCCGTCTCTTCTACATAAGACTCCTGATACTTAATGGAAAGGCTATAATACAGACATTGCATTTAGAGACAAGTATTCCACAGTCCCTAAATCTCTGCCCATTAACCAGTTGTGGATTTCTATGTTAATTGCATTTGTTGTAAGAAGAAACTCCTCCGGGGAGAGTTGAAAAGTGCACTGACCTATGAGTACAGCAATATGTCATTAAAGGACATTTTATACAGATAAGCTATGGGTACTAAGGGAAAAAATACTAATATTATTCTTCTAAGTGAATATAACAATAAAATTACTTTTCTGATATTGTAACTATAGTGAAGGAGTATTTTGAACTATAGTATAAAGAAGTATTCTGGAATTACATGCCATTTCAAAAATCAAAACTTTCGTTAAACCCTGACTACAGGAACAATAAAATTATTAAATGGGTGGGTGCATTTTCTATTTCTTAAACACAAGCCCATTAAAAATCACATTATAAAGACCAAAAAGCTTTTGCACAAGTTAGGATATGTTTTGTCAGCTCTTGCTAGTACAAAATTAAAGCCTTAATAACAAACTGAAAATTGAACAAATGATAACATCTATGTCCTTGGAAACACTCTTTTCTTCTGGACAAGCTCATCCAATAGTATTGCTTTTAGCACCTTGACACTGTGTTTATTTATGTTCAGTGTTCCATTTAGCATGTTAATTATACATGGTAATATACTGCATTGTTACTTATCCATACATGTGTATAATGTATTCAATTATATTAAGCCCCATCCTCTATTCCCTCACTCACATTGAATATTTATCTCTTCTCAACTTGTCCCACTCTCTACCCTAGTACATTTCTTTTGTGTGTCTCAGTGAGTTCCAGTAGGGCACCTCAAAGAAAAACTCACATTTACATCACAATGCCTACTCTTCTCTGCTTTCCAAAATGGGATTCTACAGTTATTTTTTGTTTGTTTGTTTGTTTGTTTTTTCCTTTCTTGGCTTCAGTGAACTTCAATGGGGATTCACAATTACTTAGTTTGACCGTGTGTTATTGTTCTGAGGGACTGTAATCTCTAGTAAGAAGCCTTGAGTACAAGAGCTGTATCAGAGCTAAATAGGTCAGAGTGTTTGCTTTGTAAGAAGGAGGACCTGCGTTTGAACCAAGAGCACATGTGTAAAAAAAAAACTGGCATGCATGTGTGTGCACACATTGCCAGCATTGTGGGATAGAGACAAGTGGATCTTAGCTTTGTACCCAGCAAGTCTAGCTGGATTGACAAGCTTCTACTTCAGAAAACTGTTCCCAAGATGGCCTGCATATGTACATACATGGACTGATGTGCTTTCACATGTATGTGCTTGCATTACACATATGCAATACCACCACATATCTCTCACACATGTTCACACAGACACAGATACACACACACACACACACACACACACCAAATATTCCATGTACACACACCACCTATATGACTCAACAAGCATGGTTTATTCCAAGCATTAAAACTCTGTGTATTTATCACCTTGTCCTCTTGTCTCAGTCAGAGAGAATAGGTTCCTGACATCCCAGTAATCCAAGAGTCAGTTTTTCATTGTTTACTGAATCTATATTCCTAAGATTACTCAGTAGTGCTTTCGAAGAATGTGCTGTTACATGTGGCAGTGATATATTTTAAATGATTTGAAAATTTTTATCTTGATTCATTGGGTACGTGCAGGAGCAAGAGATTAGTTTCACAGTAGACCTTCACATTTTATATGTGATTCGCTTTTTACCCATAGATGTCTTTCATTTGAATGGTCCCTTTAATGAAATTCTATTGACAATGAAGCCATTATACTACTTTTCTCAAATTAATGTCATCTTTAGCACAAATTCATTCTAAATTAAAGGGATTCAGTAAGAGTACTTTTATATTGAAAGTACATACTCATTAAGTACTTAAGGTCATTGACAGGAATTTTATAAACACCTTGTTTTTAGTGATTGGATCTAAGACATCCAATGGGAAGAGAAAAAATCAGAACCAAAGATGTTATGGAAGATAGGGTAATGACCAATAGAACTCTTTAATATCATCCTGAGTAAGGTAACCTAGACCCAAAAGGATATGAATGGCAGGAACCGAGCAGAACTGTCCTCTGAGAGCCTCCACCCAGCAGCAGATGGAAACAGATACAGAGACTCACACCCAAACAGGTGGAGCGCTCTTATGGAAGAGTTGGGAGAAGGATTGAGTGACATGAAGAGAGCAGGGACTCCACAGGAAGACCAATAGGGTCAACTAACCTTGACTATTGGGGGCTCCAAGAGACTTAACCAAAGATCAAGAATAGGCAAGACCTATCTCCCTCCACATACACACATGTAGCAGATATGCTGCTTGGTCTTCATGCAGGTCCCAGACAAACTGGAGCATGGGCTGTCCCTGGCTCTGTTGCCTGCCTGTGGATCCCATAACTGGACTACAATGTCTGGCCTCAGTGAGAGAGGATGCATCAAGTTCTACAGTGACTTGATGCTTCAGGGTGGGTTGATGCCCAGAGGTTCTTCCAGTTTCTAAGTGCAGAGGGAGAGGAGGATGGAGGAGGATCTGTTTGAGGGGAGAGGAAGAGTGGGAGGTTCTGTGATAAGTTTTTAAAGTTAATAAATATTAATGAAAAACCTCAATGAAAGATCCTTAGCTATTTATACAGAGAATTTTAGAACAAGAAAGTCATTTAAAGATTGTGTATCTTACATCTTCCATTTCACTGACAAATGAAATAAGGCTGCAAATGTTCAAAGAGTTGTGAATGGTAATTACAAAAGCTGTTGTTAGAGATTTCTAAGACGTAAGTGCACTTGGAGTCTCAGTCCAATTATTTATGATAAAGTAGGCTTTGTCCTGGATGATGAATCCAGAGCCTCATGCATGTTAGGTAAGCAGTCTCTATCATTAAGCTATATCCCAAGGCTCAAACTAGATATTGCTATCATTTGAAATATCTATGTGCACTTAATAGTTAAAGCTTTAATAACATATACGTATATATGTGTGTATATTTGTTGTATATATATTTATGTCTATGTATACATTTTACTTTCCAGGACAGTCATTTCTTTTGCACCAAATTCCATTCCCAATTAGATACTCATGGGATTTATATTACAAATATAATGTCTAAGTTTGCAATGGTCATATACTGGCAGAAAAGCAATACTGAGGGCTTGAAAACACTATTTTGGGAAAGCCAGTAGGAGATAAGTTATTAGTTTCAGAAACCACATAATTTAGAGAAAATAGATAATTTTCCTGTATATAATTTGTTGAACTGTGCAGGAATGACTGGAGGAGGATCATGCCCAATTGGAATCTTTCCTATTTAAAATTACAGAAATCAATATATTGTAAGAGTTTACAATCAGCGTCATGCAAAATTTCAAAAAGAAATTCCTAATTTTAGCAATTGCATATTCCTCTCCCTCAAGGTATTACTAGTTCCATATTCACAGCATTCTATTCACAGTCTAAGGCTATAATGTGTCTTTAGGATGTTTGACACTGTTGTTTCTCTGATTATCTTATCTTCTTAGAACTTGCAGGTAGGATGGAACTTGAAGCGATCTCAGTGAGTGAAGTGACGCAGACTCAGAAAGATGCCACATGCTCTCTTTCAATGTGAATTCCAGCTTTAAATCTTTAGTCTAAAATGGACTTATAGAAACCAGAAACCTAGACAGGAACAATTGACAGGGAAAGAATTCAGTACAGGAAGTGTGGAAGAAAAAAGGGAGAATTATTTGGGGAAGTTTTAAATCAGGACTCTGTGTGAGGGCAGGACAGATGTGGGAATAATTAACACAAAATATCTAGGTTATGCAAGCCTGGTGTTTACAATGCCACCTAGTGTGGAATGCATCTCTTTGAGTTGTTGGTTTAGCGTAATGTTTCAAATAGATCCCCAACATTAAGAGACTACTACCTTAACCCCATAATCCACCAGAACATGAGAGGAAAAGCCTTTTGTTGAAGATACTACGTACATGTGTCACAGGACACAGAGAAACCAGGCTGACAGTGATGTGGATGATACTCACATAGTGGGTAGCTTTGATATTGCTAGAAAACACACTGTGTAGACTTGGAGGAGAAATAATCTTACTGAGCTGTAAATCCTAAGAACCCATTTATTAGCACAGTGTTCAACCCTCAACAAAGAGGATTCATTTTTCAGTGTATAATGGTTTACTAGAAATTCACATGTGGTGATACTTCACAGGAGGCATGGTGTCAACTTGAAAACATATATCAGTTAAAACGAGTAAATAATAGGCAAAGTTGATGGCTAAGTTGGCAAACATGCATTGTGTAAGCATGAAGAGTTGAGCTGAAATCCTCAGGATCCAGGAAAGAACTAGTTGAATCCTTTGCTAGTATTCCCACAGGCAGGAGGACAGGACCTCAGGAGCTTTGTTTATGTGTTTCCTTTCCTTTCCTTTCCTTTCCTTTCCTTTCCTTTCCTTTCCTTTCCTTTCCTTTCCTTTCCTTTCCTTTCCTTTCCTTTCCTTCCCTTCCCTTCCCTTCCCTTCCTCTTTTCTCTTCTCTTCTCTTCTCTTCTCTTCTCTTCTCTTCTCTTCTCTTCTCTTCTCTTCTCTTCTCTTTTTTTCTCATTTCTTTCTTTCTTGTGTGGGTGTGTGTGGGTGTGTGCTTGCTTGCGTGTATGTATATGTGTTGTTTGTTTGTTTTCTGATGCATAGTTTCTCTGTGTAGCCCTGGATGACTTGGAACTGACTGTGTAGAAAAGACTGGCCTCCAACTGAGAGACCCTCCTGCATCTGTATCCTGAATGCTGGGCTTAGTTGTGTGTACCATGTACTATCACACTCTGCATTAGGGCTTTGTTTTAATGTACAAATACAAGTATCCAAATATCTGGGGAAAATATAATCCATATACCTTCTCTCTCACTCTCTCTCTCTCGTTCTCTCTTTTTTTCCTCTGTTTTTCTCTATCTCTTTGTCTCTATCTCTGTGTCCCTGTGGCACACACACACACACACACACACACACACACACACACACACACACAGAGAGAGAGAGAGAGAGAGAGAGAGAGAGAACATTAGAATGAGGGTGTTTTGTTTTCTTTTGTTTTTGAAAAGAAAGTCCATTCTATGCTTGTTCTAATGTTATATTTTGCTACCGAGTACTTTTAGCACACAACTTGGGCATATACATCACAAAAAAATCATCAAAGTATTTTCTTTCAAATTTTTTTAAATCTGATTAGTAAACATCTTCTCAATGTTTATGTAGATTTATTTTAGGAATTTTTTCACACATATCATTAAACATACCAAAAAAACTGATACAATTTAAATATAAAAAATGTTTGTTTTAATCTTCTACCATTGGCTGGATTATTTTCCTTATATATTACACTCTCTGCCTCAGTTACTTGCATTAGATGTTTTGGCATTTTAAGGAGCCTGACTTATAATAAAGGACTCTCTACTTTTTGCAGAAATGCAGGCTGAATAGTTACTGATGATTTTATTAAATGCATTGTTTTATAGAATTGACTAAAAGGTCAAGTTTCTTTAAATTCAGTCAGTTCTGTGTTGCACTTTTATGTTTACTTATCTCTATGAAAAATTATCACTAATACCCTTTCTCTATTTTTCTGTTTTTTAATTGTAATATAAAAATTTATATATATATATATGTGTATATATAATATATATATAATATATATAATATTATATGTATATATATGTGTGTGTGTGTGTGTGTGTATGTGTTTATATAACTGGCTTTAAATTGCCTCTAGGTTAATTATATGGCCTTTTGAGTTAAGAACTTTTTATTTTATTTTCATCTTTCTTCAAATAGCAAATATACATGAGTACAGTTCATGGGAAAAGTTATCTCACCCTCAGTAAGACTGAATTTTCTTCTCTTCACTACTGAATATCCGAATCTAGAGCAATGAAAGAGATAATGTTTCCATTTTGTTCTTTTGTCATCTGTGTGTATTAGCATCTCAGAAGCAGTAGAAACATATTTCTGTAAATAGCTACCAACACCTCTACTCGATTAGAAATAGTTCATGTTAAAAAACAAAGCCTCTTTTTGTTTACTTCTTTAAAAGCCAAACATCACATGTTTAAAATAAAAAGAACAGCACAAAATACAAACTTCAAAAGTATCTGTGTAAATAATTGATGAATAATAAAACCCTTGTGGTTTAACCCAATGAAATTAACTACAAAGAAAAAGTCTCAGTTATCTCCAATGAGAATATATTGCCATTACCACTTCAAATTTGAGTTGCATCACATGAGTCTGAGATAATTGCTTATTGCCCAAGAGTTTATTGGTGTCATTTTGCTTGCTGATAGATGTGTTTTAAACAGCAGCCAGCAAATCCATTGTTTAGCTTCTATTTTTATCTAAATCAGCTTCCCATGTCTCTTGCAACTGCTGAAAATATGCAAGAATTCATTCAGATAACATAGAGAAGTAATTCTGTCACTGAAATTATTAAACAGAGGATATTCTAAAGTGTTTTGCCTAGAATACACAAATTAAATACACATTAGAAAGTAGCAGATACACTTAGAAATACATTAGAAAGTAGATACACTTAGCAGAATATCTTGAAAAGATTGCAACTCATTTCTATGGATAACATTTATAAATGACAAAGTAAATGATTATATTCTATAGTTTATTAGCAGGATTACATACTCTCTCTCTCTGTATATATATACATATATATATGTGTGTATATATATACAGAATATATATATATACACAATATATGTATAAATGTGTATATATATGATACATATATGCATACACATAAACATCTACATTTGTGCTTTCATATAGTCATTCCCTTTGACCATTTCAATTGAAATCATAATTTACTATTTTATTTTGTTAATGATAATGATCTTTAAGACTAGTGCAGCTAGAATTTCATCTTTGATACAAATATTTGTTTTTCAGATATTTATATGCAGACAATTTAATCTCATGAATTTTATTTTATAATATTATCACAGGTTTCTATTGCTGTAACAAAAAACAAAAACAAAAAACCAAAAGAAATGGGAGGAATTGCTTTATTTGGCTTACAAATGAAATTATGTCAGGACAGAAAGATCATGGAGTCAGAAACTGAAGCAGACACCATGATGGAATGTTACTTAATGGTTCCTTCGCCATGGCTTGCTCAGTTTAATTTCTTATAAAACTTATGAAACACCTGCCCAGAATGGCACCTCCTACCATATGCTGGACAATCAACCCTATACTAGTCATTAATGAAGAAATTTCCTCTATAGAATTGCTATCAAGATATTTCTTTAACTTGGGTTCCTGGTTTCTAGATTACCCTAGCTTGTGTCAAATTTACAAAAAATTTACAAGTACAAATTAATAAAACGTATTTTTTTCCTGTGGAGTATTTTGAGCATCAAAGGAGAAATTGCATATAACATAAACATAGAGAAAGACAAGCATATATTAATCCTTCTAAACATTTAAATTTATATGCTGCCACGCAAGAAGGGCTTATAAAGAAATAACAAGTGGAATTTTTAAGGTATTGTACATATTTCGGAATTTTCTATGCATTCACAATTGTTATCTTGTATGGTAGAGACTTATGGTAGTTAGAGACAAACTGGATGGGATGAGAAAAGCATTGCTAGGGAACTAAATTCAATCCTCTTTAAAGAGATATGGTTTCATCTGGTTATATGGACAAGTGGGTAGGTTTGTTGCTGTTTGTTGCTGTTGCTGCTGTTGTTGTTGTTTTGCTCTTTCATAATTTAGTTTTCTTTTGAGGACAAAAATTGAAATTTATTAATGTAATATCTTTGTGTTTCTGCTTCCTTGTTTTTCCCATTAATTTAATTTTATCCACTTCATCTGCCCCTATTTTCTGAGGCCCCTCCCACAACGTCTTCCTCCATTTCCCGTTCGTTCTCCTTCTCCTTTCAGAAGGCAGAAAAACTGCTCTGGGTATCAACTCCACCATGGCACATCAAGTGTCTGCAATCCTAGGCATACCTCTCCCACTGAAGCCAGACAAGGAAGCCCAGTTAGGAGAACAGGATCCACAGACAGGCAACATATTCAAGGACAGACCCTGTTCCACTTGTTGGGGGACCCACATGAAGACCAACGTGCACATCTAATACATATGTGCAAGGGTGCCCTGGTCCAGCTCATACTTGCTTTTTGGTTGGTGGTTCAGTTTCTGGGAGCCACCAAGAGTCAAGGTTAGTTAACTCTTTTGGCCTGACACTGGAGTCCCTATCCTCTTTGCATTCCTCAATCCTTCCCAAAACTCTTCCACATGACTCCCAGAGCTCCATCTAATGTATGTCTGTGGGTCTCTGCATCTGTTTCCAACAGCTGCTAGGTGAAGCCTCTCAGAAGGGAGGTACTATAGGATAGTAGTTTGCACTGCTATCTGTAATCTCTTAGAGACTGTTGGACATCACCCTAGGCTCTCTGGCTTTTAAAGTCTCTTTTGAGATCTGTGGTGTAATTCTAGTAGGTCTGTTTTATGTGTTATTTGGCCTTTATTCCTTGTAGCTTTTAATAATCTTCCTTTGTTCTGTATATTTAGTGATGTAATTATTATGTGGCAGGATAGTTTTCCATTCTGTTCCAGTCTATTTGGTGTCTGTAAGCTTCTTGTACAGTTATAGCCAGTTTTTTGTTTTGCTTGTTTGCTTTTAGCCATCTCTTTCTTTGGGTTGTAGGCCTCTGTTTGACTTGGGCAACAGCATCCAAGGATACAGGTGGAGTTGTGGCCCAGAAATAAGAGTCCAAAGATGACAGTTCAGAGCACACTGCTGCTGGGTTTACCCAGAGGGACAGCAGGCAGGGATTGGGTAGGGGGTCTCTGCTGGCGGTTGCTCCAGAAGATAGAGCACCAAGGGCAGACCTTGTAGCTGCTGGGCTAGCTAGGGACTAAGCAGGCAAGGAGTTTGGGGTTCGGGGAACTCACCTGGTTGTCCCTGACAGAAGCAGGACCTTAGGAATTCAAGAAGAACTGTGGCTTGGGAAATAGAGTGCCAATGCCATACATTATTTATTTATTTATTCATTTATTTATCTTTTAAAATTTTACATTATATCCCAATTGCTACCCCCTCTTCCTCTCCCAGTACCACCCCTACAAATCCCCCATGACCCTTCCTTTTCCTCAGAAAAGGGGAAATCCCCTTGGTTAATAGCCCACCCTGGTATATTTTGTTCAAACAGGATTAAGGACATTCTCTCTCACTAAGGCCCAGTCAAACAGTCCAGTTAGGGAAAGGAAATCCAATGGCAAGCAACAGAGTAAGAGACATTCAGTCCCCCTCACTGCTCCAATTGTTAGGGAACCCATATCTACTATAAATGTAGGGGATGGCTTTGTCCAGGCCCTCCATCCTCTTTGGTTGGTGCTTTAATCTGTCAGCCCCTACGGGCCCAGGATAGTTGACTCTGTAAGTCTTCTTGTGTTGTGCTTGACCACTCCAGCTTGCTTAATCCTATCCTCCACTTTTCTACTCTCCAAGCTCTGTCTGATGTTTGGTTATGTGTCTCTGCATCTTTTGCCATCCACTGATGAATGAAGCAACTCAGGAGAAAGTTATGTCTGCAATCATAGCAGAGTGTTATTACTAGTGTCAGGGGTTGGCTCTCTCCTATGAGATAGGTCTGAAGCTCGGTTAGTCATAGGTTTGCTATTCCCTCAGTCTCAGCTCTATTTTTTATTCCCTGTGTATCTTGAACCAGTGGCTAGTTTTTAGAGGAATATTTAGATGTAAAATGAATCATCAACTTGGTGTGATGGACCTTTATTTAACTTGTAGTAGAGAGGTAGGTATCTTCTCATCCATATTCTGGACAGCAGAAAACAAGTCAAAGTATGTCAGAAAGCATTTTTTCTCACATAGAGCAGCATCCAGATTTGAGAATTACAGGAATCTAATTGAGCTGCACCAAACAGAGAAGCCCTGGTGGAGGAATGTTTCAGGTCACATATTGTTGGGCCTCAGATGTGCTATGGGCATCACTAGAGGTCACAAAAGTCAAGGCAGAGGGGAGAATGACATTTTGTACAGAAAAGATTCTCCAAGCCTGAGAATCTTAATGGATCCCTTGCAGAAGAACAAGTACCTATATTTGCATGAAGGGATCTGTTTTTCCTTGAATTCACATAGCTTTATAAAAGCAAGGCAAAGTATAGTAATAATGTGTTTTAAATACATGAATTTGGCCTCATAATTCTATTCAGCACTGGAGAACAAAGATATTATGTATTCATAATAATATACATATGAATACATATATGAATACATATTATGTATGTATTCATTTTTCCCTGACTAAAATACCTCAGTCTTCTACCTCTTTCTAATAGTAAACTAGCATATACTCCCCATAAAAGAATGATGTCAGAGCCAAAGTAAAAATGTGGGTATATCCAGAAGTTTCACAATCACAGTGACACAGTCAAATGTGGAAGCAAATGGATAACTGATAGATCCAGAGTCAAGGCAATCACATGAAACTGAATACATTTTAAAAGTACTATACAAGAATTCTCATCAACTTGTATAGCTAGGACTGCAAATATACAATCCGAGAACACAGATTAAAGGTTATGGCAAGCACTGTTTCTTCCTGGCATGGCTTTGCATTTATTCTGTAGTCTCACACTTATGTCTCATGTTTTTTGTTATTTTACTCACATTTTTATTTTTCATATTAACTAGCTAGGTGTCAAAGCATCAATTTCAAATATATATATATTCCTATATTGAACCAAGCACATATTTCATATTATTTATTTGTTTTATGCTTGACTATAGTAGCAGTTTCCTTTTAGAACAGAGAGATAAGGAGAATTAGTTAGTACATCCATAGGCATATTTTATGACAAAATGACTGAAGATTAAGAAATCCCTATGAAGAATAACACAATAATCTTTAAATCTCCATTGAAAAGGAGACTGTAGTGTTATTTCTACCCCAAATATAGTTGTAAGAATCAAAAGTCTTGAAAACTCTAGTATGGAACATTGTAAGCCAGGGACACCTAAGATAAATTAACAACTGGGAGTGTAACATACCAGCCCATATTCTATTGATTACCATTATTATTTTCCTAACATTTCTGACTTAAGTGGCTCAAGAATTCAATTAAAGGCATGTTAATATGGGATTTCAATTGCCTCTGTTTGGATAAATCTATTTGCTACACATATTTTCTTTCCTTCTGGACTTCTTCCAAATGTCTGCCCTGGTTACTGTGTTCCATTATGGAAGGGGGAAATTTTTGCTGCTTATATTTCTCACTTAAGCCTGGAACTATGAAATAGCCTAGGTACGAACACTGAAATGAAACTTAGAAATTTTCCAGCAGTACATGCTGGCTATATGAATGCAGGACAATTGTAAATTAGTTTTGACTAGGGAATGGTCTATATGTCAGATGGACATTATGTAATAGAAGTAAATGTGCCTTGAAGCTAATTTGAATACTCCCTCAGCCTGTCATCATTCCAGCGACAGCCAGGAATGGCTGTTAGTAGAACAAATGTGCTTTGGAGCCTAAGAATAACCAGAGAATAGCGTAGCTCCTGAAGACTAATGATTTATATACAGTAAAATCAACTACCTGCAGATCTTAAGATAGAAAAAGGGAAATGGAACCTGCCTGATACCATGACTTTATGATTGTACATTTATACTTCTCAGCCTGAGCAAGAGTGAATAACACTGAATCACCTGTACATAGAACCACCCTTTCTTTCTATTATTAAGTGAGAAGGACTTTTGCTGTTAACTTTGTCCCCAGCTATAAGCATTCCCATCTTACTAAGGCTCTGAACTTGTACCACATTTTGCTTCAGTCTCCCCTGTAGTGCAGGAGAGTTATAAATCATATCATGCCTATTTTAAGAATTACACATAATCCAGCCACTTGTAACTGAGTGGACAGATTAAACAATTGATTATGTTTCTTCAAAGTATTAATATTTAAAAATAATATTATTACATGTACTTTATTTGTGGGTTGGCTGGGGGATGGTATGCTACTGCATGTATACAGAGGACAGAAGACAACTTATCTGAATCTATTTCTTGTGCCATGGAGTTCTCTTAGACATTGAATTCAGGTCATCAGAGTTAGTTTCAGGCAGCTTTACTTGTTGAGACATTTTAATGTTCATCAAAATGATTTAACTTCCATAAATATTTATGCTACAGATTAGAGCACAGAGACTGAGTAACTGTGGTATACTCAGCACTAAACAGGACATCTATATTATGTTGACCCATCCTCATATGGCCCAGTAAATATTGTGGGGAGGGGCAAAAAGAACTAAAGTTTAATGCAACTTCTTAAATTCAGCTTTTAAATAATGTCCTAAAGTCTTGCAGTGACATTTAGCAATCAGACTCCTGAAAAAAAATTCTTCTTTTGTGAAAAATTCAAATGTGTAACTCTCTTGTTATGAAAAAAAAATACCATTCATTAATTCTATACAGTACTGTTTCTCAAATTATTTTAGAAGCATAAGGAAATCTTTTGCAGTGAATTTAAAATAGAAATAAAATAGAAAGTTTTCCCTTTCTTTAACATGGTTGCCAAATTAGGTTAGAAACTTTTTGGTAGAAAGCACTTTTTCTTTTTTTCCAGAAAACATTCAATTATTTCCTTGGAATTATTACTGTTGGCTCAAATGCAGCAAATTGTTTTTATTATTCTATGATTAATCTTATTTTCTTTACACATCAATAATTCCAGTTTGATATCATAGATACTTACTTCAACGGAATTTGGAAATGGAGCTCCATGGTCTGGCCACTGCTCCGTCTGCCTCCATCAGGCCTAACAAGGCCTAACAAGGATCATCCATGCCTGACAAACAAGCATCAAACAGGCCCACTGAACAAGGAACATCTAGGTTTGCTACACCAAGAACATCTGGTGCAAAGCTGCCCACCAGAGAGGCCTGAGGCACAGGGACCATCCAGATTAGATCAGTCTTTCTAATACTGCTACATACCAGGCATATCCAGAGATAGCCAGATGGCTAAAGGCCAGTGTAGAAATACAAAAAAAAAAAAAAAAAAGAGCTAAGGCAACATGGTACCTTCAGAGCAAAGCTATCTTAATAGAATCAAAGCCTAAGAAAATGACCTCAAATCAAACTTTATAAAAATAATAGATCCCCCTAAAGAGGTTTTTAATAAATCCTTCAAAAATACAGGAAAATAAAACCAAATTGGTAGAGGCCTCTAAAGAAAAAAAAATTACTCAAACCATTAAAGATATGTAGAAATAAAACAGTTAAATATATGAAGGAAATGAATAAAACTGTTCAAGACTTGAAAATGGAAATATAAGCAATAAAGAAACCACAATCTGAGGGAATCCTGGAGATGGAAACCCTGTGGAAGCAAACAGGAACTATAGAAAAGATCATCAATCAAAAAATATTAAATCTATAAAATTCATGACATGAAGTATCCAGGAAATCTGGGAAACTATAAAAAGAACTAACTTAAGAATAATTGGAATGGAACAAGGTAAAAACTCCCAGCTCCAAGGATCAGAAAATACTTTCACCAAAATCAACAAAGAAAATTTCTGCATCCTAAAGAAAAAGATGCCCATAGACATACAAAAAGCTTACAGAATATGAATTAGATGGGAACAGAAAAGAAAATTATCTTGCCACATAATAATCAAAACACAAAATCTACAGAAGAAATGAAGAATATTAAAAAGCCTCAAGAGATAAAGACCAAGTAACATACAAAGAAAGACCTATTAGATTTTCAATAGAGATTGTAAAAGCTAAAAGGGCCTGGGCGTATGTCTTGCAGCCTCTAAGAAACCACAGATGCCAAACTAGAATACTATATCCAACAAAACTCTCAATCAACATAGAAATAGCAAACAAGATATGCCAAGACAAATTCAAATTTAAACAATATCTTTCCACAAATCCAGCCCTATAGAAAATACTTGCAGGAAAAGTGCAACTCAAGGTGATTAACTACACACAAGGAAATACAGGAAATAAATAATCCCAGACCAGCAAAAACACAATAAGGGAAGCAGAATAAGGAAAACAAGACACATGCACAAATACAGACCCACACAAACAGAAACACAGACCCACACTAATACCACCCAAATTAAAATAACAGGAATTAACCATCATTGGTCATTAATATCTCTCAAAATCAATGGCCTTAATTCCCCAATTAAAAGCAACAAGCTAACAGAACAAAATGGAATATAGGATCCTTCTTTCTGCTGCATACAAGAAACACCACCACAACGACAATAGATATTACCTCAGAGTAAAGGACTGGAAAGTAAAAATTTTCCAAGCAAACTAATCCAAAAAACCAGTTGGAGTAGCCATTCTAATATCTAGTAAAATAGACTTTCAACCAAAATTTATCAAAAGAGCTGGGGAAGAACAAAATTCACCAAGAGAACAACATCTCAATTCTGAACATCTATACCTCAAACAAAAGGCCACGTACATTCATAAAAGGATCATTACTACTAAAGTTTAAACCACACATTGATCCACACACATTAATAGAGGGAGATTTTAACACACCACTCTCATCAATGGACCAATCATGGAGACAGAAACTAAGCAGAAATAATGAAATTAACCAAGATTATGTATCAAATGGATGTAACAGATACCTAGAGAACATTTCACCCAAACACAAAAAAATATACCTTCTTCTCAGCATCTCCTGAACCCTTCTCCAAAATTGACCATATTAGCAGTTTAAAAGTACACCTGAAGGCTCTAGAAAAAAAGAAGAAGCTAAACACACACAAAGGGAGTAGAAAACAGGAAATTAACAAACTCTGAATGAAATAAATCAATTAGAAACAAAGAGAACAGTAAGAAGAATCAACAAAATGAAGAACTGGTTCTTTGAGAAAATCAGCCGGGTGGTGGTGGCACACTCCTTTAATCCCAGCACTTGGGAGGCAGAGGCAGGAGGATTTCTGAGTTCGAGGCCAGCCTGGTCTACAAAGTGAGTTCCAGGACAGCCAGGGCTACGCAGAGAAATCCTGTCTAGAAAAAACAAAACAAAAAAAAAAAAAAAGAGAGAGAGAGAGAGAAAATCAACAACATAGACAAATCCTTATCCAATCTAACTAAAATTAGCTATCAAAATTAACAGCATTAGAAATGAAAAGGGAGACATAACAGACACTGAAAGTCCAAAAAAATCTTTAGATCTTAGTTCAAAAGCCTGTATGTCCTACACAAATTTAGAAATTCTAAATGAAATGGATGATTTTCTAGGTAAATACCAAACTTACCAAAGTTAAACCAAATCAGATAAACTACTTAGACAGTCCTATAATGCCTAAGGTAATAGAAGCAGTTATTTAAATCTCTCAGTCAAAAACAAAGCCCCAGCCTAAATTGTCTTATCACATAATATTACCAGACTTTCCAGGAAGAGCTAATACTAATACTTTTCAAACTATTCCACAAAATAGAAATAGAAGGAGCATTGCCAAACTTATTCTATGAGGACACAGTCTCCTTGATACCTAAATGACACACCTAACAAAGAAAAGGAACTTCAGACTAATTTCCCTTATCAATATTCACAAAAAATTCAATAAAATACTTGCAAACACAATCCAAGAATATATTAAATGCATCATCTACTATGAACAAGTCAGCTTCATCCCAGGTGTGCAGGGCTGGTGTAATATACAAAAATTCATCAATGTAATCCACTATATAAGCAATCTGAAAAAAAAGAAAAGAAATCACCTGATCATATCACTAGATTGCTGATATCCTTTGACACAATCCAACATCACTTCATGTTAAAAGTCTTGGAGAGACAAACAATAAAATGGAACACCTAAACATAATAAAAGCAATATATAGCAAACAAATAGACAACATTAAATAAACTGGAGAGAAACTTAAAACAATTCCACTAAATTCAGGGACAAGACAAGCCTGCCTTCTCTTTATCTATTCAATGTAGTACTTAAAATTCTAGGTAGAATAACAGGAAAACCAAAGGAAATCAAGAGGATACAAATTGGAAAGGAAGAAATAAAAATTTGCTATTAACAGATAATATGATAATTTACATGCGTCACCCCAGAAATTTTGCCAGAGAACTTTTACAGCTGATAAACAACTTCAGCAAAGAGGCTGGATATAAAATTAACTCAAACAAATCAGTAGCCTTCCTATACTCAAAGGATAAACAGACTGAGCAAGAAATTAGGGAAACAACTCCCTTCAAAATAGTCACAAATAATATAAAATACATTGGTATGACTCTAGCAAAGCAATTGAAAGATCTGTATGACACAAACTTCAAGTATCTGAAGAAAGAAAATGAAGATCTCAGAAGATGGAATGATCTCCCTCCCATGCTTATGGACTGGCAGGGTTAATATAGTAAAATTGGGCATCTTGCTGTAAGCAATATATAGATTCAATGCAATCCCCATCAAAAGTCCAAATCAGTTCTTCATAGAGTTAGAAAGAGCAATTTGCAAATTCATTTGGAATAACAAAAAACTCATGAGAGCAAAAACTATTCTCAACAATAAAAGAACTTCTGGGGGAATCACCATCCCTGACATCAAGTTGAATTATAGAGCAATAGTGATAAAATCTGTATGGTATTGGTACAGAGACAGGCAGGAAGATCAATGGAATAGAATTGAAGACCAGAAATGAACTGACACACCTATGGTCACTTGACATTTGACAAAAGAACTAAAATCATCCAGTGGAAAAAAGTCAGCATTTTCAACAAATGGAGCTGGTTCAACCGGAGGTCAGCATGTAGAAGAATGCAAATTGGTCCATACTTTTCTCATTGTACAAAGCTCAAGTCCAAGTGGATCAACGACCTCCACATAATACCAGATACACTGAAACTAATAGAGGATAAAGTGGGGAAGAGACTTGAACACATGGTCATAGGGGAAATTTTCATGAACAGAACACCAAGTGCTTATGCTCTAAGATCAACAATCAACAACTGGAACTTTATAAAATTGCAAAGCTTCTGTAAGGCAAAGGACAGTGTCAATAGGACAAAATGGCAACCAACAGATTGGAAAAAGATTTTTATTAGTCCTACATCTGATAGAGTGCTAATATCCAATACATACAAAGAACTCAAGAAGTTAGACTCCAGAGAATCAAATACCCTCTTAAAAATGGTGTACAGAGCTAAACAAAGAATTCTCAACTGAGGATTATTGAATAGCTGAGAAGCACCTCAAGAAATATCCTTAGGCTATTATAAATAAGGCTGCTATGAACATAGTGGAGCATGTGTCCTTATTGCATGCAGGTAAAGCCTCTGGGTATATGCCCAGGAGTGGTATAGCCGGATCCTCCGGGAGTGTCAGCTGGAAAGAACCCAGATGTCCCTCAACGGAGGAATGGATTCAGAAGATGTGGTATATCTACACAATGGAATACTACTCTGCAATTAAAAACAATGAATTCACGAAATTCCTAGGCAAATGGTCAGATCTTGAAAATATCATCCTTAGTGAGGTAACCCAATCTCAAAAGAACACACATGGTATGCAGTCACTGATAAGGGGATATTGACCCAGAATCTCGGAATACCCTAGACACAATCCGCATATCAATAGATTTCTAAGAAGATGGAAGGAGAGACCCCTGGTCCTGGAAAGACTGGATGTAGGGGAATGCCAGGACAGAGTAACGAGAGGGGGTTGAATGGAGAAAAGAGGGAGGGAAGGGGGCTTATGGGACTTTCGGGGAGGGAGGAAACGGGAAAGGGGAAATGATTTGGAATGTAAATTTAAAAAAAATAAAATAAATAATTAAAAAAATGGACCGGAGAAGCTTTAAAGGATATTAAAAATAACCTAACAAAAAAAAGAAAAAAAAAAAGAAATATCCTTAGTAATCAGGGAAATTCAAATCAAAACAACCCTGAGATTTCACCTCACACCAGTCAGAACTACTAAGATCAAAATCTCAGGTGACCGTCAATGCTGGCAAGGATGTGGAGAAAGAGTAACTATCTTCCATTGCTGGGGTAGGATTACAAGCTGATACAACCAATGGAAATCATTCTGGCAGTTCCTCAGAAAATTGTACATAGCATACCTGAGGACCCAGCTATACCATTCCAGGGCATATACCAAAAAGATTCTCCATTATGTAATAAGGACACATGCTCCATTGTGTTCATAGCAACCTTATTTATAATAGTCAGAATCTGGAAAGAATCCAAATGTCCTTAAACAGAGGAATGGATGCAGAAAATGTGGTCCATTTACACAACGAAGTTCTACTTAGCTATTAAAAACAATGAATTCATGAAATCTTAGGTATAAAGAGCCTTATTGAAGTGCCATGCCACCTGGCAGGAACTTGACATCAACTACTGTGAAGTTCCCCACCCAGCCTTTTGAGCGGGCACTCCTGTGTTAGCCATAATCCCCTTCACCTGGGGTGGAGCACTCAGACCAACGTGAAGCCCATTGTTCTTCATGGACCTGCAGTTTCCTGATTTATACTAGCCACCTGTAGAGCAACCGAAACGGTTCTGCAGAGAAGCTTCCAGCCTTTGGGGGAAAGGTTTTCCCCTGCCTATATATTTGGAGTCCTCCATTAAACTTTAAGACCTTGAATAGCAGGTGTTATCTTGGTCTCTATCTCTTTTTCCTGCCTTCCCATACATCCCCAGCTTCCCTTCCAGATAACCCATTCGATGTAACTGCGGGCAGTTACACTTAGGCAATTATATGGAACTAGAAAATATCATACTGAGTGGGGTAACCCAATCTCAAAAAGCACACATGGTATGCACTCACTGATAAGTGGATATTATCTCTAAAGCTTGGAATACCCAAGATAAATTTCATAGACCTTATGAAGCTCAAGAAGAAGGAATACCAAAGTGTAGATGCTTCAGTCTTTCTTAGATGGGGAAACAAAACACACAAGGAAAGAAATGTGGAGACAAATTGTGAAGCAAAGACTGAAGCAAAGGACATCCAGAGACAGCCCCACCTGGGGATCAATCCCATATACAGTCACCAAACCAAGACACTATTGTGGATGCCAAAATGTGCTTGCTGACAGGAGCCTGATATAGCTGTCTCCTGAGAGTCTTTGCCCGAGCCTGACAAATACAGAGGCAGATGCCTACAGCCAACCATTGGACTGAGAACAGGGTGTCCAATGGAGAAGTTAGAGAAAGGACTGAAGGAGCTGAAGTGATTTGCAACCCCATAGAAAGAACAGCCATACCATAGGTAGAACAGCTATCAGATTCCCCATAGCTCCCAGGGACTAAGCCACCAACCAAAGATTACACACAGAGTGACCCATGGTTCTACCCACATATGTAACAGAGTGTGACCTTGTTGGGCATCAGTGGAAGGAGATGCCCTTGGTCCTGTGAAGGCTCAATGCCCCAGTGTAGGGGAATGTCAGGCCAGGGAACCGAGAGTAGTTGGGTGGGATGTTAGATTTGCCATATAATTTTTCTGCATCCTGTGCTCATCTCCATCTCTGATCCTTTTGGTTTGTTTGGATACACAAATGAGGTCATTCATGAAGCTTTTTGTCATTTTTGTTTTCTATCATTGTTGACTACCATCTTCTTGAAAACAAACACAAAAGAAGTGAATCAACTCCAACCTGAGATTTCTCTTAGTTGTATATATAAACACATCTCAGATCATCAATTGTTTTCGTTCCACTCGCCCTTGTTCTATAAGATTGACTGAAGTTACACCTGGAAGCATTGCTCTATGGAGTTAGGACTATAGAATTTCTAGTATCATAGTTTAAAAATATTGTGAATGAAATATGTCAAAAGCACAAAAATAAACATATTATTTCCATAATTAATTTTCTAAAAGATGACGTAACTCAATACAATATGTCATAATAATGGAGATGAAAAAGAATTCTACAGTTGCTTTAAGGAGACATATTGGACACCATGATGATTTGCAGAAGTTAATCTTCGTATTTTGGTATTATTGGTCTGCTAGTCATATGTTGTAGTTATTTATTCAATAGAAAAAAAAGATAATTCAGAAATCTCTTTGTACCACTCATAAAGCACTGTTTTTTTTTTTTGCTTTAGACAGTGTATAGAGTTTTTTTTTTTAATCAATGAACTCTACTGAATTTCCTATAGCAAGCTAGAGATGAAGGATCAGTTGTGATTAAATACAATTTCTCAGTAAATCTGTGACCCAAGCACTATAGTTTTCAACCAAACATCTTCAATTTCAGCCTTAAAGCATTGGGCTTATTTACTACCTGACTCCACGCTTATAACATTTTATTCTCATAAAACTCAAGAATAAAAAATTCATCTTATCATGTACTGTGAAATGTTCAACATCACAATGAGGAAGTCTGAGTTTGCATTTAATGTATCTCTGATCTCTGAATTCAAAAATTATTTCATAAAGTTTAACCAGATTTTCTGTTTCAAAAGAGAAGCAGTATACAGACCTCAGTTTGAATGTTGTTGCTGGGGTGGGTGAGTGGGGGTGGTAGAGGGTTGTTTGTGGTTTTACCTAAAATTCTGAGATCTTATTACGTTATCTCTATGTGTTTGTCAATTGTTACTATCAGTTTCATTAAATCTTTTTTGTTTGTTTGTTTGTTTTTTGAGACAGCATTTCTCTGTATAGCTCTGGCTGTCCCAGAACTCACTCTGTAGACCAGGCTGGCCTTGAACTCAGAAATTCATCTGCCTCTGCCTCCCAAGTGCTGGGATTTAAGGCATTTGCCACCACGGCCCGGCTTCCTTAAATCTTGAGGACTGTTTGACTATTGCAAATCTCTGCTAAACTCTGGTATAGAATACTGCCCAGTTTAATGTCTTCTTTTTATTTGGTGCTGACATTAAGGAGAATGGACTATTGTGCTGTTATTTGACAAGGTGTTACCAAAACCACACATTTTTCTCAGCATTTGATATATTTTCTATGTTTTTCTAATAGAGCTATCAATTTTATTATTATTGTAAATAGCTTCTAAAGTATATAACAATTCATTTCTTGGTGACATTTTTCTATTTTACATTATTCTAGAGAAAAGGTATATTGAAAATCAATGATGCCCTGAAAGAAAAATTATTAAAAATTTCTGATAACATTTAAACTACACCAAATAGAGTGTTGGTGATTCATGATTCACCTTGCCTGTCTCTAACTGTTGTGGGCTAAATTATATTTCTTCAAATATATGGGTTGAATTTCTAACCTTCTGTGTCTGAGATATAGTTTTATTTGGAAATATAAATCATTGAAAATTTAATTAATGAATTTACAAGAATGTGAAGATGGCTCTACATTACAAAAAGTTTCGATAAATCTCATAAAACTTTGTTATGTTAGAAAGGTATTTACTTAATTTTATTTTTGTGCATGTTTTTGTGTCTATATGCATGTATGTATGTATGTGTGTGTGTATGTATGTATGTATGTATGTATGTATATTATGTGTATGAAAGAACCTATCAAGGATATAAGTGGGACACAGATCCCTTAGAACTGAAGTTACTGGTAGTTGTAAATTGCTTGATGGAGGTGATAGAAACCTATCATAGATCCTCTGCAAGTCAGTAAGATAGCCATACAATCATCTCTTTAGTCCTCTAGCTGTTCTTTATTTCACTAATTTTATAATTTTTCAGTTTGTATTTGTAGGCATATGCACATGTATGTATATGTGCATATGTAGAAGGAATGTGTCTATGGAGGCAAAAGTGGTCACTGTGTCCCATGGAATTAGAGTGTTGTGATAGGAATTGAACTCTGATCCCAGACTCTTAACTATTTATCATCCCTCTAGCACCCATTCGGAATTTTTTCTGCACAAGGACAAAGTTCCAGAAAGATGAAGACCAAAAAGATGGCACTTGTATAAACTAAGGAATTTTAAAGATCGCCAGAAATCAACAGAAGGTAGAAGCAGAATGGAAGTAGTTCTTATTCTCAGACCCCAGAAGAAAGAATTCCTCTTCACAGCTTGGTCTTCTATTTCTGCCTTCAGAACTTTGAGATAACTAACTTCTATGTTCTGCGATACTTAGTCTATGGTAATTTGTCACAACAACCTTAGCAAAAAAAAAAAAAAAATGCATGGCCAGACCAGTATACCTTAGTAGAATTGTAAAAACCTAGAAAACTTGGTGATACTTATGATTAATCTGTCATTAATGATGTCTATTCTTACTTCATCAGTTATTACAGTTGCAAATACTACATATTCACTATTAGAATGACTATGAATACGGAATAAAATGCTAGAATTAAATTTAGATCTAGTATTTAGATTCAGATTCAAGCCTGCAAAGTGAGAATTTCTATGACATTTAAAGAATCACAAAATTATGCTTTTCCCCGAATTTATAATTTTATAAACGACAGTAACTATTATGTGCTTACTTCAAATGAGCAATCAAACAAACAAACAAAAAAAAAAAATTAAAATCTTAAAACTCCTAAAAATGTTTAAATGGATGAAATAACATAGGTTCAGAATGTTGCAGAAGGATTTGAATTAAATTGTATAATTCCAGGAGATCATTTAATTTGCTTCTACGTGTTCAAGGGGCATCACACAAATCATTCTATGGGATGGACATAGTATGCATGTTCATTAAGTCCTGTTGAAGAGGATTTACTGTGTTCACTTGAAAGGAAAAATGTTCCTAGTATCCTGTAATACAAGTGTCATTGTAAACTTCACTGTATAATGAGGGTCCTTGAAGAAAAAGCACTACTCAAGGAGAAGCTAAAGAAAGCCAGAAAACTGTAGTTAAGAATTACACCTGTGACAGTGAAGAGATTTCCAGAGCTCACATTTTATTTGTGTGTCTTATAGCAATCAATAAAAAGCCATCTATAGCATTTAGGTGCTCCCATGCTGATTGCTGTGATAGCTGCTAAATCACTGTGAGGTGGTTCATAGTGATAACAGGCTATGTATTGGCTAGGTAAAAATACCCCTTGAATAGAACAGGGAAAAGAGTAAAGGATGACTAGTTTAATCAAGTATAGAAACATATTAAGAATTACGTTTAACTTTATTTTGATATTGAGGCTTTTATTATCACTAGCATTAACCTAATCGCAAAACCTTAATAACTCCAAATATTTATGTACATTCTCTAAGAAGAAAAAAAATACAAAACCAAGTTATTATAAAAAATATATTATAGAGATAATTTGTACATAGTGTTTAGATATTTGACATTCCTATGAGTGCTTGGTTGGTCCAATTGTATCTATACATATCTGATTCGGAAAGAAAATGTCTGTTGTGAACTGAAATTCTCAGGAATGAAACTCACACCCCGGTAAAGACTCTCCAAAGCTGACTCTCCAAATGAAAAAAAAAAATTTGAAGAACTGGAATATTACAGAATTAGAACCAAACTTTGTGACCTGTTATTAGGTCTTTAATTCCAATTCATTGCCCAATATCATAAATCCTCAGAAGTAGGAGGTAATAGCTTTAGAATGCATTAAATTGTAGGGTTCACTAACCTTCAAACTTGCAGTATCAATGTGATAGCAACAGCACAGGTGTTCCTACTTTGCTCCTTTTTACCCAACTGATTCTTCAAAACTGTATATTTGTAGCTACTCTAATTCTTTTTTCTTTTCTTTTTTCCCTTTCTTCTCTTCTCTCTCTCTCTCTCTCTCTCTCTCTCTCTCTCTCTCTCTCTCTCTCTCTCTCTCTCTCTCTCTCTCTCTCTCTCTCTCTCTCCCTCTCTCTCTCTCTCTCCCTCTCTCTCTCTCTCTCTCTCTCTCTCTCTCTCTCTCTCTCTCTCTCTCTCTCTCTCTGAGACAGAGTTTCTCTGTGTAGCCTTGACAGTCCTGGAACTCACTCTGTAGACCAGGCTGGCCTCGAACTCAGAAATCTGCCTGCCTCTGCCTCTCAAATGCTGGGATTAAAAGCGTGCGCCACCACTGCCTGGCTTCTAATTCTGAAATGAAGAAAAGTCATGTGTTACAAAAGGATATTTCTTTGATGAGCATTGAGATCTACATTTCCTAGCTTTTCCCCCTCCATCAGATAGAGACCACTACAGAGATCACAATTGTTCAGAGAATAAGTGAAGGTATGTGCTCATCATGGCCAATGAGTGCCAAAGTGGTCATTGAATCCCTTAGAACTGTACCATGATTTTGTGAAACAAACTAATCTGCCAAGGGCTCTTAAGTACTGAAACATCTCTACAGCCAAATTCAGATATTCGTTCATATAAAAACAAGGCCCTGGAAAGATAAAGACAAAGGGATGACATTTCATAGTTCAGGGAATTCTAAAGGTCACTAGAAAACAGTGATGCAATGGAGACATTTTTACTGAAACGTCTATACTTTATGCTCAGAGGAAGATATTGAAGAGGGGGGTTGGAGGATTTTAAGAGACATAAGGTCAGGACATCGGCTATGAGGAAGTGTCACAGGGATGGTGAGCTTTTCAACAAATCAATAAATAAGCCTGAATGAGAACAACAGAGTGATAATGCCAGTTGGCATACCAACATTGATGGAAGAAAGTCCATATTACTTGTAGATGAAGAGCTCAGGGTGGTCAAAGACTGATGAGAAAAGGAGAATCAAATCTCTTCCAGGGACAAAGCTCCAACATAAAATGTCCAATACCAAGCATAAACCCCTGGATGCATGTACATAGGAACAAAACTAAAGTAACTCATTAAAGGTTATATGCATGTACACCAATATGTACACATACATATTATAGGTATGTATACATATAAAAATAAAAGTTAAGAGAAATTTGGAAGGGCGCATAGAAATGGTTAAATGGAAAGAGCTGCACTGATGTAGATGCAGTGCTCATGTATGAATTTATCAAATAAAATTATTAAACACAAATGTATACATGCAAAAACAAAAGAAATCAATTTAGTCAGTTCCTGATTAATGAAACACACACACACACACACACACACACACACACACACACACACACCCCAAAAACTTCATGAAACCATTTCCATGAAATGTGGTATTTGGGTTGATATGAATTTTTGTTCCTGGGCCATGGACACTTATATCTGAATCAAGAATAAACTCTCTGGAAAGCAAGATGGCTCAGATGTAAAACCCAAGTTTGAGGCCCAGAAGCTAAATAATAGAAGAAAATAATGCACATGTGCTCGTGTGCTCACTGTGCGCACACACACACAGGTAAATAAACAAAAGATTTCTTTTTAAAAAGATTTATTTATTATTATATGTAAGTTCACTGTAGCTGTCTTCAGACACACCAGAAGAGGATATCAGATCTCATTACGGATGGTTGTGAGCCACCATGTGCTTTCTGGGATTTGAACTCAGGACCTTCGGAAGGCCAGTCAGTGCTCTTAAACACTGAGCAATCTCACCATCCTCAATCAAAGATTTCAAAGTGTAGAATATTCATACTGCATTAGTTTGAAAGCTGTGTTTTATGTGGATATGTTAAAGGTAAGTAATCCATTCCTTAATTATCTAGTTTTATTTTGTTTAAAAATGAATTTTTTATAGGAACTCTGAATGTTCTGTCTCAGAATTCTGAATGAGAACAACTAATAAATTACTATTTTCTTGGCAGTAAAATTGTGTGAATACTTTCTGAGAAGGTTAGAATAAGGACTGAAAAGAAATGTTTATTGCAAAGGGATATTTTGGAAGCATTTTCAATCAGCTTTTTCTCATTTATTTTGCCAGACATCATCCACAAAGCTACAATGACAAACAGTTGCCATGGGATTGATGGTGACGTTGGAATGGTCTACAAAGGGCATATGAATTGATGTAGGCTGAGGTAGAGACAAACCTCATCATGTTCTCAAATTCTTAACCAGAAAATGACAAAGTAGAGACAATTTATATGCTAAGTTTTAGGAAAACTTAAATAACCTAGAATAATTAAACCTGAACAGCAATTAATTAGATAATTCTGTGGGCTGAAAAATTAATGAAAAAATATGCTAAAATGTATTCAGAGGAGAGACAAAAAAGAATTTTCAGGAGCTGGGATTCTAGTTCAGTGGTACAGCTTTTGCCTGACATGTGTAAAACTCTAGATTTCAGCCACAAACACACAATGAATCATCTTAAATAAATTATGAACATTTAAGAAGATAAATAAATTTAACCTGATTTATTTAGCATTACACAGTTCCCAAATAATTGTAGAAAGTTTGGTATTTGAACTGAAATCAAGCCGGGCAGTGGTGGCACACGCCTTTAATCCTAGCACTTGGGAGCCAGAGGCAGGCGGATTTCTGAATTCTAGATCAGCCTGGTCTACAGAGTGGGTTCCAGGACAGCCAGGACTATGCAGAGAAACCCTGTCTCGAAAAACCAAAGAGAGAGAGAGAGAGAGAGAGAGAGAGAGAGAGAGAGAGAGAGAGATGAACTGAAATTAAATGAAGAAAAAATAGAAAAATTAGGGAAATAGCACTCCGTTTTATATTTATGTAACTATATTGCTTATTTTAAATATCAATCTTATTGCTTCAGTAGGTTAATAATTGGAGTAATAAGATTACAATATTAAAATCATATTGGTCAGAGAGACAGATGGTTTAACTTGTATGTGCATGTGAGGTTTTTAAGGTAAAATATTGAAAAATAAAAAAAGTCATTTGAAATAATTTGATAAATTCATTTGTGACTCATATTTAACCATTTTTAATTTTATATAAGAGATAACTTTGATATTTTAGTTATTAAAAATACTTCTATGTTCTCAAAGCAATGCAAACAATAGTTTATTTTATACTAAGAACAAAAAGACAGAAAAATATCTTTATGTATGTCATCATTTTCTATCCACTATGTCACTTATAAATCTATATTTCTTATTTGATTACCTGTATTTTAATAATATATAAACATGTATACACACTGTGTGGTCATATTAAATAATTGAGTAGTTTAATAGTGTGATTTATTCTGAAATAATATTAACTCTCTTGAATTATTAGTTTGTAAACTTTTACATATTAGTTTGTAAAGTACACATAGTATAATAGTTTCTAAATTAATATATATATATATGTATGTATATGTGTGTGTGTTATATAATGCCCAAAGAAATATACACAAACATTTCTAAGCATCTTTCTGCATTATACTATTTCTTGTAGTGATATTCTCCAGATGCTATATCCCCTAGATTTCCTGTCAATAACACTATCCCTCACCCCCATGGATATTAAAAATAGCTACTGTTCCAATACATTTTTAAAGCTCTGTTGCAGCACAAATTAATTCAAATTCATGGTGAACTTCAGTAAACTACATAGCAAAAAATATGAGTCAGCAATATTTACTAATTTTATAAATGAAAATTTATATATATATATATATACCTTAATAAAAATTAGTAAAAAATACAATAATAGATTAGAGATGAAATGGGCTCATTGCATTACAAAAAGAAGATTCCTGGTATTTCAAATGACAAGGAAGTCAAACGACACTCACTGACATTTTTTTTAAAATGAAAGTTGGTATGTTATTTTGTCATTATATGCAAATTGTGCTCTACATTATCTCCATGAAATACATTTTATAACTTCTAGTCTACCATGTAAAATGATTAGAGCTCAAGACTCTGGCATAATGACAAGTAAGAAGTTGAATAAATTGGAGGAAAAAAGGAAAATCCCAACATTTTCTTGTTGAACATAACAGAGAACTGAGATCAGAGAACAAATTTCTGAAATTGGAGAGACAGACAGAGACAGAATTCACAACTCAGGGGCAAATACTGAAAGACAGAAATTTACACAAGGCACCAGTATTCAGTCTGGAATTAGGAGAATCTAAACTGTAATTGATGAATTACTAGAGGCTTAGGGTAGACAAGTCTAAGAATTAAAACTTTCTTGGAGAAAGTCATTGTGAGAAGTCAGGGGATGGGGGACTCAGTCTTTACTTATACCTTTCTAAAGTCTATTTTTAAAGTGAATATTTGAAAAAAATAGCATTTTAAGCAAAAGGAGAAAAAGGATCATTTAAATTCTTCTTAGACATTCTGTTCTTTTTAATCATGCTTGTCCTCACAATAAACAACTTCCAGATATCTTCATCAACTCATATTTCATTAGATACTACACATTCAGGATAGGAAAATGCCAACTCTTGTTTCCTTTAGTAAATTTGACTGCTTAAGGGGCAAGAAAACTAAAGAGAAATAGTTTTGTTCACAACATTGGATCACTGACTCTGTAGAGAAGAATGTGTTCATGCAGTTCACTTAACCAGTTACATTATGCTTTAAATTAAAAATGAAATGCATGGCTTACTAACACAAAACATAGTTTGAATAAACTATGTAAACATCAGAAATAGACATGGTACGATAAAGGGATCATAAAACAAGATTTAAATAGATTAAGAAACTAATGAATTTAAAGGAAAACTAGACGATATTTAAATAAACTATTAAATATTCTAAATGACACAGAATGAAATGATGAAAATCAAAATACTTTGAAAAATGAATAATTTTTATGGTCTCATTGGTAGATGGACCATAAATAAAGAAAATAATATCTGAGCTTGAGGACATCACAGTCATCACTACACAGCTGCTGGATTTGAAATTAAAACATAAATAAAAAAGCAACAGGATAATATCTAAGGATTAGAGGGAAAAATAAACCTTATTATATACATAAATGTACAAGAAGAATCAGGGAAGAAAGAATAGAAGATATATTTAAGGTACTAATGACAGGAAGTTCCCAAATTAATGTTGACACCAAAGTACAAATGCAGAAACCTTACAGAACACTCTCAGTGTAATTGCCAAAGAATGACTTTTCTAGGCATATTTAAATTTCCAAGAAATCAAAGGTAAGAATTTCTGAAAGAAACAAAAGCAGCAGAAGGAAAAAAGCATATTCACGAGCATGTGCATACATGTATGTGTGTACATGTATGTGAATGTGTACAAATATAAACATGTATGTTGTCAAATATTGCACTTCAGGGAGAAAACAGAGGAAACAGTTTAAATTATGAATGTGAGACAAAATATCCATTGATTCAAACTCCTTAAAATTATTCTTAAAGGAAAAAATTTTTAAAAAAATCCTTGTTTTCTCAGATAATCTGATGTAGCTCTTGCCAGTAGAGATGTTTTCCAAAGTTCATTACAGAGAAGAAAGTTAATAGAGGTCAGAAACTCAGGGCTCCGTAATAAAACGAGCACACAGAATAAAAGGATGCAATTGCTATAATACTGTTTGAAGCTGGACCATTTATTTTCTTTACTCGTAAATATGTATATGATTTTTACCATTACAAAAGACAAAATACAGGTCTGTAACTGAGAGTGATAGAAAGAGAAAAGGTAAGATGATAAAAAAAATGGTTCACTAAAGTCAAGAAATGTAGAAAAGCTGTAAAGACAAAGAAGAGAGCTGCAGTAATGCTATTTAACAAAGAGTGAAGGAAAAGACTGAGTTCATGTCTTGATCTCCAGTGACACACCTCCTCAAACAGTCCCACATGCAAATTTTCTCAAACAGGGAACTAAGTGTTCACATACATGAACTTATGGGAGCATTCTTATTTGAACCACCACATTACAATTACCAGCCCTCATAGTCTTATGTAGTTATAATGGGAAAATGCAGTCAATTCAACTTCAAAAGTTGCATAGTCTTTCACAATATCCATAGAGTTTTGAAGTTCAAAGTCTCTTCTGAGACTCAAGGCAATCTCTTTTTACCCTGAGTAAAATTTAAGTGCATATTACGTATTTCCAGCATACAATAACACATAATAAATAATATGATTCCAAATTTAATGATTCAGGGCACAGCAAGGAAATTCTTGAGCAAATCTAGACTGAAACCAAGCAGGCAATTCCAAATACTGTACCTCTAAGTCTTATGTCAAAGGGTTAAGATAGCTCTGCTCTTGAGATCTGTCACCTTTATCATTCGTCTCTATATTGGGTTTTTTCCACTCCTATTAAGAAGCTCTTTTTGGCAGATATTGCATGTTTTTCTCCAACATCTGTAGTTTCCACTACAATTCAGTATTCACTTGACAGAATCAATATTACGCTGTCTTGGAAACTCCTCTGTTCATTAAATTAGTACATTTACTTTTCAATTTTTTCCACATTTGTTATATGTAGCCTTTTACATAAAGATATAATATTTGCATTCTTACTTTCCTCAGGATTTTTATTGTAAAGCAGCGACTCACTGTGTCATACTCCTTTTCTCTATCTAGGAAGAGGATTACATTATTATTTCCTATGGCCATTTGTAGATTGATAGGTTTGTAGGACTGTAGGCCACCCCTCTTACACACACACACACACACACACACACACACATACACACACACTCAACCTGCAGAAAGTCTTGTATTTTGTGAGATTACAAGTTCAGGTTCCTTGTTTAGAAACTGTCCAGCAAGCACCTGGAATTCCTGGAATGCCTCTCCATGCAAATGAGTCATTAATCAGTACCCTGAGCTCTAGTCAATGACACTTACCCATCCTGGAAACCCACACCCCCTTTTCCAAAAACAATATAGCCCTTGATTTATACCAAATAAATTTGAACTGTCACACTGGATCTTATCCCAGAAGTCTGCCATTTTTGTTCTACTCATAGGCTGTCCGAACCCTGTCCTTCAACTTTGCTTCCTTTGTCTTCACAGGCTAGTGGCCAACAGCCCCTGGGGAGAAGGCAGAACCACAGAAGATAACTAAGGATAGGGTGAGATTAAACAGCATTTAATATATAAATATACAGAATTGCAAAGATTAGACTTAATTAATATAAAAGCAAATTAAAATCAAACACAGGGACTCCCAATTACAATACTTGTCAGACTCAAGTAGGTGAATCCCACTTTTCCTGATCTTCTTTATGATCTCTTCATTATTACCCTCAGCCTAGTAACAGCATGCATACAGTTGTCCCATCTCACTTCAATTCCTCTCACTGTAGACTCATACTCCTAATTTAGTCCCAGAGGCCTCCTACAACTATCATCTCTATTTCTTTGGATAATTTTTTGCTATGTAGCAAGAAATTTGCAGGTTGCCCTCTTCCTACCATACCTCCTACTATCAAAGCCACTTTACTTATGAGAATGATCCTTTTAAATCTCCACTGAAGCTCCTCTGCAAGATGGCATATATTTTTCCCTGCCATCCACCAGCCTGCATAAGGTCTCTCAGCCAAAGCTTCCCACAGCCATCACACTCAGTTATTATCAAGAAGGGACAACAGAAATCAAGGAATGGAACACCCATCCAGCAAGACAAAGACCAGATATCAATATCTAGAATCACAATTATACCAAAGTCACATACCCAAACACCACCTCAAAAACATAGTCATTACTAGCCAAAACCCCATGTCTCCATGAGAACCCGGTAACCCTACCATAGTAGATCCCAAGAAATACAATATAGCTGAAGCACAAGAGGAACTTCAAAATTGCTATTATGAATTCGTGCAAGGTTCCTAAAGAAGATACTAATAAATCCTTTACGAAAGATTCTAATAACACCAACATTTGAAGGAAATAACAAAAACATTAGAGACTGAATCACTAAAGAAAACAGAAACTGAGATAAAACTAGAAGTGATAAATATAGGAAGTCAAACAAAACACTTCGAAGTAAGCCACATCAACAGAATACAAATAAAGAAGAAAGAATATCAAAGATGACAAGATAGAAGAAATTCAGTCAAAGGTAATGTTAAAAATCATGAAAAAAATCTAAATATAAAACTTTCATTATATCTGGAGCACTAATAAAAGACCAACTATAGGAAGAATGGGAATAGAGGAAGGAGAAAATCCCAAGTACAATGCACAGAAAATATTTTAACAAAATTGTAATAGAAAATTTCTCTCACCTAAAGAAGATGGTGCAGATCAAAGTACAAGAATCCCAAATAATATTAAATAGACTGGATCAGAAAAGAATTTCTCCATGGCACATAATAATCAAAATTCTAAATATATATTACAAAGATATTAAAAGCTGCAAGGTCAAAATAAAAACAAAAACAACAAAACAAGTAACCTATAAATGCAAACCCATTAGAATAATATTTAACTTCTAAATGGACAGGTTAAAAGTCAGAAGAGCATCAACAGGTTCCTACAAATTCTGAGACCACAGATGCCAACCTAGAGTTTTAAAACCAATTATGGCTTCTCTATATATACCTATTCAATATAGTATTTGATGTTTTACCTAGAGTAATAAGACAATTGAATCAGATCAAAGGGATATAGATAGGAAAGAAGCAAAACTTTTTATTATAGATGAAATAATTTTTAAAATAAATAACGCTAAAATTTTCACCAGGAAACTTCTACAGGTGACAGACATTTTCATTTTCAGCAAAATAACAAGAATTAACACACAAGAATCAGTATCAGTCTTATATATAAATGAAAGAGAGAAGTCTTAGAAAAACAACATTTACAATTGTCACCCTTTGGGTGACTCTAATGAAGCAAGTAAGTTTTGGATAATAAAATATTTAAGACATTGGAGAAGATATCAGAAGACATAAATGGCTTCCATGTTCATTAATGAACATTGTCAGTGTAGTGAATTTATCCATCCTACGAAATGCCAGGTTTAGATTCAACACAATATTTACCCAATAAACTATCTACCATAGTTTTCATAGGACTTGAAAATACAATTGTCAGATTCATGTAGAAACATACATAAAAAGCCCAGTATAGCTAAAACAACTCTGAACAATAAAAGAACTGCAGAAAATATCCATATCTTTGATCTCAAATTGCAGAATAGGGATTTATTCATAAAACTAGACAGCATAAAAATAGACACATTGATTAAGAAAATTGAAGGGCTACACTTAAGTCCTCATACCTATGGACATCTGGTTTGTGACAAAGAATCAGAAAAATGCAATGAAAGAAACAAACAAAAACAAACGTTCTACAAATGGTGTTGGTCAAAATGCATGGCTATATTTAGAAGAGTGAAAATAAACCCTTCATGAAACTAAACTCAAAATGCTTTAAGGACTTCAACATAAGGCCAGTTACACAGCCTGTCATAGAGGATTAAGTAGTGTCAGAGAAAAAGATTTTGGAAATGGGCACAGATAGAACAGGCACTAAGAACAACAATTAATGGAAACTTATGAAACTGAAAAGGTTCAGTATGACAAAATCATCATCATTCCAAAAAAAGCAAGCTACAGAATGGGAAAAAGCTTTATCAACTACACTTCTAATAGAGGGATAATGTCTAAAACATATGAAGAAATAAAAAGCTAGACAACAAAAAATAAATATCCTTATTAAGAATAGGATACACATAAAAAGATAGTTATTAAAATGATCCACATATAGCAGAGAAGTATTTGAATGTTGACCATTCGTTGTCATCGGGGAAATGCTAATCAAAACTACTTACGTATTTCATCTTACCCTAGTCAAAATGGCCATCATCAATAAAATTATTGGTAACTCGCAATGACTTGACAAGGGCATGTAGTAATAGAAACACTCATCTAATTTTGGTACATGTGAGAAGTTGTAAAGGCACTATGAAAATCAGTGAGGAAGTTCTTCAGGAAGCCTGTAAGAGATAATAGTAATAGGACTAATAGTAGCAGAATCTCTTGAGTTTTCTTGAAAATTTAGATTATTTTAAGCTTGTAAGTACTGAGCTTGGTAACTTAAGTGCACATTTTTAAAGTTTTTGCTTATCAAAGAGGTAAAGGGTAGAGCTGTCTAATCGTTAATTAGCGCTTCCCTATTTTAACTATATTTTACATTTCCATTACATGTCATTGATAAGACACAAAGTTTGCAGAATAGACGACAAATGTACCAGTCTTTAAGAAGCAATGATGATTAGAGACTCTCATTCCATTAAAAACAATCAATAATCTTAATGGTGACATAGTTCACAGTTACTATGCCACATCATATGCATAGCAGATATTAATGAGGTTCTAGTTTTCTCTCCAAACAAATCCATGAATTCTTTACTCCTACATCATGATTGCTTTACACTTGAGTAAATCTTGGCTCCAAATCACAGACAACTTAAATAGTAAAAATCACTATGTTACCAATAGAAGCATGTAATTAAAAATCCAGAATATTGTTTAGTTGGATCTTGAATCTTTTTTTTTATTTTCCAATATTCAGTTTCATTTGGTATTAGTTTTCAAAGGAGAAGGTGCCACATCTAAAGTGACACATGTTGAGACATCTTCCTTATCCTGAAAAGAGACAATATCAACAAAAGAGAGACAGGGAAGCCTTATGAATCAAAAGGGACTTCTATCTGGCTCAATATTTCCTGTGTTCAGGGAAATGAGTTGTATTTGAGTGGATAGAGACACATCCCTGAAGGCACAGATATAATGTGAAATACATTTCCATTTGCACTTGCATTTGGTATTGTTTGACAAGAGAACATTGAGACAAATGAAAAAGACAGAAGTTTGTAATGTGGTCCCTATTCTAGTCTTGAAGTTCATATTCAATATCCTCTTTCACAGCTCCCCTAAGAGACTATTTCCATATTATTCTCCTTCATACTAAACTTGAATAGTCAAATATCACTATTTGAAATCTGATCTTCAAATATAAGAACCCAACCTGGAATTTCAAACACTATTGTGTAATCATCTTTGTACTGCCTAGAATGTAACCTACTTCCCCATGCGCTGAAACACCTGCTCCGCATATACCCCATGGAGGACAAGAAACACACATGTGAGCCATTCAACCCATTTAACAAGACCTAATGAGCCTTGAAACTGTAATTTAATTCTTAATTTCTGTGAAGTAAATTTAGTAATGACTGATAAGGATCATCATCACAGACACTCAGAGAGTGATTAGGAGGAAAGTGGAAACACCTGTCCTTTTATGTAAGGCACTTGGTTCACTTTAACACTAGAAGATGCTGTGTAGCCCTCAAAAACCAAAAATGAAGATTACAGAGTTAATTTTATCTTCAAAGCAGAGTTCTTTGTACTACAACACAATGCAATTATTAAAATAAAATCATGAGGCTAAACATTATGTTTGACAAATGCTCATTAATCTGCCATATTGAAAAGAATGAATAGTTCCAAATCATCTATATATTTCCCTAGTTAACAGTCACACACATGCAATGGGTACAATTAAAGATACCTTTAATGTCATACAGCTGAAGACAGAATGAGATCATTTCTTGCAATAGTTATATTTGTTTTAACTAAAGATTTCTTTCCAAGCCATCTTGTCTGGTACACGTGCTCCACTGTATAAAAGAACAATTTTTCTATTATTAAGGGCTAGTCTTGGGCAGAATGTTTTCTGAGAATATAAGTAGATAAATTGAGTGGCAAGCCAACTATTCCAGTGTTGACATTTAAGACTTGTTAGTAAATACAAGAACATGATGGTAATATCCATTTCCTTTCACATGATGCCTAACACAATGTCTTTGCCTTTCCGTGAAGATACTTCAGGAAAATCCTAATAATGACAAAAAATTGAGTGTATAGTCCAAGAGTCTTTCATAAATTAACTCAGGTCATGCTGAAGGATAGAATCTGTCCCCAAAGCCTAAGACTTAGTGGGTTACTGGGAGGGATAAAGCATCACATGCCCAGACTTGCTCCTGGAACAACTGCCTCATGGATTCAGGGGCTGCTATAGTTTTATGCAGCAGCAGCAGCAGCAAGTTTAAACACTTTCCCAGTCTTAATTGCTCTGCCATAAGATTCTGCTTCTGTATATACTGATTTTGCTCAACTCCACAGTGCCTGACAAAGCACAGTGAGAAAATTAATTGAAATTGCATTGTTACTTGTAACTGGTCTTAGCTACTTTGTGGGTTCTTCTTTCTCCCACCATTTACCACCCTTCCCCCTTTTCACTCCCTATTACTAGATAGGAGAGAAAGCATTGTGCCAGGGAAATGTTAGTAATCCCCCAAAACACACACACAGGAGCTAATCTGATGCAAATCACAGCAGGGTCTTTATTCTATTCAAGTTAGCTCAGGCACTCCATCCCCTTCAATGCACCACTATCATGCAGGATGGTTTCAGTGGTGGGGGAGCCCCGAATGTCTATCCATTATAGACATTATTTAATATTTATTACTATGCTTTATAGTAAGCATTAAGCAGAGAGTACATGTGCAAGCATCTAATTGGAAAGCCACTGTGGCCTTTAACATAATTGGCTGTTGTTGGGAGTCATATCCTAAACTTAACTTCTGCTCCTCTCTGCATTGGTGATTGTTAGACAAGGGGTAGACTTGTAACCTGGGGTGCAGGTTTGTTAGGGAAATAACCTGGAGACACTGATCTTGTTGAGGAATAGCATAGAGACTGGAGCTAGGCTCAAGTTTTGTTGGGGGCAACATGGAAACTAATGCTAGTTATCTGCCTGTTAGTTTACCTGAGTTCAAACTTAGGTCAGGTTCTCTAAAATGGAGTCTGAATTTATAAGCTTTGGCATCTTAAAAGAAGGAGAGGACTGGAAGGAGGAAGGAAGGGAGGGAAAGAGGGAAGGAGCCAGAGAGAGAGAGAGAATGAGAGAGAGAGAGAGAGAGAGAGAGCCAAATCTTATCTCTTCTTGTTTCTTCTTTGAGCATGACTACTGACAAGCCACAACCAACATCTGGCTCACACAACCACCAACTACCAAACCTACCTCTTAGGGCACTAGCATTTATGTAGCCTCTGAAAAGTTTCCAGAATTTCAAATGTCACACAATCAGAAACTATCTATAGCTGACAAAATCCTGTCTCTGCTAGAGAATGAGGCAGGAGGCAAACTATAGTCATCTGCTTTAAAGTAGCCCTATATCCCATGCCTGGAATTAAAACAAAAACATATAATATTTCTGTTTTATTTTCCTTATGAAACGAAAATTCCAGAATTTTTACTACAATTGCTAGTCAGAGTCATGTGTTACAGAATATTCGAACCTGTTTCTAGTTAGGATGTGGCTCAGCCATTAGCGGACACCTTTAATCCCTTTGGCTGGAATACAGACAGGCCCTTAGTACTCACCTTTAATTCAAAACAAGGAAGACAAAGATAGTTTGTAGAAGGAAGCAGCCATGTTTGAAACTGATGTCTGATTGAGTGGCAGAAAAAATGATGAATCAGAGAAGGCTTTGACACAATATGCCCAGTTCTCACAAGAGAAAGGAAAAAGAAGCTAAATAAGTCAGAGACAGACAGTACAGGAAGAAAGAAGTCAGTACAGTAATGCAGTAGAGTTTATGGAGAACTCTACTGTACATCTGAGAGGGGAGGTAGAGCAGCACAGAGAGGCAGAAGGAAAGAGATTTACTGGAGAGTTTTATAGAGAGATTGCAGAGGGAGAACAAGCTAGAAACAGGTAAAGACAGAATGAGCCAGAGAATGAGAAGGAGCCTGAAGATTAGAAAAGGTTGTTATCCCCAACACGTATACAGCAGAGTACTGCCGGGTCTGTACTTAGCCATAGAAGATGCTTCTAACCCTCAAGAAACTTGAGGCCCCAGGTAGTGGGGAAGTCTGGTGGAGTAGGGGTGGGGAGTGTGGACATCCTTTTGGAGATGGGGGTGGGGTAGGGGGAATAAGGGATGTGGAACAATCAGAGGGTGGACTGGGAAGGGGATAAAATTTGGACTGTAAAAAAGATTAAAGAAGAAAGGAAGGAAAGAAGGAAGAAAGAAAGAAAGAAAGAAAGAAAGAAAGAAAGAAAGAAAGAAAGAAAGAAAGAAAGAAAGAAAGAAAGAAAAGAAAGGAAGGAAAGAAAGGAAGAAAGAAAAAGTTGTTAGAGTTAGTTTAAAGCCAAGAAGAGCAATTTAGTGGCCAAAAGAAAAACCGGATTGAATCAGTTAGTGTTGAGAGGAGTTGTGCCAGAACAGTTGAGTTGAACCAGAAGCCAGCCCGAAGTCAGATAAAACAAGAAATGGTGAGCTTGCTCAATAACAAGGCTCAGAGGCTAAAAACATTCTCGTTTAAGATTAGATTGTACAGAGGCTAGAAGCTACCAGTACTAAGCCTAGGTTAGTAGACTGAGGCAGTAAGCCTTGGAGATAGGAGAACAAAAATTCACATTTACAGCCACACCTATTTTTTAAAAATATTTAATGTTTGATACCTGTATATAATACGTGTTGACTAGAGGCAGCCTCCATTTCCCCCCTTCATTTTCTCCCTTGTCTCCCAACATGGCTATTTCATATGTGCTCTTTATTAAAATTCATTGAGGAATCTTCTCAATGCTGTCTGTATTTTTCTGGTTGTAGGACCATCTACTGGAATACAGAAACCTCTCAAAGGCCACATCCCTGAAGAAAACTGATTTTCATTCTCCACCATCCATTAATTCCTAATAATTCCTCATTTAGAGGTGAGACACCATGAGCCCCTCTGCCATGATGGATTTTGGCAGGATTGGCTTTATGTAAGTTGTTTTATGTGTGCAATGGTATGATCATCTCTATTAAGTCTTTTGACATTCACTATCTCCAACTCAAACAATCTTCCATCTCCTCTTCCAGAATGATCCTCAGCCTACAGAAAGATCAAAATATTTAGCAACTATATATGTGACATAGGGTTAGTGTCTGTAATGTGCAACAACAACAACAAAAAATAAAATGAAATAAAATAAAATAAAATAAAATAAAATGGAACACCAAGAAAACAGCCCGACTAAAATCTGGCCCATGAAACAAAAGAGAGTTCTTGAAAGAAGAAATATAAATTACCAATAAATATATTTTTTAACTGCTCATCATCATTCAGAATGAGTAAAACACAAATTAAAATTACTTTGAAATTTTACTTTACCCAGATCCTAGAAAAAAAAAGAATAACAAATGATTATGAATGTTATAGTGGTTACAGTGGATATGGGCAAACAGGAACATTTACTCAGTGTTGGCTGGAATGCAAAATGGCACCAGACACTATGGTACTCAATGTGGATGTTTATCAAAAGGCAAAATGAGCTCTACACATGCTAGAGTAGTATGAATTTGTAACCATTCTTTTCGTATTTAATAGTATATTTGTAAGTCAAAATGCATGCTTAGTTTTTGCTCTAAGTACAATAATAGGAAGAACTTTGTAGAATTCCCATAGCTCCTCAAAAAAAAAGTTAATATTTTTGGACATAGGTAGAAATATGGACAATATTTATGCTAATACTTACCAATTTATTTGGCGTAAAATAGCATCCATGGAATGGAAGACTACTTTAAAAAGAAAGGCATACATTCTTATAGACATCACATGTATGCATTATGAGCATAAAAAGAAATAAACTAATGTGTAACAGGAAGGACTTTAATGCGTATATGTTTTGAGCATAGATTTCCCCTGACTCTCAAACTTGAGTTAATCACAGTCATGTGTTAGTAATTTAGGACAAACACTTTTAAGTATGATCTTACGAGCCAGTATTTTTAGATTTGATTCATATTGTATAAGGTCATTGATATGTTCACCATTATTGAATTCTTGTGGACTTCTAAGAGAAACATCAAGGGATACATGGTAGAGTATTTCCAGTCTGTTTCCTTTTCTTTTTTTTTCTTATCTGTTTTTTTATTAGATATATTCTTTATTTACAATTCAAATGTCATCCCCTTTCCTGGTTTCCCCTCTGAAAACCCCCTAACCTATTCCCCCTCTACCTGCTCACCAACCTACCCACTTCCACTTTCCTGTCCTGGCATTCCCCTATACTAGGGCATCGAGCTTTCTCAGGACCAAAGAATCCATGGAGCTAAAGGGGTTTGCAGTCCCATAGGAGAAACAACAATATGATTCAGTCTCTTTTCTTGTGATGATGTTCAGAGATATGTTATGACTCTGACACCAAAGAATCCACCACTCAATGTCAAAATCAATATTATTGTCTTGAAAGAGTCTTCAAGGAGGCAAACTGTTTTGCATGCCTGAGAGGCATTATGTAGATTGGACCAATTATAGCAAGAAGACTCACCTGAACTGAGAGGGACCATTCCATAAACAGAGGTAATGAACTAAATTCCAATAAGGGTGAGATCTCAACATAACCATTTATGTACTTTGTCCAATTTGTTAAAAGTATCTTTTTTTTTATGATCAGATTCCTATTTTCTGGGGGTTTTTTTGTTTGTTTGTTTGTTTTTTTTGTTGTTGTCATTGTTTTGCTATATTTTGTGGGTTTTCTTTTGGTGGGGAATTACTTTTATAATTGATTTTTATATTTGTTTTTAACACATGATCAATGTCATGGGTTAGATATGATTATATAGAGAGAAGTCATGTGTTGAAAGTCTGGCCCCTATTGCAATGTTTAGAATGTTCAGAGGAAGGCATCACTTATGCAGTTGGTTATAAGGACTCTGATCTAGTTGATACATGAACGTTGATGCATTCATAATGTGATGGAAACTTTGAAAGTGGTAGAAACTGGGATGGAGGTCTCACTAGAGGAAGTGACCTGAGAGAATTGTTTGAAGAGCACTCCAGATGCCCCCTCCATCCATCATACAGTGAGTTACTTTTTCTGCCATGCCTTCCTGGCAGGATGATCTGCTTTGTTATAGTATTAGAGAAAACATGATCATATAATGATGAACTGAAATCTTTGGAACTGAGCCAAAATACCTTTTATATCCTTCATTACTCTGTTTCTCCCCACTTCAGTATTTTGTTACAGCAATTAAATGCTTACCTTTCATGTGGCTAGGAAGTTTTTGTTTAGAATATGCCAATACCAGACTGCATTCACTAATGCAGTTTTTTTTTTCCTTCACGTTTTGAAATCAGAGAGTGGGACCTATCTTTTAAAGTGGTTTGGTTCCTCATCGAGACTCCCTTGGAAAAATTAACTTTTAATTTACAAATAGCTATTATTTGGAGATAGCTCTAGGTTCAGGATGAGACCTGTTTCCACTTCTTTCAGTTCTAGACCAATGGATACAGTATCATTCACACATGTTCATACCTTTCCATACACACACACACACACACACACACACACACACACACACACACACATGTATATATATATATATATATATATATATATATATATATATATATATGGATTTTATAGGATATTTGCTAGACAAAGTTTTCTAGAGCAAGCAATCTAGTTCTATGAAGGACAGTGTCAAGCATAAGCAATGAAAATATTTTATATGCATGAATAAACTTTAGAGCAAAAGAAAAGCATCTCTAGATAATGAAATATATTTTTGTTTGTTTTCTTTTTATTTATTCTTCTCTCATACAATGCATCCTAAACACAAGCTCAAGTTCCTAAACTCCTCCAAGTTTGCCTCCCTTCTCTTCTCTCCCAGATTAATTGCTCCTTTGTTTTCCCTCAAAAAAAAGGGGGGGCGGGGAGCAGGACTCCCAGTGATATAATTGAACAACACTTAACAATAAATGATAAGCCTAGTCAGAACCCCTCCTATAGAGGCTAGATAGGACAGTCCACTATAAGGAAAAGGTCTCCAAAAACAGTCAAAGAGTCAGAGAGACCCCCATCTGCCCAAGCTAAATAACCACAGTATGAGTGCAGAGGTGGCCCAGGGCTTGCAGCTTCAGTATCTGTGACCCACTGTGAACCCTACTTTGTTGATTTTGCAAACTGTATTATATTGATATCCTCAACTCTGGCTCCTACAATCCTTCCCCCTCCCTCTTCCATGATATTCTGCTTAATGTTTTGCTGTGGATATCTGCATATGTCCTCACCAGCTTCTGATGGAAGTCTCTCTGATGATTTCTGTAGGCAAAAAAATAAAATAATGACGAAAGAAAATTGGCGCAACTATCACCACTGAAGCCCCACTCTACAAAAAGACAAATATCGTAGAATATTTTTATTTGTGGATACTAGATTCCCTATGTATGTATAAAATCACAAGCACATCCTTCCAGAAACACACATATGAGATTATGTCCTTCAAGAATTCAATTCTATAATTAATGTTTCATTTATTACTTAAATGAGGCTTAGAACGATACACATCATTTAGAATTTGTTGTTTTGTGACTAGTATTTAATTGGAATCTGCTATTGCACAAAAGGTTCATAGAATATGGTAAAAAAAAATTCAATGGGTATTTAAGTTAGTATTCAGATGAGTTTAAATGAATGGAATGTCTATCCAATGCAGCTGTGCTTACAAGGTATATAGGAGTTGGCATTGAACATACTGCCCAGAGTTCAGGACAGCCTCTGGGGACATGACTGTGAGTGAAACAGAATTTCAGTATTTGAATGAAATCTTGTTTGCTTTTGTTGTTATTGTTGTTTGTTTGTTTTTCATTGTATTTACATCAGTTTCATAAATTTAGAAACAATTTTATCTTCCCACTTTTCCCCTATAATTCTAAACCTTACTTGCTTTGCTATTTAATTTGAACAGTGGACACTCAATATCCCAACCTGAGTTAAACACAGGATGGCAAAAGAGAGACTCAGATAAACATTCAAGAGAAAAATTTTTGCTGGCATTAGATGTAGTAAAAGTCATGAGGACTTGCTCCAGACATTTTAGAAAGCCATAATTTAATAAGGAAAATAAAGAAAATAGAAAATACTTATACCAAATTTTGAAATCACTGTAACTTCATTCAACTGTGGGAGCAATACTTTTTGGCGACTGGTTTGATAACTTTTACCAGTGTTTTTGTGAATAAACATTAACATATTCTACTGAAACAATTGTATTTCTGTCCAACGAAGTGTGTGTATCTATCACTGCTTTGCTTGGGAGCCAAAAACTTGAAATAATCTTAAGCTTGCAGTAATCTTTCTGATTCTGTGATGTGCATAGTCTTTCTTCTCTTCTTCCATCATATTTCATGAGAACTCTATAGACCATTTTTGTTATCACATGGGACTGGGCACCTCAAAATTAATGATTTCTACATGTAAAAGTTATGGTTTCCTGTTATGGCCTCCATTATACAAAGAATGCTTCCTGATGATGATGAGAGCTGCAATTAACTGTAGGTAGAGAAATAAGTACTAAGAACATAGTTGCAAATTATACTACTTTTGGAAAGGGGCAGTAGTAGATTTTCCTCTAGGTTCCATGATCTCAGCAGCTATGGGTAGTTGGCTAAGTGTACAGTGCCAAGCATGCATTCCCTCCTACTGGACAAACTTTCAGTCCAATAAGATGGGTGTTAGCCAGTGGAAGGTTATGTCTTCTACATATGATGATGAAGATATACCTAGATACTCTCAAAAATTTGGTTGTCTACAGAAGACAAAATAAATTAACACTACAAGTTTAAATGCTAATGTTGATGGAGTAAGTTTACAGGTTAAATAAAAAAGAGTAAACATGATGTGATCTCAGATTCATTATCCAGTATCAAGTAGTTATTTCTAAAAGCATATACATAGGAGAAGCATTATATTGACTAAGCAGGTTATGTTCATACATTTATTTTTATATGTATATGTAACAATAATAAAGAAAGAAAATGGCCATGAACTTGAGAAGGAGAGGGTGTGGGACATAGCAGGTAGAATGATATAAATATAACATGCATATGTGAAAATTAAAGAAGTAATGGAAAACCCTGAAACAACAACATAATGGATAAACAACATAAAGTCTCTTAGTGTTATGTATCATCACACCTATATATAAGTGAATAAGCTATTGCTATATAAAATGTTAAAAATAATATCAGAGGCAAAGACATATGGGTCAAAACCAATATAGGTTAAATTCACTAGCATTCCACTTGCAAAAGAAACACAGTCACAAAATTAATATTTCTTTTCTTATTATTTAAGACATTTATTAGCAGGTACTTGTGGTTTGTTGACTTTTTTGAAAAAAATCAAGCTGTAAACTTTATTACAAATTAAAAATGAAGTTCTTAAAAATCTCAACTTGACCAGACATGAAACAATTTAAAAACCGTTAAAGGTGTATTGAGGAAAACCAGATCTTTTTTTTTTTCTTAAAAAACACGTTTGTCGCTGGGCAGTGGTGGTGGACACCTTTAATCCTAGCACTTGGGAGGCAGAGGCAGGCAGATTTCTGACTTCGAGGCCAGCCTGGTCTACAGAGCAAGTTCCAGGACAGCCAGGGCTACACAGAGAAACTCTGTCTCGAAAAACCAAAACAAACAAACAAACAAAACAAACAAACAAACAAACAAAAACGTTTGTCACTGCCAAAAAGAGACATCCTTAGGTAAAAAATAATAAAAACCCCATGCTGCATAGATAATGCAGATATTTCTAATGTTATCTGGTCAACGGGCAAAAAGCAAGCACTTAAGGTCTTCACTTCCAATCTTTGTTCATTTCTTATTGCTGGAATTTCATATTCGTTTCTTCTTGTTGGATGACCAACCCAGATGATGGTAGAGATGGTAAGACAGCATTACTCAGCCCCGCCCTGCTCAGCCTCAGGAGCAGACAAATTCTCAGCTGGTGGATCGGCTGCTTTTGTCTCTTTGCCATTTTGTGGTTTAGAGCTCTCTGGGCATCTGTGTCAATAGCTGAAGTTGCGGTGATACCGATATTGAGGTGGCTGCTGGCCTTGGGTCTCATTTCCTTGATTTTCTTTGTCCTCTTCCTTGCCATCCTCTCTAGGCTGACTTTGGCGAGGAGGGCCCCTGCGGAATTGTGGGCTGTAACCCGATACATATTCTGTCTCACCGGTCTTCCTTGCTCTCCTGTACCCTGGTTGTCAGCACCCTCCATCACTTCTCCTTGCACAGGGGGCTTGGAATACTGTGGTCGATGTGCATAGGGTCTCCGCATGTAGTAAGGATAGGGCCAGTCTGGTTGGGCCTGGCCTTCAGGAATGCTTTCTGATCCCTTATTCTTTTCCCCACTGTCACTATTTTGGTAATTTTGCTGGTAATTGCGTGGAGGACCCCTACGACATGGATACCGTCTATAATGGTTATGGTCTGCTGTGTATTTACTGCCTTGAACTGGAACTCCACCAGGGCCTGTAACATTTGCTGCCTCCGCACCCTTTTCTCCTTCAGCAACATTAAACTCCACACGCTCTCTGTCTCCTACACTGTGCAGGTACTTCCTGGGGTTGTTCTTCTTTATGGCAGTCTGGTGTACAAATATGTCTTCCTTGGTGTCATTCCTGTTGATGAAACCATATCCGTTCATCAGAATCTTACCCTAATTGAGATTTTGAAATTATGGTCTGGAGTCCTGATTATTTTCAAGATTTTCTTTTATTGTTTTTCATATTGTTTTGTTATTAAAGAAGTTCTTTGATTTTTGAGATTGTAATATATTCAAATAATTCCCCTTTCTCTTTCTTCCTTATATCTTCATATATATCCCTGGAAGCAAGATTCTGGACAGCATCAGGAAGCAGGAGGATAGAACAACAAGTCAATTCAGCATCTTTGAGGATGAATCTTAACAAAGCAGTATAATTTGTATTATATGAATCTCACAACCAAAAATCTCAGTACCGTTAAGATATCTGCATAGATTGTGCAAGGTGCACAGATCAGTTAAGGAAGAATTTTGTTCCTTCTTTAAGCAGGTAAAAGACAACTATCCTTTTATGAATTAATTTGATCAATAACCAATTGTAATAAATCTTCTTTCATGCCATAGGAAGGGGAGGACGAAAAATTGTAAGGGTTCCATAACTACCAAGATTTATTGTCTAATTTTAGCTGAAGTTTTGGTTAGAGACATTTTATGTCTAAACCAGTTACTGGACTGTTCCTATATCAAGGAATCAGCAAATCAAGTTACCTGTCCTGTTTGATTTTCTGGAAATTTTCTTCTATTGCCAAGATCTTCAGGGGGTCTACCCCTGTCATATCTCATCCATATCATGCTGGAAGGGGTCCAAAGCCTTTCTCCTTTCCTATCAACACAAATACAGAGCCTGCCTCTCAAAATAGCATGTTCCTAGTCCAGTCACAGGAAAGCATCAAAGGTGTAGCTTGACCTCTCTCCCAGAGGAATTTTAATATAACCACCAACCTCATGACCACACTCTTTCTGATAATTAAAACAATTCATAGCAATTAAAGCAATCTAAACAAATATTATCTGTTGAGACACTGTTGAGACCATCTCCTGCCCCAACCTACATGAGATCAAGGCCTAAGTTACTTATATATCTATGAAACTTACTGGGTTGTGTGTATTTTGTAGTTATCTCTTAGGATGGGACAACTAGGCAATGATGGCACCTGCTGTCTGCCCCAGCTGATGGCAGCAGGCAATTAAAGTGAGAGCTGATAACTCCTCTCTTAACCTGGGCACTGATGGTACTCAACAAAAGCAAATGGCACTTACTGTCTCTTAAATTTCTTTAAATCATTTTTTCATTCAATCCCCCTTAATTCTCCCTTCTGTTCTTAAAAAACAATTAAATAAATTTTTATTTATTGCTATCCTTTGATTAGTTACTTGTAGGAAGCAGGCAGCTTCTATTGTCAGTCTCTCATTTTCTTCCTCCCATCAGGCAGTCCAGGGCAAGTTCATGCCAGCAGCTATGTTCCTTTGTTCTAGTTTATCAGCTTGCTCGGGAATCACACGACTCAATTCCATTTGCTGAGAAACCAATTCTTCCTTCCTCCTAAACTGATCTCATGGTATGTGCATATTGTGTCTTTCATTTGGGAATCTCTAAATTATTTTTAATAGTGAGTTCTTGCCCACCACTTTGCATGGAGCTATCTGGATTCGTGAACGGGACACACACACACACACACACACACACACACACACACACACACACACACAAACACACACACACACACACACATACACACACACACACACACCCCAGTAAACTCTAAAATGCCTTGGCTATCTCAAAGCCTGGGCAGTTCTAATCCTCCCCACCCCTAGCACACATTTCCCTCCTGTAATCCAGGCTTAATGTTCTCTAATTCTATATTTTATCTTTGTTTCCCTGGCTCCTTATGGGTGGATCCTATTCTTTGCTGCCCAAGACCCTATGGGCAGCCCTTTTGGGGACCACATTACTTCTTACTGACATTTGGATAATTTTCCTTCTTCATCTCTAAATCTGAATCCAGTCTCTAGCCTGAACAATCTAAAAGTTCTGCCCACCTCTCTCTGTCCACTCATTGGCCATTGGCACATTATTGATAGATCAAAAACCTATTGGGGACATGACCTTTGTTGTTTGGACATAAAGATTCCTGATTAATTTAAAGTATTCAAACCAATCCCCAACAATTTGAAATTTCATCAGGGCAACAGAAATGAAACACAGATAACATTAATAATATCCGACTGACCAAAGAATCTGCCTTTTATATAGTTCAACTAAGTAGTAACATAATCACATGAATGAATACATATTCTCCCCAAATCCTTTCTTGGATATATAAAAAATGGTGCTATAAAAATGTATTTTTACGAAGTATAAAACACCAATAATGGAATCAAAGACTAGATGGCTTCTAATGGAACTGTAGAGAATTATACTTCTTTAAATAACGTTGGTTTTCACAATAATGTTGTCATTCATAAAACTGTTCAATTAATATTTGTGGAGGAAGGCTGGCATGCATGTTATAATTTAATTATGTTGCAAGCAAACTATTTCAACTAATAATTTTATTTTAAAAAAGTAGTAAAATATTTCATTCCCTTCCACAGGTAGGCATAGGTAACAGCAATTTTAGTTAACAGTGAGTTGGGGAAATTATTTGTAAAGTAGGATATGTTAACACACATAGCTTTGAATTGGATTGTAATGTAGGGTTTTGAAAGTTCTTACCATAAAATACAATGTTGCTAACAGTTACTACCATGTCTTCTTTTATCAATCAAAATTACCTTGATAACACCCATAGGTAACAACCTAGTTGATTATTGAACTAATTTGCCTATATTCTTCATGTTGAGAATATTTCCTACATTGCTCACTTTACTATGTTGGTTGTTTGTTTGTTTGTTTTAGCAACATGTCTTGCCAACAAGGACAATTGTTAATTAGATTTGGTGCTTGCAGTCTGTCTCTTTGCTTCCCCTGTGCTGGCTAGTCTCATGTCAACTTGACACACAACATAGAGTTACCTGGAAGTGGGGGGGGGGGGGAGCGGGGCGGAGAGACCTCAACTCAGAAAATGTCACTATAAGATGCAGTTATAAGACATTTTCTTAATTAGTGATGCAGATGGGAGAGCCTTGCCCATTGTGGGTAATGGCATCCCTCATTGGTGGTCCTGGCTTCTACAAGAGATTGGGCTATGCAAGCCAAGGGAAGTAAGCCAGTATACAGTACTGTTCTGTGGCTTCTGCATCAGCTCTTGTCTCCAGGATCCTGCCTTGATTAAATTCCTGCCCTGATTTTCTTTATCAATGAAAGTTCTGTGGAAGTTTAAGCTGAACAAATGCTTTCCTCACCTAGTTGCTATTTGGTAATAGTGTTTTGTTGAAGCAATAAAAATCCTAACTACGTCTACGTTTGTACAACATGATTGTATGATACTATTCCTATGCCTATTACTCTTAATGATATTAGTTATTATAATACTACTAATAATTACTACTACTAGTAGTAGTAATAGTAGTAGTCATCATAATACTTGTAATAGTAGTAAGTGCAACATAGAAAAGAAACAGTGAATTTTGTCTGCTTTAATTTTTATTTTTTTCCTGACCACATATTATTGTTGCTAAAATAATTCGATTCAATGATGCATAAATTGGGTAAAGAAAAAAAATTATATAACTGTTATACATTTCTTCAAATTAAATTTTCATCCTAGATTATAACAAATATGTTTTACATAGATACTGTGCTTAATGTATTCTTAATATAGAATATATATAGTAAAATATAAACCTCTAGTACTCCAACGTAATTGTACCATTACATATATAAAGTCATTTAAAGTTTTGGAGGACTCCACAATCAAGCCTTCCTATCATCTTTTCCTCCTTCAGGCAATGACAACTCTTTTCAGTAAGCCACTACTTCTACATCCAGTATGATCTAGCCATTAGGGCTGTTTCTCTTCCTACACTTTTAGAGGTTTATTTGAATTACAAAATAGTAAGGTTACATGTGACTTGTTCATATTCTCTTGTTGACAGACTTTCTGTCTCTCTCTGTCTCTCTCTGTCTCTCTCTCTCTCTCTGTCTCTCTCTTTGTCTCTCTGTCTCTGTTTCTCTGTCTTTCTCTCTGTTTCTGTCTCTATGTCTCTGTCTCTCTGTCTCTCTCTGTCTTTCACTCTGTCTCTGTCTCTCTTTCTTTCTCTCTGTCTCTCTGTCTCTCTCTGTCTCTCTCTGTCTCTCTCTCTCTCTCTCTTTCTCTCCTACCCCTCTCTCTCTTTTCTCTCTCTCCTGTCTCTCCACTTGTTTCATCTTCAAGTACTGCTACTCTAGGTGTTCATGATGCTATCCTCCCTATCTTAGGTAATAATTGTTTTTATTTACATTCAAAATCATTTCCCCTTTCCTGTTTCCTCCCTTCCCGAAAGTCCCATAAGCCCCCTTCCCTCCCTCTTTTCCACATTCAACCCCTCTCGCTTCTCTGCCCTGGCATTCCCCTACATCCAGTCTTTCCAGGACCAGGGGTCTCTCCTTCCATCTTCTTGGAAATCTATTGATACGCTAATTGTGTCTAGGGTATTCCGAGATTCTGGGTTAATATCCCCTTATCAGTGACTGCATACCATGTGTGTTCTTTTGTGATTGGGTTACCTCACTAAGGATGATATTTTCAAGTTCTGACCATTTGCCTAGGAATTTCGTGAATTCATTGTTTTTAATTGCAGAGTAGTATTCCATTTTGTAAATATACCACATCTTCTGAATCCATTCCTCCGTTGAGGGACATCTGGGTTCTTTCCAGCTTCTGGCTATTATAAATAAGGCTGCTATGAACATAGTGGAGCATGTGTCCTTATTGCATGCAGGTAAAGCCTCTGGGTATATGCCCAGGAGTGGTATAGCTGGATCCTCCACGAGTGTCATGCCCAGTTTTCTGAGGAACCACCAGACTGCTTTCCAGAGTGGTTATACCAGCTTGCAATCCCACCAGCAGTGGAGGAGTGTTCCTCTTTCTCCACATCCTCGCCAACAACTGCTGTCTCCTGTGTTTTTGATCTTAGCCATTCTGACTGGTGTGAGATGGAATCTCAGGGTTGTTTTGATTTGCATTTCCCTAATGACTAAGGATGATGAACATCTCTTCAGGTGCTTCTCAGCCATTAGATATTCTTCAAGTGAGAACTCTTTGTTTAGCTCTGTACCCCATTTTTTAATATTTGCTTTCTATTTCTGTGATAAATACCATCATGAGCAAAAACATGGAGGACAGATGTATTTATTTGAATTACAGGTTATAAGTCAGCCATGGATGGAAGAGAAGACAAGAGTTCAAGGCTGGAACATGGAGGGAAAAACTGAAACACAGATCATGATACAATTCTTCTTCCTGGTCTAGTGATACTTCTTATACAATACATACTTAACTGCAATGATACTGTATCACCTACAGTGATCTGGGCCCTCCCATGTCAATCAACAATCAAGAAAATTCTTTACAGATATGATCATAGGCCAGGCTGAAGGAGCCTCATCTGTAACTGAAGTTTCCTTTATCCAATTGTTTGAAGTTGACACTGACACTCTAAATTTTCTCCTTCTGTTTTCCAGAATTTTAGAGCTACTTCAGCTTAAGCAGAGAAAACTAACCTGAGTCAGCTAGGGTCTACGCATCAGAGAAAATATCTGGTGTTTGTTTTCCCTGAATCTTGATTATTTAGTAAGCTTCTTTTAATTCTCTCCACTTACCTGCCAATTTCATTTCCTTTTAAAGCTGAATGAACATAGTACCATTCCTCTTAGCTAGCCAGCAGAGTTGGATGATAAGACAACACACCTAAAACATGCTAGACAATTCTACAGAGCTTAGTTTCAAGTTGGGCATGACTTAAAAACTCCTTTGCTAGGTAAATTTCAAAGTGATAGAAGGTCAGTGGGGAGAAAAGACACCAAAATCTTACCTAACTTTGAACATTATGTACTCTAATACCAACCTACCAGGCAAGATAAACCTACCTGTTCCATAAGGAGATTATGCTACAGGGTAATTTACTAGTCTTATTGGGTTTGAGCCCAACCTCACAGGAAGAAATTCCTATGATGTACTGTAAATCATGCTCAAAGCCCAAGCCTGTGAAAGTCATGGACCACAAAGAACAACTTAAAACTGTAGCTTAGTCAAATTTTTGTGTATATGTATATCTATATATATACACGATTGAAAAAGAGACTCATGTCTGCCTAAGATGTTAATAATAAGTGATGAAGGCATGAGTACCACTCTCAATAAGCATTAAAGAATATAGCAGGAAGACTAAAAACTAAAAGAAGGGAAGCATGGAAGAAAAATGACATAAACATTATATAAACTTTACCTCCCAAATTCAATCTCTACTCACTCTTCTCCCAGTTACACCCTTACAAATCTCTTCCCCTTTTACTCCCTCACATTGTCCTCAGAAAAGGGGAAGCCCTATGTGGGTACCACCCCACTGCAGTACATCTAATCCCAGCAGAAGTAATCACCTCTTCTCCCACTGAGGCACAACCAGGCAGTTCATGTGGGGAATGGGATCCAATGACAGAGAACAGAGTCAGAGACAGCCCCTGCTCCAATTGTTAGGGGACCCACAACAAGACCAAGCAGCACCTCTGATACAAATGTGGGGATATGCCAGATCCAGTTCTTTGGTAGGTAGTTAAGTCTCTGTGAGCCCCCATGGACCCAAATTTGATGACTCTAGGTTATTTTGTAGTATCCTTGAATCTTCTATCTACTTCAACTCTATCACCCACTCCTTCACAAAACCGATTGAGCTCTGTCTAATGTTTGGCAATGGGTCTCTGCATCTTTTTCCGTTTGTTGCTGGATGCAGCTTCTCATGATACGGTTATGTTATGTTAGTGGCTGCAAGCATAACAGAGTGTCATTAATAGTGTCCAGGGTTGTCTCTCTCCCATGTGGTGGGTCTTAAGTTGAATCAGTCACTGGGAACTCCCTTGGACTCTGCTCCGTCTTAACCCTGAGCATCTTATAAGCTAGACAAATTTTTTGTTGAAGGTTTTGTGGGTGGACTGATGTTTCCCTGCTTCCACTCAAAGTCCTGCCTGGCTACAGGAGGTGGAAACTTCAGTTTCTACAAGCCCTGCCGGGAGGAATCTCAAATAGGATCATCCACATAGGCTCCTGGCAGCCTCACCCATCCAAGGTTTCCAGCTGGTTGCAGAGATACCCTTCAACAATTTCCATTCTCACCCCCTGCCCTCTCCATGCTCCCTTCCTCCCACACTTGATCGCTATCCCCATAGCCCTCTTCATCACATCTCCTACCATTTTTCTTTCTCCATCCACTTCTGATGACTGCTTTGTTTCCCCCTTCTGAGTAACATTCACACCTCCTCTCTTAGGCCCTCCTCATTATCATTATCCAGTTTCTTTGAGTCTGTGACTTGTAGAGTGGTTACCCTGGACTTTATGGCTATTGTGCACTTTTAAGTGAGTCATGCCATATGTGTCTTTCTAAACCTAGAAAGACAACAACCAAATAACCCAATTAAAAATGAGGTACAGTGCTAAACAGAGAATTCTTAACAGATGAATTTCTAATGTCCAAGAAGTACTTAAAGAAATGTTCAAAGTTGGTATTAGACATCATCCTGCTATGTAACACAGGATGATATTCTCAAATTCCATCCATTTAACTTCAAGTTTCATGATGTCTTTGTTTTTAAGAGCTGAGTAGTATCCCATTGTGTAGATGTACCCACATTTCCTTTATCCATTCTTGAAGGACTCATAGGGTTTTTTTTCCAGTTTCTGGCTATCACAAATAAAGCTGCTATGAACATAGATGAGCAGTTAAGTGTCCTTGTAATTTAGTGGGGTGTCTTTTTGATTTAGGCCTAGGAGTGGTATACACTGGTCTTGATATAGAACTATTTCTAATTTTCTGAGAAATAGAAACATTGATTCCAAAGTGGTTGTACAGGTTTACACTCCCACCAGCAATGACAATGTGTTTCCCTTATTTTGTATCCTCGTCAGCATGTGCTGTCAGTTGAGTTTTTGATCTTAGTATTTCTCATAGTTGTAAGATGGAATGAATCAGTTTGATTAGCATTTCTATAATTACTACAGAATTCAAACATTTCTTTCTTTCTTTCTTTATTTATTTATTTTTAATTTACATTCCAAATCATTTCCCCTTTCCTGTTTCCTCCCTCCCCGAAAGTCCCATAAGCCCGCTTCCCTCCCTCTTTTCTCCATTCAACCCCCTCTCATTTCTCTGTCCTGGCGTTCCCCTACATTCAGTCTTTCCAGGACCAGGGGTCTCTCCTACCATCTTCTTAGAAATTTATTGATATGCGAATTTTGTCTAGGGTATTCCGAGATTCTGGGTTAGTATCCCCTTATCAGTGACTGCATACCATGTGTGTTCTTTTGTGATTGGGTTACCTCACTAAGGATAATATTTTCAAGTTCTGACCATTTGTCTAGGAATTTCGTGAATTCATTGTTTTTAATTGCAGAGTAGTATTCCATTGTGTAGATATACCACATCTTCTGAATCCATTCCTCCGTTGAGGGACATCTGGGTTCTTTCCAGCTTCTGGCTATTATAAATAAGGCTGCTATGAAAATAGTGGAGCATGTGTCCTTATTGCATGCAGGTAAAGCCTCTGGGTATATGCCCAGTAGTGGTATAGCCGGATCCTCCAGGAGTGTCATGCCCAGTTTTCTGAGGAACCGCCAGACTGCTTTCCAGAGTGGTTGTACCAGCTTGCAATTCCACCAGCAGTGGAGGAGTGTCCCTCTTTCTCCACATCCTCGCCAACAACTGCTGTCTCCTGTGTTTTTGATCTTAGCCATCCTGACTGGTGTGAGATGGAATCTCAGGGTTGTTTTGATTTGCATTTCCTTAATGACTAAGGATGATGAACATCTCTTTAGGTGCTTCTCAGCCATTAGATATTCTTCAAGTGAGAACACTTTGTTTAGCTCTGTACCCCATTTTTTAATAGGGTTACTTGCCTCTCTGGAGTTTAACTTCTTGAGTTCTTTGTATATATTGGATATTAGCCCTCTGTCGGATGTAAGGTTGGTAAAGATCATTTCCCAGTTAGTTGGTTGCCGCTTTGTCTTTTTGACAGTGTCTTTTGCCTTGCAAAAACTTTGTAATTTAATGAGGTCCCATTTGTCAATTCTTGATCTTAGAGCATAAGCTATTGGAGTTCTATTCAGGAAATTCTCCCCTGTGCCCATATGCTCAAGGTTCTTCCCTAGTTTCCTTTCTATTAGTTTCAGTGGAAGAAGTCAAACTATCACTATTTGCAGACGATATGATAGTATACTTAAGCGACCCAAAGAACTCCACCAGAGAACTCCTACACCTGATAAACGACTTCAGCAAAGTGGCCAGATATAAAATCAACTCAAGCAAGTCAGTAGCCTTCCTATACTCAAAGGATAAGCAGGCTGAGAAAGAAGTAAGAGAAATGATACCCTTCACGATAGCCACAAACCATATAGAGTATCTTGGTGTGACTCTAACCAAACAAGTGAAAGATCTGTATGACAAGAACTTCAAGTCTCTGAAGAAAGAAATTGAAGAAGACCTCAGAAGATGGAAAAATCTGCCATGCTCATGGATTGGCAGGATTCATATAGTAAAAATGAGCATCTTACCAAAAATAATATACAGATTCAATGCAATCCCCATCAAAATCCCAACTCAATTCTTCATAGAGTTAGAAAGAGCAATTCAAAAATTCATCTGGAATAACAGAAAACCCAGAATAGCTAAAACTATTCTCAAGAGTAAAAGAACCTCTGGGGGAATCAGTATCCCGGACCTCAAGCTGTACTACAGAGCAATAGTGTTAAAAGCCGCATGGTATTGGTACAGTGACAGGCATGTAGATCAATGGAACAGAATTGAAGACCCAGAAATGAATCCACACTCCTATGGTCACTTGATCTTTGACAAAGGAGCTAAAACCATCCAGTGGTAAAAAGATAGCCTTTTCAACAAATGGTGCTGGCTCAACTGGAGGTCAACATGCAGAAGAATGCAAATTGACCCATTCTTATCTCCTTGCACTAAGCTCAATTCCAAGTGGATCAAGGATCTCCACATAAAACCAAACATTTCTTTAAGTGCTTCTTGGACATTAGAAATTCCTCTGTTAAGAATTCTCTGTTTAGCTCTGAACCTCATTTTTAATTGGAATAATTGCTTTGTTGGTGTCTACTTTCTGAGTTCATCAGATATTTTTGTTATTATCTCTCGGTCAGATATAGGGTTGGTGAAGATATTTTCCCATTTTTTTTGGCTACTATTGTGTCCTATTGATATTGTTCTTAGCCTAATGAAGCTTTTCAATTCTATGACGTCCCATTTATTAATTGTTTATCTTAGTACCTGAGCTATTAATATTCTGTTCAGGAATGGGTCTTCTATGCCAATGGGTTCAAGGCAGTTCCCTAGTTTCTCCTCTTTTAGATTTTGTGTGTCTGGCTTTATGTTGAAGTAGTTGATTCACTTGGACTTAAGTTTTGTGCAGGGTGATAGTTTTGGGTCTATTGGTATATGTCTACACGTATATATCCAGTGAGATCAGCACCATTTGTTGAAGATGCTTACTTTAATTGCCATAAGAAAAAAAATCCTAATGATACTCATGCCTATTTAGAGTCACAACTATTGATATTTGAGCTGTTCATTATCACCTAGCATCCACATGAGAAGCCAGCCCTGAATTTAGTTGTTATTTTCTATGTTAATATATAAAGTTATACTTAATTAAAGTGATCTAGGTTCTTTTACCAGTCTCTGGTAATGAATTAGGATATTTCAATTACATTAAAACACATTTTGTATCTCATTTATGTAACTAGAATTCAGATAATTTAGAAATCTAAAAGATAATTGTGAATTGAAATAACCTCTCTCCAATATTAAACTTTAGATTTTTTAAAAATGTGATTTTTCAAAAATGCTTCTAAATGACTGTGTGTGAATTGCCCTGGAAATGATAAGGACAGTGAGAATATTATCCAGGATATCATTCCATGTATTTGGAACACCCATCTACTTAAAGCATACAGAATTATAAGAAATGATGTATTTGATAGCAATGCACACTGCTTCTCTACGAATACATTTATAAGATTTATGTGTGCCTTCCAAATTGGCTCTTTACTCTGGATTCTCAGAAAAAATACATATTGGATGGTTAATAAAATTCCTTCTACTCTCCATTTATTACAAGCTATTCTTGAGAAAATTTATTGAGCATTGAAGTATACTCTTGATGTACTGCAATAGAAATGGTTTCTTGGTGTGCCTAAAGAAGAGAATGTAGCATTAGTCTCACCACAAATTAATCCTTGGCAAAAGAAGAAACGAGAAAAATAAGAAACTATTGTGAGCTCAGAGTGGTAATAGCTTTGCCCTCTGAGGAAAAGAAATTCCCAGACACTCCCTGTATTTATTATTGAAAAACAGAGTTCTTATTTGTTTTCTTACTTTATTTCTGTAATGAAATTAACGGCAACATTATTACTTGATGTCTTTCTAACTGTAACCAATGATTAGTACACATTAAAATTAGGACAAGAATCGGGGATCAGGTAATATGCTATATTGTTGTCCATACATTCAAGGCCACCATATATCTGTATTGTTGTCTTTAGAAATAACACCAGATATTTCTTGTTTGTTTATATTAATATGAGTTTTAGTTGAGAATTATTAACTTTAAAATAGTTATTAGACACTTCATTTATTTCTTTCAAAGAAATTATCTTGGTAAGATTTCAGATTGTATGTCATCTCTGAGTAAACTGGAAAAGAATATGATACACTTCCATTAAGTTAGAGATTTTTTTTTTCTTTTGGCCCATAGAAAATGATAAACTTGTAATCTTCAAGCCTCAAGCATCAGAGCACTGGCATTTATGCTATACCCCACTCAATATTCTTGCCTATTTTTTAATGTTAAATTTCCTTAAATTTTCATTTTGTATTGCTGTTGCAAGATTCCTTTTAAGAACTACATTACATTCTATGATCATGAGGTTCCTCTCAATCACCACATTTTCTATAGCTTCATTGATAGATATTAAATGGGTAGAATAGTTTTGGATATTTTATTCAAATATTTCCTGAATGTTCTTTGACTGGAATTTGTCTCATCCTATTTCAAGCTTAGACTGGGTTGATGATGTTTACATAAGATGTAAATACCTATTCCCATGACAGTAACTTATGGATAGGTATTGTTAGACTGTCTTGCCACAACTTATGTCAAACATTTTCAGACAGGCAGGACTTTAGATTTTATGCATGTAAGTTCTTACTATACTAACATGATTGGAAGTCAGTCTTGTCTCCACATTTAGGAGACAAGAGCTCTATTGCACCTTATGAGGGAGCTATGCCAATATAAATTATTTTGAGTTTTTGCAATTGGAACATTTATTAAATATATTTATTTAACAATCACTTATTTTATATTAACAGTAAGACACTCATTTTATATCATGGGGTGTAGCTTAGTATTTAATTGTTTATTTTGCTGGTCAATGTTTCACTCTTTTGGTTTTATCGATTGGCAATGATTTATTTACTTTTCTATTGTCATCATTAAGACACTATACGCAAAGAAACCTATAGAAAAAATTCCTTGAGACTTAAAGATTCAGAGGGCTAGTCCATGACCAACAAGAAACAGAGCATGACAGCAAAGAGGCAGACGTGTTCTTCACCAAAGTGAAATCCACCAACTGGGGATTAAGCTTTCAAACATATGAAGCTGATGTTGCAATCCTCCCTCAAACTACCAAAGTGAGCTACTAAAATTACCTTCTTTTCTATTTTTCTTTTCTTTTTAAAATTTTTCCTTTTAAAAACACTTTCCATCCATATTACTTACAGATCCATATAGTGTATTTCTCTTTCCAAGTCTTGTATTAACCATTTCCCTGCAGTTTTTAATGAGTGACCATATCACAAACCAAGTATGAAATACTGGAAATACCCATTCCTACTGTAGTTATCATAGCTTCTAGCATCTCCTGTAACAGCTTTTTGTATATCACATGCATTATACTAAGCTGTGTTTATGTTTTTATTCATAACATCTGCATGAATTTTGAATTTTTTAACTTTCTGTACATTTTGTCCATCTAAATCCCACATATGTCCACTATCTTATAGTATGCATCATTTAATTATATATGCACTCTATTTTCATGTTTTGTTACAAATATGTTAGCATTTATATGTGTTAAAGTTTTACTCATTCTGATTAGGCAATAATATCTTGTGCACATCACTGTATTATAATGTAGAATAATTTCACAGATTTTTGAAATTCCAATAGAACAAAGATGCAAATAAAAAATGGAATACTTTATGTAGATAAAAATACAACTTTTATAAATCTCTGACTAATGTTGGGTTATTTATCTTGTATAGGTCTGCTTTTTGTAGGATTTCATATAACTAATAAACAAGGCATACCAAGGTTCACATTAGCTTTCTTCAAGTAGCAACATGTGTTCAAAATTATTCTGTTTTGTTCTTAGCTCATTTTAATCTTAGTTCTATAAATATTTCAGAGACCTATCAAATACAACAGTTGAGCCCTAAACTTGTTATATAAGACATCCTGATCCTAAAATCATAATCATTTGGCCTCAGATAGGTGAGTGTTGGAATCAAACATGTGTAAACATTTAACTATAGTAATTTTACTTTCTTAAGAAAAATCTTAGTCTGTATACTTTTTGATTTAAGTTTTGTAATAGGTATAAAATATACAGTCGTTCAATTCATTTTTAGAAAATATTCAACTTTCTTCTTTAAATGTTTATTCTTTAACAACTATCATTGGTTTGTATTTGTGTATGAGTATCTCAGCAGATTTTTATTTTTATACACACACACACACACACACACATCCAATAATCCTGTCTTCATTATTATAACTTTACACAAGTCTTGAAATTAATTTGTTGGAATTTTCTTGGTTTTCATTGTTCTTGATTTTTTTTTCATTTTAAAAGACTATGTATGTAGGCTATTCTACCTTTATTACATATCCAGATGAACTTTCAAATATGTCTGCTAATATATATATAAATAAACTCCCTAGGATTATGATCAGAAATGTATTGAATCCCTGAACTATATCGAGGTTACATATCTAAACAGTGAATCATTGAACCAATGAATACTGAATATTTCATATTTTATTAAGATGTTTTTCAGTTTCTTTCATTAATTTTTGTAGATTTATGCATACAGATTTTAAAATTATGAATTATATTTATATTGATTTATGAATCCCCCATTCCACAAGACTAGAGATATGTCTTGACAGATAAGAATACTTGATATTCTTTTAGAGAACCCAGTTTTTATTCCTAGCATGCACAACTCTTGGCTCACTACCTACTGTATGTAATAATAATTCCTGGGAATCCAATGTCTTCCTCTGGCTTTCAGGGAACTTGAATACACAGTGTGCATGTACATATCTACAGGCACACAAATATATATAAAGAATTCTATTGAGGACTGATAGCCAACAACAATGTCTGACTTCTACACGAGTACATGTTCTTGTACAAATCTACTTATACAGGCATGAATACATCCACCCTAGCAAGAAAATCCAAAGCTACTTCTAAACAACAGTAAAAATCCACAAACTTTCACATTCCAATTGTTATCTGTGATGTTAGGAAAAAGAAATGACCTTTGAGCATTGTCATTGTATCTAGTAATTTTGTTATAGACAATAATGCTATATGTAAATAAACTGAAGCTCATTGTTTTTTGTTTCCTTTTGAGACAGACACTGACGATTGTGGAACACACTATGTATGTTAGGCTGGCCACTCACTCAGTATCTTACTATACCTTCCAAGTGTAGAGATAAAAGTCATTAACCACTACACTCAGTTCTAGCTTATTTTTTCTTCTACTTATGATAGCCTTTTCTCTTGCCTTAACCTGTTGGAACACCTGATCTTGAAAAAGGGTGTTGAGAGAATATTCTATTTAATTATAAAACATAGGAGTCAAACATCAATTAGCTACTATTAATTAGTTACAGATATTTTTGCAAAAGTGATTTTTAGGGTAATTTTTTAAATTTATATTGGTGATATTGTTAGTTTTCTCAAGACATATGTGAAAATTGTTGCAATATCTATCCAGCATCTTCAATGTTAACATGATTTGAAACCTTCCATTGTGTCTTAGCTATAGTTTTAATTCTGTGAATAGATGCCATATAGAAAATATTTAATTGGGACTGACTTATAGTTCAGAGATTTGGTCCATTATCATCAGGGAGGGAAGCATGGCAACACACAGGCAGAGGGCTAGATATAAGTTTTATATCTAGATCAGCAGGCAGAAGGAAGAGTGACTCTGGGTCTAGTTTGAGCATCTGCTTACCCTCTATTGACACATTTCCTTCAAGAAGGCCATACATATTCCAAGAAGGCTGAATCTTCTTATGGTGGCAGTCCCTGTGAGCCTATGATGCCATTTTCCTTTAAAGCACTACACAGTGTATTTATATGATAAAGTTCAATATCATGAGAAGATCATTTGCTCCATGAAATCTATGTTCCTTTGAGTATGTTAAAGTGTTTAATAGTTTGTATGTACTCTGTTGACAAATGTTTTATTTGCATTTGAGAAGAAGGTGAATGCTGCTGTAGTTAAATGACATTCTGTGCAGTTAACAAACAGATCAAGTTGATTGATAGTGCTATTCAGACCATGCATCTCTTTGCTGATTTTGTACCAGCCTGGTCCCTCAAACATGGAATGGAGGTACTGTAGTCTTGAGCTAAACTAGCCAAGTTGTCTATTTCTTCTATCACTATTGTCCCATGTTTTGATTCTGTTTTGTCAGGTGTCACTCACTAGGATTGCCATGTCTTCTTGAAGAAAAGAATTTCCATCTTTACATGTCTCTCAGTATCTCACAAATTCTTCCTGTTTAAAATAGTCTTCACATTAATGCAGGCCCTCCAGTGTGTGATTGATTACTTTTATAATGTCATCACATTCCTCATACATTTACTTTCATCTAACGAGTATGCTTAAATTAATACTAAATCATGTTTATAAATATCTTCATATTTATAATGAGTTACTGGTAGATAACATAGTAATCTATTCTGAAATTGGAATTCTAAAGGGTCCATATGTAAAGTGCTAACTAATATCAACAATATTATGTCTGACATCCTAAAACAGCTTCCTATTACTGCATTGTTCTTTACTTTGTTTCTACTTATATCTTATTCTTATTTCTAATGTTTGGTATGTAATATTTTTTATAATTTAATTTTGTTTCCTGTATAAGCTTATCAATACTTTTTTCTAAAAAGGTCAGATATTCTCCTCTAAATTATAGCATGTGCACATTTAAAGACGACCATTCCTCTTGTTGTAGAACCCAGGTATGCTATATTAGAGTTTGTCCCAATCTCCTCCTCATGTTGTTTTAACATTATCAAGTTTAATTCATTTATGTAAATACTAATATTCAAATTTTCTTTAGTATCACTGCTGTCTATATACATGATGTAGATGAATTCAAAATCAGAAAAGGGAACAAAATATTATGAATATGGTAAAATCATCTATTGGTAAGAGTAGAAGGATCTGTCAGAGTTAGAAAAGGAAAAAGAGTGGGTAGAAGGGACTAATTAGAATATTTCAATATGCATGAGATTGTGAAAAACAAAATTAATAAAAAGATTAAGCTTTATGTGAATCACTATCCCTGACCTCAAGCTGTATTACAGAGCAATAGTAAAAAATACTACATATTATTGCAGCAGCAACAAGCAGGTGGATCAATGGAATTGTATAGAAGACCCAGACAAAAAACCACACCCCTATGGATACTTGATCTTTGACCAAGAAGCCAAAACCATACAATGGAGAATGGAAAGCATCTTCAACAAATGGGGCTGGTCTAAATGGTGGTCTAAATGTAGAAGAATAAACTTGACCCATATTTATCACACTGCACAAAGTGCAAGTTAGAGTAGATTAAGCACCTCAACATAAAGCGAGACACACTGAATCTAATAGAAGAGAAAGAAGGAAAAAGCATCAAATGCATTGGCACAGGGAAACTTTTCCTAAACAGAACACTAATGGTTTAGGCTCTAAGATCAACAACAAGCAAATGGGACTTCATGAAACTGAAAAAAAAAAAAACAAACTTATATAAGGTAAAGAACACTGTCAATAGGACAAAACAGCAGCCTACAGATTGGGAAAAGATAAAATCCAATAGAGAGCCAATATTCAAAATATATAAATAACTAAAAAATTTACATTCTAAAGACCCAATTTAAACCAATTGAAAATAAGCAGCTTCGTGGGTTGGGGTTGAGAAGCTCCTTTAGAAAGTCTGTGAGATCTCGGTTGTGAGAGACTCCCATGACTCAATGATAATGACCATAACTGATATGTCCAACAGTAGGGAGTTAGAACCTGAAGAGACCACCTTCAGTAGATAGACATGACCCCAATAAAGGGATAGTTTCACCAACCTACCTTCAAATTTTTTGGCCGAGAATTGTTTCTGTCTAAAAGAAATGCAGAGACAAAAATAGAGCAGAGTTTGAAGAAAAGGCCATCCAATGACAGATCCAACTTGAGATCGATCCATCCCATGGTCAGTTAGCAAACACTGACACTATTAGATGCCATGTTGTGATTGCAGACAGGAGTTTTGCATGGCTATCCTCTGAGAGTCTCTGCCAGCAGCTGACTGAGACAGATGCAGATACTTATAACCTACCATTGGACTGAGCTCAGAGACCCCTATGAGGGCGTTAGGGGAAGGATTGAAGGAGCTAAAGAAAATGGCAACTTCATAGAATGACCAACAGTATCAACTAATCCAGAACCTTCAGAACTTCCAGAGATTAAACCACCAAAGAGTGTACATGGGCTGATCTGTGGCCTCAGGCACATATGTTACAGGACTATCTTTTTGACAGTGAGAGAATATGTGCCTAATCTTATAGAGACTTGATCCCTGAGTAAATGGGAATGCCTGCGTGAGGTTGGGGATGGGTGGAGAGTGAAGCAGGCTCAGGGGATGGTTGGAAGATCACCCTCTCAGAGGTAAAGGGGAGAGGCATGGAGAGAAGAACTCTTAGAAGAGGAACTGTGAAGGGGAACAATATTTGGAATGCATATACAGAACACATTTAAAACACTTTTTATTTTGAGATTTCATTTAGATAACCTTCATATATGTAAATATTTTTGGAAACTTCTACTCTATTAGGATTCTATACTACAAGTTTTTTTTTTTCATCAAATGATGTTTCATATTCTAGGATTATATTAAATTTAAATCGATATTTGGTCAAAGGGTTCATCAATAAGCAAAGAGAAGTCAAGCTCTTGCTTGATGGAGACATTACCCTATATCCTAGTGTTTTGATACAAAAAGGTATTCTTCATATTACCCATAGAGAGAAGTACACATCAGTCAAAACATAAAACTTTTGATTTACTGTGGTAACCAACTTGCAAAATATGCTAGGACAATGGTAAGAAAAGCTTGTGGAAGTAACTAATCAATCAATATTTGAATTTACTTAAGGACTACTCATACCAAATACTACTTGAGTGACCAAGTCCCAGAGACTAGATATCTCAGAGATATCCCAGAGAGTAGATATCACAGAGACTTGTAATAAAACTAAATAGTACAGTTTTAAGACAAGTAACAAATAGTAAAAATAGAATAGATTGTATTGTGCTATATTCATGCATAGACCAGGGCTTTGCTCAGCCAAGATAAAAGAAACTTCTTCCAGAAGCAGATGGAAAAAATAAAAGGCTCACAGTTACACATTATGCATAAAGTGAGAGATTTTGGGACACTCAATCCTGGATGTGATGTCTACATCAAATCTCTTGCTGTGCTCTAAAACTCAGGTATTTCCACAGAATGGGACATAGAAAGAATGTGAAAGCTAGAAGAAATGGGAGATATCAAATAAATGAAACCTCTAAATCAACATGATCAAAACTCATGTAAATTTACAGAAAGTGAGGGGATGTGTACTGAGACTGCAAGAGTCTGTACCAGATCTTCTGCATATATATTGTGGCTTCCAGTTTAGTCTATTTATGGCCTTCCTGAGTGTGCATACAAGCAAGTCTCTGAATTTTTTGTTTGTTTATTTGTTTTGTTTATGTGTTACTTTTTAATCTGTTTGTCTGCCTTGTCCATCTCCAATTTGTCAGTTTTTGCTTTATCTTTTTTATTTTAATTTATTATTATCCTTTAGAACCATGTTTGTTTTTTAATGAGAGACAGACTCAAGAGCCTCAAAACATGGGGTGGAACTTGGAGGAGTAAGGGAGGAGAATCCATAATCAAGATATATTGTGTATGAAAACAAAATCTATTTTCAATAAGAGAAAAAATGTGAAAAAAGTAAAAATTGAGTCATGCTATCACTGGGAAAAAACAGATAAAATGTTTTACTTTACCTTCAATTCTTCTCTAATGCTTACTGTAATTTCTTTTTCTTCCCAATTGGAATATAGGATTGTTTACACAAAAGCTGAGTTTGAGTGACCATGGCTAAAGAATGCAGATTTATCAGGTTTATAAATTACATATTTCAAAATGAAAGCAATTTCATTAAGCCTTTTCTTTCTGTTAAAAAAAGGTAGTTTTGATATAATACATTATAATTATGGTTTCCTTTCCATCTTTTCCAAATCCATCCTACTGCCACAAATTAAACTCAATTTCTAATTTTCTGTTTAGAAAACATGAAATTAGCAAATATGAACATGACAGAATGAAAGAAAGACAGCAGAAAAGTTGAACAAATACATACACACACACACACACACACACACACGAGAGAGAGAGAGAGAGAGAGAGAGAGAGAGAGAGAGAGAGAGAGAGAGAGAGAGAGAAATACATACACAGACACACATATACATACCCACAAAAAAATGAAAATATAAACACACAAAATTTGGATCCATAATATACAAACAAATGACCAGTGAGCTAAAAAAATGCTGAATAATGCAATATGAGGCAAAATACTCACAATAACATTATGGGTTTGTTTTGAGTTGGCCATGCTAGTCATGGGACCTACCCTTAACTGTGATTACTATACATGGTGAGACGCCATGGGAGAAAACATATTTTGTGTGCTTTTGACATTCATTGAAGATAGCTTCTTGGTTAGAGTTGGGAGCTCTTCTTTACCACTACCCCTCTCAGAGCTGTAACCTCATATGAATTAGACCTATGCAGAGCCTTTGCATGCTAATACATACATATATGTATCAGTAGATAGTGGTGTTCATATGAGTGCCATCAGTCCTGCTGTCTGCTGTATATAAAAGACACTATTTCCTTGGTGAAGTACACCCCCTCTGGCTCCAATAATTTTGTTGCCTTCTTTTGAATAGAGTTCCTTGAACCCTAATAGAAATTTGATTGAAATTTTCATTTAGGACTGCTTCTTCCAATACACTTTATTCTCTGCATATTTTCCATTTGTGGTTCCCATCAACATCAGGAAGAAACCTTATGGCTGATGGCTGAGGAAGGCAGTGAGCAATGATTGATCATAGCAGAATGTTGCGACCTGGTTTATTATTATTTTTTTTTTTAGATACATTATGAGCAGATCAACAGAATTTCCTGTTTTCCCTTAGGTTCATGTCTTATCTGGTTTCAAATTCTTGGCCACCAAGAAATGTCAAGAAAGTTTTATTTTCTGGAATCTTAAGCCCAGTTAAATAGTAGTTGATGACTCCCACAACATTTGTACTATGATTATGTCTACATATAATTTAAACAAGTCTCCATCTGATCACAGGTGTTGAAGCTATGTAGGTTTACCTTCCTCCTCTGGTAGTATGCAGGAGTACCTTCCAGTACGTGAACACTAGTCAATAGGCGTGAAAAGTCTTATTAGGTATCAGCTCAAATTATCCATGTCCAATGAAATATACAAAAATTATCTTCAGCAATACACCCATACCATCAGTTTTGTGGAGAGTAGCCAATAGACCTTTTTGGCCAACAACTCAATTAGCTATAACCAATTCCCGGCATTGGAGTTTTCACTCTTGTGAAAGATGTCTAATTGGGAAATTGTATCCTCCATTGTTTGTTGAATCCATTTAGATATCTTTCATATGTTTGTATACTTTAACAGGCTTTTTCTGTATTAGGTTTCCATATGACCATTCAAATGGCCCTTTGTTTTAGTTGTTCCTTCCTGTATTCCTTTTCATTCCCCATCTTTCCCACTACCCAACAATTATTTCTCACATTACAGTCTATCATCCCTATGTCTCTCCATAACTATATATTTTTTTTCTCTCTCTTGACAGACCCGCCCCTAACCTGAACCCTTTATATGCATATGTATCCTCTCTAGATTTCTGGATTGAAGCATGCCAATAAATCTTTCATGCACATATTAAAGAATGCATATCCTTTTAAAATCTGGGTTACTTCACTCAGAATGACTATGTTTTTTATTATTTTCTAAATTTTTTACTTACATTCCAAATGATTTCCCCTTTCCTGGTTCCTCCCTCCCTGAAAGTCCCATAAGCCCCTTTCCCTCCCTCTGTTCCCCATTGAACCCCCTCTCGCTTCTCTGTCCTGGAATGTCCGTACATCCAGTCTTTCCAGGACCAGGGGTCTCTATTCCATCTTCTTAAAAATCTATTGATATGGGAATTGTGTCTGGGGTATTCCGAGATTCTGGGTTACTATCCCCTTATCAGTGACTGCATACCATGTGTGTTCTTTTGTGATTGGGTTACCTCACTAAGGATGATATTTTCAAGATCTGACCATTTGCCTAGGAATTTTGTGAATTCATTGTTTTTAATAGCAGATTAGTATTCCATTGTGTAAATATACCACATCTTCTGAACCCATTCCTCTGTTGAGGGACATCTGGGTAATTTAAAGCTTCTGGCTATGATAAATAAAGCTGCTATGAACATAGTAGAGCATGTGTTCTTATTGAATGCTGGGGAATCCTCTGGGTATATGCCCAGGAATGGTATAGAAGGATCCTCCGGGAGTATCATGCCCAGTTTTCTGAGGAACCACCAGACTGCTTTTCAGAGTGGTTGTACCTGCTTGCAATCCCACTAGCAATGGAGGAGTGTTCCTCTTTCTCCACATCCTTGCCAAAACTGCTGTCTCCTGTGTTTTTAATCTTAGCCATTCTGACTGGTGTGAGATGGAATCTCAGGTTGTTTTGATTTGCATTTCCCTACTGACTAAGGATATTGAACATTTCTTTAGGTGCTTCTCAGCCATTAGATATTCTTCAGGTGAGAACTCTTTGTTTAGCTCTGTACCCCATTTTTAATAGGGTTATTTGGCTCTCTGGAGTCTAACTTCTTGAGTTCTTAGTATATATTGGATATTAGCCCTCTGTCGGATGTAGGGTTGGTAAAGATCATTTCCCAGTTTGTTGGTTGCAGCTTTGTCCTATTGACAGTGTCCTTTGCCTTACAGAAACTTTGCAATTTTATGAGGTCCCATTTGTCAATTCTTCATCTTAGAGCATAAGCTATTGGAGTTCTGTTCAGGAAATTCTGCCCTGTGCCCATATGCTCAAGGTTCTTCCCTAGTTTCCTTTCTATTAGTTTCAGTGTATCTGGTTTTATGTGGAGGTCCTTGATCCACTTGGAATTGAGCTTAGTACAAGGAGATAAGAATGGATCAATTTGCATTCCTCTGCATGTTGACCTCCAGTTGAACCAGCACCATTTGTTGAAAAGGCTCTCTTTTTTCCACTGGATGGTTTTAGCTCCTTGGTCAAAGATCAAGTGACCATAGGAGTGTGGATTCATTTCTGGGTCTTCAATTCTGTTCCATTGATCTACATGCCTGTCACTGTACTAATACCATGCAGTTTTTAACACTATTGCTCTGTAGTACAGCTTGAGATCTGGGTTACTGATTCCCCCAGAAGTTCTATTACTCTTGAGTATAGTTTTAGCTATCCTGGGTTTTCTGTTATTCCAGATGAATTTTTGAATTGTTCTTTCTAATTCTAAGAAGAATTGCGTTGCGATTTTGATGAGGATTGCATTGAATCTGTATGTTGCTTTTGGCAAGATGGTCATTTTTACTATATTAATCCTGCCAATCCATGAGCATGGCAGATTTTTCCATCTTCTGAGGTCTTCTTCAATTTCTTTCTTCAGAGACTTGAAGTTCTTGTCATACAGATCTTTCACTTGTCTGGTTAGAGTCACACCAAGATACTTTATATTGTTTGTGGCTATCGTGAAGGATATCATTTCTCTTATTTCTTTCTCAGCCTGCTTATCTTTAGTATATAGGAAGGCTACTGACTTGCATGAGTTGATTTTATATGTGGCCACTTTGCTGAAGTTGTTTATCAGTTGTAGGAGTCCTCTGGTGAAGTTCATTGGGTCGCTTAAGTATAATATCATATTGTCTGCAAAGAGTGATAGTTTGACTCCTTACTTTCCAATTTGTATCCCTTTGACATCCTTTTGTTGTCTAATTGCTCTAGCTAGAACTTCAAGTACTATATTGAAAAGATATGGAGAGAGAGGGCAGCCTTGTCTAGTCCCTGATTTTAGTGGGATTGCTTCAAGTTTCTCTCCATTTAGACTGATTTTGGCTACTGGTTTGCTGTAAATTGCTTTTACTATGTTTAGATATGGGCCTTGAATTCCTGATCTTTCCAAGACCTTTAACATGAAAGGATGCTGAATTTGGTCAAATGCTTTCTCCACATCTAATGAAATGACCATGTGGTTTTTTTCTTTGAGATTGTTTATGTAGTTGATTACATTGATAGACTTTCTTATATTGAACCATCCCTGCATCCCTGGGATGAAGACTACTTGATCGTAGTGAATGACGGTTTTGATGTGTTCTTGGATTCGGTTCGCAAGAATTTTATTGAGTATTTTTGCATCGATATTCATTAGAGAAATTGGCCTAAGATTCTCTATCTTTGTTGGATCTTTGTGTGCTTTTGGTATTAGCGTAATTGTGGCTTCAAAGAACGAGTTGGGTAGTGTTCCTTCTGTTTCTATTTTGTGGAACAGTTTGAAGAGTATTGGTGTTAGGTCTTCTTTGAAGGTCTGATAGAATTCTGCACTAAAACCATCTGAACCTTTGCTTTTTTTGGTTGGAAGACTTCCAATGACGACTTCTATTTCTTCAGGGGTTATAGGACAGTTTAGATGGTCTATTTGATCCTGATTTAATTTTGGTATTTGGTATCTGTCTAGGAAATTGTCCATTTCTTCGAGATTTTCTAGTTGTGTTTCTAGGCTTTTGTAGTAGGATCTGATGATTTTTTGAATTTCCTCAGTTTCTGTTGTTATATCTCCCTTTTCGTTTCTGATTTTGCTAATTTTGGATACTATCTCTGTGCCCTCTGGCTAGTCTGGCTAAGGGCTTATCTACCTTGTTGATTTTCTCAAAGAAGCAACTCCTAGTTTTGTTGATTCTTTGTATGGTTTTATTTGTTTCTACTTGATTGATTTCAGCCCTGAGTTTGATGATTTACTGCCTTCTACTCCTCTTGGGTGTATTTGATTCTTTTTGTTCCAGGGCTTTCAGGTTTGTCATTAAGCTGCTAGTGTATGCTCTCTCCCATTTCTTTTTGGAGGCACTCAGGGCTATGAATTTTCCTCTTAGCACCGCTTTCATTGTGTCCCATAAATTAGGGCATGTTGTGCCTTCATTTTCATTAAATTTTAAAAAGTCTTTGATTTCATTCTATATTTCCTCCTTGATCAAGTTATCATTGAGTAGAGCATTGTCCAGCTTCCTCGTGTATGTGGGCTTTCTGTTGTTTTTGTTGTTAATGAAGACCACCCTTATTCCATAGTGATCTGATAAGAGGCATCGGATTAGTTCAATCGTCTTATATCTGTTGAGGTCTATTTTGTGACCAATTATATGGTCGATTTTGGAGAAGGTACCATGAGGTGCTGCGAAGAAGGTGTATTATTTTGCTTTAGGATGAAAAGTTCTTTGTATATATCTGTTAGTTCCATTTGGTCTAAGGCTTCAATTACTTTCACTGTGTCCCTGTTTAGTTTCTGCTTTCCTGAATGATCCATTTCAGAGAGCAGGGTGTTGAAGTCACCCACTATTATTGTGTGAGGTGCGATGTGTGCTTTGAGCTTTAGTAAAGTTTCTTTTAAGAATGAGGGTGCCGTTGCATTTGGAGCATAGATATTCAGAATTGAGAGTTCTTCTTGGTGGATTTTTACATTGATCAGTATGTAGTGTCCTTCTGTGTCTTTTTTGATGATTTTAGGTTGAAAGTCAATTTTATCTGACATTAGGATTGCTACTCCAGCTCGTTTCCTGGGACCATTTGTTTGTAAAATTATTTTCCAGCCTTTTACTCTGAGGTAGTGTTTGTCTTTGACACTGAGGTGCGTTTCCTGTATGCATCAAAATGCTGGGTCCTGTTTATGTATCCAACCTGTTAGTATATGTCTTTTTTTGGGGAATTGAGACCATTGATATTAAGAGAGATTTAGGAATAGTGATTATTTCCATCTGTTATTCTTGACACTATATTTATGTTTGAGTGGTTATCTACTTTTGGCTTTGATGAAAGAAGGTTACTATCTCGTTTTTTTCCAGGGTGTAGTTTCTCTCCTTTTATTGGCGGTTTCCACCTATTATCCTTTGCAGGGCTGGGTTTGTGGAAAGATAGTGTGTAAATTTGGTTTTATCATGGAATGTCTTGGTCTCTCCACCTATGGTGATTGAGAGTTTTGCTGAGTATAGTAGTCTAGGCTGGCATTTGTGTTCTCTTAGAGTCTGCATGAGATCTGCCCAGGATCTTCTGGCTTTCATAGTCTCTGGTGAGAAGTCTGATGTGATTCAGATAAGTCTTCCTTTGTATGTTACTTGGCCTTTTTCTCTTACTGCTTTTAACATTCTTTCTTTGTTTAGTACATTTGGTGTTTTGATTGTTATATGACGGGAGGTATTTTTGTTCTGGTCCAGTCTGTTTGGAGTTCTGTAGGCTTCTTGTACATTCATAGGCATCTCTCTCTTTAGGTTAGGGAAGTTTTCCTCCATAATTTTATTGAAGATATTTACTGGCCCTTGAAGTTGCAAATCTTCACTCTCATCTATACCTATAATCCTTAGGTTTGGTCTTCTCATTGTGTCCTGTATTTCCTGGATGTTTTGGGTTACACATTTTTTCATTTTGCATTTTCTTTGACTGTTGAGTCAATGCTTTCTATGGTGTCTTCAGCACCTAAGATTCTTTCTTCCATCTCTTGTATTCTATTGTTGATGTTTGCATCTATGACTCCTGATTTCTTCCCAAGGTTTCCTATCTCCAAAGTTGTCTCTCTTGTGATTTCTTAGTTGTTTCTACTTCCTTTTTTAGATCCTGGATGGATTTGCTGAGATCCTTCACTTGTTTGTTTGTATTTTCCTGTATTTCTTTAAGATATTTTTATATTTCCTCTTTCAGGATTTCTGCCTGTTGACCCAAGTTCTCCTCCATTTCTTTAAGTGATTTTTGTGTTTCCTTCTCATGGGCTTCCATCTATTGATCCATATTCTCCTGCATTTCTTTAAGCGATTCTTATTTTTCCTTTGTAAGGGCATCTACCTGTTGATTCATTTATTTAAGTGATTTTTGTGTTGCCTCCTTATGGGCCTCCATCAGTTGGCCCGTATTCTCCTGCATTTCTTTAAGCGATTTTTTTGTTTCCTTTGTAAGGGCTTCTAACTGTTGATTCATGTTCTCCTGTATTTCTTTATGAGATTTACTTGCATCCTTCTTGAAATCCTCTAAGAGCACTATGAGAAGTGATTTTAAATCCAGTCTTGCCTTTCAGGTATGATGGGGTATCCAGGACTTGCTGCTGTTGGAGAGTTGGGTTCGGATGGTGCCATATTGCCTTGATTTTTGTTAGTAATGTTCCTACGTTTGCCTTTTGCCATCTGGTTACCTCTGGTGTTAGTTAGTCCTACTGTCACTGGTTGTTGGGACCTTCTGTGAGCCTACAAGGCTATTTCTGCTCCCCTGGATTACCATGATTCCCCTGGCACTGATTGCTGGGGGGCTGCCCTGCTCCTGAGTGACTTTGGAGCCCTGATGTGCCTTTCCCTGAGTGATGTTATATTGGGAATCCCTGCACATCCGAAGGCTCAGAGTAGTCAATCCCCAGAGCAGTGGTGGCCAAGGGGAGGCTGGTGTGGTCCCTCCCAGTGTGGGTCCCTTTGCAGGGCAGATGTCCCACAGCAGAGCTGGCGCGTAGGTGATCACAGAACTGCCCAGCTCTTGGGAGCAGGGAGCACACAAGCTGGCTGAGTTCCAAGCAATATTATGCTTGATTTTCCCTGTGCCTGGAGGTCCCAATTGTCCTGTTGCCGGAGCAAATTCGGCAGAGTGCACCGTGCACCCTCTTGGTGCAGATCACTCTGCAGGGCAGATGGCCCACAGCAGAGCTGACACCCAGACGACCACAGAGCTGCCCTGCTCTTGGGCGCAGATGGAAGCCCAATAGGCTGTGTCCCATTCATCTCTTTTTTTTTTTTTTGGTTTTTTTGAGACAGGGTTTCTCTGTGTAGCCTTGGCTGTCCTGGAACTCACGTTGTAGACCGGGCTGGCCTCGAACTCAGAAATCCTCCTGCCTCTGCCTCCCAAGTGCTGGGATTAAAGGCGTGCGCCACCACCACCCGGCTCAGGCTGTGTCCCAAGCAATATTATACTGGGGAGTCCCTGGGTACCTGGATGCTCAGTACAGTCGATCCCAGAGCAGAGGTCTCCAAGGGGAGGCTGGTGCACTCCCTCCCTGTGCCGGTGTGCTCTCTCCCAGTGCGGGTCCCTCTGCAGGGCAGATGTCCCACAGCAGAGCTGGCCTGTAGGTGACCACAGAACTGCCCAGCTATTGGGAGCAGGGAGCACACAAGCTGGCTCAGAATGACTATTTTTATTTATTTATTTATTTTTTTAAATCTCTTTATTCCCCTACTAAGGTTCTTAAAGATCAATGAAAAATGCACTTTTCTAATAGGAATTGGGTTCATAAATTATACTCCATTGTGTGTGTGCGTGCACACATATGCACACATGTGCACACACATGCAGAGAAGGTTCTTGTATTCTTGGTCTTTGTGCCTGAGAAATAATAGGTATTAATTTATGAAACAGATTTCTTAGGATCTAAATCCTGAAAGAAGATACATGCTCCTCTTCTCTATAAATGCAATGTATGAAGTAGAACAGGAAAAAGTCTTTTAAATTATTCAAATGAGAAAATATGAAGCAGAGGAGATAGCTCAGATGATACAATAATTGATATGCAAGAATTATAACCTGAATTAAATTCTTAAAAGCCAAGATAAAAATATAGGTGCTTTAGTTAGGGTATTATTACTTTGAGGAGACACCATAATCATGGTGTCAGTTATAAACAAACAAAGAAATAAACACACACAATTCAAAACAATAACAATAACATTTAATTGAGACTGGCTAAGTTTCAGAGATTTAGTCCAATATCATCATGGCATGAAATATAGCATGAAGCATCATGGCATGTAGGCAGATATGTAGTGTTGGATTTGAGACTTCTACATCTTGTTCCACAGGCAGCAGAAACTCCACACTTGTAATAGCTTGAGCATATAAGAACTCAATACCCACTGACACACTTTTTCCAACTAGGCCATACCTAATAGTTCCACTCCCAATGAAACATATGTTTCTATGTGGGCCATGCGCATTCAGACCACCAGGTGGTCTGCATATTTTTAGTTCCAGCATTGGGGAACTAGAGTGATGTTGATCCTTGTGGCTCACTGGACAGCCAGCCTATCCAAATCATCAAGCCTATTCAAAACACAAGGTAGATGGATACCTTTACAGTAATAACACCAAATTATCTTCTAGCCTTCAATGCATATAACATAGACAAATATACATGTACAGTGGAAAAATATTGCTTTCCAACTATAATATTTCAAAGTAAGTGGAGTCTATCATATAGTTGGAAAGCAACTAGTAAAAAAGTTTTAGAATTCTTGATAAAGTAAATTTAAACAAAACATTGTTAGGTGCCACAGAAATGACAAGAGTAAATGAGCTTGAAGATAAAAATATGATACCATCACTTGGTGGTTCACTAGTTACTGTTTTCCCTTAACAATATAGAATTATAGAGTTAATATTCAGTACTATCCTGGCAATCAGTTGTCGCTGTCATTTCTATGATTTGTGGAAGCTGCATCCGTACACGTTCTGCATACTCATAAAAAGTCTATTCTTTCTCAGGTCCCTGATAGGTTTGAAGACTAGATAGTCATAGTCTTAGTATAAGCCTAAGTTGTTTAGTATTTAAGAGATAAACTCTAAGAAGGAGTGTTTAGGTAAATAAAATGGTTAGTATAGAAAATGATTTAGATACAGTACTTGAACTTACAAAGGCAGGATAAAAGATAGAATAGTTTAAGTTGCCAAATATAAATGATCTGGATATTTTAAATATACATGATATTTAGATTTTTCATAATTATCTCATAATTGTTATAATTTTGTTCAATTTTTATTTGGAAAAAATGAACCATTTTTTGGATTAAAAAGGGGGAATTGTAGAGAGAATATCTTGTGTATTATGTTTGTATCACATGCCAATTCAAGAGCCTATAGCCTATGGCTTGGGCAGTAAGTAAGAGGTAGAACAATCAGGAGAATAAAGAATTCTGAAAGAAAGCCAGGCACCAGAAGATTTGGCCAGGAAAATGTGAGGAGATGGACACATGGTACTTGAGCATAGATAATCAGCCATGTGGCACAGTGTAGGTTAAAAAAAAAGTTATCTTCAGTTAGATCTAGTCAGAGAAGAACCTATCTACATGACCAAAGCATATGTAAATATGTTTTGAGTCTGAATCTTATTTCTGGGAGCATGGCACTGGGAGGCAGAACCAGACCATAGCTATATAGTTCACTTTAGGGAAAGATTCATCTATATTACAGACAATTTTGAAGAGATTTGAGTTTTTTTCACTTGTTTGCTGTAATTACTCTGGCAGATAACTTTTTTGTAACTTTAGCTTTACACAAGAGACTATTGGTTTTTATAAGTTATTAGCATTCCAAATAACTACAAAAACTTTATTGTAACTCTTAATCTAATATTTATTTTGTCAGATTCATATACAGAAGAGTTGGGTTGTGCAAATGTTCCTATAATTATGTAAAATAGTGAGATGAACTGTTTTCCAGATTTTAAATATTTAAAATATATTGAATTGTGTTTTGAATGGCTATTTAATGCATGAACCATTCTAGGGAAAATGTTTTCCATTATCTGATGGGATCTGCAACAATACAACTCACTAACAGAACTTTACAGTGAATGATTTTCAATGATAAGTAGGTAGCAAACTAAAAATAAAGCAATAATAGCAGACTATTATTTTCACTTACAATCTTTCTTATTTTATTTAGGTACTCTGTAATTATCTTCCACTCTGAGATGTTCTTCTAGGTGTTCTTTTGTTTTTAAATTGTTTGATTTTCTGACACTCCTTATATCTAGAAATATCTTTTTCAACTTTTATAAAGATAACAGGAAGGGAAGTCTCCTTGAGATCCATGTTCCAACCTGTGCTTATTATAAAGATGTATGATATAATTCAATATTCTGTTTATAATACATTGGTTATCCCTCAATCAATAAAAATAATATTCTGTTTCATATCAGAAAAATCTTAGTTGTATATAAAACCAAGAGTTCTGGATTTACATCCATAGTAGGTTGTAAGAAAAATTCTATTATCCTTGAGTACCGTGTTTAAAGTTATAACTCCATTCAGTATCTCTTCATTACAGTGAATTATTTATTATTGCTCAAACAGGGTCAGTGATGTATCAAAGAATGCTATGTGTTGTTAACAACAACATTGTTTTTCTTTACATTAAAACTGAACAAAATGATAGTATCAAATTTCATACATCTGAAAAACTAGCTTGACCTTGAGAACTTTAAAATAAGTTTTGAAGTCCCTATTATTTTTCTAGGCCTTTATAATTGCATTATTTTCTATTTTCTGGTTATTTTAAGGTATCAAGATCAAAACAAAGGTCTTTTGCCTATATATTGAAGCCACCAGTTTTGTGTTTTATAAGATGCCTTTGTTTATATGTGTCTCTAATTGTTTTTGCTTCTTTGGCCCTTTTAAGTTTGTTTGTTTGTTTTCTTATTCTGACTTGTTTGTTTTTTGTGTTACCTTATTTTATTTTATTATTATCTCTTAGATGCCTGTTTGTTCTCCAACCAGTGACAAAAAGGATGTAGATGCAGAAGGGTGTGGAGGTGAGAAGAAACAAGGATGGGTTGGGGATAAAAAAAATATAATACAAATATGTTATCTGAAAATATATTTCAATAAAAGAAAAAATGAAGTTGCTGAAGAATTAATGATTTTTTTTCCTACGATAAAGATTTAACTTTGAAAAGAACTACAATTCAAGAAAAATGATAATTTGAAATGCATGATTCAGCCAATAAGCCATGCAGCCGATGCCCAGCCAAACACTGATTAGGCACATGGCAGTTTCTATCACATACATTAAACACATCATCAAAGGATTATTTTAGTTGTTGATTGGGAAAAAGTGGTAAAATCATCAGGTAAATTGCTTTATAATTAATCCTTCATTTTTTTTTATTTTTGTCTTTAAAGTAGAAAGAAATGAAATCAATGCTGTCAAATGTGAGAAAAAATTGCTCTTAAGATCTGTAGAATTGATGCTGTCTAATTTTATTTTTGTAGTAACCTTATTTTGAAGTGTATATGCTTAAAGTTTTGTTCCCAGGGCAGGACACATAGCTCAATGACAAAATGCTTGTTTGCCTTATGCATGACATTGTCTTTGTCCTCAAACAAATTATTTCTAGAATAGATATTCTATACAAACTACCTCTGCATAATGGAAGATAAATTTTTATGCAGTTTAACTCTCCACATTTACTTACCTTGGTTGTAGGGATTTAGGTGAGTAGTAAATTCCAATTTATTTCTAAGTCCAAAGAGATATATTTCTTATAATCTCCATCATTTGTTGTAATTTTATGTGTTGATGTGTATGATAGAGTAAACAATGGTGTTATTTAAGATCCCAACTTGCAGATACATCCAGTTTTCATCAGGCCTGCCATTGTGTTAAGCCATTGTCATGTCCTCATACACATCTTTCTCTTGTTTCTAAAATATTTTTTAAGAAATCTTAACCAAAATGAAAATGTATCAAAACTCCATGAAAACTTATGAGTAATGATGAGATGAGAGGAAAGAATAGGATCAAGGAGAGGGGAGGATACAGATACTTGAGTTTAAAAGTTAGGTTAGGATCAGGAATACAGGGGATAGGGAGTAGCTGATGAGTTAGCCCAAATAATAATTATATAAATAAATCTTATGGAAATTAATTGGCCTGTAATATAGTTTTAAAACAATAGATGTCAAATGCTTTCTCAGCATCTAATGAAATGATCATATGGTTTTCTTCTTTGAGTTTGTTTATAAAATGGATTATGTTGAAGGATTTATGTTGAACCATCCCTGCATCCCTGGGATGAAGTCTACTTGATCCTGACACATAATCATTTTGATATGTTCTTGGATTCAGCTTGTGAGAATTTTATTGAGTATTTTTGCATCGATATTCATAAGGGAAATTGGTCTTAAGTTCTTCTTTGTTGGGTCTTTGTGTGGTTTTGGTATCAGAGTAACTATGGCTTTATAGAACAAATTGGGCACTGTTCCTTTTGTTTCTATTTGTGGATAGGTTGAAGAGTATTTGTCCCTAGCCTCAGTCCCAGCCCCAGGTGCCAACCCACCCTGACACATCTAGTCTCATCAGGACTAAGCACATTCTCTTAGGCCAGGCAAGGAAGCCCAGTTGGGGAAAGGGGACAGAGTCCAAATCAGAGACAGCCTGTAATTCAATTGTTGGGGGACACACTTGAAGTTCAAGCTACACATCTGCTAAGTATATCTATGGGGCCTATAGGTCCAAGTCTATTCATGAAATTTAGTTGGTGGTTCAGTTACAATGGTTAATGAGACCTCATGAGCCCAGGTCAGTTCACTCTATAGGTCTTCTTGTGGAGTCCTTGACCCATTTGGATCCCTAAGTCAATCTTTCAGCTCTTCATAAGACTCCCTGAGCTCAGCCTAATCTTTGTCTGTGGGATTCTGCTGTCTGCACTAAAACCATTTGTCCCCCATCTTTTACTGTTGTCGATTTTGTTTTTTGTTTTTTTTGTTTGTTTTTGTTTTTGTTTGTTTAGTTCTGAGACTTTTGATGATGGCTTCTACTTCTTCAGGAGTTATAGGATTATTTAAATTGTTGATCTGACCTTAATTTAACTTCACTAAGCCTAATCTATCAAGAATAATTTCCATTTCATTTAGATTTTCTAATTTTGTGAAGTTGGGGCTTTTTAAGTAAGATCTAATGGGTTTTTAAATTCCCTCTGTGTCTGTTTTATGTATCTCTTCTCATCTCTGAGTTTGTTAATTTGTGTACTCTCTGTCTATATTTTAGTTAATTTGGCTAAGGGTTTGTCTATGTTGTTTATTTTCTCAAAAAAAAAAACAGCTCTTGGTTTCATTCATTTTTTTATATTTTTCTCTTAGTTTCTAATTTAATGATTTCAGCTTTTATTTTGATTTATTTTCTGCCATCTACTTCTCTTCTGTGTATTTGCTTCTTTTTGTCCTAAAATGTTTAGACATGCTTTTAAATAGCTAGTTTGAGATATCTCCAATTCCTTTATGAAGACACTTATCCCTAAGAACTTTCATCTTAACACTACTATAATTTTTGTCCCATAAATTCATATGTGTTGTGCCTTCATTTTCATTGAATTCTAAAAATTCTTTAATTGATTTCTTATTTTTCCCCTAACCCAGTGGTCACTGGGTAGTTTGTTGAATTACTTTTGTTTCTATTTTTTGTTGAAGTTCAGCATTAATCCAGAGTGGTCTGAGAAGATACAAGGTGTTGTTTTGATTTTCTCATCTCTGTTGAGGCCTGCTTTGAGAACAGGTACATGTTCAATTTTAGAGACGGTCCTGTGAGGTACTGAGAAGAAGATATATTCTTTTGTGTTTGGATTAAATGTTCTGAAGCTATCTGTTAGGTCCATTTGATTTATAAATTCTGTTAATTTTATTATTTTTCTGCTTAGTTTCTGTCTCAATGAATGGTTCTTTGGTTAGAGTGAGGCGTTGAAGTCTCCCAGTACTAATGTTTGGGGTTCCATGTGTGATTTAAGCTTTAGTGAGTACCCTTGCATTTGAGCATAGATGTTCAAAATTGAGATGTCATCTTGAAGGGATTTCTTTCTTTTTTCTTCTGATGAGTATTAAGTGTCCTTCCTTCCTCATCTCTTTTGATAACTTTGGGTTGAATGCTTATTATTACATATTAGAATGGTTACTCCAACCCTCTTCTTGGATTAGTTTGCTTGGAGAATATTTACTTTCCAGTCCTTTAATCTGAGATAATATCTCTCTATGTTATAGAAATGTTCCATTCTTTTAATCTGTTTCCTTTTATTGGGGATTTGAGTCTATTGAAGTTGAGATATTAATGACCAATGATTGTTAATCCTTGTTATTTTGATGTTGGTAGTAGTAGAGAATGTCTGTGTATGTCTTCGTGTGTGTATGTGCTTCCTTTCTTTTGGTTTTTCTGGTGTTTGGTGATTTATTTTCTGTATTTTCTTGAGTGTAGCTAGCCTCTTTTGGTTAGAGTTTTCCTTTTAGTGTTTTCTTTGGGTCTGGATTATTGGGTGGATATTGTTTAAATTTTGGTTTGTCATAAAGTGTCTTGTTTTCTCCTTCTACAATGATTAAAAGTTTTGCTGGGCATAGCAGTATGAGGTCCCTTAGAATCTACAAGGTATCTGTTCAGGCTGGGCTGGCTTTTAGAGTCTGTGCTGAGAAGTCAGGTATAATTCTAATAAGTCTGCCTTTATGTCTTACTTAACCCTTTATCCTTGGTAATTGCCATATTCTTTGTTCTGTACATTAATGTTTGGTTATTACTATTCTGGAAGAATTTTTCTTTTCACATGCATCCTATATGGTGCTCTTTATGCTTCTGGTATGTTTATAAGTATCTCTTTTTTTTTAGATAGGGGGAGTTTTCTTCTATGATTTTTTTTTTTTTTTGAAAATATTTTCTGGGCCTTGGACCTAGGAGCCTTCCTCTGCTATCCCTATGATTCTTAGGTCTGATTTTATAGTGTCTCATACTTCTTGGGTATTTTGTGTCAGGAACTATTTAGATTTAACACTATCATGTACTGATATATTGATGTCTTTAATCTAATGTTCTGTGTCTGAGGTTTTCTCTTCCATCTCTTGCATTCTGTTGGTGATATTTGTGTCTATAGTTCCTGTTTTCTTCCCTAGTTTTTCAATTTCCAGGATATCTCCAGTTTGTGTTTTCTTTATAGCTTCTATTTCCATTTTCATGTCTTGAACAGTTCTATTCATTTTGTTAACATGTTTGTATTTTTATGTATTTATTAAAGGGATTAATTCATTTACTCTTTAAAGGTCTGTTTCATCTTTATATGATTGGCTTTAAGGTCATCATTTTTGTTTTGACTGCATTTAGATATCCAGGATTTGCTTTAGTACAATAGCTGGGATGGTGGTGTCATATTTCCTTGACTCTTATTGGTTTGTTTTTACACTGATCTTTAGTCATCTGCTTGTCCCTGATGCCACCAGGACTCCTCAGGGAGTCAGGTAGACCCTGGGGCTTAATAATGAATCTCATTATTCATTATTAACTGAATGGAATACTTCTCACCTCTACTGGCTGTGCCCCAGGTAGAGCTGAATGTTTCTGGGGCCCCATAGGGCTCTTTGGCAAGGGAGACAGAGTCACGGGCCAGATGATAGAGGTTAGGGGACAGATTGCAGCTTACCTTTCTGGACTGTGCTCCTGGTGTACCCAACAGGTAGGGAGTTGGCAGGTAGGGGTCTAATCTGGATATTTTGGGTGCTCAAAATGCCTCCTCTGGTAGAAAAGTAATCAAGCTCAGGGGAAATCATGATGCTCCCTTCTGGTGGCTGTGCCCCAGTTGGATCTGGAAGTCAGGCATAGTTGGATCAGGGTCTAACATGTGTGTTCCTGGGGACCTGCAGTCCTGGATGTTCCTGGGGCATGGCAAATTTTCTAAGGACAGAGTCTGATAGAGCTGGGCATGGGGGGCATAGCTCACCTCTGCTGGCTGGCTGCAAATGGACCCAGCAGGCAGGGATTAAGTTAATTTTTTTAAATTACACACACACACACACACACACACACACACACACACACACATTAAATATAAGTCAAAGGTCAGTGTTGTGTATAATTTGCTGGCAGAAAGGTTAAGTGCTTTCCTTGAATGTGGGTTGCACTAAACTCAACTTCAGGTCTGCAATGCATTAAAAATGTGTAATAAGAATTCTCTGTACATATATACAATGATCACGGCTAAAATATTATTTTCAAAATTGTGAATGTTTGGTTCTTTATGATAATTTACTTCATTCATTTATAATATTTTAAACTGCCTCTTCTTTTCTATCCTAGTCATGTTTTTATGAGATTAGGTGCTAGGTATTGTTTTTCTTTTTTTTTTTTTCTTTTTTGTTTTGATTTGTTTTTTTACTTCTGGCTGTAGATTATAAAATACTTAAGTTAAATTATAATTGAACTAGTGGCCTTTTTAATACACCTACTGACAGGTATAGCAACTGATGAAACTTTGTGGATAAGAACAAGTTAATGTCTCTCAGGTATAAATTCATTATATCTAAAACAATTTTGTCATTACTGTTGCATACATTTCATATTGCACTACTGATAATATTGAAGCTCAGGGAGCTTGAGTGGCCACTTATTGTCTTTACACTTTCTAATTAATTATGATTTATGCACTATTGTATGGTCTGGAAGCATGGTGAGCTGTATATATCAAACTTGCTTCTTAAATGGAGTCCCATAATATTCTTTCCATGCAAGGTAAAAAAATAAAATGATCACAGGAAGTAGAAGAGTGAGTAAAGGTTTTTGATGAGAGAAAGACACGATCTTCCTCCCAGGAGCACATTTATAGTAGTATTGATAGAAACAGCCATTTGGTGGTAGCGGCAGGAGGATATTTGTGGGCTCTTATACAGGAGCAGCAGGAATCACTTAAGTCTCAGCAGCAGAAACAACTGTAGGCAGATGTAAGCTTAGAGCCTTCTTCATAGAAAAACAAAACAAAACAAAACAGAAATGTAGAATCTTTGTGTGTGTGCTCAGAAATTCTTCTAGTGTCAATGATGTTAATAACCAGATGATTGCATCTCACAGTAGTGCCGTTTTCATTTCAGGTTCTGGAAGTGGTAAGACTCTTCTGAAGATACATATATTGGAGTCATCTCAGTTTATCAATGTATTAGTCAGGGTTCTTTAGAATCACAGAACATATGGGTAGTCTCTATATAGTTAGGGAATTTGTCAATGACTTACAGCTTGTAGTCCAACTCCTTTACAATAGTCAACAGTACTTGTGGATGGAAGTCCAAGGATCTAGCAGTTGCTCAGACCCACGATACAGCTGTGGATGGAAGTCCGAGGATCTAGCAGTTGCTCAGTCACACAAGGTAGGCCAGGAAAACCAGAGTGAATCCTCCTTCTTCCAATGTCCTTATATAGGTCTCCAGCAGAGGGTGTGGCCCAGATTAAAGGCATATGCCACCATGCCTTTAATCCCAGATGACCTTGAACTCAGAGATCTCCTAATCTTAATCTTCTGGAATTCATAGTCACTATGCATCAAGATCTCCAGGTCAGAAACTTGTATCTCTGAGCCTCCAGATTAGGATTATAAGTGAGTCTTCCAATTCTTGATTAGTTCATTCCAGATTTAGTCAAGTTGATAACCAGGAATAGCCACTACAATCAAAATCCCATCTTTAAACCTGACAATAATATAACAAATAATTCTTACAAGTGAATGCTACGTATTTGTCATGTCCACCAAATATAGTATTGTAGGAAAAAAAAGAAAAGGTGTGCGGGGCCTGGCGCGCACAGACACAGGGGAAAGGCGACACGCGCCAGGCTGGAGGCCTCGATCTAGGGCCAAGGTAGCATACATATGCAGGCGGACACGGAAGTTCCGTGGGGGGGGGGAGGGTTGGGGGAAGCAGGCAAGATGCACGCGTGGCTCAGCCTAACGGGGAGCTGGCGGCCACACCACCAGCTGGTCCTGCGCATGGAGCAGCAGGGGCGCAGAGAGATGCCACACAGAAGGCATTCTGGTGGAATCTCTCTGCGCAGTACCTGTGCTCAGACTGTCCCCGTGACTGAATCCCAGAGTCTGAGACAGCGCGTACCCACTAGCTCCGTGTGGCTAGTTTAATAAGAGGCAGCCCATAGCTTTGATGTTTTATTATTAAGAAAATAGAAAGAGAAAAGAGATAGAAAGATAAAGAAAGAGGAGAAAATAAATAAGAGAAGCCATGACCACGTGGAAAGGAGAGGAAATGGAGAGACAGAGAGATAGACAAAGAGGAGGGCCGGGAGAGAACAAGCAGGGAGAGAGAGAGCGAGCATGCACTGAGGGTGTTATTTATAGTGAGTTGGGCAGTCAGGTAACCAGGAGGCAGGGACAGCGTGGCTGCAGGCAGGTGACTGCCTAGGCGGAGTCAGGCTAGAACCTGGGGCATGGCCACACGTCTCATTAAGGTCCCACATAGTATGACTACAGAAATCTACTACCCATGACCTTTACAATCATGCTGTTATACAATCTTCCACAATGACTCCAAGTATTTGAGACATGGTTATGAAATAGATGTTTTGTTTAGAACTGAATAGTACCACCAAGCCTCTTATCTTCAACAACTTTCTGCTGACTAGCTGAGGGTCTCTTTTAATATCAACCAACTTCAGAAAGAAGCTTCTCTGACAAGGTTTCAGAGATCCACTAAATTATAAATATAACAATAAGAATTTAGGGGTAAGTTTTTTACTATTTCTATTTAAATATGTAATAGTATTATGCTGCCATCTAGGACCTAGATGCTGTCAAGTGACTGATTTGCATAGTGGGGTGTATCATGGGTATTTTATACTTTTTGGCTAATATTCACTTATCAGTGAGTAAATATCATGCATTTTTTTTAGGTTTTGGTTACCTCACTCAGAACTATATTTTCTAGTTCTATTCATTTGCCTGCAAAATTCATAATGTCCTTGTTTTTAATAGCAGAATAGTATTCCATTGTTAAATAAACCATATTTATACTATTATAAACTAAATTGCTATGAAAATAGTGGAGCATGTGTCCTTATGATATTGGAAACCATCTTTTGGATATATAGCCAGAAGTAGTATAGCTGGGTTTTCAAGTAGAGTTATTCCCACTTTTTTCTGAGAAATGTTGAGATTGATTTCCAGAGTAGTTATACAAATTTGCAATCTCACCAGCAATGGAGGAGTGTTCCCCTTCCTCCACATCCTTACCAACATATGCTGTTGCTTGAACTTTAGATGTTAGTAATTTTTATTGGTGTAAGTAGAATCCCAGGGTCATTTTGATTTGCGTTTTCCTGATAACTGAAGATGTTGAACATTTAAGTGCTTCTCACCCATTTCCATTAACTCTGCTGTGACTTCTCTGTTTAAGTTTGTACCCCATTTTTAAATTGGGTCATTTGGTGTTGTTGTTGTTGTTTGTTTGGGGTTTTTGTTTTGTTTTGCTTTGTTTTTGTTTGTTTGTTTTAAGTCTACCTTGTTGAGTTATTTATATATTTTGGATATTAACCCTTTGTCAGATGTAGGGTTGGTGGAAATCTTTTCTCAAACTATAGGCTGCCTTTTTGTCCTATTAACAGTGTCCTTTTCCTTACAGAAGCTTTTACATTTCATGAGGTCCTATTTATCACCTGAGCCACTGGAGTTCTGTTCAGGAAATTTTCTTTGGTATTAATTCTTTCAAGGTTATTTCTCATTTTCTCTTCTATTACATTTAGTGTATCTGGTTTTATGTTGATCTTCTTGATCCACTTGGACATGAGCTTCTTGCAGGGTGATATAAGTGGATATATTTGCATTGTTCTACATTCAGACAGCCAGTTAGACCAGCACTATTTGTTTTAGATCATTTAATTTTTCCATTTTATGGTTTTTGCTTCTTTTTTTAAAGGTCAAGTGTTCATAGGTCATGTGGGCTTATGTCTTAGTCTTTAGTTCTACTCCATAGATCAAATTGTCTGATATATAACAATATTATGCATATTCTATTGTCATTACTCTGTAATACAGCTTTGGGTCAGGTATAGTGATTCCTCCAGATGTTCTTTTATTATTCAAGATTATTTTGGCTATCATGTTCGTTGTTGTTGTTTGTTTGTCTGTTTTTGTTTTTTGTTTTGTTTTGTTTGCAATAGGAAGTTGGGGTTTGCTCTTTCAAGACCTGTAAAAAATTGTGTTGTAATTTTGATGGGAATTGCATTAAAACTGAAGATTGCTTTTGGTAAGATGGCCATTTTTACTATGTTAATTTTGCTATTCAATGGGTATGGGAGATCTTTTTTCATCTTCTGATATTTTCTTCATTTTCTGTCTTCAGAGATGTGAAGTTATTGTCATACAGACCTTCTCCCTGATTTTAGTAGGATTGCTTAAAGTTTCTTTCCATTTAATTTGCTATTAACTATTGGCTTGCTATATATTGTTTTTATTATATTTATGTATTTGCCCTGAATCTCTTACTGTTCCAAGGCTTTTAAAATGAAAGATTGTTGAATTTTGTCAAAGGGGTTTTCAGCATCTAATGATATGATAATGTGATATTTGTCTTACATTTTTAATATTGAGGATTATGTTGATGGATTTTAAAAAATTGATGGAATCCAGCATCCCTCAGATGAAACCTACTTGAACATGGTGAATGATACTTATGATCCAAGAATGTGTTCTTGGATTTGGAGAATTTTATTGAGTATTTTTATGTTGATGTTTATAAGAGAAATTGTTCTGAAGTTCTCTTTGTTGTATCTTCTTTTGGTGTAGGTATCAGGATAAATGTGGTTTCACACAATGAATTGTGCAGTGTTGCTTTTTTTTTTTTTCATTCGTCAGTTTTAATGAATGCTTTTATTTCCTTGGGGGTTATGGGTCTATTTAGATGGTTTACCTGATCTTGTTTTCACTTTTGTATGTAATATCTGTCTAGAAAATCACTCTTTTTGTTCAGATTTTTCAGCTATTTTTGAATATATTCTTTTGAAGTAAGACACAATGATTTTTTTCTATATATTTCTTGGTTTTTTTTTATTTTATTTTATTTTATTTTTTAATTTACATTCCAAATCATTTCCCCTTTCCCGTTTCCTCCCTCCCCGAAAGTCCCATAAGCCCCCTTCCCTCCCTCTTTTCTCCATTCAACCCCCTCTCGTTACTCTGTCCTGGCATTCCCCTACATCCAGTCTTTCCAGGACCAGGGGTCTCTCCTTCCATCTTCTTAGAAATCTATTGATATGCGGATTGTGTCTAGGGTTCTGGGTTAATATCCCCTTATCAGTGACTGCATACCATGTGTGTTCTTTTGTGATTGGGTTACCTCACTACGGATGATATTTTCAAGATCTGACCATTTGCCTAGGAATTTCATGAATTCATTGTTTTTAATTGCAGAGTAGTATTCCATTGTGTAGATATACCACATCTTCTGAATCCATTCCTCCGTTGAGGGACATCTGGGTTCTTTCCAGCTTCTGGCTATTATAAATAAGGCTGCTATGACACAATGATTTTTTAAGTTTCCTCTATTTCTCTTGTTTTGTCCCCCTTTTCATTTCTGTTTTTGTTAATTTGGATGCTATGTCTTTTGACTAAGCATTTATCTGTCTTGTTGATTTTCTCAATGAACCATCTCTTAGTTTTGTAGATTCTTTGAATTGTTCTCTTTGTTTCTAATTAATTAATTTGGTTCTCAGTTTGAATATTTCCTGCCATCTTCTCTTCTTGTGTGTGTTTGGTTCTTATTGTTCTAGAGCTTTCAGGTGTGATGCTAAATTGCTATTATGATATCTCTCCAATTTCATTATGAAGCACTTAGTGCTATGAATTTTCCTCTTGGCACTACTTTCATTTTGTGCCATATGTTTAGGTATGTTGTACATTCAGTTTCATTGAATACTAGATAGTCTTTAATTTCTTTCTTTATTTTTTTCCTGAGCAGTATATCATTGAGTAGAGTTGTTCAGTTACCATATGTATGAGGACTTTCTGTTGTTTTTGTTGTAGCTGAAGTAAAGCCTTAATCCTTGGTAATCTGATTGAATGCCAGGGGTTATTTCAATCCTCTTATATCTGTTGAGGTTTGTTTTGTGTCTGATTATGTGACCAGTTTTGGAGAAAGTCTCATGCAGTGTTGATAAAAAGGTAAATTCTTTTGTTTATTGGTGGAAGGTTCTGTAGTTATCTTTTAAAACCATTTGGTTCATAACATCTGTTAGTTTCATGTCCTGCCCATTGACGAGTATGTGGTGTTGAAGTCTCCCATTAGTATTTTGAGGGGTTCACAGTATGTTTTGAAGTCTAATAAAGTTTCTTGTATGCCTTTCCAGGACCAGGGGCAAAGGCTCAATGCAGCAGTGTAGGGGAATACCAGGATAGGGAAGCGGGAAGGGGTTGATAGGGAAACAGGGGGAAAGAAGAGGGCTTATGGGACTTTTGGGGAGGGGGGATTCAGGAAAGGGGGAATCATTTGAAATGTAAATAAAGACTATATCTAATTTAAAAAAAGTTACTTTTATGTAAACTGTGCCCTTGCATTTGGGGGCATAGATATTTAGAACTGAGACTTCATCTTGATGAATTTTTCCTTTGATGAGTATGATGAGTGTGAACTATTCCTCATCTCTTTTGACTAGTTTTGTTTAAAGGCTATTTTATTTGGCATGACAATGGCTATACTAGCTTGTTTCTTGGATCTGTTTGCTTGGAAAACATTTCTCCAGCCATTTACTCTGAGGTAGTGTTTATCTTTGTTTCTGAGGTATGTTTCTTGTATGTAGCATAATGAAGGATCTTGTTCACTCTTCCAGTCTGCTGCGTGTGTTGCTTTATTGGTGAATTGAGTCCATTAATGTTAAGAGAGATTAATGATTAATGATCGATGGTTGTTAGTTCCTATTATTTGTAGTTGGAAGTTATTCCCTCTCTCTCTCTTTCTCTCTCCCCTCCCCCCGTGTGTGTATGTGTGCACACATGTGTGTGTGAATTTGGTTTTACTGTGCTATGAATAATTTCTTGTGCTTTCTTCAGTGAAGATACCATCCTAGTGTTGGATTTTTCCTTCAAGTATCCTCTGTGGTGCTTGATTAGTACAAAAAAAATATTGTTTATATTTGGCTTTGTCATGAAATATATTGATTTCTTCATCTATGGTGTTTGAAAGTTTTACTGGGTATAGCAGTCTAGACTGCCAATTGTGTTCTCTTTCAAGCAGCTGAAAGAGTCAGATGCAGATATTTGCACCCAACCAGTGGACAGAAGCTGCTGACTGCTCTGGTGAATTAAGGAAAGATTGAAAGAAGCTGAGGAGGAGGGGACCCTGTAGGAGGACCAGGAGTCTCAATTAACCTGGACCCCTGAGATCTCTCAAACACTGGACCACCAACCAGGCAGCATACACCAGCTAATATGAGACCCCCAGAACATTTATAGCAGAGGACTGCAGAGTCTGGGTTCAGTCAGAAAAGATGCACCTAACCCTCAAGAGACTAGAGGCTCCAGGGAGTTTAGAGGTCTGGTGGGGTGGGGGTTGGGGACATCCTAGTGGAGATAGGGGGTTGGGGAAGAGGTATGGCATGTGGAACAGATAGAGGGTAGACCAGGGCCAGGGGGATAAAATCTGGAGTGTAAGTAAATAAATAAAAGACAAAAAAGAGCTAAGACAACTTTTCTTTATTTTATTAATTAATTTATTTTTTTACACGCTATATTTTATTCCCCCCACCCTGTCCATCCTCCAACTGTTCCACATCCCCACCCCCTGTCTTTACATGGATGTCCCCACCCCCCCACCCCTAAAATCACTAGGGCCTCCAGTCTCTTGAGGGTTAGGTGCATCATCTCTGAACGAACACAGACCCAGCAGTCCTCTACTGTATGTGTGTTTGGGGCCTCATATCAGCTGGTGTATGATACTTTTTTGCCAGTCTCTCTTTTTTATTTTTTTATTTTTTTTTAACCCTGGGACTTCAGCCAGCAGCCTAGAAGTTAGAGCTGCTCACATCCTGCAGAGATAGAACAGAGATGACTTTACTTAATTCCTTGATATTTTATGATGCGATGCTAAACAGTTTCTCCTCTCAAAGGAACACTGAAGGTAGGTGAGCTACTAAAACAAAGTGACTTAGACTTAAGATAGGTAAGCATTTTATTATTAAACAGCAACCCTAAATATCTGATGTTCTTCCTCCTTTGCTGCCTCAAGATGAAGCAACAAGAAAAAATCCTCTGGGCTGGCCCAGGCTGTTCTAAGGTCGGAACCTTTTATATTTGACATTTTCTTTAATTAATGTATCAGTTTCTTCTATGGGAGCTTCTATGCCTGAGGTTTTCTCTTCCTTCTTTTGTTTTCTATTAGTGATGCTTGCATCTGTGTTTCCTGTTCTCTTTCCTAGGTTTACCATCTCCAGGTGTCCCTGATCCAGGAGTGGTGGCACACACCTTTAATCTGGACCACACCTTCTGCTGGAGACCTACATACGGACATTGGAAGAAGGAAGATTCACTCTCTTCTTCACCTGCTTACCTTGTGGGACTGAGTAACTACTCAGATTCTTGGATGTCTATTCATAATTGCTGCTGACCATTGTTGGGTGTTGGACTGCAGACGATAAACACAAACAAATTCCCCTACTTTATAGAGACAATTCATAAGCTCTGTGACTCTAGAGAACCCTGACTAATACACCAAGGTTATCTCAATTTTTTTTCTAAGTTTTTTTTTTATTTACATTCCAAATGATTTCCCCTTTCCCGTTTCCTCCCTCCCCGAAAGTCCCATAAGCCCACTTCCCTCCCGCTTTTCTCCCTTCAACCCCCTCTCGTTTCTCTGTCCTGGCATTCCCCTACATCCAGTCTTTCCAGGCCCAGGGGTCTCTCCTTCCATCTTCTTAGAAATCTATTGATATGCGAATTGTGTGTAGGGTATTCTGAGATTCTGGGTTAATATCCCCTTATCAGTGACTGCATACCATGTGTGTTCTTTTGTGATTGGGTTACCTCACTAAGGATGATATTTTCAAGTTCTGACCATTTGTCTAGGAATTTCGTGAGTTCATTGTTTTTAATTGCAGAGTAGTATTCCATTGTGTAGATATACCCCATCTTCTGAATCCATTTCTCCATTGAGGGACATCTGGGTTCTTTCCAGCTTCTGGCTATTATAAATAAGGCTGCTAATGAACATAGTGGAGCATGTGTCTTTATTGCATGCAGGTAAAGCCTCTGGGTATATGCCCAGGAGTGATATAGCCGGATCCTCCGGGAGTGTCATGCCCAGTTTTCTGAGGAAACGCCAGACTGCTTTCCAGAGTGGTTGTACCAGCTTGCAATTCCACCAGCAGTGGAGGAGTGTTCCTCTTTCTCCACATCCTCACCAACAACTGCTGTCTCCTGTGTTTTTGATCTTAGCCATCCTGACTGGTGTGAGATGGAATCTCAGGGTTGTTTTGATTTGCATTTCCCTAATGACTAAGGATGATGAACATCTCTTTAGGTGCTTCTCAGCCATTAGATATTCTTCAGGTGAGAACTCTTTGTTTAGCTCTCTACCCCATTTTTTAATAGGGTTGCTGGCCTCTCTGGAGTTTAACTTCTTGAGTTCTTTGTATATATTGGATATTAGCCCTCTGTCGGATGTAAGGTTGGTAAAGATCATTTCCCAGTTAGTTGGTTGCCACTTTGTCTTTTTGACAGTGTCTTTTGCCTTGCAAAAACTTTGTCATTTAATGAGGTCCAATTTGTCTATTCTTGATCTTAGAGCATAAGCTATTGGAGTTCTGTTCAGGAAATTCTCCCCTGTGCCCATATGTTCAAGGTTCTTCCCTAGCTTCCTTTCTATTAGTTTCAGTGTGTCTGGTTTTATGTGGAGATCCTTGATCCACTTGGAATTGAGCTTAGTGCAAGGAGATAAGAATGGGTCAATTTGCATTCTTCTGCATGTTGACCTCCAGTTGAGCCAGCACCATTTGTTGAAAAGGCTATCTTTTTTCCACTGGATGGATTTAGCTCCTTTGTCAAAGATCAAGTGACCATAGGAGTGTGGATTCATTTCTGGGTCTTCAATTCTGTTCCATTGATCTACATGCCTGTCACTGTACCAATACCATGAGGTTTTTAACACTATTGCTCTGTAGTACAGCTTGAGGTCCGGGATACTGATTCCCCCAGAGGTTCTTTTACTCTTGAGAATAGTTTTAGCTTTCCTGGGTTTTCTGTTATACCAGATGAATTTTTGAATTGCTTTTTCTAACTCTATGAAGAATTGAGTTGGGATTTTGATGGGGATTGCGTTGAATCTGTATATTACTTTTGGTAAGATGGTCATTTTTACTATATTAATCCTGCCAATCCATGAGCATGGCAGATTTTTCCATCTTCTTAGGTCTTCTTCAATTTCTTTCTTCAGAGACTTGAAGTTCTTGTCATACAGATCTTTCACTTGTTTGGTTAGAGTCACACCAAGATACTTTATATGGTTTGTGGCTATCGTGAAGGGTATGATTTCTCTTACTTCTTTCTCAGCCTGCTTATCCTTTGAGTATAGGAAGGCTACTGACTTGCTTGAGTTGATTTTATATCCGGCCACTTTGCTGAAGTCGTTTATCAGCTGTAGGAGTTCTCTGGTGGAGTTCTTTGGGTCACTTAAGTATATTATCATATCGTCTGCAAATAGTGATAGTTTGACTTCTTCCTTTCCAATTTGTATCCCTTTGACCTCTTTTTCTTGTCTAATTGCTCTAGCTAGAACTTCAAGTACTATATTGAAAAGATATATATAGAGAGCGCAGCCTTGTCTAGTCCCTGATTTTAGTGGGATTGCTTCAAGTTTCTCTCCATTTAGATTGATGCTGGCTACCGGTTTGCTGTAAATTGCTTTTACTATGTTTAGATATGGGCCTTGAATTCCTGATCTTTCCAAGACCTTTAGCATGAAAGGATGCTGAATTTCGTCAAAAGCTTTCTCAGCATCTAATGAGATGACCATGTGGTTTTTTTCTTTGAGATTATTTATATAGTGGATTACATTGATGGATTTCCTTATATTGAACCATCCCTGCATCCCTGGGATGAAGCCTACTTGATCGTAGTGAATGATCATTTTGATGTGTTCTTGGATTCGGTTGGCAAGAATTTTATTGAGTATTTTTGCATCGATATTCATAAGAGAGATTGGCCTGAGTTTCTCTTTCTTTGTCGGATCTTTGTGTGCTTTTGATATTAGTGTAATTGTGGCTTCATAGAACGAGTTGGGTACAGTTCCTTCTGTTTCTATTTTGTGGAATAGTTTGAAGAGTATTGGTGTTAGGTCTTCTTTGAAGGTCTGATAGAATTTTGCACTAAAACCATCTGGACCTGTGCTTTTTTTGGTTGGAAGACTTCCAATGACAACTTCTATTTCTTCAGGGGTTATAGGACGGTTTAGATGGTCTATTTGATCCTGATTTAATTTTGGTATTTGCTATCTGTCAAGGAAATTGTCCATTTCCTCAAGATTTTCTAGTTGTATTGAATACAGGTTTTTGTAGTAGGATCTGATGATTTTTTGAATTTCCTCAGTTTCTGTTGTTATCTCTCCCTTTTCGTTTCTGATTTTATTAATTTGGATACTATCTCTGTGCCCTCTGGTTAGTCTGGCTAAGGGCTTATCTATCTTGTTGATTTTCTCAAAGAACCAACTCCTCGTTTGTTGATTCTTTGTATGGTTTTATTTGTTTCTACTTGATTGATTTCAGCCCTGAGTTTAATGATTTCCTGCCTTCTACTCCTCTTTGGTGTATTTGCTTCTTTTTGTTCCAGGGCTTTCAGGTGTGCCATTAAGCTGTTAGTGTATGCTGTCTCCCGTTTCTTTTTGGCTGCACTCAGGGCTATGAATTTTCCTCTTAGCACTGCTTTCATTGTGTCCCATAAATTAGGGTATGTTGTGCCTTCATTTTCATTAACTTTCAAAAAGTCTTTGATTTCTTTCTTTATTTCCACCTTCACCAAGTTATCAATGAGTAGAGCATTGTTCAGCCTCCATGTGTACGTGGGTTTTCTTTTGTTTTTGTTGCCATTGAAGACCACCCTTATTCCATAGTGAGCTGATAGGAGGCATGGAATCAGTTCTATCTTCTTATATCTGTTGAGGTCTGATTTGTGACCAATTATATGGTCAGTTTTGGAGAAGGTACCATGAGGTGCTTAGAAGAAGGTGTATTCTTTAGCTCTAGGATGAAATGTTCTATATATATCTGTTAGTTCCAGTTGGTCCAAGGCTTCAATTAGATTCACTGTGTCCCTGTTTAGTTTCTGCTTTCCTGAACGATCCATTTCAGAGAGCGGGGTGTTGAAGTCACCCAATATTACTGTGTGCAGTGCGATGTGTGCTTTGAGCTTTAGTAAAGTTTCTTTTACAAATGAGGTTGCCCTTGCATTTGGAGCATAGATATTCAGAATTGAGAGTTCTTGATGGTGGATTTTTCCCTTGATCAATATGTAGTGTCCTTCTGTGTCTTTTTTAATGACTTTAAGTTGAAAATCAATTTTATCTGACATTTGGATTGCTACTCCAGCTCGTTTCTTGTGGCATTTGCTTGTAAAATTGTTTTCCAGCCTTTTACTCTGAGGTAGTGTTTGTCTTTTACACTGAGGTGCGTTTCCTGCATGCAGCAAAATGCTGGGTCCTGTTTATGTATCCAGTCTGCTAGTCTATGTCTTTTAATTGGGGAATTGAGACCATTGATATTAAGAGAGATTAAGGCATAGTGATTATTGCCATCTGCCATTCTTGATGCTATCTTTATGTTTGAGTGGTTATCTACTTTTGGGTTTGATTCAAGAAAGTTATTATCTCATTTTGTCCAGGGTGTTGTTTCTCTCCCTGTATTGGAGGTTTCCACATATTATCCGCTGCAGGGCTGGATTTGTGGAAAGATATTGTGAAAATTTGATTTTATCATGGAATATCTTGGTCTCTCCATCTATGGTGATTGAGAGTTTTGCTGGGTATAGTAGTCTAGGCTGGCATTTTTGCTCTCTTAGTGTTTGCATGAGATCTGCCCAGGATCTTCTGGCTTTCATAGTCTCTGGTGAGAAGTCTGATGTGATTCGGATAGGTCTTCCTTTGTATGTTACTTGGCCCTTTTCTCTTACTGCTTTTAATATTCTTTCTTTGTTTAGAACATTTGGTGTTTTGATTATTATGTGACGGGAGGTATTTCTGTTCTGGTCCAGTCTATTTGGAGTTCTGTAGGCTTCTTGTACATTCATCGGCATCTCTCTCTTTAGGTTAGGGAAGTTTTCCTCCATAATTTTGTTGAAGATGTTTACTGGCCCTTTAAGTTGCAAATCTTCACTCTCATCTATACCTATAATCCTTAGGTTTGGTCTTCTCATTGTGTCCTGGATTTCCTGGATGTTTTGGGTTACACGTTTTTTGCATTTTGCATTTTCTTTGACTGTTGAGTTGATGCTTTCTATGGTATCTTCATCACCTGAGATTCTTTCTTCCATCTCTTGTATTCTATTGTTGATGTTTGCATCTATGACTCCTGATTTCTTCCCAAGGTTTTCTATCTCCAAAGTTGTCTCCCTTTGTGATTTCTTTGTTGTTTCTACTTTCTTTTTTAGTTCCTGGATGGATTTGCTGAGATCCTTCACTTGTTTGTTTGTATTTTCCTGTATTTCTTTAAGGTATTTTTGCATTACCTCTTTCAGGATTTCTGCCTGTTGACCCACGTTCTCCTGCATTTCTCTGAGCGAATTTTGTGTTTCCTCCTCATGGGAATCCATCTGTTGATCCATCGTCTCCTGCATTTCTTTAAGCAGTTCTAGTGTTTCCTTTGTAAGGGCATCTAACCGTTGATTCATTTCTTTAAGCAATTTTTGTGTTGCCTCCTTATGGGCATCCGTCTGTTGACCCATATTCTTCTGCATTTCTTTATGCAATTTTTGTGATTCCTTTGTGAGTGCATCTACCTGTTGATTCATCTCTTTAAGTGATTTTTGTGTTGTCTCCTTGTGCGCCTCCATCTTTTGATCCATGTTCTCCTGCATTTCTCTAAGTGATTTTTGTGTTTCCTTTGTAAGGGCTTCTAACCGTTGATTCATGGTCTCCTGTAATTCTTTATTAGATTTATTTGTGTCCTTCTTGTGATCCTCTAATAGCATCATGAGAAGTGATTTTAAATCCAGATCTTGTCTTTCGGGTGTGGTGGGGTATCCAGGACTTGCTGCTGTTGGAGAGTTGGGTTCGGATGTTGCCATATTACTTTGATTTCTGTTAGTAACGTTCCTACGTTTGCCTTTTGCCATCTGGTTACCTCTGATCTTAGTTGGTCCTGCTGTCACTGGCTGTTGGTTGGACTTCCTGTGAGCCTGCAAATCTATTTCTGCCCCCCCTGGTTTACCAGGATTCCCCTGGCACAGATTTCTGGGGCCTGCCCTGCTCCTGAGTGACTTTGGAGCCCTGATGTGCCTTGCCCCAAGTGATGTTATATGGGGAGTCCTTGCACATCCAAAGGCTCAGCGTAGTGAATTCCTGGAGCAGAGGTCGCCAAAGGGAGACTGGTAGGCTCCTGCCCTTGCAGGGGTGTGTGATCTCTCCTAGATTGGGGGGGAAGGGGGTGTCCCTCTGCCAGGCAGAAGTCCCGCAGCAGAGCTGGCAAGCTGGTTACTGCAGATCTGCCCAGCGCTTGGGAGCCACGTACACACAAGCCGCCCGAGACCCAAGTGATATTATGCCTGTCTGTCTCTGAGCCTGGCAGTCCCAACAAAGATGGTGGAGTGCACTCTGCTCTCTCTCCGTGGCACTGGTCACCCTGCAGAGGCGATGGCCTACAGCAGATCTGGCACCCAGACGACCACAGAGCTGTCCCTTTCTTGGGAGAAGGCGGAAGCCCCAACAGGCCATATCCCAAGCGATGTTATATTGTGGAGAACCTGGGTACCTGTCTCTTCAGTGCAGTCTACCGGAACAGAGGTCACAGAAGGGAAGCTGGTAGGCTCCCGCCCAGTGGGGGTCCCTCTGCCAGGCAGAAGTCCCACAGCAGAGCTGGCAGGCTGGTTACTTCAGATCTGCCCAGCACTTGGGAGCCGCATACACACAAGCAGCCTGAGACCCAAGCGATATTATGCCTGTCTGTCTCAGAGCCTGGAAGTCCCAACTTCCCGGCCACTGGAGCAAAGATGGTGGAGTCTCAATTTTTTTATTGCTTCTATTTTCATTTTTTGTCATGGACCAGTTTGTCCATTTTCTTCCCCTATTTGTTTATATTTTCCTGTATTTCTTTAAGAGGTTTATTTGTTTCTTCTTTAAGGGCTTCTACCTTGTTGATTATGTTTTCCTGTACTTCTTTAAGAGAACTATTTATATTCTCTTTAAAGTCTCCTATCATCTTCATGAGATGGAATTTAAGGTCACAGACTTGTTCTTCAGTTATTTTAGGGTATCCAGGGTTTGCTGTAGAAGGGAAGATGGGTTCTGATGTTTCCATGTTGCGTTGGCTCTTCGCATTATGTACTTGTGCATGCCTTTCGTCATCAGGTTGTCTTGGATTTTGGCTGGCTTGAGTGTCCTTGGTTATGGTGGGTATCTCCCAGAAGGCAGGCCAATTCTCATGGTCTGAGGGGGTGTACATGACTTGCAGATCTGAGAGTGCAGGAAGAAGTGCAGCCTGCAAGTAATGTGGAGTTTCTACAGGGTGGGGAAGAGTCCATGTCTGCTGGACTTTGTGGGGCCACAGCAGGCAGAGAATCAGGTTGAGAGTCTCTTCTGTGTCTCTGGTTAGAGCAGGCCTCCTAGGAGTCAGGAAGGGATGATGGGGAAGATGGTACATAGCTCTCCAGTGCCCTTCATGTTCTTATGATACAGGTATGTGGTGTCTTCAGCAACAGTCTCTTATGAAGTTCCAGAGGGAAACTGTAACAATGTCTATAACCCATGATACATGTGAGTGTGTTTATGTGTGTGTGTATGGAGGTGGTTGTGGTAGAATTTGATTGACCAAAGACTTGAAAAGTAGTAAAAGAGAAAACGATCTTGAGATGGTTGGAAAGAGAATGGACCTCCTCCCCCATAGACTCATATATTTCAAACCATTGGCTGTAGTTAATGGAACTGTTTGGGAAGAATTAAGAGACATAATTTTGTGGCAAGAGGGGTGTCAGTGGGTATAGGCTTTGAGGTTTTGAAAACCAATGGAATTCCAAGTTATCTCACTTTCTGTGTCTCACACTTGTGATCAAATATTCTGTTCTTATAATCCACTTTGTAACTGCAAAATATTTCATATTTTCATACTGTTCCAGCACTAAGTCACTCTGACTGACATGATGCTTAGAACTCTAACACTCTGGATACATGAAACCCTAAATTAAATGCCTTGTTTTATAAGTTACCTTGATCAGGGTGTTTTTCTCATTGTAATATAAAAGTAACAATGGCAATTTTATTACAGGACATGGTGCATGGAAAAATCACTCCGACATGGATATTGATATGGCAATATTTCTTTGATTGTGCAATGTGAGCTCTGGGAGAGTTGAGAAATCTGTAATTAGTATAGATAGGATATGCAGGAACACATGTGTGGTCTCCTTTCCTTGTCTACGCTGGCCTTGATCTCCATGTATATCCCAAACTAGCCTTAAAATTGAGGTTCCTTTGCCTCTCAACTCAAAGTATCCTGGGTTATAGTTGTTTCTGTGCTATGTTATTAAATTTTCTACCAATTTGGCTTTTAAGACTGTTTTCTAAACTATCCCTATAAAGCCAGCCAGTAATACAAATATTTGGGACATGATAATAGACAAACTTATATGATGTAGATTCTAGATAAATTATAGCAGCATTAGTTTCTGAAAACCATACATAATTAGTTGAATTTTTGATACACTTGAGTGTATCCTCAGTGACACACATAAAACAGTGTGAGAGGATAGTGATCAGCTCTCTTCCTAAGTAATGATTCACATAGAATTAAGTGAAAGATAAAGCCTCTGTTTACAAAGTGTAATCTGAATATAAACTATGAAGAATTAAACTACCCAGGCACATACACATTTGTAGATATGCTGTTTTATTTCCAACCATGAACATGTGGCTTTGATTGGATAGTCACCTTCATAAATTATTAAAGAGATTTATTTATTTGATAGAAGGTAGCTTGTGAAACAGGATGTCATTTATCACTGTTCAGTGCTCTCTGTTATGATGTCTTCAAACCACATGTAATTTGGGAACCTCTGGTCTAACGTAAAAGATAAACAAATGATCATTCAAGACATGGTGCTTTATATAAGCAGCATAAATCTTTTGTGTTCACCCCTAAATATCACTTTGTGACTGAATCTTGGGATTTCCAAGTACAAAACACTGTGGCATAATTGATTCTTCTACTCTAACCCCATTAATCAAGCAAGTTTATGAGCAATATATAAAATGTTCATTGATATTTTCTCTAGTTTAGCAAATGAGAAGCAGAAATTAATAAACAGAATTGCTGGATGACCTTGAGAGCAGCCTTTTCTTTTCATATTTAGTTTACCAACTGATCCAACACTGAAGCTTATCTATTGCCAACAACTCTCTTTCCAAGTCTTGGAAAAATATACATTTCAAAAGCATATTTGTAAAATATATACAAAATAGTTTCAGGAAAAAACAGTGAGGGAGAACACGCTGAGGAAGCACAGAGCTTGGCTTGGGAATGAGCTCAGGAAGTCTATTCCGACTATAAGATACTCCCACCCCTTCACTACACTTACACCTTGGTTTCAATGCTTCATATTTGTAGAGAAAGGGATATATATATATATATATATATATATATATATATATATATATTTCCTTTATATAATATATTTATGAATATATATATTTATAATATATATATATATATATATATATATATATATATATATATATATTTCCCAGAATCATATTATATAGCAAATAAAATAATTCACAGAATATCCTAAATGTTGTACTTTGACTGTAATACATGCCTCTAAATTTTAGTTTTTATCAATGTATCACAAGAAAGACTTTGAAAATTACAAGTGAATTCAACTTAGCTGCTTCAACATTTTGAACAGTAGAACTATGATACAGTTGTGTGGGGCAATTGTTAAAACAAGAGTATTCCAAATGCAAAGTACAATGAGTGGATAAATTATTTTTGGAAGATAAGAAATAAAAGCATCTATACCCAAATCCTACTATCTTCAAAACTGTAATTTAAAATGGAGTAAGAATCAAAATGTGAAAAATAAAATCACATATCAGGAATATTACTCAAAATGTTCATAGCTTTAGGTTTATTAATGAAACTAATGAGTTATTACATGTAACCAAAAAAGCATAAACAATTTAATTTCTCTCTCTCACAAATATGTACACAAAAGCACACACATATAGAAAAATAGATCACATACACACAAACACACATAAACATTCATACACACAAATATTCATACATGATATATGTCTTAAAATTTAAACTTCTTGCTTCACAAACAAAGTAATGGGAGTAAAAATAAGAACAATCTACAAATAAGAATTATTTCTCACCAAATACATGATAAAAACCTTTTCTATAGTATATAAAGAACTCTTAAAACTCATCAACAATAAAAAAGCAATCTTAATAAAATTATGTGCCAATATCTGAACAGATATCCCATTTTTCAGCATAATGTTATATGAGAAACTGACAATTATAATCATCCTGAGGTTATCCTGTAAATATAATTGCATCTCTATGAAGAACATCAACAAAATCCAATGTTGCAAGGACAAAGTACAACATGAGCTGACATTCATTACTTATCTTAATACAAATTTTAAAATCTTTCAGAAAAAAACTTTCTTAAAACACTATATACACTTATAGCTAATCCATTATATCATCCCAAAGTTTAGCACACAGACGATTATGCAATCTTTGTTAAGAAAACAGCTCAGCCTCAGGGTGCAATGCAGAGCCCTATAAACGTTCCATTAAATCTGGAACCACTAAAAAACAAAACTAAACAAAAGAAAACAACAACACCAAAAAAAGCCAAAGGCTCAAATTTAGAAATTCCAGGTATGTACTTCTAAAGTGAAAAAAAAAAATGACAGAACTGAATAGATTGCTTAGCAGTTAAGAGCACTGTATCTTACAGGAGATACAGGTTTGGTTCCCAAAATCCACATTGTATCTTACAACCATCTGTATTTTCAGTTCCAGTGTAACTGATGACCTCTTCTTTTCTTCTCAAGAACTAGGCATATATGCATGGGAGACACTCATACATACAATTAAAGGAAACAAATCATCCCAATGGACACAGCTACATTATGTTCTTACACCTATGCTCTGAGAACATTGTGGAAGAGAAGTTAGAAAGATTATAAAGGCCTGAGAACAAGAAAATATGTTGTAATATTTTGTCTCCTAGTAACAAGTGCAATATCCATAAAATATCACAAATACGTCTGCTTGCCATTAGCTAAACAAAGATGACACCAACAGGCATATCAATGTAAAGAGGAGAAGCTCATGAAGGCTCAACTACAAAGAACTGGAGGGAACTGAAAAGAAAAATGGGAATGAGAGACATGGTGTTCTTTGGACACAAACGTCAAATAGTTATGCAGTTCCGAAGATCATCCCTGAAAACATATGCACTGAGCAGGATACAATATATGTATGTATATATACTGCTTTGAAAAAGAGAATGTATAGGCATATTTTAGTGTTTAGAGAGAGGAAAGGTAAGGGAAAATGTGGTGATAATATTATAGTCTCAAAATTAATAAATAAATAAACTCATGTATATCCAGAATAAAAAATATTCCTGAATAAGAAAAAGTGAGTCAATGTATCATAAAAAGACAGCATAACTTTAGAGTAGATGTCTCTTTTAATGCATATTAATAGGCCATATCTTTAAGTTACCTTAAACTGGAAACAGTAAAGTTATGAAGCCAATTTAAATAGCTAAGAATTAGTGATTTCAATTATGAGGATTTGTGAAAAATAACAGTCAAAAGCAAAAAAAATTTGTGATTAAAGTCAAACAAGAAAGATACAGGAATAGACAGAGCATGTGACTATAAGTCATGAATGCCTACATGATTAAAGAGTAAAGGATGTATATCATTATACACTTAATTATTCCATAATGTGTACAACATAAAAATATTTTTACTTATTGGCAAAAATATATTCAAGTTATATACTCTAAGCAGATTAATTTAATGATTGAACCACTGTATTTGGGAATGATATAAGAGAGCTTAAAATTGATTAGTGTATGCCTTTGCCATAATATGACAAAGGGGTAATCCCCAATATTACAAAAAAGAGAACATTAGTAGGGTAAGAGTTGTTAAAGTGAATTGCTGAGATGTGAAATCAAGAATCTTTGAATCAAAATTGAATTGAGGATAGAAGGGTGAGAACAGACAAAAATGTAAAAGTATTAAGAGCAAACAAAAATAGTAAAAACCATATAGATAGATAATAGTCTGTTAAGAAAGAATTAGGAGATCAAAAATTCTCAAAAATCAATGATGCAGAAATTTTCTTATTTATTTTAAGATAAATTAACCTAAAATTTGACCATACTAAATAAGATAAAATTTGAATACATGCAAATGTTATTTCCATTTGTAAAATAATTAAAGAGATGTGCCTTCAAATTCTGCTTTCTCATTGAAAATAATTTTTGATACAATATATTTAATTGGGGTTTCCACTCTTTTGTCTTCTCTCAGATCCTTTGGACCACTATTCATTCAACTCTATATCTTCTTTTTTCTCTGTCTTTAGAAAATAAATAGAAATAAAACAATAAACAAACAAGAACAAACAATACAGAATAAAAACAGAAATTATCAAAGAACCAAAAAACTCATGGGAAACCATATTTATACAAAGATACACAGGTCTAGTGCCCATTCTCACAACATGACCCCATCTAGCATGAACCTGTGAAGGCCCCATGTGTGAATCCACTATTTCTGTGAGTTGGTGTCATGCATCCCCTCTGGATCTTACAAATTTTGCCTTCCTTTCTGCAGTATTCTGGGTGTCCTGAGGGAAGGGAAATGATGGAGACATCCCATTTAGGAACTTTATTAGTTCTCATCTACAGCAGGAGAAAATTTCTCTGATGAGGCTTGAGTAAGACACTGATTTATTAGCATAGCAGAATGTTGTTAGGAATAATTTTATTTTTATGTTTTTTTTTTAGGGGACCAATAGTACTTGTTTTTCTTCTTGGTCCATGACCTATGTAGTAGTCTCATATCGCTACCTAAAATGTGTCTGCTATAGGTTCCATCTTATAAGTGAGTCTTGAATTCAAAAGGGAGTAGGTGGTTACTCCACAACTTTGTGTCACTTTTGCACCAAAGTATTCTGCAGTCAGGTCACCATTGTAGATTGTAGATTGTTGTTTGTATTTGTTTTAGGAGTTTATCTTTCTCCTCAAGAGCAGGTAGAGAACCTTTCAGAACCATGAACATTAGTTAGTAGAGGTAAATGTTCTAGGTAGGTACAAGTTTGACTTCTCTGTACCAAATGAGTCACAGAAGTGTTGTAGTCTGCCATACTACCTTATCATCAGTTTATGAAGAATTTGGAAGTACCCTGAGTAGTTTTAGGGTTGCCATGGCGTCTCCTTGTACAACACATCAATTATATGTAACCTGTTCTTAATACTGAAGTTTCCATTTTGTGGTGAAAATATCTATTTGGGGAATTGTCTCCTCGTTATTTTGTGATTTCACTTAAGTTTCTTTCATATATGCATATATTTTATGAATTTTCTATTGCAGCAGGTTTCCATATAATTCCTCAATTGACCTTTAGTGTTAGTTGCCTATAACTTTGTTCCTACCATTACGCCACTCTTCTTTTCCTATCTCTGTTTAGCCCTTCAGTTTTAGTTTCCCCTCATATCTCCATAAATTTCCAGGTTACAACCAGCACAAATGAATGCTAAGTGATAGAGAAATTGCAAGAAACGTATTTTAAGTAAAAATTTGGGCATTTGAAAGCTTGAAAATATATGGGGTTGATAAGTCCTACAACTTAGTAAATGTCGTTATAAAATGAAATGGCTCAGGAAGCAGATGGGCAATAAGTGTCATAATATAGTCTTTTAAAACCAATATTTTCCAGAAATGTATCGTTCTGGTTTTGCCAGTTGAAATATCTACCTATTTATTGGATGGAATTTTTAAAAATCCAAGATAATTATATTCAAATTAAATTCAAATCTGCTCATGTTTAATAAACCACAGATTTTAATAGTCAGCAGTCTCTAAGTATCTCCCATTGCAGAAGTCATGGTGGCTAGACAATCTCCATTAAGGGTGCTAGGCTGTGTCATTTCAGGTGAACATTCCTTTCCAAGAATACGAATGCCTGACTAAAATAGCATTTAAAAATTACATATTTGGCATTTTCTCTGTCTTCCTTGAAAGCTAATTTACAGTAGCATTTGTGTCTCATTTCATTATCATGAGTCTTCTTTTCCAAATGCTTTTTCCCCCTCATGCATATTTTACCCTGACTAAAATTTACATTATGCCCCTGGGCTGCTCAGCTTTTCAATATTATCAGATAGTGACCCTTTAGAGTTCTCACTTGACTAACCCACACCTAATGTGACTTGCTTCCATCATTGTCCATAAATCAGTCTTTCTGTCCTTAGACAAGTGAATAAATTATGTATGTTTCCTGCTTTTTCAACTGATTGTTTTTCTTACTAAGATTAGAGTATCGTCTCCTAGCACTGAATCACAGACCTTCTTCAATAGTGTTCCATAAGCTACAGAGGATGTGTTGTTATAACAGCACGGGAAGACAATTCAGTAGTAAGCAACATTCTGCCAACTGTAGTTGTGTTACCTAAGAAGCAAATATATTTTTGGTGGGTA